>OW964194.2:612040-1224080 GCA_943136025.2 Agrotis puta
AATTAATCAACAATTTCCTTCATAAAATGTTGTTGCTTTCAACACACAACGAATGGTAAGTGGTGAACGATGTGTTAATCAGTACTTCGTTAACGAACGTGTTATATTTACTCATTAATTGGAATTTATTTGTGTACTCGACTGGATCGGTACTGTTGATTAGATAATTTTGTTGAACAACTCGACGGGAACGAAGTATTTTGTTACATCTTACATGTATTCTGAATTAAAATAACATAAACATCACGCCTTTAATCGTCAAAGAGTTAGGCAGTCATATAACGATAACATATTTCACATTTAGAAAATAACATTTATGTTTAAGTGTATTTAATAGGGGGCAACGCCTATTTCCATCAACTGAATTTATCATCATCTGCCTAGCCCTTTCCTATCATATTGAAATTAATGATGTTTAATAACGCCCCGGCTCCGCACGGTTGCAATCTCCACTATATTATGCATGTTAAATACTTATAAACCTTCCTCTTGAATCACTCTATCTATTTAAAAAAACGCATCAAAATCCGTTGCGTATTTTTAAAGATCTAAGCATACATAGGGACAGACAGACAGTGAGAAGCGACTTTGTGTTATACTATGTAGTGAATTAGTAGTACATTCGACAAGTCATACGTGGATCATGCAAATTAGTGTCTGAGATGGTCTTTTGAAGAAATAACCACTCATTTATGAATGACCCTGTCCAGTTAACACAAGTTAAGTTATCGTGTAGTTCGACGAACTATACCAAAGAAAAGACATTTGGTTAGTAATAAGTTATTTACAGACTCACTGACTAAAAATCCACCCGGTTCTTTCAGTTGCCCTTTACGTTCTAGGGTCACGGTTACCTTTACACACAGCCCCACGACTGAATAACACCTTTTAAATACCATTCCAAGTATGCAGAGAGTTTGAAGTACTGCCAAGTAGGACAGATGATTGTTTACAAATATAGGTGCGGCGTCCGTGCGTCAAAATGTCAATGACACATCCAGCTTGACGCATCATAACTTATAGCGATAATTTGTAAAACTGGGTAACTGCTGGTTTTCTGCCAGAGGTGGGTAACAACTCTGCCCACTTCGAAACTGGGAACACCTTTTCTGATTTGATATTGAGCAACTGGGATTACGTTCTCCATGTCTCCCATCTCATCATCAAGTCCTCTGCTGAACATAGGCCTGCCTTACAGATTTACAATAGGACCGGTTGGAAGCGTTGACATGGTCTTTGGTCATCTTCTGCCAAGCTTGTGGGTGGAGGTCCCAAGGCCCTCTAAGTTAGGGAAAGAGAAGAAGAAATTGTGTCTTTTTGTTAGGCACAAAAAGAGAAGAAGAAATCCTGTTAATATTAGTTATGGGTCCTTATCAGGTATAAAGGGGCCTGGACGACGGAGTCCCGCTTCGCGGGTCTCCTATTTCTGTCTGAAGGGTTTAAAGGAACTCTACATGAATGTCTATCCGTATCAGGGTGCCCTAAGCACCCTGTGCCCTAAGTTCTGCTACACAAGCCCAGTTTACAACTATCAAATCAGGTAAAGTGTAATTGGTTTGGTCCCAGTTTCGTAGTGGGACGAGTTAGCCCCTACCCCGGGTTGAAGACCACAAGACACGAAACCCGTCTGATTGTAGGTACCTCCTCTTTTCAATGGAGTATCAAGGAACTATACACCTTATCATCGTTATCATATCAGCCGTAGGACATATACTGCTGAAAACAATGAGTTAAAAATAACTAAAACGTGGTAGTCGTGGTCGTGTGCCGCCTGCGGTTGTTTCACACAATCTTTATTGGCTAGGTTATCCTATAACCAGCGGACAACTGAGACGCTTCTAACGTCATGTCATTTGTCATGTAATGATTAGTAGTTTAGAAGTTATGAGGGAACAAATAAACATACATACATCCGGTCAAAATCATAACCCTCGTTTTGGCTTTGCCGTAGTTGGGTAAAAATAGACCTTCCTATAGATTTCCAATGGGTCTTTGGTAGCAGCGTGCACCGAGCACGAATCTAAAGTCTTCATCAGATCGTCTGACAACCATGTAGAGACGTCAAGTCAATGTGGACCCTATGCCCCATATTTCTAAATTCTATTTTATGTCGCTACTATACAGAAGTGTCAACTATGGCCTATTCTGGGAATTCGATCGATACAACTTAGACATAATCGAACATGCACAATGTTGAGTTATTAAGTGAAACTTTTGTTCAAGGACAATTGATTTTCAGACGTACCAACCATCGTAAAAATTACAGTCCATATATATAAAAATGTTATGTTGGTTTGTGTACGCTTCAAAAACTCAAAAAGTTCTGCACCGATTGAGCTGAAATTTTAGCACGATATATAATCCGCAACAAGGATTGTTTTTATCTATTTTTAACCGACTTCCAAAAAGGAGGAGGTTCTCTATTCGACTGTATGTATTTTTTTTTTTTATGTATTTTCACCGATTATTCGAAGACGCCTGAACCGATTTGAAAAATTCTTTTTTTGTTTGAAAGGGTATACTTCCAAGTTGGTCCCATAGAAATATTGCCATGATCTGATCACGAACTTCGGAGATATGGAACGGAACTCTTCAATAATAGACAGCAAATCTGTCGTGATTGCTGCAATCGCTTGGATGTTTATTGTTTACACAACATCATAACATAACATCACGCCTGTATGCTCTGAGGGGGTACGCAGATGTGTACAGTATACCCATATTTCGACAGTTTGGTATGTTAAGTTTCATTTTATTGGGGATAAGCCTATTACCATGAAAAATATTGTTAATAATAACAATGTAAAATAAATGCATAGCAAATATTTGTATAGGATATTACAACTAATAAAAATAATTGAGAAATAAAAAAAACTTTTTTGCAAAAAATAAAACCGACTTTAAAAACACAAAAAAAGTGAAAAATAACTTCAGTAGTAAGTCTAGTCAATTGTTGACCGATTTTCAAAATTATTTTGTCATTGGAAAGAGTATACTCCCGAGGTTAGAAAGAGTATACATGGTGACAATGGGAGCACCCATTGTCACCATGTCAGGATCTGATGATGGAATCTGGAAGGTAAAATTCCTTAACGGTTAAAAGTCAAAATCAAAGTCAGAATAATAACTCAAGTTATATGACGTAGTTCACCTACGATATTTACACTAATAAAAATAGAAAAAAAAACAACCTACTGATCAGATGGGGTATCAAGACAGAGGGTTTTATAAATTACTAAATGTAACTAAAAGAAAATGACAAAGTTAACTTACTACATACGTACCTTTTTTTGTATCGTGGTAAAATCATCAAATGAGTCCTCCCACCCAAGGCAGGGCGGGAGGGACTGTCAGACTTGTACTGACTAAAATCCACGGTGTCCTTCACTAGCCCTTTACGTACCGGGGTCACGGTAATGAGCAAGTCCCGCGACTCCGGCAGGCTATGGCCCTCTACAGGCCCCGTCACTATGCTGACACTCCTTGAGGCGCGCGTGGAACACAACGCGCCGTCGACCCGGGCATGGTCCATGGTCGGGCTGCGAATCGCCCATTACTCGCCGCCCGCATGCCCGCGCCTACGGTGGCCGGAGATCGTCTTGCGACGTCCGACGCCGTAGGCGTCTACCACTGGGCTAGGGTGGAGGGAGGACGCTGTCCTCTCCCTCACGCGGCCCGCCTCCTCCTTCGCAAGCATGACTGCTTCGCAGAAGGAGGCGACCGCTTCCCACTCCGTCTCGCCCCGCAGCATGGCCTCGACCAATGCCGGGCGCGAGAGGTCTCCGCCTATCGCCGTCGTGAGGACACGGCGGTGCTCTGCCCAAGCGGGGCAGTCCTGCACCGTATGCTCCACCGTGTCCTCCGGACGATCCTCGCAGTGGTGACACCCAGGTGTTTCTTCCCTCCCTATCAGACATAGGAACCTCCCGAAACTTCCGTGTCCGGTGAGGATCTGCGTCATGCGGTAGGTCAGGACGCCGTGACGCCTATCTAGCCACTCCTCAAAGAGGGGTCTTACCGCCGCGATTGCGGCGTGCCCGAATACATACGTACCTACGATAATTTATACAAAAAATGGAAAAATAAAAAACTTTTTTACAAAAAAAAAAACCGACTACCAAAAATACAAACGCCCCACCTAAAACCACTAAAAAGAGAAAAATAAACTACTATTTATCTATTTCAGAAAACAAAAATGCACGTATTTTTCAAACGAATTAAATAAAAAACTTATTACCTACCAATTCTAAATCAACTTACAATATTATTTTATTTAACAAACAAGATATTATGTATTTACAAACAACCTATTATGATTTATTTACAAAATTACAATGTGACCATTCTTGTCTAAACCTAATTAGCTATAAATTTAATTATAATATTTTTATAATGTTGTGTGCTAGGCACCTACTGATCTGTTTGAAGTCGGTGCCAAGCCAAAAATAAAGAGAACAATAATACTTAGTAATAAAATACACACAGGGTTATAATTAAAAACATCTAATATTTTTATCAATAAACAAATAGCAACCTACGAACACGTAAGCGACTATCAAAAATACAAAATTTATCAACAGCACTATAACGCATCAAAACTTAATTGCATTCAAGACGACCGTCAAAGACTGCCTGCTCGTGCCTGCCCGTTTGGGTTGAATCGCTCAAGACTTGCCGACCCACGATCGCGCGTTCGGTCGCAAGCGCAGGGTGATTTGGTGTTATTTAGATGTAGCGTGATGGCGTGACGGGGCTAGACGTGCGTATCCTATCGAATACCTATTTGGCTTGGCACCGACTTCAAACAGATCAGTAGGTGCCTAGCACACAACTTTATAAAAATATTATAATTAAATTTATAGCTAATTAGGTTTAGACAAGAATGGTCACATTGTAATTTTGTAAATAAATCATTATAGGTTGTTTGTAAATACATAATATCTTGTTTGTTAAATAAAATAATATTGTAAGTTGATTTAGAATTGGTAGGAAATAAGTTTTTTATTTAATTCGTTTGAAAAATACGTGCATTTTTGTTTTCTGAAATAGATAAATAGAAGTTTATTTTTCTCTTTTTAGTGGTTTTAGGTGGGGCGTTTGTATTTTTGGTAGTCGGTTTTTTTTTTTTTTACATCAGTCACATATCCGCGACCGCGAAAAAACAGTTTTTTTTTTGTGCCACAGCGAAGCGTGGCAGAGTACAGCTAGTATTTTATAAATGCAAAGAGTTCTTATTTAAAAAAAAAGTTAGCCGTAGGGTGACGTCAGATGCAAGTAAAACCCTGCTTGTGACGTTTTGCCAATTTTAAAAGAGACGTATCTTCGTCAATTTTGGTTTACGTAACAAATTAAAAAATACGTGTCAAATATTTTTTGATAATCTAACTGACGGACTTATTAGATTTTTTCAGTCAGATACCTTTTTACTTAACGCTTGCGAAACCGCGGGGACAAGTTAGTGAAATTATAAGATGCTTTACCTTTTTTTTACCCGACTACGGCAAAACAAAAGGAGGGTTATGATTTTGACCGGTATGTTTGTTTGCATGTATGTTTGTATGTATGTATGTATGTATGTTTGTATGCATGTTTGTTTGTTCAATCATAACTTCTGAACTGCTTATCATACACACTATGACAAATGAGGTGTCGTTAGAAGCGTCTCAGTTGTCCGCTGGTTATAGTTTTTTACTAAAAATCATCAAATGACCTCCCACCCAGGGCGAGGCGGGAGGGACTGTCAGACTTGTACTGACTAAAATCCACTGTGTCCTTCAATCCGTTCCGGGGCCATGGTTACCCGACAGTCCCGTGATCCCGGCAGGATCCCGCAACCCCGGCAGGATCACGCGACCCCGGCAGGATCACGCGACCCCGGCAAGATCCCGCAACCCCGGCAGGATAACGCGAGCCCGGCAAGATCCCACTACCCTGGCGGGATCCCCCGACCCCGGCAGGAAGATGCCTTACCTGTGAGACAGTATGGGGCTGTCATCGCTGTTAGAAACTGAAGGGTACAGTCGATCGTCGTCATACCAATGTTTTTCGCCATCCATAGATTTAACTGTAACAATAAAGAAAAAGATTTTTTTAAATCGGATCGTTTGGTTATCCTACACCTAGTTAAAAAATCTACAAGGCGATTTAAGAACCTTTTGTTTTAGGTGGTAAAATCCGAGCATGCGGACGGCGAGTAATGAGTGACTTGCCGTTTGATCATGTACCAGTTCCACGGCGCCTCAAAGATCTGTCAGCAATCTGACGTGTACTGCTCTGCCGCGGAGCCACCATGTTAAAAACCGATCAATTATATCTTAAAATGATGTTCGTCAGACGTACTAAATGTACGTAAACTGTTATTGATGTACGTGTATCAGGTATTGATTAAATATAGATTGATTGTGGCTCTGCTGGGGAGCATACTAGCAGAGCCACCTAGAATACATACTTTTTTTTTAGCTTGGTAAAATCATCAAATGAGTCCTCCCACCCAGGGCAGGGCGGGAGGGACTGTCAGAACGTACTGACTAAAATCCACGGTGTCCTTCAATAGCCCTTTACGTACCGGGGTCACGGTAATTCGTTAGTCCCGCGACCCCGGCAGGCTTTGGCCCTCTACAGGCCCCGTCACTATACTGACACTCCTTGATGCGCGCGTGGAACACAACGCGCCGTCGACCCGGGCATAGTCCATGGTCGGACAGCGAGTTGCCCGTGACTCGCCGCCCGCATGACCGCGCCTACGGTGGTCGGAGATCGTCTGGCGACGTCCGACGCCGTGGACGTTACGTTACGTATTGAAAAATATTATTATTAGTCTTAGGTTCCTTTTTTTTTACTGTTCATATAGAAAGCGCCTGCTTTTGTTTTGTGTCTTGTCCACGACACCACAAGGGTATGGTTTTAGGGTTACGTAGTCAACGAGGAACCCTTTATATGTCTGTCTGTCTGTCTGTATCTTAGCTCAGAGACAATTACCTCCTGTACACGTAAAGTGGGATGTGGAGTTATTATGTCGTGTGACTGGAACTGTAATACCATTTTTTTTTTGTTTTGACAATTCAAAAATGCCTGTAACTACTTTTGATTGGTTTAAAGTTGAGCTAAAGATAAGTTACCTTAGTTTTGATTTTTTATTTAAAAAAAGGTGGAGGTTCTCAATTCAACTGTATTTTTTTTTATCATTGTTACCTTACAACTGGGTGATTTTGATGTTATTGAAGTGAAAACTTCTTTAGCGGCGTTGTGCACTTTTTTTGGAATGGGTAAAAAATGTTAAACTCGCGTCAGGACACGTGACGTGATCGAAAATTCATAAGACGGCGCAGGGCGCTTGCGCGAATGTTCGTGTCTGTTTATTACTATTCAAGTTTTCACTTCTGCCGGCACTCCCAGAGTGCAAGCCGTCGTTTTTTTTTTTGTTATATGCAGTATCTCTGCCAGTTAGTCCCATAAAAAACTCTTTCATTTGGTTTAGAAGTTTCTGTTTTACGAGCATTTTTCGCTTATTTTGTATTGATTGTGTAATCTGACTTATTCATAATTTTTATTTGCGGATTAAGTACTTTGCGAGTATAACGTTCGGTTATGTAATTTACTGCATTTTTATTGTTTCAAAAGTATAAACTGCAAAAACGTTTTTGTTGTAATCTCATCAACACCATGTTTTTTTTCATTAATCTGTGTCTCTTTAACCTGTTTGAACAGCACAGGTTATTGAGAGTACCTGCAGGTTTTTATTTTTATTTTTTTATCGTGGTAAAATCATCAAATGAGTCCTCCCATCACCCAGGGCAGGGCGGGAGGGACTGTCAGACTTGTACTGACTAAAATCCACGGTGTCCTTCACTAGCCCTTTACGTACTGGGGTCACGGTAATCCCTTGGTCCCGCGACCCCGGCAGGATTGGCCCTCTACAGGCCCCGTCACTATGCTGACACTCTTTGAGGCGCGCGTGGAACACAACGCGCCGTCGACCCGAGCATGGTCCATGGTCGGACAGCGAGTCGCCCATTACTCGCTGCCCGCAAGAAACTTTACCTGTTAATGTTTGGTACCGAGGGCTGGAGTGTGAGGATGATCGTTCCCTCCAGCATTACTGCTTCGCAGAAGGAAGCGACCGCCTGCCATTTCTCCTCACTCCAGACCGTAGCCTGAACCAGGGCTCGTTCAGTGTGAGAGAGGTGTTCTACCCAAGCGGGGCACACCTCCACCGTATGCTACACCGTATCCTCCGGTCGGCCCACGCAATAGTGACACCTGGGCGTTTCCTCCAGCATCCAATGCAGGAACCAAAGGGGTGCTTAATGATATTTATATAATAATTCTGATATTGCAAACAGTAATTAATAAAATGATCATCACATTCGATATCAAGCACCCTACGCTTTTTCACTTTATTTGAATTTTTGTTATTATCTTAATATTTATTTTAATCTTATTCTAAATTAATTATGATAATTGATTGTTGGATTTCATATTGCAGTAAAACAAACTCTCTTATACTTAAAAAATATTTTTTTTCTACTTTTTAGTTCGATTGCTATTAGAGCGTGTTTTTTTAAACTATTATTTATTTTTGTGTTTGTTTTTGAAATCAGTTAGTTCCTTACTTAAAAGAAAATATATCGTACCCTTTTTTGAAATCGTCTTTTTAAAATCTGCCATCCAGGTAAGCAATAACGGTTCCGTGCGAGCAACGTCGGAATACCCATAATTATTGTTCTATGCTAAAACCATTCGGCAGACGATTTCCGGCCACCGTAGGCGCGGGCATGCGGGCAGCGAGTAATGGGTAACTCGCTGTCCGACCAGGGACCATGCCCGGGTCGACGGCGCGTTGTGTTCCACGCGCGCCTCAAAGAGTGTCAGCAAAATGACTGTGGGAGGACTCATTTGATGATTTTACTACGATAAAAAAAAACCGGCCAAGTGCGAGTCGGACTCGCGCACCGAGGGTTCCGTACAAACCTGCAAGGTTTACAAAGTTCGTTCATTACGACAATCGAGTCATAACTATGGTATTTCCCTTGCGTGTAGTTGCGAGTTTCAAAATATGTGGTATCAATGGTTGTACTTTTGCGTTGACTTAGAATTATTTTTTTCACGGGTTAAAGGCAATTAGATCTAAGTATTTGATATGAATTTCAACTTGATAGCTCTACGCGTTCATGAGGAAAAAAGTAATAAGTTTATATATTTTGTAATGTAACTAAAAATTTAAGGTTTTCGGAATTTTTCCTTTATGTGTGCTATAAAACGTTGCTTCATGCCAAATTTCAAGATTCTAGGTCGACTGGAAGTACCCTTTAGGTTTTGATTCCCTTGCGAGTACTTGCGAGTTTCAAAATATGCAGCTTAAATTCCTGTTTCTTTTGATTGCGTTGACATAGAAGTTTGATTTTGTTACAGCTTAAAGGTATTATAGACCTGAGTATTTGGTATGAATTTCAATTTAATACCTCTACGCGTTTATGAGGAAATGGGTAGTAAGTTTAAAATTATTAAAAAATATATATTATGTGATGTAATGGTTTTCGTAATTTTTTCTTTATCTATGCTATAAGACGTTGCTTCGTACCAAATTTCAAGATTCTGAGTTCACGGGAAGCACCCTGTAGGTTTTGATTCCCTTGCAAGTGTCGAAAATTTGCGGCATAAACGGCTGTATCTTTTGATTGCGTTGGCTTAGAAGTTTGATTTTTTCACAGCTTCAAGGGACAGTAGACCTGAGTAATTGATATAAATTTCAGCTTCATACCTCCACGCGTTCCTGAGAAAAAGGGTCTTGACAGACGGACGGACAGACAGACGGACAACAAAGTGATCCTATAAGGGTTCCGTTTTTTTCCTTTTGAGGTACGGAACCCTAAAAACGACGGGTTGCACTCTGGGAGTGCCGGCAGAAGTGAAAACTTCAATAGTAATAAACATACACGAACATTCACGCAAGCGCCCTGCGCCGTCCTACGTTTTTTCAATCAGGTCACGTGACCTGACGCGAGTTTAAGATTTTATACCCATTACAGAAAAAGTGCTCAACGCCGCTAAAGAAGTTTTCACTTCAAAAACTGAAACCATTCTCCAGAATGTAATGAACAGTTTTATGAAAACCGCATCAAAATGGGTTAAGCGGAGAACCTTCTATTTTTTAGCACTCGGTTAGAAACACTGAAAATTCACTTAGTGTCTCCTCAAAAAACTATTCCAATTAAAGCTTAAAATAACAACAACAACACAATTTAAACAAAAATAGACCTAATGATGAAAGGAATAAAAGATAATCAGCTTTATATCAGGTGTGGGCTGCAGGATGCGTCATGCGCCCATTGGTAATGTGCAAGTAAAAATAGAACATTGCCGCATGAATGTAACGTTTGTAATATTTTAATGTCTTGTAGATATTTAGAGTGTACTTTATGTCATCGGTGGGGAGTGGACGGGGAAGAGACTTGTGGCTTAATAATAAAAGTCTCATGAAGGCCCATAGCTTACTTTTAACTTTAAGCATTGCATAAGGTCAGCAACACTTTAGGTTCCCAAAGAGAACCTAATTATTTACTTCCGTTGTTCGTCTCGGTCGGGCAGCGGGCATCTCATGATCAGTCACAAGTTGACAGTTGAATATCCTTAAATTGTGTATTTCTGTTCACTACTTATTTTGGTTTGTGACTAAGGGTTTGGGTAATCATCAAATGACTCCCGCCTTGGGTGGATCGGGAAGGACCATGAGGCTCGTACTGACTATAAACCACCCTGTTCCTTGAATTGTCCTTGGCGCCAAGATTGTGGTATTCTTTTAAGACTTTCCCACAATTCTGGTATATATTTAACCCTATCGGGCATTTCTGCTCTACGAGGCGCGGATAGAGCACAACGCCGTCGATTCAGGTTTGGTCCTAGAGTAAACAATGAGCTACTCATTGCTCACCGTCTACTAGCCTGCAATGGCCAGAAATGGTTTCACGAACCCGTCGGGATTCGGGAGGAGTCGGCACAGGGTGCCTCCTGCTATTGTGCCGTGTGGGAGAGGATTGCCTCTCCCTCAAGCGGTTTGCCTCCTTCGTTTGCATTACTGTCGTAGAAGAAGGCGACTGCTTTCCAGCAGTCGGAGCGTGCCAAAGCCTGGACCAGGTTCCTCCTACTTTATACCTCAGTAAAAACGTCTTACGAGTAATAAGATGACCATCAGACGTGGATTAAGACAAAAACAAAAGTTAGTAGGTTGGAAAGGGCAAAACGTAGTACTTCAAAATACCAAAAAAATATCGTTTCTTTAGGTAAGTAATGGTGTTTTTGACATCAAAATATTTTGTTGAAACATTAAAAGTAATATGAGTCAAACAAAATTTACATAAAACTGTGTGTACAGAATACATAAATCAAAGTTTTACAGGATATGACAACAATTACTCAGTCATTTTTTATGAATCACTACTATCTATTGTAATGTTATTTATTTTACTGTGATTTGCTGGCAATTTTCATACCTTTGTTGTAGTATAACTCGTGTCTTTTTTATACTACAATAGATTTCTGGTGAGCAGAAAATGTAGTCGCATTGGTTTTCAAATTTAAAAAAAGAAAATCAACGGTGCTGCCACACTGGTTGCGAGTATGAGTGAGACTCAATGATATATTTACTAGAATATTATTGGTGGTCGCGGGACTCACGAATTACCGTGACCCCGGTACGTAAAGGGCTATTGAAGGACACCGTGGATTTTAGTCAGTAAAGTCTGACAGTCCCTTCCGCCCTGCCCTGGGTGGGAGGGCTCATTTGATGATTTTACCACGATACAAAAAAAAAAGAATATTATTGGTGAGGCCCCATTATGGGCTTAGCACACGCACAATCTTCACCGCAGTTTTGCCTGCGCAATCTTCTCGCATGAAAAAACACGGTCGGCAACACTGGACGCCCAACCACACACACAGGCAACAAACTCGAGCAGGCCAGGCTTGCGCAGGCAAAACTGTGGTAGGCCCATTAGTGCATTACGTATGTGCGTTGTAGCTACGATTTAACACATTTTATGCCACAACAACGTTGCGTCAACGCAACACAAGGTTACGCTGGCCGTCGCAGTGGCAGCGAAACATCTCAGTTCAGCCTAGCATTAAAACACCGTCTGTTGTAAGGAGTAATAACTAATGGGCCTCACGCGAAACCCTTTCGTACACAACTGCGTCGCAAGCCTCCGATACCTTACGACTTTGTTAACCATTGACGCGTGCCTGTGTACCAAACTACGAATTTGTATTGCGATAGTCGCCTGGATACCAAAATCGTAAGGCTTCGGAGACTTACGTCGCGTTGGGGCTTACGCACCTGACCTTTATGAAGAACCACACCGATAAGGTGACTTTAATTTAAAAAAGTAGTTGATTCAGCTAAAGGTAACAGACTACAATTTACTTTATTTATTTACAACATTGACATGAATGCGTTGTGTACTTGACACACGAGCAATGTCATTTGTATGAATCACTTTATAGCTAGTAGCTATGTTACGGCTAAAGGTAGGTGTGAACCTAAACTTAAGATTAGCCGGCTAAACCTAGGTTTATCTTCGACGAAATGTTAATGTTAGTTTGTTCTATCTTTAGCCGGCTAAACTTAGGTGTAGCTGCAGGTCCTTGGCTAAAAATGAAGGAAATGGAATGGTCTTGCTTTCGCGGGGCGTCCACGCTTCCCAGCATGTCGACGGAGCCCCGCTTCGCGGGGCTCCTACTTCTGGGTGGTTTAAAAAAAAAAATAACCACGAAGAGGATGGCGGGGTCTTTCAGACCCCGCCATCCTCTTCTAACCTAAATTGTCCGAGTCGGGGTGCCAGCGAGTCCCGAGCTCGCTTCGCTCGCTCATGTGTAATGAAAGTGATTATTTTTTAATAAAGTTTTCGTGTCAAAATAGTAAACATTATTACATTGTTTCCTTTTCCATTTCCTTCTACATTTTTAGCCAAGGACCTGCAGCTACACCTAAGTTTAGCCGGCTAAAGATAGAACAAACTAACATTAACATTTCGTCGAAGATAAACCTAGGTTTAGCCGGCTAATCTTAAGTTTAGGTTCACACCTACCTTTAGCCGTGACAGCTACATCCGATACAATTTACCATCTACTTAGCAGCGCGCGGTAAAATTGACGGTGCTTCTGATGCCAATCATAGACGATCCACGAGTTCGAGTTGTAGTGGATATGCTCACTGGCCACTGCCCACCCAATAAACGTCTGTTCACCATCATGACAACAGCCTGGTGTGCAGGGGCTGCCTTAACGCGGATGAAACGGCAACCCACGTAATCCTGGAATGCGAGGGTGTTGCTAACCAACGGGCACAAATTACGGCACACCGAGATCGCTCCAACAAGCCTGTGAACGTTTCTGGAGACTTCTGAGGTTCTGGAAGGAGCTGGGTTAGGTCATATAGACAAATGTCTCACCTCACGCATAACGGGCCGCCTTACAAGTCAAGATGCGGTAAAGCGAGCCCTCCGCAATACAATACAAACACAATCCAGTTTAACGTCAAATTGTCATCGCGCTTGACAAATCAAACTTGACGGTATATCAGTAGTGTGCATGACAAGTCTTCTTATAATGCCAGGCATACACGATCCACTTTACCGTCAAACCAGCGCGCTGGAAGCGGCGTGGTTTTTGGAATCGCGTATGGGTGCGACTTTTGGAACCGATGCAACTCGTACGAGCGTGGACGCGCTTATTGTCAATGTGGTTAATCTCGTGAAAGCGAGAAACTGATGCCACATCAAGCGCAAGAACGGTTGGAGCGTAATAAATGCGAACAAGTGAACACAATAACGGATGTGCGTATCAGCGCGTAAGCTGGTATTTTGTTATACGTGTGTCGGAAAACGCTTGTCTCCAACTGCTTTTATTTATCTGAATTTTCAAATTACTCCTCAAACCTTGAATGGACCGGTAGAGGTTATCAGACCTGCTGATTAAAATTCCACTATGTTCTTTCAGGACTATAGTGTGCGATTTCCGGCCACCGTAGACGCGGGCAGGAGGACGGCGAGTAATGGGCGAATCGCTGTCCGACCATGGACCATGCCCGGATCGACGGCGCCATGTGTCCCACGCGCGCCTCAAAGAGCTGTCAGCAAAATGGGGCCCGCCTTAGAGGGCCAAAGCTTGTCAGGGTAGCGGGATTAACGAGTAACCGTGGCCCTGGAACGTAAAGGGCTATTAAAGGACACTATGGATTTTGGTCACTACAAGTCTGACAGTCCCTCCCGCCCTGCCCTGGGTGGGAAGACACTTTCGACGATTTTACCACATATAAAAAATTAAACAAAAAAAAGGACTATAGTGTCCATGTTAGACATTCTTGTAGGTAACAAACTTCCCTGGATTCAGCTTTGTCATTGTAGCTAGACAAAGCTGAATGCCAGTATTTTACATGTAGAGACAGCATATCTGACTTCCACTATTGTACTCAGTAAATATAGTAAGACTTTTAGAACTTAAAAGTGACAAATATTTCTCCAAATGTTCAGTCGTTTTTAGTCCTAACTTACACACATCATACAATTAAAAAAAAAATAGATAAATTAAATATTTAAAAAAATTATCTTTATAGTTTCTGAGAAACATAATTTTCTATAGAAACCTCAGACTAATTATGTTTAGTTTTTATGGTTTTCTATACTTATAATTGTCGCGATTACAATGGTCGAGCAGTTTCAAGAATTATTTATCGCATAATTAATGAATAAAACATGATAGGTTCTTTATCCTATTATGAATGAAAACCTATTAGAATTCCAAATGAACTGTTCAATTATGATTTCACAATTCTTTGTACGTGTAACTCTTTCAATACTAAGCCTAATTTCATGTAATTTATTACCGTATTTACCATAATAAAGTTTTAGTGGTAAAACACGCAAAATATTTTGTGTTAAAAAAAGCCAGCGATTTCTTTGAATTGGTTTACGGAAACCGGTTTTATTGTTGCTTGAATAATTACAGAATGTTGTAGAGTTGTTGTTAACGTAATATTGCACGACTTTGTATAAAAAATATAACGTAAATCGTAACAGAAGTACGTACAAAATATTATTATTTAATAATGACATGCTTAACCTCGATTTCACATACTTTCCTACATTACGCAAGGTAACATCACAGGTTTATGTTGATAATTTAATTAGCAAGCCTGCCTGTAATCTAGGACGTCGTGCAGTCCCATTAGAGTCGAAAATTTAAAATATAAATAAACAATATCGGAAGAATTGTCATGTTTTTCTAAATTGCTCACCTTTAAATAGCTACTACGCCCTAGAAGTAACGAGATTCACACAATTAAAAGTTATACTAGTCTTTAAAAACACTTTAACACTATTAACAATTAATTAAATTATTATTTTACAATGAAAACAGAATATCACATCAAGTTTCATTCATCTGTACAGCAAGCAGCCATTTCTAAAAGTTCGGTTCGAAGTGCTGCCAAGTCATGACAAATTTTCTACCAAATCAGTTGTCAAAATATTTGGTAGTTTTTAATTTATTTGGGAAGATGAAATTGCTTTATAGTTCATCAAACTGCACTGAAGTAAAATCATAGCAATACACTTTGTTTTTTGACTAAAATTTCATAAAACTTATTTGTGTGTTGAGCTCAACACTAATTTTAGTAAGAAGAACATCGAGTCATTGACGATTAATTTGAATTGATATCAATTACTAAGCTACTAAAACTGAATTCTTTGGCAACACTTAAAGATTTTACCGTTTCGTTTTACTTATTTCACAATTTAGCTCATAATATGATTTATTATGAGTGCGCCATCAAAGACATGAGATTGAAATAATTTTAAGACTATTTTAGCAAGACAAAAGTTATGGACACTGGTTGAATAACAGATTTCCACCTATTCGACTTCAAATATATTTTATGACGCAATTTATTTTAGAAGCGTGTATGTGTGAAACGTGACGTTTTCATATTTACAAATTCATTCGTTTCGGTAAAAAATCTTTGTGAAACTGAGTAAGAAAAAAATATAATAAAAATGACTTCAGGAGTTTCAAGACGGGAAATTCTGTCCATGTACAAGTTGCTCCTGAGAGAAGCTGACAAGTTTTCAAATTACAACTTCAGGTAAATTACATTACATAACCTCTTTTGGCACAAAAAAAGAAAAAACTTTAACGAGGTACTAATAATAATTGATGTTAGCTGGAAAAACGTGAATAGCAACACGCATTTTATAATTACATAATGAAATATCTTTACTCTTAGACAAAGTCTTCTTGAGAAACCATTCGCCTTTAATTTCATCATCATATCATAAATGTAATACAAATATCAGTTTATAAAATAACTTAAAATAGTAGTTTCGGTCAGTGGGTCATCTTAGGGGTTTCACATATAAGACATATCCCTATATTCCTTCAAATTCTAGTTGTAAATTTTTTCTTTGTAAGTACCATAATTATACACTTCATATCTTTTTTTTTATTGAGATGGGGTCGCTCATTGCTATAGCCTAGGTCAGATTACGTAGAGACAAAGTCTATGTTGAAGTGAGTTTACCCAGAAGCAGCCTGTTCACTCTAAATTTGAAGAGATTCAGGTTGTATGCATTTGGGAACATAGACGCAGGTAGTGAGTTCCACTCTTGTGCTACGCGCAATAAGAAGGATGATAATACTTAAGTTGGGGATGCTCTGTAGTCTAATCTCATGTTGATTGGTTTGTAGAAGCACTTTTCCGAAACACTTCAATTGATTTTGGAATTATATTTGGTTTTTTTTTTTTTTTTTTTTCCCGAGTCTAAGGCGCGTTGAGTTCCACGCGCGCCTCAAAGAGTGTCAGCATAGTGACGGGGCCTGTAGAGGGCCAAAGCCTGCCGGGGTCGCGGGAACAAGGGATTACCGTGACCCCGGTACGTAAAGGGCTATTGAAGGACACCGTGGATTTTAGTCAGTACAAGTCTGACAGTCCCTCCCGCCCTGCCCTGGGTGGGAGGACTCATTTGATGATTTTACCACGATAAAAAAAAAAAAAGCCCCGTGGATTTTAGTCTGTACGAGTCTGACAGTCCCTCCCGCTTTGCCCTGGGTGGGAGGACTCATGTGATGAAATTACCACGTAAAAAAAAGGCATGAGGGGGTGCTTTCACATAAGATGAAAACATCTTTAGGGTTAATGAGCCTGACGGGACCCCCTTAAAACGTTAAGGCCCAAGTTTGCTGGGGTCGCGGGACTGTCTTGTCAGTAAACTGAACCCTGGAACATAAAGTGCTATTAAAGGACACTGTTGATTTTAGCCAGTACAAGTCTCTCCCATCCCGCCCTGTGTAGGAGGACTCATTTGATAATTTTACCACGGTATCAATAAAAAGGGGAAATCAGTGATCGTGGACAATATGCTGGTGTCGCTTTGTTACCATTATTGTGTAATGTAAATGTGCTCATTATGTTGTAAAATACTTTTATACCTATCTACATACATTCACAAAAAATTTGATGCCTGACAAAGTGCAAATGAAATAAAAACTTGAAAAATATTGGAAAATACTGCACTTTTATCCATTTCAAGTAAAGATTAAAGACAATGACATAATCTAAGAGTAGTTTGTAAGTGTAAATATCATTATCTTGATGTCATAATATTTATTTTGACACTGATAATGTTATCACCATATTGAAGTAAAATCGGTCACATTAGCACCCAATTCAAGGTTTATGATAAAGTCATTTAATTGATTTGACCTTCAAAATGGTTGTTACTACCTATATTATCATGCAACATAAAATCACGAAGGGGCAAGCAGAAGTATGATTCGTACCAGTTTGAAAGTCAGTTTGAAGTGTATGTGAAAGTAGCAAGACTAAATATTAAATAAGTATGAAACTAAAGACGGGGCCTATGCATAAAGATTACTTGCTGCTTCTGAAAAAGTAATGCTAAACCCGTTTTTTGATCCAAGACTTAAAACCTATGCTTGTAACGCAGTAGTGTTTTCAATTACAAGAACAACGGGATAGACAAAAACCTTTGTATTGTTTTTGAAAATCCAAATCAGAATTTGAAAGTACTTCAAATGATTTGCCATTTTAAGACTCTAGATGTACCGTAGATACATGGTTGTCATCCCTCTCGTACGTACAAAGCATTATGGAAATACTTTCATTGTGCACATAGCCGAAGTGTGGCATACCTTGCTGAGTTCTAGAATGAATAGGTTACTTCTAGGCAAGCATTCTTCTTCGTCAATCACATCATCTCTTACCATCAGGCATATCTATATATATAAAAGGAGAACTGACTGACTGACATATCAACGTACAGCCGAAACTACTGGGGCTAGGAATGTGAAATTTTGCACACGGCTTCCTATTATAATGTAGGGGAGCACTAAGAAGGGGTTTTTGGAAATTTAATCTTTAAGGTGGTGAAAAGGGGGAATTAGGAAAGTACGAAACCCACGCGGACGAAGTCGCGGGCAAAGTGCTAGTACCGTATATTTTAGTCTGTACAAGTCTGACAGTCCCTCCCGTCCCTTCCTGGGTGGGAGTTCTCATTTTAATGGTTATACCAAGAAAAAAAAAAGAAACCCTTGAGGTGAGATAGTGGTGTAACACGAGCCTATCACTTAATAATATGTCATAGCACATTTAATTTATAATTTTCAGGGCCTACGCATTAAGAAGAGTTAAAGATGCATTCAGAGACAACAAAACACTAACGGAACCGAAACAAATTAAGAAACAGTATGACTTTGCTATGGAAAACCTCACGATTATTAGAAGACAGGTATGGATTTCATTTTATTCTTCAATAGCTTTTGCACGCAGCATCACTCACTACCTCCTGTAATTTCTCCTCTTCATGTTTCCTATGTGCCTCAAAAAGCACTTATGCTGTTGGTCCCTGGTCGCGGGACTTACGAATTACTGTGACCCTGGAACGTAAAGGGCTATTGAAGGATCACCGTGGATTTTTGTCAGTACACGTCTGAAAGTCCCTCCCGTCCCGCACTGGGTGGGAGGACTCATTTGATGATTTTACTAAGATAAAAAAGCGAATGGTACCAGCTGTCAATTGTAGATCTCTGACGGTGTTTACAGAAAGTTAATGACTAGAAGACTGACTGTCAATCTTACCAAGGAATTTTGTTCCCATTTAAAAACGGCACGGTTGGCGCGTGTCCCGCGACCCCGGCAGGCTTTGGCCCTCTACAGGGGGCCCCGTCACTATGCTGACCCGAGCATGGTCCATTGTCGGACAGCGAGTCGCCCATTACTCGCCGCCCGCATGCCTGCGCCTACGGGTACCTTATAACTTGGATTAACTTATTCATGGATTAACATTCTCATGTTTTCTATTTCAGATCATCGTAGGAGATTTATACCGCACTGAAAAACTGGTCATCGAGAATAAACAATAATAAATACTTTGTCTATGGCATGAAACATCACAAGGATTTAAACGTAGAATGCTGATTTGACAAGTTAAATATAAAAGGTGGTCTATCACGTCTTAAAGCGAGAGTAGTTCCACTGTGGGAACGAGATGGCGCTAGACGACTTGTATAGCTCTGTCTCTTTCCCACAGGGGAACAACTCTCGCTTTTAGACGTCATGTTAGGCAGCTAGGTCTTCTCCACTTTTGTAAGATTATAGAACGGTTATACAAAACGACTTCAAATTTTTTTTTTTTATAAGTATTATGGCCCATCACGACCTTGACGCTGTAAGCGGTGAATAACGCGGAGCGTTGAGCGGTAAGATCAAATGTATAGCAATGTTTGAAACACTTTACGAGGTGCAGCCCGTAGCGAATTCCCGTACTTATAAAGTAATTAATGTCTTATTCGCGTCGTCCGCCGCTCACCCTTTAGGTCAAGTCCTCGACCGGCTGATGACGCGTCGCGAATCTTTTTTCAGCAAAGAAAAATTCGACAAGTACTTCAGATGTTTAAACGCGCCACACACGGCTAAGATACTATAATATTTTATCTTAAGATACCATATCGCTCGCCATACAATTCTATCTTAAGATACTAAATATATATGAAATATACATTATCTTCTTCGTGTGTGATGGTGCATTGAATTGTATAGCGAGCGATATGGTATCTTAAGATAATCGATTTTTTTCAATTATTGTCGTAAACCGTAATTTTAATATTCAAGTATACGCACTTTTGCATTTATATTATTCTTTTACTCTGTGCTACAAGGTTATTTTGGCGTTCAAATAACATTGCCAAATGGACACCGTTGAACTGTTAGCCGACCAATTACAAGTGAAAATCAACCTTACCACTACGACATAAAGGCCCTGCCAATATAGATAGAAAAAAAGGCAGGCTTGCCACGACGATTAAGCGAAATTGCTGATGACGCAATTCGACCGATTTCAACTACAAGTGAAAATCATCCTTACCACTACGACATATGACATAAAACGTGCGGTTATCTACGGGTAGATGAAAAACAAAACACGCTCGCCACGACGACATAAGTCAGTCGAATTGCATCATTATGTTGTAGTAGTAAGGATGATTTTCATGAATCGCGTCATGAAGAAGGGCGCTTAAAACATTACTATTTTTGTAAAAAATCAAAATGGCGGAATCAGTTCTCATTTTGACCGCCAAAAGAACCTTGTACGCTACAATAATCACCATTAAAAATGGTAGCACCCATATTTTTTTATCTCTCTCTTTATATTACGTAACACGACGCCTGTTAATCATACACGGTTAGGCAGAAGTGTAAAATACATCCATATAGCAATTTATGTTAAGGTCCCAAATAATAAGGGGCGCTCCTAACTCAAATATTATCGTAAATTATGGTATTCCAAAGGAACATTTTATTTTGCTCGTAGATTTTTTTTTGTTAAAATTAAATATAGTATTACAGATTTTTCTATACGCAATGTGCTCGATGACAGCGCTACCTAGTGAGTACATTATTTCGGGACGTAAGATCTGTCAGTAGGTTATTTTACAAAAAAAAAATTGTCTTAAAGATAGATTATCAAAAAGTATTGACCCGTATTTTTTCTTTTCTTACGTAAACCAAAATTGAACAAGATACGACGCTTTTAAAAATCACAAAACGTCAATCGATCGGTATAAATTAACAGGTATTATGACGTCACATGCACCATTCCCGAATTTCGTACCGTTTTTTTTTTCATATTGATTGATTTAAATTAAAAAAATACGTGTTCATTATTTTTCAATACTCTAACTGACGGACTAAACAGATTTTCAATTTATTTATACAGAAACTACGCTGTTCTTGACAAAATATTTTGATAAACATTTTTAACTTGATTTCAAAAAAATAATTATGAAACCTTAAAAAGGAATTTAAAACAGTTGTGGTGTATATTAAACATGACAAAAGTCGCAAGAGTCCCGAGTTAGTGCACATGTTTGTCACATTGCGCGCTGCGATCGATGTGACAAAAGAAAGAAATTAGAACTTTAGAAAGTATTTAATGGCTGCAATAAAGACATTTTTGTATGAGTAAATGCTGCCTTTTTCTAAACCAACCTTTTTTTTCGTGGTAAAATCATCGCATGAGTCCTCCCACCCAGGGCAGAGCGGGAGGGACTGTCAGACTCGTAGTGACTAAAATCCACGGTGTTCTTCAATAGCCCTTTACGTACCGGGGTCACGGTTATTTGTGAGTCCCGCAACCCCGGCAGGTTCTAAACCACCCATGCAATATTTTTGAGAATCACCACACATACGCGGAATCGGCTTAAACCGAAAAAACAAAAGCATTTATTTCAAGTAGACCAGTTACATGCACTTTTGAATTGTGAAAACATAAAAAATATAATTACTCATAAATACTACAAAACTATATGGTGCTACAGTCCCAGTCACAAGACATAATAACTGTGAAAGTACCGTAGATGCCCATTTACTTGGAGAAGTACGGGCAAGAAACTCCATGGACACTCTTTTTCAATCGCCAAAATTATTACAGAACCTTTGTTACATCATTCATTCTGAAATGGTACATTATTTGAGAACGATGTAGCAAGTTAAAAGTTTATACTTAAAATTATAAAAAAAAGACAATTCAAACAATTTGAGGAACTTTTTGGTATATAATAATAACCACACAGACAGTTCGATCTTAAATATAGAGCCGCGTCGCTAAAGCTGCAGAAATATCTTAAAGAGGATACCGCGGTCCTGGAATGCTAAGGGCAGCTGTAGGAACAGAATGGTTTTTAGTCCGTCTGAAATTCCCTTCCGCTATACCCAGAAAGGTTACGATGATTTTCGAACGAAAAATAAATAAGCCTTAATTGTTTTTTTTTTTATTGAAATTGTATTTTGTGTTATTGCTCAGTTATAAATATTTGAAGCGTTTTAAATTCTTTGTTGAACTTTATGTAGTACTGAAATATAGTCGAACGTTTAAAAAACGTAGATATGTTCTCATAAAATTCTTTGTATTAACTGTATGCATTTCATTTATTTGTAATAAATTTAGTTGTAAGGTTTTATTATTAGTAAGTAGTGTAAATAAATGAATGTTGACAATTTACTGTGTTTTTTAAACATATATTTTATTGTCTACCTACTCTTTTAGCTGTGGTGATGAAATAAATTAGGTACATAAATTAATGCGTCTGGCTGGGTTAGAATCCACGACCTACAACTCGTAACTGGGTCAATGGCTCCATACTCTGATAACACAGCAGCCTGGACTTGGAGGACATAATAATAATGAATCGAGTTAATAAATAATAATCAATATTCCACAACTATCACACAACGCCATCTAGTACCAAGCTAAGCAGAGCTTGTGTTATGGGTATTAGACATATGATAAACATACTTATATATTTCTAAATACATACATATTATAGATAAATTACACCCAGACGCAGAACAAATGATCGTACTCATCACACAAACATTTGTCGTGGGTGGGAATCGATACCCACGACCTCCGGCATAGCAGTCAGGGTCACTAACCACTAGACCAACAGGTCTGTCACACGATAACTGACAAATGCTTGCACTGACTGGACAAGTTCTAAATCTGTGTGGTTCTTTCTTCAAAAGACCATCTCAGACACTAACCTGCATGGTCATCGTATGACCAATGTAATGTCTGGTCTTTAAAAGAGACAGTGACCTCTGAGTTTGTTTCGGCTGTTACTTCTCAGAGTACTCAGGTACGAAACACCGGCCTCATCCAGTTTGACGGCACGGTTAGCGTAGTGGCTAAGCGATTGGACTGCTGCGCTGCGTGCCGCGGGTTCGATTCCCGCACGGAGCAAATATTTGTATGATCTACAAGTAGTTGTTCCGGGTCTGGGCGTTTGTGTATGTGAGTTTATGTGTTTCCAAACGCACCCACGATACAGGAGAAATTCCTAGTGTGGGGCAACGTTTTTTAAAAACAAAACAAAGTTATAAAAAATAGTGTTTTGACGTGTAAAATTGTTTGCAAATAAAAGTAAAACGGATTTGCTAAATAAATATCATTTATCATTTCAATAGGCTCGTATTACATGGGATTTAAACATCACTACACTTTATAGGTGTTATGTTTTCCATTTTTTTTCACATTCAGAGCCTCGCTCTCGGCTTAGTGTAGGGGATACGGCCCTCTTCGGAGTCGCGTCGAACCTAGCCCCTGATCGGACGGCGAGCTATTCATAACTCCGTCCGTATGTCCGCGTCTACTGGGGACTGAAATCGCCTCGCGGCCTCCCGACTCCCTCGGCGTCTCCCGCGGTGAGTTGGAGGCTGTCCTCTGCCTTACGCATTCCCCTTCTACGCATGAATGCTTCACTGAAGTAGATGACCGCTTTGAGATGGATTTTAGTTAGTACGAGTCTGACACTTCCACTAAGGGCGGGACTAGGTAGGATACACTTGATCATTCTTCATTCTACCACCTTTTTTTTTACGTGGTAAAATCATCTTATGAGTCCTCCCACCCGGGGCAGAGCGGGAGGGACTGCCAGACTCGTACTGACTAAAATGCACGGTGTCCTTCAATAGCCCTTTACGTTCCGGGGTCACGGTAATTCGTACAGTCCCGCGACCATCATTCTACCACCTAAAAGGAAAGTTACAAGTATCCTATACGGCAGTTGCCCGTTCTATTTACTAATTCGCACATTTTCACACGCATCGGAACCAAGTGATGCCATGTTTCTTTTTCAAGTTTTAAACAGAAAAAGAGCCGGATACAGCTACGTCGAATTCGTAAACACATAACATTACATTGTTCTCAAAACAGAGTACAGTCGACTACAAAGTCTATGAGATTCTTTAAATTACCTATAATAGTAGGATCATCGTGGATTAGAACCGTGAGCAGAACCAAAACAGAGTATTTGTTTTGCGATTTTGGCGGTCTCTTCAGTCCTGTGCCCATTACTCTTGCCGGAACGCCCATACCAGTCAGTTCAAAACCAGCGTCAGGCACCCAGTGGCCTGGCTTTTTGCTGAACTGAGCCTATTTGGCACAGCCGTGAGGCACACGGTACCTACTTTTGTGTTCTTCCTTTTCCATTGTCTCGTAATTTTTAATTGTAATTGTGTGCCTAAGGCGTGTCAAATAAACTTATTTTCTTTCTTTCCGGCGTTTGGTACCTCGGGTCGCTTGTCCAAGGAGATGGCGATGTAGACCGGGACATAACACACCGGATCAACTCGAGATGGATGAAATGGCGACAGGTCACCGGAACAACTTGCGACCCACGGATGCCCCTCAAGTTAAAGGGGAAAATGTACAAATCCGTGATTAGACCTGTCGTACTGTATGGATCGGAATGCTGGGCTGTCAAAAAGATGGATGAGAAACGATTGCATGTAGCGGAGATGAAGATGTTCAGATGGATGTGTGGAGTGACAAGAATGGATAAAGAAAGGAATGAGTTTAAAAGGGAAATTTGAAAGTGGCGCCTGTTATAGAAAAAATGAAAGGGTATCATCTCATGTGACTAAGAGAGTGATGAGTATGAATGTTGATGGATGGATAGGAAGAGGAAGGCCAAAGAAAGATGGATGGATTGTCTAAGGAATCATGTGAAAGAAAAAGGAGTAAATGATACTGTGACGACTGATAGGGGAGAATGGAAGAAAAAAACGTGTTACAATTACAAGTAAAATGGGATAAGGGCAGGAAGATGCCGATCGAGTAGGATCACCGTGGATTTTCAATGTTTTAAACGCACCCACGATACAGAAGAAATCTTAGTATGGCGAAATGTTTAAAAAAAACAATCTTCGGAGTTTCTGCTCTCTTCAGGCGCCCTCAACTTCGTCGAAGTTGGACCTACCTAGCTGAACAATCTGTCCAAGATAAGTATAATGGATAAAGGGTGTCAATTAAATGGTTAGCATAGTATTGTTATTTCTGTGAGCAGAAAAATATAATCGGTGAGCAGAAATAGCTAATTGGTGAGCAACTCACGGTCAGCAAACATTTCAAAATCAATCAGCAATTTATGTCATTCTGGATGGCTGTAATTATTTTTGTACAGCATATTAATTATATAAGCTGCAATCAGCTGCTCATGTTTAATAAAATTTTGGTAAGCACTCAGAGTGTAAGCAAAAAAATGCATTTTGTGCTGCATATAAAAGTAGCAAAAATACTTCACTTGTTCACCGATTATATTTTTCTGCTCACAGAAATAACAATACTATGCTAACCATTTAATTGACACCCAGCATGTCGACGGAGCCCCGCTTCGCGGGGCTCCTACTTCTGGGTGGTTTAAAAAAAAAATAAGCACGAAGAGGATGGCGGGGTCTTTCAGACCCCGCCATCCTCTTCTAACCTAAATTGTCCGAGTCGGGGTGCCAGCAAGTCGTGTCACGCGCCTGCTCTTGCTCCGCCCACTTTTAACGTACATTGCCGCTTTTTCAACAAAAACGCAATCCAAGTAGTTATTTTGCTCACCATGTTTTAATACAAATAATAATAATAATAATTGCATACCAATCAAATATACTGCTTATAGACATGTTTTTCTGCCGCTCAATCATGAAATCTTGCCGCTCAAGTAGTTATTTTGCAGACTGAATGTTTATTATGCAGACTCATGTTATTGTTGGCTGCCTATGTATGATTTAATTTTTGACCATTATCAAAATTAGTTGCGGAACAAGAATTGCTGCCTGATTTTTTTTATTGCAAACAAAATCTTTGTACATGCTGACCAAATTATTTAAATGCTGCTTTTGGGTGGCTTGCCAAATTTTATAATTGCTGACCAATGTAATTACTTCTCATGGATAAATATAAAGCGAGTATCGTTCCCAACAACAACAATCATTACGGGTACCAAATGGACATTCGACATTACTTTCGTCTTGTCCATGTTCAATTTAAGACCCACCTGTTGGGAAATGCTATTCTGGCAGCTGAGCTACCCTATGTTCTATAAAAACTCACGCCCTTTACCCGTGGAAGTGGGTACCTGCTACGATCATTACATACGAGTACCTACTTATGTCGCTTCATTCATACATGGGGTCGTATTATGACGTCTTAAAACCAGGCTTGTTCCAGTGAGTGAACGAGGTGGCGCTAGACGACTTGTATAGCTCTGTCTCTTTTACTCACTCCAGTGAGTACAAGCCTGCACAAGCCTGGTTTTAAGACGTCATATTACGGCCGCTGGTTATACGTTATAAGTAGCTGATAGCGAGTACTACACACCCGAAGTATCTGAAGCACTTCACGAATAAGGTTAGTGTGGGTCTTCCTAGAGCTTCTAATGTTGATGAATGGAGAGGAAGAGGAAGGCCAAAGAAAGATGGATGGATTGCCTAAGGAAGGATATGAAAGAAAAGGGAGTAAATTAAACTGTGAAGTCTGATAGGGGAGAATGGAAGAAAAAAACGTATTGCGCCGACCTCAAGTTTAATGGGATAAGGACAGGAAGATAATGAGGTCTTCCTAGGGCATCCCCTCCCGCTGTTACCACTCACAACAGCCTTATAAATTCCTTTTTTGTCGACTTTCACATCCTCCCATCATGGCCGAATTATCTAAGCATACTCTATGGTCTAAAAAGGTCTAAAACGAGACAGTGGTCCTTACTTTAATTATGCTTGAAGTAGGTAATTTATAAACAGCTGTACATCACTGTCCATTCCTTCACTAAATCATTGACCCATAAAAACGAATCTAAAATCACGATATCAAATCAGAAATAAGGGCACAAAAACCAACTTAACTTTTGTTTCTTTTACCCATATCTGCTTTACTGTACTTAGTTCAAACAACGGCAGTAATCAACGATCAGTCATTTGAAAATATTACTTTTGGACAGCCAATGTGCTAATTTAAATTTACCATGATCATTTTTTTATTGGGGCTTTTGGCCGTTGTCTCTGCTGGCTCCAATTCGGATAACAAGGAGTCATATAAGAATCAATGTAAGATGTTTTTATTTAATTATAGTAATAACAAAGAAATGTGGTGGAATGGATTGTGTGAAGATTGGTATGGATAAAAAGAAGATGAAGGGCTGTCTTATCAGGTTGCCGTGACCCTGGAACGTAAACGGCTATTGAAGGATCAACTTGGATTTAAGTTAGTACAAGTCTGACAGTCCCTCACGCCCCGCCCTGGGTTTGAGGACTCATTTGATGATTGTCAAATCTGGATAGACTGGAAACCGACCACAACATAGTTGGAAAAAGGCTACACAGATGATGATCCATTTAAAAAGCACAATGGTGTACCTATTCCAGATTTGATGAAGAAGTAGTAAGAATTGTAGGGATCTCCATATTGTATTTTAATTCTAAAGGACTATACTGCACTCACCAAAGATAGGCTGCAGTTTCGTCCTATAAAGAATAGCACTGCAGGTGCTTGAGTCAATTAAAGTATTTCAGTTACCAATATTCGTCTGGTCAAGGAATATGCAAGTACTTACCTAATTATTTTTCGCTTCATTTTGTTTCTTTACTGTAGATACTGTTTCTCTACTTTTTTTTATCGTGGCAAAATCATCAAATGAGTCCTCCCACCCTGGGCAGAGCGGGCGGGACTGTCAGACTCGTTCTGACTAAAATCCACGGTGTCCTTCAATAGCCCTTTAAGTTAGGGAAGAAACGCCTGGGTGTCACCACTGCGAGGATCGTCCGGAGGACACGGTGGAGCATACGGTGCAGGATTGCCCCGCTTGGGCAGAGCACCGCCGTGTCCTCACGACGGCGATAGGCGGAGACCTCTCGCGCCCGGCATTGGTCGAGGCCATGCTGCGGGGCGAGACGGAGTGGGAAGCGGTCGCCTCCTTCTGCGAAGCAGTCATGCTCGTGAAGGAGGAGGCGGGCCGCCTGAGGGAGAGGACAGCGTCCTCCCTCCATCCCAGCCGCAGTGGTAGACGCCCACGGCGTCGGACGTCACAGGACGATCTCCGGCCACCGTAGGCGCGGGCATGCGGGCAGCGAGTAATGGGCGACTTGCTGTCCGACCATGGACCATGCCCGGGTCGACTGCGCGTTGTGTTCCACGCGCGCCTCAAAGAGTGTCAGCAAATTGACGGGGCCTGTAGAGGGCCAGAGCCTGCCGGGGTCGCGGGACTTACCCATCACCGTAACCCCGGTACGTAAAGGGCTCGTGAAGGACACCGTGGATTTTAGTCAGTACAAGTCTGACAGTCCCTGCCGCCCTGCCCTGGGTGGGAGGACTCATTTGATGATTTTACCACGATAAAAAAAAAGCTCTTTAAGTTCCGGGGTCACGGTAATACACAATAAAGGATAACTTATTCGCGAGTCCCGCGACACTGTTCCACTACTTTTTTTTTCTTTTTTTTTTTATCGTGTTAAAATCATCAAATAAGTCCTCCCACCCTGGGCAGAGCGAGAGGGACTGTCAGACTCGTACTGAGTAAAATCCACGGTGTCCTTCAATAGCCCTTTACGTTCCGGGGTCACGGTAATTCGTGAGTCCCGCGACACTCTTCCACTACTGGAAAAATTCCTTTCATGAACTCTTTTTCTGGACCGCTTCAAACAATTCCTGATATACTAGCTCAAACCTTGTCTTTGTTGTCGTTTCGACACCTCTTCTCTGGGCAGTTCTTATTCCACCCATTGTTATCAATGCCTTTATCCTATTCTACATTTGGTTGGCGTAACACACATTCTTCTTCCTTTCTTCCCTGTTAGACTTCAAAGTACCTGATCCTGGAGGAAGGGGCACTCACCCCGGGTGCCAGCTTCCAGGGATGCCAAAATCATTAACATGATTGCTTGGTTGCAAACATAAATCTGAAATGACAGAGAAAAGCGCATAAAATTTGAGCTCGCTACGCTCGTTGTTGTATTACTCTATGCCCTAGACGCCTGTAGTGTCAAAAGTGGCATTAATCACCTCCTCCTGACTGTCTTGCCTCGTTCACAATGTTGACGCGCATTCGCGCGCCGACCACACCTGCGCGGTTAGCGGGTGGTGAGGGGTAGCGATCACGCCACTGCCTCCTCACCCCGCGACCCCGCGCCTCACCGCCTCGCCTGCCGCCGCTCGCGCCGCTACCGAGGGCCGGAGCCCCGCGAGCCGCTTCACTTCGTCCGCGACAGCCGCCGAGAGCGGACGTTGTCACACAGCGCGGGCCGCGCGCATCTGCGCAGGCGCGCGGCCCCGAGCGCCGGTCGCCGCTGGCGCCATCGCCGCTCCCCGCTTCACATCACTTCGTCCAAACCAACCATCACGAGCGGGCGTTGTCAAACGCACGGGATTCCATTTAATTAAATCCATTGTGTGTCATAATTTTGCAACAATACAATCATAAAGGTCAGCCATTAGACTTTTATTTAAAACATCCTGCCTGGGACGAGATCACAGCCCGAACACACAACAAAAATCAATGATCAGGACAATAAAAAAAAAATGTTTTGAGTTTTGACAATGAATTTGAACGGCTGGAGAGAGAGCGCCACTATCAAATTTTGCCCCGTTTCGAATATATCCTAGATACGGGGCCGCAGACGTCAAGCCATAATTTACTCCTTTTTCTTTCATATCTTCAACTATATGGCGCTTACAGTCTTCCGCTATGCTATATGGAGTTACGGGTCGACGCGCGACGGCGCGTTGTGTTCCACGCGCTCCTCAAGGAGTGTCAGCATAGTGACGGGGCCTGTAGAGGGCCAAAGCCTGCCGGGGTCGCGGGACTCACAAATTACCGTAACCCCGGTACGTAAACGGTTATTGAAGGACACCGTGGATTTTAGTCAGTACCAGTCTGACAGTCCCTCCCGCCCTGCCCTGGGTGGGAGGACTCATTTGATGATTTTACCACGAAAAAAAAAAAGAAAAATGCTATATGGAGTCCTGTCGTTAGTGGCATTGTGTAAGAAGCTATATTTAAAGTTTTTTTTTGTAATGTTATATTGACTTGCATATTCCCTATTGTTTGCAGTTCGCACTGGACACACGGGGAAACACAATGCAAAACGCGACAACACTAACTTCAGTTCAGAATGTAATCATTATTTTTATTACTATAAAATGCGAAAAGTGAGAATGTATGAAAGTTTGTTACTCTTTCATACAAAAAAACTGCGTCTGCAGTGCATAGACATCTTTTAGGAGGAGTAGGAGGAATTGGGTATAAAGTTCCTCGATACCCCAGCGAAAAGGAAGGTACCTTCAACCAGACGGGAGTTGTGTCTTCTGGGATTTCTTCCGCCCAACATTATTATCGAATATTCTGTCTTTTAAACTCGCGGATAACTTAAGAACACTTTAGTTGGAGCAAGTTCCATCTTCTAGAGCTCTAGGCATTAAAAAAAATCCTTCACGACCTCATCTCTTTGCCCCCAGACTGTACGGATCCCAGGACAATGAAGAAGCACCCAGCTTACACGGAGTGGGCGGACGCCTACTCCTGCACCAGACACAGATGCCAGCCTGGAGGTCGGAACCTCGCTATTTACACGGTTGGGTATGTATCTTACAACAGTCCTCCTGACCGATTTCGCCCAACCCATGAATGGAAGCCAGGACCCAACGCTCAAAAGTCGCGCTTGCGACCACGACACCAATGCGGTAATTTAACTTATACGTATGTGACGATATCGTCAAGATCGCGGGGAATAGATGGATAAGAGACGCACAGAACCGAGAGATATGGCATAAAAAGGGGGAGGCCTATACCCAGCAGTGAGTGTCCGTTGGAAATCCCGGGCTGATATGATTATGATGATGTACGTGGGAAGTCGGTGGTGTGGACAATCAAATCGATCGCAGCGCGCGATGTGTTAGAGAAGCGTGATGTAACTGGGGACACCCGCGGAGTGAAGTACGTGTGAAGTTTAATATAGTACCACAACCATTTTAAGTATTTTTTAGATTTTATTTTAAAGTTAATGAAAAACGAGCTGGAAATGATTTACAAAATATTTTGGCTCTCAATAAAGTGGTCACTAGGAGGTGCTCCTTTCGCGCGCACAGGAACTAGTTGTAGAGTTTCAATCTTGATTAAGTTTGTAACAAAAAATGTCGGAGAACGAAAATAATCGCAGTAATTTTTGTACGTCAAATATTACTTTAGGTTATCCTTGGGTCCACCGCAATCGCGGCGGTGAGACTCTTCTTTGGGAAGTGGCTGGACAGGCGCCACGGCGTTCTCACCTTCCATCTGACGCAAGTCTTTACCGGACAATGTTTTTTGATTTGTATTGGGTGGGAGGAAACGCCTATATGTCACCAATCTGAGGAACGTCCAGAAGACACTATTTTACACTATGGAGGTCTGCCCCGCTTGGTTGCAGCTCCAACTACTTTCCGCTCCACCCAGTAGATGTTACCAACCCAAAATAAACCACATACAAGGTTCACAATGTTTGTTTGTTTATTTTTGTCCAGATGTAAACGGGTCGAAGCTCCGGAGTCTGCCATTGAGTGTGAAGAAGTGGTGGAAGACACCAACATGCAGTTCCCATTTTGTTGCACGAGACTAAGGTAAGGTTTGTTTCTACGTGATTTACGGATGTATCCTTGGAGGAGATGGGTGTATCCGGAGGAGCTCGTGGCTAAATAATTACAGCCGCAGAGGCCAATCTTCCCGGTTAAGCTTTGCCGAAGCTGGTCTGCTGATGGGTGATCTGTCATAGTGAGTTTCCTCCGTGCCTAGGAAAACACGTAAAGCCGTTGTTCTCAGCTGTCATTTGTAGATCTCTGACAGTCGTTACTGTTAGTCAGAAGCTCTAAAGTCTGACAACCAGTCTTACCAAGGGGTATCGTAATACCCAGTTAGGGTTGTGGAGGTCCGATAGACAGTCGCTCCATGTAAAATACTGATATCCAGCTACATCTGATTTGACTGGATGCAGACCACAACAAAGTTGGGAAAATGCTAGGCAGGTGGGCAGGTGATGGATGTATCCTTGATAAGATAGAAACGATCTCTTCAGGACGCCGCCGCCACCAACCTAAATACTTAACTACACACCAAAAATATTGCTGCTTTTTTAAAGTGAGGCTTTACCTATCGCAGTAGCGCTCATCATAATACCGTCAGGGGTCTTCCCAGCAGTGTGTTTAAGTGACGCAGGGGGTTTCAGGAGCTGGTCGCTTCAGAAGTTTAAAATCCAATACTTCCCAGTCTTTCACCAAAAACCAGACGAAATTTTAACTTCACCCAGTTACTGAGTTTCCAGTTAGCTTGCAAAACTGGGAGCTACGAGTATGTACGTCTTCGTAATCATTAGTTTGTATTAAGACGTAATATTTGTTTTATTTTGTACCTTCCCAGGTGTCTAGTGGTAGTTCGTGGTGAAGTCTGGACCAGGGTGCTGGGCCAGCCGTGGGAAGTGCTGCCCGCCGCGCCCTGGAGCCACATGTACAAGATGAAGAAACCACCTCCAGCTGACTCCACGTTTCTGCCCAAGTGAGTACTGTTTAGTCTCTTGTTCACCATGTTGACAGCATCAATGAATTGCAAATTTAATTAGTGAGTTAAAGTTTTGAAAAATAATTTATACGTATTTTTTCTTTCGTTGAATTAATGCATATTTACAAACATATAACGCGCCAAAATTAGAGAGTGGAAGCTCCTGACGTCAGAAGCAAATGAAAACTTTTAAAAATCACCTAAAAATGGTGAATGCCAAGCTCCATAGCTCGTCTCTTCGCCGCAAAGTTGCCTGCCTGTCAGTTTTCTACAGATTGTACTTCGGAGAGCGTGCCCAAGAACTCCACGACCTCATCCCACCAGCCCCCTTCTATCATCGCACATCTAGATGCACGGCAAACTATCATCCTTACCTTATTGCTATTCCACCAATTCGCATTAAGCGTTTCCAAATGTCTTTTATAATGCGGACAGCGAAGGAGTGGAACTCTCTGCCTGCGTCTGTGTTTCCGAACGTATACAAACCTAATCTCTTCAAAGCTAGAGTGAACAGGCTTCTTCTGTGTAAGCTCGCTCCATCGTCGACCTTGTCTTAGTCACTCCTGACGTAGACTAAAGTCAAGAGCAAACCCATTGAACATAAAAAAAACTGCACTTGCTTGTGACGTATTGGCAATTTTAAAAGTGTCGTATCTTCGTCAATTTTGGTTTACGTAACAAATGAAAAAATACGTGTCAAATATTTTTTGATAATCTAACTGACGGATTAATTCGATTTTTTTAGTCAAATACCCTATTCTTGCGATTTTAACTAACCTAACTAAATCTTGCAGGACCGTGGACCAGGGCCCGATCTACGAGCTGACAGACAACGAGTCTGACCAGAGTAACCATGAGAAGGTGCTTCTAAGAACTGGCAAGAGGGCAGCTACTGAGAACAACGAGTACAACGAAGTTCCACCACCGACGGAGATCAGGGCTGAACCACTACCATCACCGGATATCGTGGTAATCTATACTTATAATAAATCTGTAAAGAGGCCAATTCTGTACATGAAATATATTTAAAAAACTAGTGGGCGCCCGCGGCTCCGCCCGCGTGAATGTCGGTTACCGCTGCAAAAAGCCTACTCAGGAAAGACACGGTCAGCAACATGATTCCCAGGTCTATTCACAGACACCGACACTAACATCGACGACGCAGTCATCACAAACACTTGACATAGATAGATATTGTGTATCGCGGACTTTTTTGTAGATATTTATAAGATCAACAGTTAATTGGAACATTTTATGGTTCTATCTTTTATAGTTTAGGCAGCGTACGCAAAATAAGTAACTTTTATGGATGATTTTTTACACCCTGTGGCCGAAAAACCCAAATATCTTACGGAACCCTATTTTTCTCCAAAATAAAATATTATTTTTAAAATCGGTCCAGTAGTTTTTGAGCCTATTCATTACAAACAAACAAACAAAGTTTTCCTCTTTATAATATTAGTGTAGACTAGCAAAATAACTAATTTCGTACCTAATATTGCTTCAACTGTAAAGAAATAAAATGTAAACTATTAATATAATGAAACACTACCAAAATAACTGATATTCGTACCTACTATTGCTTCAACTATAAAGAAATAAAATGTAAACTTATAATATATTTAAACACTACCAAAACCTCTTATACCTATTTCATAAATAACAACAAAACAAATCTAAAAATAAACTATTCAAAGATTAAAAGTAAAAAAGGGCCAGCCGCAAAAGCGGCGATAAGACCCCTCTTTGAGGAGTGGCTGGATAGGCGTCACGGCGTCCTGACCTACCGCATGACGCAGGTCCTCACCGGACACGGAAGTTTCGGGAGATTCCTGTGTCTGATAGGGAGGGAAGAAACGCCTGGGTGTCACCACTGCGAGGATCGTCCGGAGGACACGGTGGAGCATACGGTGCAGGACTGCCCCGCTTGGGCAAACCGCCGTGTCCTCACGACGGCGATAGGCGGAGACCTCTCGCGCCCGGCATTGGTCGAGGCCATGCTGCGGGGCGAGACGGAGTGGGAAGCGGTCGCCTCCTTCTGCGAAGCAGTCATGCTCGTGAAGGAGGAGGCGGGCCGCGTGAGGGAGAGGACAGCGTCCTCCCTCCACCCCAGCCGCAGTGGTAAACGCCCACGGCGACCGGCGTCGGTGGACTATATACGGCCACCGTAAGCGCGGGCATGTGGGCGGCGAGTAATGGGCGACTCGCTGTCCGCCCATGGACCATGCCCGGGTTGACGGCGAGTTGTGTTCCACGCGCGCCTCAAGGAGTGTCAGCATAATGACGGGGCCTGTAGAGGGCCAAAGCCAAGCTCACAAATAACCGTGACCCCGGTACATAAAGGGCTATTGAAGGACACCGTGGATTTTAGTCAGTCAAGTCTGACAGTCCCTCCCGCCTGCCCTGGGTGGGAGGAATCATTTGATGATTTTACCACGCCAAAAATAAAAAAGGACTAAAAGTCGCGCTGATAAGCACGGTTTGTAAATAACAATTATTGTCTGTCAATAAGGTCGAACAGTCTGAACATCTATTCGCATCAACAGCCAAATATTGTATGAAGCACGCGCGCTTTTTTCCAAAATAATCCTTATAGCATGATTCTGTATTTACGCGCGATGACTGATTAGCGTATTTCATGTATAACTTTAGTGTTTCTACACCGATTTACATGATTCTTTTTTTATTGAATAGGTAATAATGTTAATTTTTTTAAAATTAGGGATGAGTGAGGGTGTTGTAAACGTAACAGTAGACAAATATAATCAGAAAGCTCCGAATTGCTAAGCTATCGGGAGTTTCACGTGTTATTGTGAGTCAACCATAAAAGATAGACATATGCTGTCAAGGAATATTTTTATATAATTTTAAGGAAAATATTTCCGTCATACATGATTTCTATGTAGCTTTAACCATTAAAGCTGCACACGCGACGGAAGCTTAAAAAATGGAGAAACTTCTCCCGTTTTCCCAATATTTCCCTTCACTGCTCTGCTCCTATTGATCGTAGCGTAATGAAAAGTATACTATAACCTGCCCAGGAGTATGAAGAATAATCGTGCCAAATTTCGTTAAAATCCGTCGAGTAGTTTTTGTTTCTATAACGAACATACAGACAGACAGACAGACAGACAGACAGACAAAAATTTTACTGATTGCATTTTTGGCATCATATCATCATCATTTGATAGTTATTTTTTTTAAATATTTCATGTACAGAATTGGCCTCTCTACAGATTTATTATAAGTATAGATAACTATCAAGGGGTGCTACTGATGCCAAAACGGCAATAAGTAAAATTTTTGTCTGTCTGTCTGTCTGTATGTTCATTATAGAAACAAAAACTACTCGACGGATATTAACAAAATTTGGCACAATTATTCTTCATACTCCTGGGCAGGTTATAGTATACTTTTCATTACGCTACGATCAATAGGAGCAGAGCAGTAAAAGGAAATATTGGGAAAACGGGAGAAGTTACTCCATTTTTTAAGCTACCGTCGCGTGTGCCTTAATGGTTAAATCGTGTATGACGGAAATGTTTTCCTTAAAATTATGTAAAAATATTCCTTGACAGCATATGTCTATCTTTTATGGTTTGACTCACAATAACACGTGAAACTCAACGCGGGCGAAGCCGCTGGCAAAAGCTAGTCTATACTAATATTAATATTATAAAGCAGAAGAGTTTGTTTAGTTGTACGCGCTAATCTCAGGAAATACTGGTTCGAATTGAAAAGTTATTTCTGTGTTGGATAGTCTATTTATCGAAGGAGGCTTTAGGCTATATTATTATAACATCACGATATGACCAAAAGGAGCCGAGCAGTGAGGCTGAAACCATGGGGATATATCGACTGTAACTACGAACACTATCGAAATTTCAAAATCGCCATTTTTTGTTTATTGCAGAAATTTAAAGTCAGTTTAACATACTATCAGATAAGAAAAGAGATTTTTTGAAAAAAATATTACTTCACCAAATTTTGCATAAAAAAAAATCGAAACTGCAACTGCATTATAGGACAAAATAAAACTTTAAATTGCTCTCCTGTAAGGTACGTGTGTTGCAGTTTCGATACTGTCGTAATAGTCGATATATCCATAGTCGCCCGGACTCAATAACCGTTGATGTGTCCTCTGTGATATAGGGTCCGCTAGATGGCTCTACTAGTAGTAATATAATACGACTCCTGAGTGTCGGGTGTTTTTTTTTTCGTGGAAAATCATCAAATCAAGTCTCAGGAGGCTGGGAGCTTTAAGCTTTTTTTTTATCGTGGTAAAATCATCAAATGAGTCCTCCCACACAGGGCAGGGCAGGAGGAACTGTCAGATTCGTACTGACTAAAGTCCACGGTGTCCTTCAATAGCCCTTTACGTTCCGGGGTCACGGTATTTCGTGAGTCCCGCGACCCCGACAGGCTTTGGCCCTCTAGAGGCCCCCCGTCATTTTGCTGACACTCTTTGAGTCGCGCGTGGAACACAGTGCACCGTGGAACCGGTCATGGTCCATGGTCGGACAGCGAGTTGTCCATTACTCGCTGCCCGCATGCCCGCGCCTACGGTGTCCGGAGATCGTCTGCTGACGTCCGTCGCCGTGGGCGTCTACCACTGCAGGACCTTTAAGCTATAAGCTATTTTTACCGACTTCAAAAGGAGGAGGTCCTCAACTCGGTTGGTATTTTTGTTAGTGGAGTCACACGTTTATGCTAACAAAATTAATCAATTTATGTTTCAGATCGCGTTAACAACTGATGAAGGCAAGGAAGCGACTCATTCCGAGAGAAAAAAATCAGAGAGTCCAAGGTTAGTTTGAAAAAAGAAAAGTTATCTACACTTTCTCACACCGGTTCTTTTTAACCCGACTTCAATAAAAGAGGAGTTTCTCAATCAATTGTGGAACTTGAGAATCTTCATATTAGTCGAATTATGATTTTTTTACGTGAAAATCATCCAATGAGTCCACCCAGGGCAGGACGGGAGGGACTGTCAGACTTGTACTGACCAAAATCCACGGTGTCCTTCAATAGCCCTTTACGTTCCGGGGCCACGGTTACCCGTTAGTCCCGCGAACCCAGCAGTCTATTTAGCCCTCTATTTGGCCCCTGTAATTTTGCTGACAAGTCTTTGACGCGCGTGGAACACGACGCGCCGTCGACCCGGGCATGATTCATGATAGGACAGTGAGCAGCCCATAACTCGCCGTCCGCGTCCAGATTCCGTGTTCGAAACAAAACGTAAAATTTTTAGTAAAGCCACTTTTTATAAATGTGTGAGAGAGCGCCATGCACACCTTTAAATGTTTTCTTTAATCTAACACCTAGTGCTTATCCTTTTTTGAGGTCATAGATATAAGAAAGCAGTTTGTGGTGGTAATTTCATCAAATTTTTATTAAGTTTTTAAATAAAAAACGTTGCCCCACACTAGTAATTACTCTTGTGTCGTGGGTGCGTTTACAAATATAGAAACTCACATACACAAACACACAGACCCGAAACAACTACTTGTAGGTCATACAAATATTTGTTTCGTGCGGGAATCGAACCAGCAATATATTTTGATATACGTAACAAAAGGGAAAAAACGGGTCTATATTTCGAACCTTTTTTTTTTTAGTACAGTAACCTTTTATAATAAAATTTTAATGAGACTTCTATCGAGGATCACATTTTCAAATTCCACTTTAAACCTTCAGGCACAGCAAGAGGCGTAAGGCTAACGCGCTGCCTCCTGCCAAATACTTTGAGGTAGAGGGAGAGAAGGAGCATCAGAGTGAAACCCTCAACCTGGAGCTGGAAGACAGAGAAGTTCCTGTTACTACTGAAAAGGTTAGTGGAACTTCTTTTTTTTAAAAAAAAACATTGCCCTTTTAAAACTTCTAGAAGATTGCTTTTTTTTTTCTTTGAGACAAACCCACCACACTATTCCTAAACCACTGCAACTCCTGAAAGCCAGAACAGTGGCAACCACCAGAAAAGCGCCGACACAATAAAGCTCGACGTGTCCTGGAGAATGAATTTACCTGTCTCTTTTTTTTACCTGGTAAAATCATCGATGAGTCCTCCCACCCAGGGCAGGACGGGAGGTACTGTCCGTACTGTTCCGAGGCCACGGTTACCTGATGAATCCCGCGACCCCGGCAGGCTAAGGATTATTTATTAGTTATATCACAGAAATAATCTTTTACAAGTTTATATAAAGAAAAAATAAGTTTCTAAGCCGTAACCAACCAGAGATATGACGGTTTTTATTTTGTTCTAATCAGGAGTTATTTTTTGTAGGAATACATAGCTTTATTGATTTACCCCTGATTAGAACAAAATAAAATCCGTTATATCTCTGGTTGGTTACGATTTAGAATTTTCTTATTTTTTACGAAGTTAAAAAGTTAGCGAAGGAAAAAAAAATTGATGCCAATAAGTTGCATACCCCTTTTGGTACGGAACCCTCGGTGCTTGAGTCCGACTCGCACTTAACCGGTTTTTTAACCTAACTTGTTTGTTGCAGCCTCAAGAACCAATAGAGGAGGAGAATGAGAAGTACTTCAACATGAACAGTTCTCCAGTCACACAAAAGTCTTCTCATAGGTCACATCCACATGATGTACGTACTATTTATTTAATACTTATACATAGGAGAACAGTGTATAAGACGAGGACGCGAGGTATAATGGGAATTCACACAGTTAAGGCAAACTTAATATAATACTAACGTAGCGCAAGCGCCAACAGGACGCTATTTGTTAATGGCCGCATGTAAATGACGTCCTGATGGCGCTTGCGCTACGTTAGTGTTGTGTTAAGTATGCCTAAAGAGTGTATGTCCCCATTATGTCTCGTGTCCGCATCTTATACACTGTTCCCCTATAGGGTGACTGGTAATTAGTGACCAATGTTTAAATAAATCGTACTCAGAAAAACAAATAACATCGACGTAAACCAATTTAATGAAATGGTTATTAAAATCAGAAAAAAACGGATTTGAAAATAAACCTGTACAGTGGGTACACTTGCAGAGATGTTGTTGAGGTTGTTGTTCAGGTTGGAGCGCGTAGATAAAGATTCACTCGTTTCCGTTAGGTTTATAACGTACTAGCACTTTGCCCGCGACTTCGTCCGCGTGGTTTACTTTCCTAATTCCCCCTTTTCACCCCCTTAAAGGTTAAATTTCCAAAAACCCCTTCTTAGTGCTCCCCTACATTATAATAGGAAGCCGTGTGCAAAATTTCACATTCCTAGCCCCAGTAGTTTCGGCTGTACGTTGATATGTCAGTCAGTCAGTTCTCCTTTTATATATATAGATAATTGTGTTTACAATAAAAACTGTTGAGGATTCCTTTCTCTAGTGTTAGTCACCGCGTAGAAGTAATTGCACTCACCCATTTATTATGTTCTATCGGTATTTATAGAAACAAATAACGTACGTCAGTCATTTTAAGACTGTACAAAACCCATCTTACAAAATAATATTATAAATGTGAAAGTTTGTGAGGTTTGATGGATGTATGTATGTATGTGGCTCCACTCACTGCACCGCAGTCACTCGCTCGCTTAAACGACTGAACGGTTTTGGATGAAATTTGGTGCACAGATAGTTCATAACCCGGATAAACATAGTTTTTATCCCGATCGCCTCCTTCTGCGAAGCAGTCATGCTCGTGAAGGAGGAGGCGGGCCGCCTGAGGGAGAGGACAGCGTCCTCCCTCCATCCCAGCCGCAGTGGTAGACGCCCACGGCGTCGGACGTCACAGGACGATCGCCGGCCACCGTAGGCGCGGGCATGCGGGCAGCGAGTAATGGGCGACTTGCTGTCCGACCATGGACCATGCCCGGGTCGACGGCGCGTTGTGTTCCACGCGCGCCTCAAAGAGTGTCAGCAAATTGACGGGGCCTGTAGAGGGCCAGAGCCTGCCGGGGTCGCGGGACTTACCCATCACCGTAACCCCGGTACGTAAAGGGCTCGTGAAGGACACCGTGGATTTTAGCCTGGGTGCCCTGGGTGGGAGGACTCATTTGATGATTTTACCACGCAAAAAAAAAAAAAAAAAGTGATATCAATAGAGGTGTATGTATACTATATTTCTCAGGTTCTTTTTAAGTACCATACAAGTTAACCAGCTTGTCGATCGAACTGCTCAAAGCCAAATAGAAGAAAAACAAATCAAAAATTACAATAGAAGAAACCCCAAAAAAAGCTGATAAATCAAAAACACCAAATCACATCCATTTATCTATCTAACCTCTCTTGCTTTCAGAAGACCCACCCTCCAATATCCTGGACTGAGATACCCCTGAGTCAGTGGAACGATCCGAAAGAGCAGAGAGAAGATCAAGAACCGAAAATCAGTGTAAGTAATAAACAGCACCTATAGAATAATGCCCAGTAATTGGGTTTTGGAGATCAGATAGATAGATCTCTCCGTTTCCGAGAAGAAGTTGGTCCAGGGGCCGTATTACAACCTCTTAAAACCAGGCTTGTTCCAGTGAGTGAAAGAGACAGAGCTATATAAGTCGTCTAGCGCCATCTCGCAGGGTGTCACTGGTAGATCTTGGACAGTCATAATAGGTATGCAGAAGCAAGAGATGTAACTATAACGACGTTTCAGCGGAATTGGAGTGGTAAAAAATGTAAAATTTGGGTCATCAGTGATACTGTGTTCCCGACATGTAAAGAAAAATGTCACATAATCTTCAATCCCAGCTTTTATTGAAAGACGCGTAAATAGCAAACATTCAACTCGTTGTGGTCAACAAAATTAAAAATTTCCGAGCTCGCTGCGCTCGCTCTACGTTCGAGCTTCCAAGTCATATTATTATTTTATAAATATAAGAAACATTAGTTTATAACCCTTCTAATATGATAATTTAAAAAAAGTTATATTTAAGTAGTTTTTGCAATGTTAAGTTGACGATTTTTTAAACACTTACGAACTCAGACCAATAAAAAAGTAATCATCTAGGTGTTGCTCGCTGCTTCAGACGCTTGTTGTAATATCCAAATGCAGACGCGACACACGTTTACCCAAAAATAATAAAAAAATTATGATAAATTTTCTCAAGCGAATGTGAACCTTCTGCTATTGGAATGAAGTGGAAAACCTAAGAAATTTGGTCTGCTGGCGTTTGTACCTTAGCTTCATACATCATATCCTTCAAATTCGCTAATTTTCAGGAGCACAACAATAACGACTATCAGCCCCAAGAGGCCCAGCTCCCGGAACTCCGAGAACCGAAGTACGAAGCACTACAAATACCTCCCAAGAAGGAACCAGGAGACAAACCCTCGAACCTGCAGGCGCTGGTGGACGCCATAGGAACCAGGATGAGGGACATCGAGAACGTAGTGCAGAAGATGAGCGATAAGGTCCATCAAGTTAAGTCTACTACGGAGGGCAGTAATGAAAAACGGTGAGTGGATTCAACCAAACACACTAAGGGAGTTTGTTGATGACGCGACGCGACGCAATTCCACCGATTCCAACTACAAGTGAAAATCATCCTTACCACAACGACATATGACATAAAACGTGCGGATATCTGCGGGTAGATGAAAAACAAAACACGCTCGCCACGACGACGTAAGTCAGTCGAATTGCATCATTATGTTGTAGTAGCAAGGACGATTTTCATTCGAACAAATCGCACGAATAGCGTCATCAGCAATCTTCCTCACATAAACTGACAACGTTTTCACATGAGGGTTGTCTGAGACATGCACGCACCTCAAACACTTTAATTTTTTTCTTTAGCGTGGTAAAATCATCAAATGAGTCCTCCCACCCAGGGCAGGGCGGGAGGGACAGTCAGACTTGTACTGACTAAAATCCACGGTGTCCTTCAATAGCCCTTTACGTACCGGGGTCAATTCGTTAGTCCCGCGACCCACCTCAAACACTTTCCTGAAAATTGCATGTAACTTTTGAGGAAATAGGCAAATGATGATCATAAAATCCAAGTCCTTTATAAACCTGTGTTTTCAGAGTTTCAGCCGAGCGAGATGGAACACATAAACGTTACAAGGACGTCAAACGGCCAAGCACAGAGTCTGAAAATTATAAAAGGTAATATTTAAAGACAATCGCTCAATGGGAACATTTTGTCCCCCTGTCGAGTGCTATGAAGATATATTGGCTCACGGCTCGCTGCAATCGCGGTGGTAAGACCCCACTTTGAGGAGTGGCTGGATAGGCGTCACGGCGTCCTGACCTACCGCATGACGCAGGTCCTCACCGGACACGGAAGTTTCGGGAGGTACGTGTGTCTGATAGGGAGGGAAGAAACGCCTGGGTGTCACCACTGCGAGGATCGTCAGGAGGACACGGTGGAGCATACGGTGCAGGACTGCCCCGCTTGGGCAGAGCACCGCCGTGTCCTCACGACGGCGATAGGCAGAGACCTCTCGCGCCCGGCATTGGTCGAGGCCATGCTGCGGGGCGAGACGGAGTGGGAAGCGGTCGCCGCCTTCTGCGAAGCAGTTATGCTCGTGAAGGAGGAGGCGGGCCGCCTGAGGGAGAGGAGGGAGACTCGCTGTGTCCGACCATGGACCATGCCCGGGTCGACGGCGCATTGTGTTCCACGCGCGCCTCAAAGAGTCTCAGCATAGTGACGGGGTCTGTAGAGAGCCAAAGCCTGCCGGGATCGCGGGACCAAGGGATTACCGTGACCCCGGTGCGTAAAGGGCTATTGAAGGACACCGTGGATTTTAGTCAGTACGAGTCTGACAGACCCTCCCGCCCTGCCCTGGGTGGGAGGACTCATTAAATCTTTCTACCACGACAAAAAAAAAGGGTAACAACTCAGATTATAGAATGTCCAGGGTCCTAGTAAGTCACTGAAAATTGGCATATATGACTGAAAAATTCTAAATAGTCCGTCACTTAGATTATCAAAAAATATTCGACCCGTATTTTTTCTTTTGTTTCGTAAAGCAAAATTGACGGAGATACGATGCTTTCAAAATTGGCAATACGTCACAATTTAGTTCAATTTTTATTGAATTCTGACGTCACGAGCCCCCACTCTCGAGTTCTGATGCGTTATATTTTGGTGAACATTCATTGATTTTACAAAAGAAAAAATACGTGCCCGTTAATTTTTAAAACTCTAAATGACGGACTAATTATATTTGTAACTAGCTTCTAGATTTATGATATGTATAGATTTATAGCTACTGTTAAATAGCCAATTCAAGCGAAAAACACGGAAGAAGAATTATCCGCGTCGTTCGTTTCCTACATAAAACAAGTGAACATCTCTAAGGAAAACATTACTTGTTTTGTTTCGAATACGGAATCTGGATTATTTTATAATCTAAGGCATGCTGCGCAGCGCCAACCGTGTCGTCAAATCAACGAGAGCTCTATGAAATCCAAGTTCTATATGTATAAACCTGTATTTTCAGAGCATCATCGGAGCGAGATGGATCACATAAAAGATACAAGGAGCCCAAACGGCCAAGCACAGAGGATGAAAACTATAAAAGGTAATATTTAACAATACAGTAGATTTGCTTGGATTTTTTTTATCGTGGTAAAATCATCAAATGAGTTCTCCCACCCAGGAGGAAGAGACTTAGACCTATACTGACTAAAATCCTCGGTGTCCTTTAATATCACTTTACGTTCCGGGGCCACGGTTACGTTATAACATAGTCCTGCGACTCCGGCAGGCTTTGGCTCTCTAAGGAGGGTCCCCTCTAGTTTTCTACATGCCTTGTCTTCCCCGGCTGTCATTTGTAGATCTTTGAAAGTTATTTTAGGGAATCAGAGAGTGTTACCAAGAGGTATCGCATTACTTTTGGTCCAAAAGTATAACAACCAGTTCCACAAAGATCTATTTTATTACCCACTAGCACTTTTCCCGCGACTTCGCCCGCGTGGGTTACGTACTTTCCTAATTCCCCCTTTTCACCCCCTTAAAGGTTAAATTTCCAAAAACCCCTTCTTAGTGCTCCCCTACATTATAATAGGAAGCCGTGTTGCAAAATTTCACATTCCTAGCCCTAGTAGTTTCGGCTGTACGTTGATATGTCAGTCAGTCAGTTCTCCTTTTATATATATATGTCGCAGATCCCTTAATGGAATGTCAAGCGTTTATCATAATTTTTATTTAGTTTAATTTATTTGATTTTTGCTATGGCAATGCTTGAGTGTGTTTAGTCGATTAAAGTTGTCGTTGGTCATTTGATGTGAATAAAAGGCGGTAGAATTGTACATTTGACATTCAAATTGAAATCGCGGTGACCAACGGCTAACTTGGCTAACCTCACTACATTCCATTTTATTTTATTCCATCCGAAAATATATCTCCAATCTTTTGTTAATTTTTATTGTAAAGTGTTTTGGACAGTAAAGTTGAGTGTACCGAACAGTGCCTGTGTATTATTTCACGTCGGACTCCACGTTCCATCATGACCGACCAACAATTTAACGAAGACATGCCGCACCTGTCGTCATCAGAAGTGAGATGCCCACGTGCTTCCCGACCCGAACCTGATGGAGACGAAAAATGGCGCATGATGTTCGAGCAACAGAACCAAAACTTTCTTGCGCTGTTGCAAGCAATGTCACCTGCTTCAAACAAGAAAGTGCAGCTACCTGAGTTCGATCCCGAAAAGCCAAACGTCGATGCACGTGCGTGGGTCACCACCGCCGATATGTGCATGGCAGATTGTGAGCTGCAAGGTGCATCACTCATGATTACTTTGAGCAGGGCGCTGAAGGGCCAAGCATCGTCATGGTTGTCACAGATTTCGTTTCCTGGTATGACATGGAACGAATTCAAGGACTTATTTGTTGCAAGATATGATTGCCCTGAAACACCTGCCGCTTCGCTTATAAACTTGAACAATAGTGCACCAAAAGAAGGTGAGTGTTTTGCTGCTTATTCTTCACGTGTGCTGACGTCATTAATGTCACGCTGGAAGAACCTGACTGTGGAACAAATAGCGATTTCTACCGTGCTAGCACACATGTCACACCTTGATCATCGTGTTCAGCGGCTAGCATTCACTACCGACATCGACACAAGATCTAAGCTACAACAAGAACTCCGTGCGATGTCGTTCCTGAAACGCAAAAACCCGTTTAATCAGGGTGCTCCAAGTGTCGATAGCAAGCACTTCAAGCCTAACCCTACGACTAGTGCAGTCAAGTGTTACGTATGTGGTAAAGCAGGCCACAAGGCCTCCACGTGTTACCAGAGAAGAGACAGCAAGACTGACAGAAGACCTCACTCCTTATCTTCTCATGGGAGTACATCATCTGTTCCGGCGAAGCCCAAGGACACCAGCTCTGTCACCTGCTTCCGGTGCAAGAGCCGAGGCCACTACGCGAACCGTTGTCCAGCAGCAGCCCAGGGTTCCGGCAGCGGCGGCACTGGTGTTGGTGCTGGTGCAGTTCCTGAACAACGCCGTGTGGACTTGTGCGTGGTTAACGCGCCTACCGGTATTCTCCGTCACTCTGGTGAGTCTTTTAGTTTTTGTTATGATTCTGGAGCAGAGTGTTCATTAATGAGAGATTCTATTTTGTGTAAATTTAATGGTGAGCGTAATTATAATGTCGTTACTATGACGGGTATAGGTAAAATTTCTGTGAATAGTAACCTGAACGTTTTAGTTAATGTTGATATTGGTAACATTACTTTGAATATTGTTTTTCATGTTTTACCAGATGAATATCTTCAGCATGACATAGTCATTGGACGTGAAATTTTGATTAATGACTTGGTAATTAACATGACGTCTAGAACTTTAACCTTTTCGAAAAATTTCCCTAATGTGAACATCGAGAGTGTAGAGTCGAGTGTAGAGTCGAGTGTAGAGTCGAATGTAGAGTCGAGTGTAGAGTCGAATGTAGAGTCGAGTGTAGAGTCGAATGTAGAGTCGAGTGTAGAGTCGAATGTAGAGTCGAGTGTAGAGTCGAATGTAGAGTCAAGTGTCGAATTACGTACCATTTTAAATGTAGAGTCAGATACAGTTAAATTTAATGGCATTGATACCGACGTTTCTCCGGATATCAAAGCAAGACTAATTTTAATTTTAAATCAATTTTCAAACAGCTTTATTATTGGAACACCTAGCTCTCCTGCAAATACTGACCCTATGGAAATAAGACTCAAAGATCCCAATAAAACTGTTTATCGTCGTCCTTATCGGTTGAGTCCCCAGGAAAGACAGGTAGTACGTAATAAAATTGAAGACCTGATCTCCTCTAATGTGATCCGCCCAAGCTCGTCACCTTTTGCCAGTCCTATTCTTCTGGTGAAGAAGAAAGATGGCAGCGACCGCATGTGCGTTGATTATCGAGAATTGAACGATAATACTGTACCTGACAGATTTCCATTGCCAATGATTTCCGACCAAATTAATAGGCTTCACGGTACCCATTACTTCACGACTCTAGATATGGCTAGTGGATTCCATCAGATACCAGTTCATCCGGATTCTATTGAACGTACCGCATTTGTTACACCCGACGGGCAATTCGAGTATTTAGCCATGCCGTTCGGTTTGCGCAATGCCCCTTCAGTTTTTCAACGTGCAGTGACAAAAGCCTTAGGAGAGCTTGCAAATACGTTTGTCGTGGTCTACATGGACGATTTAATGGTCGTAGCCTCAAATGTTGACCAAGCTCTACATAGGTTGCAACTAGTTTTAGATGTTTTGACAAAGGCTGGATCTCATTTAACTTAAAAAAATGTTCGTTCCTCAAACAAAAGGTTGAGTACCTAGGTTTCGAGGTTAGTTGTGGTGAAATTAGACCTAACCCTAAAAAGATAGAAGCTCTAGTTGCTCTCCCTCCCCCAAAGACTGTAACTCAGTTACGACAATTTATTGGTCTGGCGTCGTACTTTCGTCAATTCATCCCAAAGTTCTCGCAGATCATGGCACCTCTTTATGCACTGACAAGTGTCTCTAAAGGTAACCTCAAATGGGAACCTTCTCACGAGACTATTAGGCAAACTATTATCTCTGCTTTAACGAACCACCCAGTTCTGACTATATTTGACCCAAATTGTCCCATTGAATTGCACACAGATGCAAGTTCGCTAGGATATGGTGCAATTTTGATCCAGAAAAAGGATTCCAAACGTTGCGTGGTCGCCTACTATAGCAGACGCACCACAACTGTGGAGTCTAAATACCACTCATATGAGTTGGAAACTCTCGCAGTTGTGAATGCGGTTAGGCATTTTAGGCACTACTTGTACGGCAACCATTTTACAGTCATGACCGATTGTCACGCTCTTGAATCCACTCGTAAAAAGCTGGATCTCACACCTAGGGTTCATAGGTGGTGGGCATTTTTGCAGTCGTTTGACTTCAACATTATTCATGTTGATGGCAGGCGGATGCAACATGCCGACTTTTTCTCTCGAAATCCCGTACCTGACAAGATTCCATTTACAAAGGTGGAGCAGAAGCATGTCAATATCACGAATCTCTCTGCCAATTGGTTGCTGGCCGAGCAACAACGTGATAGTGAGATTTCTGAGCTTATAGCTAAACTTAAAGATGGGAATCTTGGCAATGATATCGCAAAAACATACGAGATTAGATCTGGTGTTTTGCATCGTAAGATACAGCGCAAAAATAGGAGTTTATGTCTACCTATAGTACCCAGAGCTTTGAGATGGTCTATCGTTAGCACTACTCACGAGTCCCTTATGCACCTAGGATGGGAGAAAACCCTTGAAAAAATGTACGATTTGTATTGGTTTGAGCAAATGGCTAAATTTGTTAGGAAATTTGTTGAGAGTTGTGTTGTTTGCAAAATTTCCAAATCGCACTCAGGCAAAGTTTCAGCGGAATTACATCCCATTCCTAAAATCGCGATACCTTGGCATACTCTTCATATTGATGCTACAGGCAAGTTAAGTGGCAAAAATGATAAGAAAGAGTACGTCTTTGTTCTCATTGACGCCTTCACAAAATATGTGCTGCTACATCACACCCTGAACATAAATAGTGCTAGTGCTATTCGTGCTCTAAAAAATTGTGTGACTTTGTTCGGAGCGCCGACGCGAGTAATTGCAGATCAGGGACGTTGTTTTGCAAGTACCGACTTCCGCGAGTTTTGTTCCTCTCGTAATATTAGTTTGCACTTAATTGCTACTGGTAGTTCGCGCGCGAATGGTCAAGTAGAGAGGGTCATGAGCACTTTAAAAAATATGCTCACGGCAGTAGAGACTAGCAAGGATCGTTCTTGGCAGGACTCTCTCCCGGATGTGCAGTTAGCTCTTAATTGCACTATAAACAGAGTAACTAAACACAGTCCTCTAGAACTTCTCATAGGTAAAGTCGCACGTCCTCTAGATTTAATGTTTTCCGATGAGCCCGAAATTAATATCGACGAAGTAAGATCTGACGCTATCGTTAACATGGATAAGAGTGCACATTATGAGAAAGCTAGATTTGATTCAAATAAAGCTAAGTTTGATCGATTTGTCGTAGGTGATTTTGTTCTCTTGAAGAATGAAGAGAGAAATCAGACAAAACTTGACCCTAAGTATAAAGGTCCATTTAAGGTCGTTGAAGTGTTAGACGGTGACAGATACAGCTTAAAATCTTTAACAAGTAATCGCCATTATAAATATGCTCACGATCGCCTCAGGAAAATGCCTGATTCTAATGTTCCAATGGAAATTAATAATGATGTAGAGACCGAATGAATGAAACTGTTTGATTTAAATTTATTATTTCTGTCATTACTCTTTATCGCTGGTTAAGCGAGTTGGTTATGTTGGCTATCGCTGGTTAAGCGGTAGTGGTGTTATCGCTGGTTAAGTGGTAGTGGTGTTATCGCTGGTTAAGCGGTAGTGGAGTTATCGCTGGTTAAGCGAGTAATGTTGACTATTGCTGGTTAAGCATTAGTAGTGTGATCGCTGGTTAAGCGGACTATGTTAGCTTCCGCTGGTTAAGCGTTAGCTGTTGACTCGCTGGTTAAGCGTGTTATAATGTGCTTTCGCTGGTTAAGCGTTAGTGGGTTAATATCGCTGGTTAAGCGTTATTATTATCACTGGTTAAGTGATAGGATTTGTAACGCTGGTTAAGCGCTACAATATTGAGTACTGGTTAAGTACTTCAGTGATTTACACTACTGGGTAAGTAGTGATGCATGGTGCTGGTTAAGTGCTGTGGATTTATTTGGTAGAGTCACAATACTTTTTTAATTTTGTGCCTTTATTATTCTTTCATTTTAGTTTGTTTTGTTTGGTTCACAATCAGTTAAGCATTAAACGTAATACTAAAACCGTTTAATTTGATTCAATTATTTAGTGATGATGTCCCTGACGTGGGTCAGGATAGCCGAGTGAACTAGTTACTTTTCTGGATTATTTGTCTTTTCAGGTACCTCATCCCACGAGGTCGTGTGAAGGTCAGAAATGGCCGTGTCGCAGATCCCTTAATGGAATGTCAAGCGTTTATCATAATTTTTATTTAGTTTAATTTATTTGATTTTTGCTATGGCAATGCTTGAGTGTGTTTAGTCGATTAAAGTTGTCGTTGGTCATTTGATGTGAATAAAAGGCGGTAGAATTGTACATTTGACATTCAAATTGAAATCGCGGTGACCAACGGCTAACTTGGCTAACCTCACTACATTCCATTTTATTTTATTCCATCCGAAAATATATCTCCAATCTTTTGTTAATTTTTATTGTAAAGTGTTTTGGACAGTAAAGTTGAGTGTACCGAACAGTGCCTGTGTATTATTTCACGTCGGACTCCACGTTCCATCATGACCGACCAACAATTTAACGAAGACATGCCGCACCTGTCGTCATATAGATTGACCTAAGTCTGACAACCAGACGTACCTCGGGGTATTTATTGTATTATCTGATGATCCAAAACTCTGACAACCAGTTTTACCAAGTTTGTATTACCCTTTGGCTCTAAAATTTGACAACCAGTCTTCTTAGCTCACAAAGGGCTATGCAACTTTTTGGCATCTTTTTTTTTTTCGCCAGTAATGAAATGTTGGTCATTAGTAGACTGCAACCTAAGAACTTCGTAAAAAATAATTTAAAAAAATCTAAACCGTCACCAACCAGAGATATAACGGATTTTATTTTGCTCTAATCAGGAGTAAATCAATAAATCTATGGATTCCTATAAAAAATAACTGCTGATTAAAACAAAATAAAAACCGTCATATCTCTGGTTGGTTACGGTTTAGAAACTTATTTTTTTTTCTATGGACATTTTAGGTGGTAGTCTAATTGTGCCCAAAATTTAATCACTGGTGAAAGAAAAAAAATTGATGCCAAGGTCCATACTAAAAGTTGCATACCCTTTTAACAACCGTTTTTACCAAAGGTAGTCATCTAAATTTTAATTTTGCGGGCTACACATACATATACCCGTGGTTTGGCCTATAATTTCAACTTTTAAATATATTTCTTTTAAAGGTTTACAGTAGATCGAGGTAGCAAATACCTCCATAGTTCGACAGAGAGTACTACTGAAAAACCATTGTTTATTGAAGATTCTAATCTGACCGGATATTTCAGTGATGCTAGCAACAGTATTTTGAGAAGGAATAGTCCACCTAAGGTGCCTAAGGTAATTAAATAATTAAGTAAAATAATATTGAAAATATTACATATCCTTTTCTCTCTCTTTCTTTTATAGGGTGACTGGTAAATTAGTGACCGAGACCTTTTTTAAAGTGGTAAAATCGTCGAATGAGTCCTCCTACCAATGGCGAGGTGGGAGGTACTGTCAGACTTGTACTGACTAAAATCCACGGTGATCCTTCAGTAGCCCTTTACGTTCCAGTGTCACAGTTAATTTATTTAAAAAAAAAGTTGCCACACACTAGGAATTTCTCCTGTATCTTAGGTGCGTTTACAAACATAGAAACTCCCATACACAAACACCCAGACCCGGAACAACTACTTGCATAAATCATACAAATATTTGTTCCGTGCGGGAATCGAACACGCGACACGCTGCGCAGCGGTCGATGGCTCAGCCACTGCGCCAACCAGTTGTTGTTTTTCTCACTCTTTCTTTATAGGGTGTCTGGAAAAAGACCGATACACACGTGATTGTAATTGAAGAAACTTTTTGTTTTAAGTATCAAAAAATAATAATAACACAACATCTACTATGTGGCCTGGCATTTTGCTGAACTGAGCCTATTTGGCAAGCCCGTGAGGCACACGGTACCTACTTTTGTGTTCTTCCTTTTCCATTGTCTCGTAATTTTTCATTGTAATTGTGTGCCTAAGGTGTGTCAAAAAAACCTAATTTCATTCTTTCTTTCTTTCCTAACTTTCGTTCTTTCTACCGATTTTTTAAATGTTTCTTAATAATGTATAGAAAAGGGGCAAGTCAAATGGTACGCATTAGACTTGCCCGAGTTCGAATTTCTTTTGAATCCGAATGCTGCGCAGTGTGTCGCGGATTTTGTATGAACTAAGTACTAGTAGTTGTTCCGGATCTGTCTGGGTGTTTGCGCATGTGAGTTTCTATATTTGAAAACTACCTACCTACCTACGATACGTGAGAAATGTCTAGTGCGGAATAAAGTTAAAAAAAAATCCATTCTAATATTAGTGTCATCATCATCTTCCTGCCCTTATCCCATTTTACTTGTGGTCGGCGCAACACGTTTTTTTCTTCCATTCTCCTCTATCAAACGTCACAGTATCATTTACTCCTTTTTCCTCCATATCATTCCTTAGACAATCCATCCATCTTTTCTTTGGCCTTCCTCTTCCTCTCCATCCATCAACATTCATACTCATCACTCTCTTAGTCACATGAGTGTCAGTGTGAGTGTATTCTAATAATAGTGTAATGTCAGCAAACTTAAATCCCTATTTTTTTCCCAGGAACCACCACCGACGTACATGGCGCCAGTAGCGGAAACCCGTCGCAAACCCGTCCACATCGCCGTCCCAGAGACCTCAGAAGATGAAAAGAAACACAAAAAACACACACATAAGAAGCATAGAAACAAAAGTTCACGCTCACACAAGAAACATTCCCGTCCTAAAGAAGAAAGAAGGAAACATTTCAATAAACTGAGCTCTGGAGAAGCGGAGAAGAATGCTGTTTCGTTAGACGATAGTAGTGATTTAGGCCAGTGAATGTAGATGGCGTTGGTTACGTGGTTCTTTTGACGTTTAAGTGACATTGACAGGAGGGCCCTTCGTCTGAAGTGAGAGTTCGCGCCACCACTCATGAATGCGGAAAATTCGTGACTCTAAATTTTTTTAAAAGTAATTTAATGTACAAAGATACTAGTGCCGCGTTAAAAGGACTTCATGCAGTTATGGCGCGGTCTCTAATATTCAATCCCGTTTCTGTTTATGACGGCTGCCTCTAATTGGATATCTCAAAGTCTCGGATAGGCAAATACGGTCGTTGATTGGTCACAGACAAAGACAAACCCGAGATAGATTATTAATTTTCGGCGTACTATGTCTATGAAAAATAGCGCTATATAAAATCTGAGAACGCTTGCCTAAAAACGTGTTGACAGAGATAGCTCTAATCGAGCCTATTGTCTCTTTCTAATATGGTGACCAAACATTTTATGACAAAAAGGAGAGTTCGTTCGTAAGGATGATTTTCACTTCTCGCATGGTAAGGTCGGTAACTGTCTAATTGTGAAAGAACAATAAATTTTGAACTTTATAAAATTGTTTGTGGTAACCGTGTTGTAAAAATAAGACAATTTAGGCGGCAAAAGAACCATGTTATAACTTTAATTGTTCCTTGATAAATGGCTGAGTGTTTTTCGAGTGAATCGATGAAAGAAACTGAATGTCTACTCCTGAAATTCCTTTAAATTTTCCTCTTTTCCTTTAAATTTTCCTCTTAGAGACCACATCGCCCAGTGCGGGAAAAACTAAATTCAATAAATTGCAAACGCGTTACTTATCACTAGCTTAAGACCTATTTAACACAAGTTTATATAAAAGTTTTGCTTTATCAGAACATGTAAAGCAAGAATGGTGTTACAAATGCCAATATCATTAATTTTAAACGGTCCAAAAGTGTTAACCCTAGCATTTTCATTCCGGACATACTCCATCAACAACAAGACATCATCAACCACTCCACATACATCACAATTTGGTGATGAAACTTTTTTGATTAAGAATATAATTATTACTAGCTTTTGCCCGCGACTTCGTTCGCGTGGAATAGTGACTTCCAGCAGATTTTTGGTTTTACCCACATAGTTCCCGATCTCGCGGGATATTCTAGGGAACTCTTCAAAAATCAACATAATGAGCTCTGCGTTTGAATTTAAGAGATGTTTACTCATTTAGGGCATTAAAGCCGTTTTGCCGATCGAAAAAGGCGAAAATGTTATTTTTCCCTTATTTTCTCATCATTCTACTGATTTGACATTTCAGTCCAAAAGGAAAAAAGACTGTTTCTCCCTTGACAAATTTTCTATTATTTTAGGTTTTAGAGATTATGAAAGTTTCTTACACCAAGACATTTCTATTTACCACGTTTTTAGTTTAGCCATCCTTTGCAAAAATATAAAGGTTTTGTGGTTTCGACACTCTTGAGCACGCAACGTAGAGTTGTCCATGGGAGAAACAGTCTTTTTCAAGATGTACCCCCGCAACTTTTAGCGTTTGCCCTTGGGCTTTATTTATGGTCATTGCAAACGCAGTTTACAGCGGAAACTGAACTCTTTTGAATTGGAATGGCAAATCAGTTGGAATGATGGGAATACGGGGAATAATAAAAGTTTCGCCTTTTGCCATCCCAGTCATAATAACGGCTTTAATGACATTCCGTCCTAAATAGGTTATTTGTAACCGTATGCCGTTATATAGTCTTGGTGGATCTAGTTATATAGTTTCTCATAAGCATCACAGGAACACCAATTATACAACGGAACAATTTAAAATTTACGAAACAGGACCAGTCCACATAAACTATCATACAACCGACAATAAGTACAATTTTGGTTCCAACGCCAACTATCAATCCATAGTGACAACTCGTGTAACGATCGACACCATTGAACGATCACCGCCATCTATTCAGAGTTTAAGGAATTATCTATACTCCGTTAGAGCATTTCATAAATTTTATTTTTTATTTTTATTTTTTTGTAATAAAAACTATCCTATGTCCTTTCTCAAGTTCCAAACTATGTCTGTACCAAATTTCACACAAATCGGTTCAGTAGTTTAGGCGTGAAGAAAAGACAGACAGACAGACAGACAGACAGACAGACAGAGTTACTTTCGCATTTATAATATTAGTTAGGATATTCCCTGCAATATTGCCATCGCACCTATTGTCCTCTCTGATTAATATTGAACAACCTTTAGGTCAGTTAACACCGAGACGCGACCTATACTGGAAATGTGTCTTGTTATGTAGTAAATAAAGTTGAATCTTGAGTGGCTCTATTGAAATCTGCGGGCAGTGTCGCGTCTAGGTGTATTGGCCCTTGTCAAAACGAAAACAAAGACAGAAGATCAGGAACCTTACAGCAAATGGAATAAAATACACAGTCTTTTGACAAGTGTGCAAAGTAATATGTAAAAGGACTGTAAAACGATTGTAGGTTTATTCTCTGAAATGCTAAGCCATTTATTGATAATAATGTGTATTTAAAACTTTAAAACTTTTTGTAGCATTTTTCATAAAAAGAACAGCCAAATGATGTGCATTAAAGTGTACAATCACATCCCACGTGTTTACAGAGAACTTCATATGAATAAATTCAAAAACAAACTAAAGCAATGGTTGATTGAGAATTGCTTTTACACACTAAATGAATTTTTCAATTACAAGCAAAATTAATCTATGTTAAGAATTGATCGTTGATTATAAATTTAATGTAATGTCTATCTTTTTTATTATTTCCACAATAATTTATTTTGACATTTCTTATTTTGACATTTCAGAATAACATCATATAATTTATTTTTGACATTTCCTTGACAAACTTAATTTTCTTAACAATTCCATTTTTTAATTATGTGACATTCGTATAATTTGTAATTGGCTTCAACTTATTTCAATTTTTTTAAATAATTATATTGTGATGTAATGCATGCATACGTATAAACATGTAATTTTCGCATGCCTACTGCAGGTGAGATGTCTTTGTACCACCCATAAATTATAACAGCCTTGTAAAACCATCTCTAGCGAATAAATAATTCTATTCTATTCTATTCTATTCTAAATAAACAGTATTTTACTATTTCAATTGTTTTATTTTAATTTATTCAGCAATAGAGAAAGGAAAGTTTTTAATCAGGAGTGAGAAAAATAGAAGATTTTTCCCCCCCTTTAACTTGTTCAATTTCAATTAATAATTTTTTTTCAGGCAACTTCGATCAATAAAACTTAACAGATTAAGTTTAACAATAAAAAGCTATATACATACATTATATCAGTTTTTTTTTGGCACTTGGCGCCGATCTCCTACAGGATAGTAGTTACGAGCCAGCCGGGCCTGGAGATGCCTACCAATTTTAGCAGGTTTAAGCAGAATACCGTGGCCCTGGAACGCAAAGGGAAAACGAAGGAACCGAGTGAACTTTAAGACAGTAAGAGTCAGACAGTCTTAGGACCGGGAATTTAACTGTCTTGGATCCTGCAACGGAATTAATCAGAAAAGAATAGTGGAGGAGTAGAAGAATACGTACTTTGCACTTCCCTGCATGTCAAGCAGGAGACAGAACAAAACTGAGTTCATATAGCCAGCCATTTGAAATGCTAGTACCTATTAAGCAGCGTCCGTTAAGACTGGTGGCCCAAAAAGAGCAAAGATGGCCTAGTGGTCTAAGCCCCAACTTACGAGTTGTCGGACCCAGCCATAGGAAAAGCGCATAAGGAAAACGTCGTGAGGAAACTACTTGTAGGTTATACAAATATTTGTTCCGAGTGTGAATCGAACCCGCGACACGCAGCGCTGCAGTCTAATCGCTTAGCCACTTCGCTAACCGTGCCGTCAAATCGCAAATTCGAAGACATGTTACATCTACCAACCCACGCTGGGCCCGCTTGATGGACTATCACTCACTCCCACCGAGAGGAGGCCTGTTTCCCAACATTTTAAGCTGATGATGTTTAGATTGGAAGACGACCCCAGTAAAGTTGGGAAAGGCTAAGCAGATGAGATTCTCAATACCATTTCATGAGTTAAAAAAATCAACTAACAAAATCTTCTTTAGACCCCTTTTTAGGATTCCGTAGCTAAATGGCAAAAAATGGAACCCTTATAGGTTCGTCATGAATAGAATAATATTTATTTGCATAAAAACATGGTATAAAAGATGATACAAAATTAAATAGGTACATACATGTTCTTGCTTAGCATTATAAGCGTGTAAATTTTCCGTGCATTGAATTAAGTCAATTTTTATTTTTTGAAGACACTCGCTTACACCATAAAAACTATTAGAGGACAGCCAATCATATAATTTAGTCTGATATTTAGATTTTTTAGGATTTTTGTCATGTCTGTCTGTTAGTCCGTCCGTATGTCACAGCCACTTTTCTTCGAAAGTATAAGAGCTATCCTGTTGAAACATGGTAAATAACCGAACTAGGAAAGGAACTAACTAAGTAACTTAACTATGTGAACCGCATTAGGATTCTCACACAAAAAAATAATAATAATTAGAGGTTCCCCATACTTAGAATTGAAATTAAAAAAAAAACACCAAACCCATACATGTGGGGTATCTATGGATAAGTCTTTAAAAATGATATTGAGGTTACTAATATCATATTTTTCTAAACTAAACAGTTTGTCCCATGTAACTTTTAAAACAAGAGACATAAAACGAAAAAAATATATGATGTGCATTACCATGCAAACTACCAGCGAAAATTGGTTAGAACGAGATCAAGTAATTAGTTTTTTTTTAATACTTCATAAATCATAAACCGCACTTCACCACACTTCATAAATCATTTACCTTTCAAAGTTACAGCCAACTACAAGAACTTTTATATTATGTTACTTGCTGCTACGGAACCCTTTATGGGCGAATCCGACTCACACTTGACCGTTTTTTTTGGTTCCTCGAACAGTTATAATACCTACATACTTACGATGGTAATGACATATTTTAAGGTTTAAACTGCATAATAAAAATGATCCTGTGATTACTGTATGCGCAGTCAAGTAAAGATAGGGCAGTTGCGAGTTATTCTTGATAAAGGGTTTCGTACAGGACCCTTGTCAATAACATTTCTTTTTTACGTAAAATACGAAATGTAGAAAGAGAATAAGTTTATTTACCAAGCGGTAGGCAAGCAATGTTGTCTCAAAAATACATTAGAAATAAGTAAGTACACAAAAGGTAGCTATCGTGTGCCTCAGGACTGTGCTAAATAGGATCAGTTTAGCTAAAAGCCAGGCCACAGTGCTTGACCCTAGTTATGCATATCAAATATTGATTGTTAAACCGACAAAATTTATACAAACTCAGTGAAAATATTGATTTTGATAATGCCTGCTTTTTAAGGTTTAAAAGATACAGCCCTGTGACAAAATACTAGACAGCGGAGCATAAACATAATCAGCCTATAATGTTATAATGTTCCCCGAACGCGGGCCCAATGCGAATTGGTAGATGTCACATACCTTCGAATTTCGTTTGTCAGACATGTCGGTTTCCTCTCGATGCTTTCTTTCACCGCTTCAACTCGTTACTTACGGGTCCCTAAAAGTTGTAAACAAACTTTATAGTAAAAAGACAAGTTTATCATCGTTACAGCATCAAAACTAGTTAAACTACCCCTTGGTTCCACTTTTTTGTACAAACAGGAAAAAAAATGCAATAAAACGTGTACAAAAAGTCTTTACGGTGCGATGCAGCCCTCGCGTTCTTGACCAAAGCCTGTTTTGGGGGATAAATTACAAAAAGGAGGACTTTTGATTGGTAACAAGTTTAGGTTACGCCACGGTGACTTTCTTTTAAGGACCAATGACGGTTACGATGTTAAAGAAATTAGTTTAGTTTCCGTATCACACTTTTCTATCCATATGATGATGATGAAGCTGCAAGCCAGGGCCTCAAGTCTGCTATTACAATAGTGTTTGAATGGTCTATCATTGATTTCATAATTCTTGTTTTTGTCGAATTTGGTAAAATCTATACATATAATAAATCTGTAGAAGGGTCAATTCTGTACATTGAAATTATTGAAAAAATAAATAGCGGGGGGTGTCTTATTTTTCAGTTTTATTCATAGACGTTGTTCTGTAGAACCGCGAATCTCCTTAATTATTATAGGCTTAGCCGTATTTGGGTCCAATAGATATTTATAAGATGTCATTGTCAGAGTTACTCAAAATGGAGAAATAAACCATCCACGCGAAGACCGACATCCGCGCGGACGGAGTCGCGGGCGGAAGCTAGTGTCTAATATAATGGCGTCATTATGATTTTCAAATGGTCAACCACTGTCACTCCATTGAAATAAATGGCGTAGAATGTTAATCTCAATTTTAATAAGAAGCTTTTACCGCGCACTCGTGGTCTCGTCGTAGCGTCTCCGACCGTAAAGATTCCAATGTTTTGAAACAGCGTAAGCTCAGTATGTTTAAAATAAATACTCACACGTAATATAAAGCAGATAGCTACCCCAAGCGAGCATCATTTGAGGAGACACGATGCTCGCGGTCAGTTTACTTGTGTTCTTTATATTTTATCATGGAGCGGTAAGTTACATTTTTGTTGTTTTGTTTTTATTTGATAAAACATTGTTTTTAATTACGCTTTTATTATGACACACGCGAGCATAAGTATGGAATTACTTATTACGATTCCGCGCAATTTGAGTACTTAATAACTTTTTTTTTATCGTGGCAAATTCATCAAATGAGTCCTCTCACCCAGGGCAGAGCGGGAGGGACTGTCAGACTTGACTCACTAAAATCCACGGTGTCCATCAATAATAGCCCTTTACGTACCTGGTCGCGGGACTCACGAATTACCGTGATACCCACGGTAATTCGTGAGTCCCGCGACCGGGTACTTAATAACTAATTAAGAATAATAAAAACGGATCAAGTGCGAGTCGGACTCGCCCATAAAGGGTTCCGTAGCAGCAAGTAACATAATATGTATAAAAGTTCTTGTAGTTGGTTGTAACTTTGAAAGGTAAATTGCGGTTTACGATATATGATGCATTAAAAAAAAAACTATTTGATCTTGGTCAAACCTATTTTCGCTGGTAGTTTGCGTGATAATGTAGTACATCATATATTTTTTTTAGTTTTATCATTCTCTTATTTTAGAAGTTACAGGGGGAGGGACACACATTTTACCACTTTGGAAGTGTCTCTCGCGCAAACTGTTAAGTTTAGAAAAAAATGATTATTGTAACCTTAATATCATTTTTAAAGACCTATCCATATATACCCCACACTGTATGGCAATACTTACCATAATACAAAGAGGCAACGCCGCCAGTCTCTTGGACACATTACCAGCTGACAGCGTTGAGAGTGATTTTTTCGTATTTATTTATTTATATATATATTTAGCTTCTTAAATCTATACATATAATAAATCTGTAGAAGGGTCAATTCTGTACACTGAAAAAATAAATAGCGGGGCGTGTTGCTGGATCGATACCAAACCCAAATAATTATGTGATTAAAAAAATGTTTGTCGGTCTGTCTGTCTGTCTGTATATGCAGGCATCACGTGAAAACTAACGGTTCGATTTCGATGAAACTTGGTATAATTACCTTATTATTCTGGGCATAAAATGGGATACTTTTTATCCTGGAAAAATACGTAGAAAAAAAAATCTTATTTTTCAATTTTATTCATAGACGTGTAGAACCGCGAACACACGTTACATTACCCGCAGTGGATTCAGCGCCGTAACCTGTAGTGCCGAAAGTCGGATCTTAGCCGTATTTGGGTCCAATAGATATTTATAAGATGTCATTGTCAGAGTTACTCAAAATGGAGAAATACGAGGACTGACAATTAAATTCCGGGAATTTTGTAATAGATTAAGAATAAATTAAAAATTGTCAAAACCAACCTTAGACAACTTCGCAGTAGTCCCCTCCTAATTCTATGCACCGGCGCCAACGGCGCTCCCATGCCTGGAAACAATTTTCGTAGCGCGCTTGTGGAATCTGTTTCAGAACTCGCGTCGTGGCTTCTTTCACCTTCTCTAACCCCCCGTGATGAATTCCCTTCAGGTGATTTTTTATTTCTGGGACTAGAAAAAAGTCACAGGGGGCTAGATCAGGGCTGTATGGGGGGTGCGGCAGCGTTGGAATGGAATGTTTGGCTAAAATTCGCGAACAGCGTACGAGGAATGCGAGGGAGCATTGTCGTGGTGCAGCGTCCAACCATTAAGCGCCAAATCGGGGCGAACGCGAAACACTCTGGACCGTAAACGCTTTAAAACTTCAATATAAAAGTTCGCATTGACCGTCTGGCCTGGAGGAACAAATTCTCGATGAATTACTCCATTAATATCGAAAAAAACAATGAGCATCGCTTTGATTTTGGACTTGGACATCCGGGCTTTCTTCGGGCGTGGTTCACCCTCTCCCAACCACTGAAAACTTTGCCTTTTCGTTTCTGGATCATAGTCAAAAACCCAGCTTTCATCTCCGGTCACAATACTACGCATCCAATCTCTTCCTTCTGAGTCAATCCGTGAAATCAAATCTTGCGAGATCGAAAAACGAAGGTGTTTTTGTTCGGCGGTGAGCACTTTTGGAACCATTTTGGCACACACTTTGCGCATCCCTAAATCTTCATGCAACATGCGTCGAATTGTTTCTCGATTGATGCCTAGTTCCTCCTCTAACATTCGAAGGCTAACACGCCGGTCTTCGTTCAGTTTCGCGCGCAAACGGGCAACATTTTCGTCGGTGCGAGACGTGGAAGGAGCACCTTCCCGCGGATCGTCATCGAGCGACTCTCTTCCCTCCTTAAACCGCTTGGCCCACTCGTAAACGCGTGTTTTCGAATAACAATCATCCTTGTACACTGTCTGAAGTTTTCGTAAAATTTCCGCCGGTTTTGTCCCAAGTTTCACCAAAAATTTGATCGCACATCTTTGTTCGAAATTTACATCCGACATTTTCGCGACACGGGTATAAAAAGTAGCTTTGTTTAAAATTCTATAAAAACACAACCACGGCACCAATTAAGCTGAAATTTCGTATACTACTATAGAAAAGTGTTAGCTTTCGAATGAGCGAACGCACCAGTGTTACCCGGAGAGACTGCAGAGCGAAATTCCCGGAACTTAATTGTCAGTCCTCGTAAACCATCCACGCGAAAACCGACATCCGCCTGGACGGAGTCGCGGGCGGAAGCTAGTAAAAAATAAAAAAAAACACATCTTGGTAGATTGCACTTTACTCACTTCGAACACTTGTATAAAAATACGCTAAAAATACCAATTTTAATAATAAGGAAAACACGTGATATTCTTGACGACGATATACTCGTATTTATTTGCTTTGTGTATAAAGACGATTTGAAAGGAGCCCTCGCAAGGACGAATGGCCGACCTTCCTTGCAATCCCTTAATAACATACTCACATAACGTCACGCCGTAATCATCTGTAGTATTATAATTATCTGTGTCCTCGGACAGGTAGAAATGCATCGAATAGTGTGAATCCGAATTCAACGTTTTTTTTTTTAATTTCCTTTGTACAACTTTTACTTGCTACATCGTTCTCACATAATGTACTATCTCAAGATGAATGATGTAACAAAGGTTCTGTAATAATTTTGGCGATTGAAAAAGAGTGTCCATGGAGTTTCTTCCCCGTTATTTTCCATAGAGATCTACGCTTTGGATGGATAACTACGGTACTTTCACAGTTATTATGTCTTGTGACTGGGACTGTAGCACCATAATTATTCTGGGTTAGTTAAAAAGTCAAAAATTAAAATTAACCGTCTTCAAAACGCAACACAAAAAGTTTTCTTAGGGAAGTCCTGGAAGAAGGAGGTTGCTAAGCGGGATCGTGAGAGGGCTGATCCCGCTCGGAGAAGGAGGCGTCAGGGTAGCAACCACCTCGTTGCCTAAAATGCTGAAACTCCGCCTGCATAACTTACAGCAGGTGGCAGTTTGGGGTCACGAGTGTACAGAGTGGGGACTCTGTGTGACCTCATAGACGACGGTGGCACATGGGTCACGTGCCGCCGGACACAATTGTACAGCGAAGCTAATAGGAGACCGCTATACAGTCTCCCTAGGGATGTGCCCTAACAAGCGTTGCACAGAGGGGGCCACGGTCAGGGCTTTTAAAAGGAAACGGGGCCTCCTCCCAAGTGCTGATGATGGTGACCACCAGGGTGGTTTTAGTGAGGTAAAAATCCCACACTCCCCGGTCTTTTCCCCAAAGACCGGTAGCCTTTTGAAGGTTTCCCCCTGACAACAAAAAAAAGGGAAGTCAGAGAAAAAAAATCCAATGAAATAAAAAAACAAAGCCACCGACTTCCGAAAGAAAAGCTATTTTACATTTTTCTGTGCTTGTTTTTGAAGTCAGTTATTTTTTTTTATGTTTGTGGTAACTGATAACTTCTACTATTCATCGACTAAACATCTTAATTTATTATTATTTGTAGTTGAATGAACTTTAAATTATTGTTTGGATGAACTTGAACGAGAAAAGCGTACAGATAAGAATTGGGTGAATACTGTTTATAATTTTAAAACACGAGGAACTCGTGACTAAATCTATACTAATATTATAAAGCTTTTGTTTGATAAAAACGTACGTATTAAGGTAATTTTGAGGTTTGATCAAAAAATTCAAGCATTTTCAGTCGTTTTCATAGCACTTTATAAATGGACACGCCAAAATCGCGGCGTCAAGATCCCTCTTTGAGGAGTGGCTGGAGAGACGTTACGGCTTCGTGACCTACCGCCTGACGCAGGTCCTCACCGGACACGGAGGAACCTGTGTCTCCGGCCACCGTAGGCGCGGGCATGCGGGCGGCAAGTGCGCGCCTCATAGAGTGTCAGCATAATGACGGGCGCCCATTTGAGGGCCAAAGCCTGCCGGGGTCCCGGACTTACGAATTACCGTGACCCCAGTACGTAAAGGGCTAATGAAGGACACCGTGGATTTTAGTAAGTCAAGTCTGACAGTCCCTCCCGCCCTGCCTTGGGTGGGAGGACTCATTCGATGATTTTACCACGATATAAAAAAACCTATCCATAAGAACATTTAAAACGCCAAAGGCGAAAGTAAATGCATTCACTTATAAACTTGATAATAATATCAACAAAAATGTTATCTTCAATTCTCCACCCATCCATTGATTCAATAAAACTTGATTTCATATTACTTTGATAGTTCAGTCACAGATGTTTAGTACCGGTCACGCGTTGAAAACGCGCGCACGTGCATTTTTAAAAGTACTGTAAATAAAAAACAAAGTTTTAAATAACATTGTTAACAACACAATTAGATAGATTAAATATACCTACTTTATTCTACACCAAAAATATTACAGAAGTTTAAATATTAAAAAAAAAAAAAAAACATTGTGATTTTGAAGCGAACATACATATAAGAAAAATACTAAACGGATTTACGTAATGTCAAAGGACGCCTGGTGGGTTGCAGCAACGAAACGCAGACTTGTCTGAGATACTTTACTAATAAGGTCAGTGTACTATGCGACCCAACTTAAGGAACCCGGTAATAGGCGCGTCCACACAGAGCGAGCCGCCTCGTGAGGCATTTGCCGCGCGAGGAAACTGCCTCGCGAGGCTGCTCGCTCTGTGTGGACGCGCCTATTGTTTCTTGACCTAGGCAGGAAACAATATACGCGAGCAAAACAAAAAGCCGACACTGGATGGGATATTATGGCTCGGGAGCTCGGTCCCTCGCCCGCGGCAGCGAGCGCGCTTGCCTCAGCCGAGACACGTCCACACTAACCGAGCTGCTTCGCGAAATAACGTTTAGCAATTAAAATAAATACCTACTTTTTGAAATTATTTTGTAATAGTGTCTTTTTTAAAGGGTAAATCGGGGGTCCCGTTTGTATTACTTATGGCTGCTACACACCTTACGGAAAATCGTTACGATTGGGTGGTACAGTTCAAACTGCAACGATAAGTCTATATGTGTATATGAGAACTAAGTTTGTTCGATTACTACGCAGCCATAAGACTCCGATGGCACTAGGCTGTATATCTCATGAGCCGTGATAGTTAGACAGTTGATTATGATGTAGTATCTCTATTGTCGCTATAACTGCAAATACGAGTACTAAAAAATAGAGTATTATTAATTTGTTAAGGGGGCTCCCATCCCAGCCGCAGTGGTAGACGCCCACGGCGACCGACGTCGCCAGACGATCTCCGGCCACCGTAGGCGCGGGCATGCGGGCAGCGAGTAATGGGCAACTCGCTGTCCGACCATGGACCAAACGCGGGTCGACGGCGCGTTGTGTTCCATGCGCGCCTCAACGAGTGTCAGCATAATGACGGGGCCCCCCCTCTACAGGGCCAAAGCCTGCCGAGGTCGCGGGACTGTACGAATTACCGTGACCCCGGAACGTAAAGGGCTATTGTAGGACACCGTGGATTTTATTCAGTACGATGATTTTAACACGTAAAAAAAGGGGGGGGATGTTTTGTTTTTCGTGTATTACGTACCTTTCGTGCACGAGTGCGATGCGCGCTTAGTAGCTTGATAAGTTAACCTTTTAAATGACTTCTGAAGTGTTTGTTATTGACTCATTACTTACACAAAATAAACACTTAGAACATTAATCGTCTATTAACATTAGATTTGAGAAAGTTGTTTTGATAACGTGATATTAAATAAGTATAAATATCTACCCACTTATTAGAAAATTGTTAAACTAAGGGAGCTTACTGATGACACAATTCGACCGATTTCAACTACAAGTGAAAATCATCCTTACCACTACGACATATAACATAAAACGTGCAGTTATGTACGAGTACATGAAAAACAAAACACGCTCGTCACGACGACGTAAGTCAGTCGAATTGCATAATTATGTCGTAGTAGCAAAGACGATTTTCATTTTTAGTTAGTAGAAATTGTAAATCTCGCGAATCGCGTCATGACGAACCTCCCTTATTATCATCTATATGATCTATATCTACACTATTATTATAAAGAAGAAAGATTTGATTGTTTGTTTGTAATGAATAGGCTCCGAAGCTACTGAACCGATTTCAAAAATTCTTTCACCATAGCCAATAAGGAGGGGGGAGACGTGTTTTTTTTTAGCGTTGTTATATCATCAAATGAGTCCTTCCACCCAGGGCAGGGCGGGAGGGACTGTCAGACTCGTACTGACTAAAATCCACGGTGTTCTCAATAGCCCTTTACTACCGGGGTCACGGTAATTCGTGAGTCCCGCGACTCCGGCAGGCTTTGGCCCTCTACAGGCCCCGTCACTATGCTGGCACTCCTTGAGGCGCGCGTGGAACACAACGCGCCGTCGACCCGGGCATGGTCCATGGTCGGACAGCGAGTTGCACATTACTCGCTGCCCGCATGCCCGCGGATGCGGCAAGAATTAGAATTTTTCTGACAGCTTATAGTATTCGATCGCGCTTATAAATCGAAGTGCTGACATTCAAATTAGAGCATTAAATCATGTGTCGTATAATATATTTCATAATGTCAATATGAAGAAGCCAACGGCGGGTAATCGAAGTGCTTACCGCTACCATATAACTCGCCTTGAGCCCGCGCGCTGCAGCGTGCAGACGGCGTGCTTACTGCGCGCCGACTCCAAGTTACTAGCGAAACAAATGCCTTATAACAATTATGGTCACGGTGACAGCAAACTTGCACCTCAGAGACGGCGCGCGTACTGCGAGCTTACACTTCGCGGATGACGCGCAGTTAGCACGCTAACGACTAGCCGAAGCCTACATTCGAGGTGAAACCGTGCTGCAGTTGTGCAGTTGCGATGCTGGTATAATGTGCCATGACCTTTATATTTATTATCTTTCTTTTCAGATGAGCTCCATGGTGCAGGTGCCGAAATTAAAGATGTCGGATGGCCGTGAGATGCCTGCCATTGCTTTAGGCACATATCTTGGATTTGATCAGGTAAGGTTTTTTTTTAGTCCATTAGTTACATCTATACATATAATAAATATGTAGAAGGGTCAATTCTGTACATTGAAAATATTGAAAAAATAAATAGCGGGGGGTGTTGCTGGATCGATACCAAACCCAAATATATGATTAAAAAAATTTTTGTCTGTCTATCTGTCTGTCTGTTTGTGCAGGCATCACGTGAAAACTAACGGTTCGATTTCGATGAAACTTGGTATAATTATTCCTTATTATCTTGGGCATAACATAGGATACTTTTTATCCTGGAAAAATACGTAGAAAAAAAAATATCTCATTTTTCAGTTTTATTCATAGACGTTGTTCTGTAGAACCGCGAACACACGTTGCATTACCCGCAGTGGATTCGGCGCCGTAATATTTATAAGATGTCATTGTCAGAGTTACTCAAAATGGGGAAATAAACCATCCACGCGAAGACCGACATCCGCGCGGAAGGAGTCGCGGGCGGAAGCTAGTTATCAATAAATATTTGAAACGTATGTTTTCTTTTGCTTCGTAAACCAAAATTGAGAGAGATACGACCCTTTAAAAATTCTCAATACCTTTTTTTTTTACGTGGTAAAATCTTCGAATGAGTCTTCCCATCCAGGGCAGGTCGAAAGGGACTGTCAGACTTGTACTGAATATAATCCGGGTGTCCTTCAATTACCCTTGACGTTCCGGGACCACGGTTACCCGATCGTCCCGTGACCCTGGTAGGCTTAATTTGGCCCTGTAAGGGTTCCAGTCAAACTAGAATCAAGTTTTTTTTTTTGGCGTCAATCGTCATTATTTTTCCAGAATGGTGCAGTAAAATCCACAGACAAGCAACTTCGGGATGTAATTCTAGATGCCATAGATGTGGGCTACAGGCACTTTGACACAGCATCTATTTACAACACAGAGGCGGAGGTAGGAGAGGCAGTCCGGAAGAAGATCGCTGAAGGAGTTGTGACCAGGGAAGATATATTTATTACTACAAAGGTAAGAGAAAGTCTTCTTCTTAACGTGGACTACTGACTGGCGCAACGAGGCGTAATATACAACATTATTTTTTGTTTATGCGAAACCCGATACACCTGTCTAGTATTTTTGTGTAAAGAATCTATGTACAAAATTATAAAACCGTATCATAAAAAAACGCAAGGTTATAAGTTTGTATATTACCTGGTTGTCCGTTCAAAAACATGCTCATTTCGCGGTACACCCGCGTAAACCGCGTCTCCTGTGTTATACACTCGTGATAATAGCTTGGCAATAGGTACCTAATCGTACGGTGATTGTATTGTAATTAACTGGTAGTAAAATTTAATTAAAATATTTTTGAAAAAAAAATAACTTGGTGTAAAAATTATTGGAATCGAATCAGTTACTGATTCTAAACAAACTATTTTCAGGTTTAACATATACTAAAAATAATGTTGTATACGCATTGACGCATGAGTGGCGTCATAGTCATCGTCAAAGTGAAAGTCATCGTCAAAGACAAAGTCATCGTGAAACTCAAAGTGGCTGTGCCAACCAACTGTGCCGTCAAAGTACCATAATATTCATGTTTAGTGGAAAGCTACACTCTCAATTGTCCATGGAGTTTCTTGCCCGTTCTTCTCCATACAGATCTACGACTTGGAATGGGCACCTACAGTAATTTCACAGTTATTATATTTTGAACTGTTTTATTTTTTGTCTTTTGACAATTCAAGAGTGCCTGTAACTGGTCTGAAATTTGTAAATTGCTTTTCCAGTTGTGGAACACACATCACAGACGTGGAGAAGTGGCGGCTGCCTTGAGAGAGACCCTGAACAAGACTGGACTCAATTATATCGACTTGTATCTCATGCACTGGCCTATTGGACTCAATGTGAGTACCTCAGTATGCTTTCATCTTTATAATAGTCCTCCTAATGCCGTATTGCCAGTGCGGAGCCCTTCTATAGGATATTTCCCATCTCCTTTCGTGCCCATCCTGCCCAACCACCTTGCACTTTCCAGGATTTGAACGACAGAGCTGTAAGCTGTGTCTATTAGCCGGGGGGTTTATTTTTTATCGTGGTAAAATTATCAAATGAGTCCTCCCACCCAGGGCAGGGCGGGAGGGACTGTCAGACTTGCACTGACTAAAATCCACGGTATCCTTCAATAGCCCTTTACGTACCGGGGTCACGGTAATCCCTTGGACCCGCGACCAATAGCCGGGGGCTACATTCTGCATTGCTATTCTCTAAAAAATACAGCCTTTTGACCACGTGGCCACTTCACCAGCACCCACGCCACGCTGAGAATAAAGTTTTAAGAATCTGATATACATTTCATTATCCTATCTATTCCAGGCTGACTATTCCCACTCAGACACGGACTTTATGGAAACTTGGCGAGGGTTGGAAGACATGCACGGTCTTGGGCTGGTGAAGTCTATCGGTGTCTCCAACTTCAACAAGGCGCAGCTGCAAAGAGTCCTCGACGAGGGGACTGTCAAACCTGTAGCTATACAAATTGAGGTATGCTATAGAACTGCTACATATTATGTGGTAACTTCCTTGTGGTGTGAACTCTTTATTGACTAAAACTAATATAAATAATATGGGATCAGGTTTCTTTCACTAATGTCAATGATGTCCAAGATAAGCTTTGAACGTTGTAAAGACAGCGTTATGTCCTACGACATTTTATTGTGGGGAAAAGCCGCTGATGTTCAAAATATATTTGTCTTGCAAAAACGAGATGTTCGAGCAATTTACCAACTGGGTACTAGAGTTTCTTTATATTCAGGTTATTTGAATAGACCGAAACGCCAAACGACAATCCTGTACTTCCATCTTTTTGGTTGCCCGCGACTGTCACTATGTTGTCGGTCCACCTAATGGGAGGTCTACGCTGCGTCTTTCAGTCTGTGGTCACAATTCGGGAACTTTTCTACCCCATGGGTTACCGGTTCTACAAGCGATTTGGCTTGTGGCTTTAACTTGCTAAGAGCTCTGTTGGTTGCCCTGGTTTCTGGCGAAAATCTTCGTTCTGAAAGAAAGATACATAAAAAGTTAGAATGTCACATTCCCACGTAGGTCCGGGTTTTCGACAACCACGTAACATTTTGTATGATAGACGATAAGGCTTAACGTTTCAACAGATTCAACAGATCAGAATATTTACAGGTTCATCCCCAAATAATTCAAGAGGAGCTGATAAACTTCGCCAGAGCTAATGATATAATAGTGATGGGCTACAGTCCCTTTGGTTCCTTGGTGATGAGGTACGGCATGAGCTTCCCAGGACCTAAGATGGATGACCCGTTGCTGGTGGATATAGCCAGGAAGTACGGGAAGACAACTGCTCAAGTTGTGCTGAGGTGGTCGGTGAGTTAATTGGACATTTATTTTGAATTGAATTTAATAGCATAAAATATTAATGTAGTATTGGCACGGATGGTGTAGTTGCTGTCAGAGCGATTAACTCGATTCGCGCACTAAACAAATATGTACCTATTTAATCTGCTTCAGAATTACTTTTCTCAAAAATAATAAAGTTTTCCAATAAAAAACCTGCATGTTTAACTAAAAAAAGCTAAGATGCTCTCTCAGTTTTTTTTAGTTCAAAATGTTGGTTTCTGCCGCCGCCTAGCTACGTCACTGCGATTATTGATTAAACCTTCTTTAATCTTTTTCCCAGGTTGACAGACACGTAGTACCAATACCAAAGACAGTGAATCCAAAAAGGCTGCTTGAAAACATCAACATATTCGACTTCAAATTAGAAAAAGACGAAATTGAGAAAATTAACCGGTATAATTCTAATACCCGGTATACACTACCGTCTTTTTGGCAATCACATCCACATTATCCATTTGAACAGATCAAGGAACCTATTGCTGATCCGTTTAGAGGGTGATTTTTACTAATTAGTTATTAAGTCAGTAATCTATAGTACTATTCTTTAAGACTAGTACAGTCAACAGCAAAAGTAGATGATCAAAATCAGAAGTTAAATACTAAATTAACGGCCTTCCCGTCAGAACTGTGTGGCGTCGAAGTAATTCAAAAGTATGTGATTGTACAATCGGCAAAGTTGAATCATGACCCATTTTGGCAATAAATCGATTGAATCCGTCAAAATTACAAAGATCAAGGTCGTTAACGAAATGTGGACTTAATTGTATTTGAATGTTTGTAAGAAAATAAGCTTATGGTGGGTCATGATTCAACTTTGTCGATTGTACATACCAAACATTTACTACAAGTTCATCTACATAGTTCTGACGCGAACTCCGTTCATTAGTCTACAAAGATTGAATTGAATTTTTGATTTTGATCATCTACTTTTGCTGTTGACTGTACTATAGATTAGTCCGTCTTGTGATGAAATAATGTGAAGTATTAGTGAATTTTAAAGCATATCGCACCTTTAGAATTAAAGTGGCCTAACTAAAAATTTTAAGAAAATGACTTTTATGCATCGAACGACTTATAAACATGTATTCTATTAGTTTATTAAAAAGAAACCAGCTCTTCTAGCCCAAAAAAGGAAAAACGCACTGTTTCCGTCTCTTTCAAATCACGCTCTTTCCCCGCGTCTCTCGGTATTGAATTAATAAATAACATTTTCCCAAAAAACTGGAATTTTGGATTACACCACTTCTATTCTAAAGGTGCGATATATCTTCGTTAAATTTGGTTTACGTAACAAAAAACAACGGGTCAAATATTTTTTGAACGTATTTACTTATCTTATACTTATATAACTTACTTATTGGCGGACTAATTTGTTTTTTTAGTACACAAGCGTATTCTACTTGGGGTAGACGCAACATCTTTACTTCTGTCAATTTCTTCTGTCATACGTCGACGAGACGTCACAACACCGATGGTCCTTCAAAAAACAAACGATTTATTTTATGCTAGATTTCTAGTTTAAGTTTTTAGTTATTAGGTATAACATTTAAGTAAATATAATTAAGTACTTAAATACAAAAGAGTGTTTCTTTTTCCTTTTTTTATCCAGGGCGGGACAGTATGTCTGTCAGTTTCACGCTTAGCTGATAAGACAGTCTCGTGACCTCATTGCTATTGCGCTTGCGTCTTCTTGGATTTTCGAAACATTGCCAAAATAATATTGCAACAATCTCTGTAAGCCAGATGGTCTACCATGACGTATTAAAGCGTGAGTAGTTCAGCTGTGGGAACGAGATGGCGCTAGACAACTTGTAAAGCTCTGTCGCTTTCCCTCAGCGGAACTACTCACAACGTCATGGTAAGCCACCAGGCCTTTGAGGGGGCATCCTTCCATATAAAAATACATCTTAGTTGAATCCTTTTCCACTAGTGCTCTGCTATGTGCACCAATGAATATGATTGGTGGATATCAAACGCATCCATAGCAACGTAGCATAGCACATCTCTGGTGGAAAAGCAGCTAAAGACGGCGCGGGCGCAGCACTCACGCCACACTGGACTAAAGTTTGCCATTCAATTAACTACTGACAGCGACAGTATCCAATTGTGCATTTGTCTGGTGCAATTGGACGATCTAAAAGCTGCCTAAACTGCTCTTAAAGCCCATTTTTTTTTCTTTTGTTATTCTTTGCTTCTCACAGTGCCCCTAAGCATATACTCCAACTCCTAAAAATCCGCCCCCAAAAATATCCACTAACCGAGAATACCATAGCTTACCGAGCGACCCTGGCCATACGGACAAGACGCCAAATAATTGGCTATTTGACTGAAAAATTATAATTAGTCCGTCACTTAGACTTAAAAAAAATATTCGACCCGTATTTTTTCTTTTGTTTCGTAAACCAAAATTGACCGAGATACGATGCTTTCAAAATTGGCAATACGTCACAATTTAGTACAATTTCTATTGAATTCTGACGTCACGAGCCCCCACTCTTAAGTTTTGATGCGTTGTATTTTGGTGAATATTCATTGATTTTACAAAAGAAAAAATACGTGTCCGTTATTTTTTAAAACTCTAAATGACGGACTAATTATATTTGTAGTTTATAGCTACTGACAAATAGCCAATTAGGTATGATGCACCCCGCATACTATCACAAATTTTGATCCGGTAACTTTTTCAATACAAAACGTGCCTTTTTTTATTGGTACTAACCCACCACACACTATTTCCAAACCACTGCAACTCCTGAAAGCCTGAATCAACAGTGGAAATCAACAGAAAAGCGCCGAGACAATGAAGCTCGACATGTCCCGGAGAATGAATTTACCTGTCTTGGATCCTGTAACGAAATTAATTAGAAAAGAATAGTGGAGGAGTTGGACAATTCGTCAGAATTTTTCTTACAGTGTGTTAATATTCCATTCGGCGAGCATCGGAATTTTTCGGATAGAAATTTCTTACGTTTAGACCACACTTACGGCATTTCCCGAATTTTTTTTGGCGATAATGTGGCCCTAATGTTACAGAATGCAGTCGTTAGGTAGGTACAGACGCCAGACGCCAGCACATGAACCTTCTCCAATCTGGTTTCTTTAATCGATTTTCAACTCTATTATAAAGATAATGCTCATGTTCGATTGTAAGAAATTGACAGGCGTTTGTACCACAAGTAGGATCTCTGCCCCACCCATCGGAAACACAAGCGTGACGATAAATTAATTTATTATCACAATAAATAATAGAGCACTTAGTGGCAAGAATATAAAACTATTTTGCATTATTAATACAAAATGTATGCAAATTAGGTCATTTGGGGTCATTCATTGAATACCCGGACGCATTGCCCGGACGTCAATATTGCACATCAAGTTTAAAAAAAAACTGTTTTGTAGAACGTTGTCTTTATCACTCATACCTGTGTGACGGTCTCTTTCTAAAAGCTTTACCTCGTTCTACATCATTGTATTGCACTTGTGAATCAATAAATGCAATGTACAACTAGGTACTGTTTCGTGATTCATACATCTATTTCCTGCTTAAATGTTTGTGTTGTTGAGCACCGAAAAGTCTAGGAATTGGTCGTATTTCAAGAGTTTCGTTCCAAAACATAAACATTTTTCTTTATTTATTACGACTCATTCCAGTAACTGGAATTTCTGTAAATTATTTATATTGACCGGTATTTTTAGCGTAGAAAGAGAGAAGTTATTGTATTTTATATAAGAGTAACAGAAATAGATATAGACAGTTGTTTATTGATGTAAAATGCCAATCAATTCGATGAAATGACTGAACATTTTGTATGCTACAGATTATGTGAATTGATATTTGGAACGCAATCAGGGTTGCCGCGTAAGTATTTTTCCTCAAAAATGGGCAAATTTTGTTTGTAATATACGCAAAATTCAAACTTTTTCATATTTTTTCATAAGAGACCACCAAGAGACTAAAAGTGGCTTTGTTGATATTTACAGTAATAAGTAAGTCTGTGTTGTTGTTGGACTGAAAACAGGTGATTAACATAAACGAATGGTAGAGTTATATTGCATTAAAAAAATTAAAGTAACGATTTCGATGGTATTTAGACACACCATCAACAGGGCATTTTGTTGCAATAATGCAGATTTTTAATCAAAGAATATGTTGATGATACATACATACTACCTAACTAATACTCATTTAATTGAGAGAGTTTTAAAAACCATTATGTTCATAAGATTTCTTAACTTAGTTTTCAATAAATTAATGTTGTTGCTCATTTGTATAACTTACGCGTCGTCACACACTGCATACATTGAGCTATTTCTGGCATGTCAATAAAACAACAAGTGGGCTGAAGTGGGGAAATTAAATTATGTCAGTCTGGTAACCCAGTGTGCAGCTGATGAAGGACTTCTACTTCGTCGCTGTCTGCGAAAAATCAAATATAATTTTCCTCCATATTTGTTCAGTGGTGCACTTTGCACAAATTATCGTGTAAAATAAGTGTTATAAATCATACATTGTGGCTAAGGTAACGCCTTACCCGAGCATGAGTTATTCCGGAAGGAATAAATTCGAGGTGAGAACTAATCAATATTAATGTCATTGTTTGTGTTTTCGTTATGTTAAAACAGCTGACATGGGCGCTACGGGTCCATTTCTTTGTTCTTGACGCACTTACGACGTTTCCCGGGGAATAAAACTTCATTACTAACCCGAAACACTCCATTATTTACAATTCTGGCAGACGTACATAATCTATTTTTGAATGAAACAAAAAGATGCGTTCTACGTAATCTTGGGATAAGTTTTTATCATGTCGTGATTATTGTTTTGTATGTTTTTAATGTTTAATCACACGCGGTGCTCGTAGTCATGTTTTCTTTGTTAGGTCAGTGTAAATGACCTGAGGCGCGCGGCCACTCAACCCATGAATTGCTTATATACCGTTATAATTATTGTTTTCTTAATATTAAAACGTATTTTTAATGATGGTCGTTGTTTTCTGGCATTATCTGATGTTGTCTTTGCTAGTAGGTGAAAGAAAGTGTCATAGAGAAAATAATTGTTTTTTTTTTATAGCGGGAAATTTATCTTTTTACGTAAAAAACGTAAATAGCGCGCAATAGTTTAATTTGTTTTTGTTTTTAAGTACGACGCTAGACTGTTAGTAAATTTATTTATCAGATAAGAAATTATTAATCAGTCACATTGTAGTCCATGCTTGTGTGTTTAATTACTTACTAATTTATTTATGTATGTTTTATGTGACCATTTATTTTTTTTTGTCAGAGAGGGACATTGCGGAATTATGTAATAAAAAAATGTTTTTAGTGTTTTACAAGTTTTTTATTACAGATGATAGAATAACTCAAAATAATCAAAGCAAATCAGTAGAGGCGTGAATTCTAGTTCGTATTGTTATATTTATCGGCTGAACAAATTTGCACATGATATAACTATTTATATATGAGTAGTCCACTTGTAGACACCGCTAAGTTACAAAAAAAAGGAAATCGATTAGGTCGATTATTATCTATGCTTTAGGTAATCTATTTAATCGCACTATCTGATTTTCTTTTTTTTTAACTTAGCGGTTTTTGCAAGTGGACTACTCATATATCTTCTTTTGTTCTGTTTGCAAAAGCGGGACAAATTCAGCCTCGCGTGGGACACCGGGACAGACTACCTGAAAGTGGAACGTATGGTCACGTTATGTATGTTCAAAGATGACTTTCCAATCACACACTATGAACATGTGCTTGCATGTGTTGTAAACAATTTGAACTGTTCTATAAATTGAAATCATTTTTATTCCTCATGAAACTACAGAATACCACTTGGTACACTACTTTTACATCATCACAACAATATTTAAATCTCTAATTTAGTCAGAAGATACAAAAAATAACTAAGTACAACCTATTTAGTCAATTGTAAGGCCAATAGGTAGAGCCAGAAATGAAACAGGACAAGACTAACTTAACAAAATAAATAACATGCTTTAAAACCCCTCTCGGGAACCCCCTTAGGGGGCCAAACCCAACCAGGGTCGCGGAACTGTCTTATCTGGCTACCGAAGAACACTGGATTTTAGTCAGTCTGTAGCAAACAAACTCACTGTCGCATTTATGATATTAGTTTGTAGTAAATTCATATATGCCCCAGATTGGATCTTTTTTAGTGAAAGCTTTAAGCGTAATTTAATAATACAGCAGGTGTCTTTTTCAAAATCAGTGGCTCGATTCTTGGCCAGGAATATTGATTTTTCTGATATCCAATGATGCAGTTAAAATCAGACTCAAGACTAGAGTCTTTTCAGTATTTTGCGCTATTCTTCATAGTTTCGTATTTAGCCATTCACAACGTTTCTATTATATTGTATTGTATACAATCTTGGTTCCTCTAACCATACAGACAGATGTGTTGCTGGGGAGTTTGTTCCGCCACTTCTTCTTCCCAGGGAAAACGCTAGGAAGTCTCGAATGGCGATTTGGGGGACTGTCTTTGTAAAAATTGACCTTCAACAAGTGCTGATAAATCAGCCTAATTTCAATAAATGACTTTTGATTTTGAACCAGTTAAAAAAAAACATTCTGTAAATATTATTCTAAAAAATAGAATATTATTTTTGTTAACAAATCTCCATGTTTGAATAATAAGAAGTCTTAATAACCAAAAGTAATGGACAACATTATAGTCTGACATCACAAGGTATAATTTTGTAATATTTTAATGATTATGCAAAGTGCCCAATTAAGAACTAATATTATGCTTATTGGAGCAATTCACATTTCCATACTAAATTATCACACTGTTTGTACATGCTAATCTACGAAAACACTGAAACAATTTCAATGGCATTCTGTGGCTGTTGTGTGTGGCTGATTTTTACCATAAATAATAGGATAATTTTCAGCCCAAAATACTAAGTTACTGTATTATAAAAGAAAAAAAAAGAAGCTTGTCTATACTTTCCTTAGTACCTAAGTATTAGGCCGCGTTTCCACTGACGCGGAGCTGGGCAGAGAGGAGCTTAGCGGTGCACAAATTGACCAATGACTATGCTTGAAATCTCCACTCCGCTTTAATGGAAACAGTACGAGCGGGGTGGAGCAGAGCTGAGCGGATATTCATACACCGAGGCGGTGCAGTGCGGAGGACAGCGAGCATTGGGGTGCAGAGCGGAGGACAGCGGGGCGGTACGGAGCGAGGCGGTGCGGAGCGGGGCGGTGCGTGACTCGCGTGCAGTGTGTCAGTCAGTTGTCTTCGTTACGTCACTAGGTGCATACGTATCAATGCGCGATTCCAAAAGTATGCTCCACTCCGCTCTGCTCCGCTCACTGACCACTCACCGCTCTTCATCGCTCCTCTCCGCCCAGCTCCGCTCCTCTCCGCCCAGCTCCGCTCTTCTCCGCCCAGCTCCGCTTCAGTGGAAACACTGACCACTTTTCACCGCTCTTCTCCGCTCCTCTCCGCCCAGCTCCGCGTCAGTGGAAACGCGGCCTTATCATGGTGAATTACGGACGGTGAGTAAAGTGTGACTCGCCGGCCGAAGAGCTATCTGCTAGAAGTACTATAACTTTAGGATTAAAAACCGGACACATTATAAAATAAATTAAGTACTTGATAATAGGGATCTTATAAGTATGATTACCTTTACATATAAAAGAAAATATGACTTAAGAAAACCAAAAAGTTATTAGTTATGAAGTTAAATGTCCACAACTGAATTTAGGACGCTTGCAAATAAACTTCTCAATACCACTCTTTTTTTAAAGGCGAAAAGTATTTTTGAATGGCTATAAAAAGAAAAATCTAAAGTAAAAACATTTAATACACCTTAAATGATATCCTGTTGGCATTGAATCAAATTCTTTTAAAAATATAAAGTAGGTGCGAAATGCAGTACTGAGTGTTACAGATGTCACATAAGATGTGTAACATCTGACATTATCACCTAAGGGAGCTCACCCATGACGCGATTCGTGCGATTTGCAATTTCTACTAACTAAAACCGGCCAAGTGCGAGTCGGACTCGCCCATAAAGGGTTCCGTTGCAGCAAGTAACATAATATAAAAGTTGTTGTAGGTTGTAACTTTGAAAGGTAAAAGGTTGGTTGTAAATTGCGGTTTACGATTTATGACGTATTAAAAAAAACTAATTACTTGATCTCGTTCAAACCAATTTTCGCTGGTAGTTTGCATGGAATGTACATCATATATTTTTTTTAGTTTTATCATTCTCTAATTTTAGAAGTTATAGTTACATTTCAATTCTAAGTATAGGGAACCTCCATTTTTTTTGTGTGAGAATCCTAATGCGGTTCACATAATACATCTACTTACCAAGTTTCAACAGGATAGCTCTTATACTTTCGAAGAAAAGTGGCTGTGACATACGGACGGACAGACAGACAGACAGACATGACGAATCTATAAGGGTTCCGTTTTTGCCATTTGGCTACGCGACCCTAAAAATTACAATCGTCCTTGCTACCACTCTATAATGATGCAATTCGACTGACTTACGTCGTTGTGGCGAGGGTCTTTTCTTTTTCATCTACCCGTAGATAACCGCACGTTTTATGTCATGATGTCGTAGTGGTAAGGATGATTTTTACTTGTAGTTGGAATCGGTCGAATTGCGTCGCATCGCATCATCGGCAAATTCCCTTAGTACTTAATAATTACAGACCAGATAATACGCAACTTAAAATTGACAATGCATGCATATATGCAACATAAATGCTTGAAATATGCAACAAAGTCGCTAAAATACGCAGTAAATAATTGTAATAAGTACTATACAATTTAATATATCGTATGTTTTAGCGACTGTTATGGTGTCTTTTATTTACATTTATTGCTTTACTTAAATTAAAATCAGAAAAGGTTGTCCAAAAACAAATCATCATCAGCCAATAAATGTTCCCACTGTTGGGACACAGGCCTCCTCCCTGTGAGAGGGAGTGGGCCATAATCCACAACGCGGGCCCAGTGCGGGTTGGTAGATGTCGCTGACCGACTATGGACCATGTCCGGGTCGACGGCGCGTTATGTTGCGCGCGCCACAAAGAGTGTCAGCAGAGTAACGGGGCCCCCCTCTAAAAGGCCAAAGTCTGCCGGGGTCGCGGTACTGTACGAATTACCATGATCCCGGAACGTAAAGGGTTATTGAAGGACACCGTGAATTTTAGTCAGTACGATTCTGACAGCCCCTCCCGTTCTGCCCTGGGCGGGAGGACTCATTTTATGATTTTACCATGATATAAAAAAAGGACAAGCCGGTTTCCCTAAAAATCAAAATCACCATTTATTTCGAGTAGGCCAGTTACAGGCGCTTTTGAATTATAAAATAAATATAAAAACAGTTCCTAAATAGTCATGGTGCTACAGTCCCAGTCACAAGACATAATAACTGTGAAAGTACCGTAGGTTCCCATTCCAAAGCGTAGATCTCTATGGAGAAGAATGGGCAAGAAACTCCATGGACACTCTTTTTAAAGCGCCAAAAAAAAAACTCACCACACCTCATGTTTTCCTTCACCGTTTTGAGAGCAGACTAAGTCTAATTTATTCCATCACCAGGAATAAATTACACAAAGTAAGGCGCGTGAGTCCCTCCCGATGACATTATTGCGATAAAAAAGGGTTGTTAAAGCAAGTCTAATAAAATGTCTCTGTTTGTTTCAGATCGCTCGGTTTTCGAGCGAAGATGACAACCACATAAACAGAAAGCTGCCCAAGGAACTGCTCCTCAGGATACTCTCCTATCTAGACGTTGTCTCGCTATGTAGATGTGCACAGGTGAGTCCTAAGACTCCCGACTTTTGAAACGACTTAAAAATGGTGGATAACATCATGAATCAATCAAAATCAAAAGTCATTTATTCAAATTAGGCTGATTTATCAGCACTATTTGAAGGCCAATTTTTACATAAGACAGTCCCCCAAAGCGCCCCTCCATTCGACACTTCCTAGTGTTTTGGCTGGGAAGAAGAAGTGGCGGAACAAACTCCCCAGCAACACATCTGTCTGTACGGTTAGAGGAACCAAGATTGTATACAATTTAATAGAACATTCACATTATACATCATGAATCATCGTCGCTGTGTCACCAGTCGCCTGCTTGTCGGTCTTCTATAAACTGTATTTATTTATTTATTTGATTACTAGCTGTTCCCCTCGGGCAGCTCTTCACCAGCTACCCAACACCTATCACAAGCTACATAATTTAGGACCCATTAATATTAGTAGTCATTTTACCCGTGGTGCTAGGCAACTGGGCTTCTCCCAGTTGTAATGTCCCTTTGTGCCTATTGGCCTTGTTTTGTTCTGTCTCCTGCTTGCATGGAGGGAAGTGGAAACATATATTTTTTCCTACTCCTCCACTATTCTTTTCTGATTAATTTCGTTGCAGGATCCAAGACAGGTAAATTCATTCTCCGCGACACGTCGAGCATTGTCTCGGCGCTTTTCTGGTTGGTTGCCACTGTTTATTCTGGCGCACAGGAGTTGCAGTGGTTAGGGAATAGTGTGGTGGGTTTGTCCCAAAAAAAAGCTACACATTGGTCCTTCGAGCCGGATCGGTGCCGGGGTAGATTTAATAAAATAAAGTCAGTTATAAAATGTACGTCTATATTGGACCAGTTTCGAAGGAAGGGAATAGTGTTGCCACTTTTTACAGGAGGATTTACATTTGATGTGGTGTTGCAAAATAAGAATTAAAATCTACAACAACCACAATAAATGCCACAGGAAAATAATAATCGGACGGCGAGTTTCCCATTACCGGTTCATATGTCTGAGTCAAAATAAATGTAGAAATGATGACCCTTTTTGCGTATTTACGACATAATAATTTAAAAGATGTTATTTGTATCTTGCAGGTATCAAAACTATGGAACATTCTAGCTCTGGACGGCTCCAACTGGCAGAGGATAGACTTGTTCGAGTTTCAAAGAGACGTCGAGGTGAGTTAACAAAAGCAGACTTGAATTACCAGAAATTTGTTTTTCTTATATTTTTTGTCCTGGTAAAATCGTTAAAGCCTTTGTCAAACAGACAGGCGCGGCGAATGCGAAACGAGGCGTTTTTATTTGTAATGTATTTAATTGTTTGAATCCAGTCACATAGAAAAGCGAAAGCGATCCGATAGCGTGACCGAACTATCGGACTGACGTCTCGTATCGGTTCGTTATCGCTTCGGACTCGCCTTTCTTTTTGACAAAAGCTTAAATGAGTCCTTTCGCCCGTGGTGTCGTGGGTGCGTTTACAAACATATAAACTCACATACACAAACGCCCAGACCCGGAACAACTACTTGTAGATCATACAGTACTGTGCCTGCTGGCCTGTGACAGGCCTGTTGGTCTAGTGGTTAGTGACCCTGACTGCTATGCCGGAGGTCGTGGGTTCGATTCCCACCCAGGACAAATGTTTGTGTGATGAGCACGATCATTTGTTCTGTGTCTGGGTGTAATTTATCTATAATATGTATGTATTTAGAAATATATAAGTATGTTTATCAGTTGTCTAGTACCCATAACACAAGCTCTGCTTAGCTTGAGACTAGATGGCGTTGTGTGATAGTTGTGGAATATTATTGATGCTGTCAACATGTCTATTTATCTTCTCCCCAGGGTCCAGTCATAGAGAACATCTCCCACAGATGCGGCGGCTTCCTCAGGGAGTTGTCACTCCGAGGGTGTGAGAGCATAGGAGATGGATCCATCAGGTCGCTAGCACAGGTCAGTGTATTCAAGATTATGTTATGATACAGGGTGATTTTTTCAACTGGTCGTAGATGGCTAGATTTTTTCGAAACTATTAGGAATACCGAAAAACGTTAAAAGGAGTCGAGGCTGATTTTGACGAAAACTGAAACTGCATCATTGGATTTTAGAAAAATCAATAATCCTGGCCAGGAATCGAACCCGCTGATTTTGGGGCCGGTCGGGGGTTATTTACCCCCCCCCCCGTACCGCTTTGTCAGCAAAAGTAAGCAAAGCTCTTACCCCCTTCCCCCCCTGCTTACGTAAACATTATTCAATTAATGTTTTGTGTTTGCCTAAACGTATGCATTATTTGCGAGAATCCCCGAAAATGCGTTTCGTTTTCAACCGAAGACAATGAGAGGGTTGCCATTCGCGTAAAAAAGTAAATAATTAACGATGACGTTATCATCATCTACACTCCCCTACCCCCCATGTCATCGAAAATAAGCAAAACAAATACCCCCCCGCTCCCCCCCATAGTACTTACGTAATACTTGAACGGCACCACTCGATAGTGTTGCTAAAAAGTTAAAATTCTGGTAAGTAATCAGTTGCTCTACACGCGCTTCAAGTCAGCTAACTGACTGTAACGAAACGCTGGGGTCGCTAGACTGTCTTAGCAGGATACCGTGGTCCTGAAACGCAAAGGGCACCAGAAGGAACATGGTAGGTTTTTAGTCAGTTAGAGTCTGACTGTTCCTACCGCTCCACAAAGGGGGGCGAGCAGACGTCACTTGAAAAATTGTTATAATGATTTTAATATGGTACTCCGTACTTGGATATCACTACATAGTATAAAACAAAGTCGCTTCCCGCTGTCTGTCTGTCTGTCCCTATGTATGCTTAGATCTTTAAAACTACGCAACGGGTTTTGATGCGGGTTTTTAACAGATAGAGTGATTCAAGAGGAAGGTTTATATGTATATAACATTCATAATATAGTAGAGAACGCACCCGTGCGGAGCCGGGGCGGGTCGCTAGTTACTTATAATTAAAATGTTTTGTTTTTCAGTCATGTCCAAACATCGAAGAATTAAATCTGAACAAATGTCGGAAAATCACTGACAACTCGTGCCAGGCGCTTGGCAGACGATGCAAAAAGTTGCAGAGGTAAGACACGACATTTTATACACCAAAATTAACGTACACATTTATTTCAAGTAGCCCAGTTCGAGGTTGAAGACTTCGTGGCTAAATAATTACGTCCACACAGGCCGATCTTCCGGGTTATGTCGCGCCTGCCGAGGTTGGTCTGTGGATGGGTGTCCATCTGTCATAGCGAGTTCCCGCCGTGCCTCGGATAGCACGTAAAGCCGTTCGTCCCGACTGTCATTTGCAGATCTTTGACAGTCGTTACTATTAGTCAGAAGCTCTAAAAGTCTGACAACCAGTCTTACCATGGGGTATCGTATTACCCAGTTACTGGGTTGTGGAGGTCCGTAAAATACAGATTTTTATTTTGTATCCGGTTCGACTTGAAGCCCAGCCTAATCTAGTTGGGAAAAGGCAGGGGGATGACGAAGACACTGGTGACTTAATTTTTTTTTTATAGAAAAGTAAAATTCGAACCGCGAGCAGAATTTGAACCTACTACATCCGGATTCAGTACATCCGACGGTCTTACCAACTGAACTAAAAAGAAAAAAATACGGGTCTAATGTTTTTTAGTAATCTTTTTTTCGGACCAATATTTTTTTTTTTATTAAAACAGCCGATTATTCGCTTATGTTCCAGGATAAACCTGGACTCGTGTTCGAACATCACAGACATATCACTGAAGGCACTCTCTGATGGATGCCCGGTAAGGTTAATATTTGGAATTTTATTATTATTTCCTGATAAAAGTTATTTAAGGTCAAAATCAAAACATTTGTAGCCTTTTCATTTTTCGGGAGACGCCCACTTCAACGGACGTCGCGTGGCGATCTCCGGCCACCGTAGGCGCGGGCGGCAACTTGTACTGACTAACATCCACGGTGATCCTTCAATAGCCCTTGACGTTCCGGGGTCACGCTAATTCGTTAGTCCCGCGTCCCCGGCAGGCTTTGGCCCTCTAACGGGGACCCCGTCATTGTGCTGACATTCTTTGAGACGCGCGTGGAACACAACACGCCGTCGACCCGGGCATGGTTCGTAGTCGGACAGCGAATCGTCTATTAACGCCGGAGATCGTCTTGCAACGTCGGTCGCCGTGGGCGTCTACCACTGCGGCTGGGTCGTGAGCTGGACGCTGTCCTCTCCCTCACGCGTCCCGCCTCCTCCTTCGCTAGCATAACTGCTTCGCAGAGGAAGGCGACCTCTTCCCACTCTGCCTCGCCCCGCAGCATGGCCTCGACCAATGCCGGGCGCGAGAGGTCTCCGCCTATCGCCGTCGTGAGGACACGGCGGTGCTCTGCCCAAGCGGGGCAGTCCTGCACCGTATGCTCCACCGTGTCCTCCGGACGATCCTCGCAGTGGTGACACCCAGGCACCCTCGACCAATGCCGGGCGAGAGTATTCGCCGCCTATCGTCTCCAAAATTGATAGATGCTTAGATATTTTTTTCTAATTTCCAGTTATTGACCCATGTGAACGTGTCCTGGTGCCAGTCAATCACGGAGAACGGTGTGGAGGCGTTGGCGCGCGCCTGTCCGAGACTCAAGACTTTTATATGTAGAGGTATGTGTATTTTAGTCTTTATATTGTATCTAATCTATGTCTGGACTTGATAAGATATAGCAGTCTAGCTTTTTTGGTAAAGTCATCAAATGACTCCTCCTATTCTATGCCCTGGGTGGGCAGAGCGGGAGGGACTGTCAGACTCGTACTGACTAAAAACCACGGTGTCCTTCAATAGCCCTTTACGTTCCGGGGTCACGGTAATTCGTACAGTCCCGCGACCAAGATATAGCAGTCTAGCTTTTTTTTACTAAAATCCACGTTGTGCTTCAATAGCCCTTTACGTTCCGGGGTCACCGTAATTCTTAAGTCCCGCGACTATAGCAGTCTAGCTAAGAATAAGATTTGATTTGATGACTCATTACAAACACTTTATACAAAGTGATCATAAACCAAAAAAAAATGGCTACCATTGAGGGGTTGGGTTCCGACCCCAGTATATCAAACACTGGGGTCGGAACCCAACCCCTTATTAGTATTTTTTTTTTCCAAAATCATCTCATAAAAGTCCGGAAGTAGAAATTCACAAAGGCAAAGTTCTAAATTTGCGCGGACGAAGTCGCGGGCGAAGTGCTAGTGATTATTAATGATGTATTCAAATGAAAATGTAGTTTATAAACAATACTTAGGAAATTAATTAATTACTGTTACTAGTGCATAACCGTTGTAATTATTATTCAGTACATAGTATAAAACAAAGTCGCTTCCCGCTGTCTGTCCCTATGTATGCTTAGATCTTTAAAACTACGCAACGGATTTTGATGCGGATTTTTTAATAGATAGAGTGATTCAAGAGGAAGGTGTATATCCAAACTAATATTATAAATGCGAAAGTAACTCTGTCTGTCTTTCTGTCTGTCTTTTCTTCACGCCTAAACTACTGAACCGATTTGTGTGAAATTTGGTACAGACATAGTTTGGAACTTGAGAAAGGACATAGGATAGTTTTTATTACAAAAAATAAAATAAAAAACAAAAATAAAAATAAATAAAACTATTTCTTTAACTGTCAGGTTGTAAAAACGTGAACGACAACTGCGTGTCGACACTCGCGACATATTGCCCGGATCTGTCGGCGCTCAACACACAAGGATGTGACGTAAGTACAAGTGTACAAGTAGCATTATTGCATAGCTAACACTGGTATAAAACAACAAGAAAAGTACTCTGAAAGTAGGTCACTACATAGCTGATGAACGGGTTAAAAGTTTTGCTTTACAGTCCTAGGGAGAATCGCTTTCAACTGACAGCTGCCAAAAAAAAAAGAAACTAACTATATTTTGACATTAGTTTTTCACCATGTTCTAACTTTTTATATAGCCAATTAAATTACAGCGCGATTTAAAATTAATATGACATAGAGTTAAGTTATTAAGAATATATATTATTACTTTAAAATATATTTAGTTTCAACTATTTCTCTAAAATAACATAGATTTCGGCAAAATGGTTGCATTTTTTTTAATGGTGTTCAGGTATCAGCTTTGAGTACGGTGTGGTCGGCGTTTTACACACATGCTCGCGAGGCAGCCTCGCAAGCCAAATTTTCAATTATAAGTGCTTCGAGGCCGAACCGTTGGCTGTCGACATTTCGTTCGGTGTGAACAATGGTTTCGGCTCGCGAGACTATTCTACAGTTATCTGTTTGGATTTCTATGCATGAGGACTTCGGACGGCTCGTCATGCCTCGCGAAAAACTCCTTTGAATTTCCGTATAAACTACGGAGGCTGCCTCGCGAGCCACACATTCAGGCTGCCTCGCGAGCCCGTGTGCTTAGTTAGGACGCGACTGCTTTTGTTCCCACTTTTGGAAACTAGGCTTACTCTGACTGTAAGAGGCGTTATAAGAGTCCTTTTTATTAATTGACAGGCATGTTGGTCTAGTGGTTAGTGACCCTGACGGCTATGTCGGAGGTCGTGGGTTCGATTCCCACCCAGGACAAATGTTTGTGTGATGAGCACGATCATTTGTTCTATGTCTGGGTGTAATTTATCTATAATATGTATGTATTTAGAAATATATAAGTATGTTTATCAGTTTTCTAGTACCCATAACACAAGCTCTGCTTAGCTTGGGACTAGATGGCGTTGTGTGATATTTGTGGAATATTTATTTATTTATTTAATTTTCTTTTTCTTGCCCTCAGCAATTAACAGACGACTCAATATCAAAACTTGGTCCAGCAATGCGGCGTCTGTGCGTGTCGGGGTGTTCCCGTCTCACAGACGCTGCTCTCTCCGCCATAGCGGCGCGCTGTCCCGATATTGTGACGCTAGAGCTGGCGCAGTGCAGTCAGCTTACGGATGCTGGCTTCCAGGCGTTGGCTAGGGTGAGTAGCGTAGACTTTTTGATATTTTTGTAGGCTCTTTGACAGCATCAATAAATTACAAAGGGTCTAGCAGGATAAGGTAGGATCAAAAAATATGTAGTGTAGAGCAATTCCTCCTCTAACAAACCGCTTTGGTTTTATTAGTGTAGCTACAATAGTTTAAAAAAAAAAAATTTTGAAAAGTACGTGCTATAGCGTCTATTTTGTCAATTATCTCCGTATCGCAGTGAGATGGAAGGCTGGCGTGATAAAATCATCACATGAGTCCTCCCACCCAGGGCAGAGCGGGACGGACTGTCAGACTTGACTGACTAAAATCGACGGTGTCCTTCAATAGCCCTTTACGTACCGGGGTCACTGTAATTCGTGAGTCCCGCGACCCCGGCAGGCTTTGGTCCTCTACAGGCCCCGTCACTATGCTGACACTCGTTGAGACGCGCGTGGAACACAACGCGCCGTCGACCCGGGCATGGCCCATGGTCGGATAGCGAGTCGCCGATTACTCGCCGCCCGCGCCTACCGTGGCCGGAGTTCGTACGCTAGAAACGCTGCATATAATACTATATTGTTTTGTCAACAGAGTTGCAAGATGATTGAGCGGATGGATTTAGAAGAATGTGTTCTGATCACTGATAACACGCTCGTACATTTGTCTATGGGATGTCCAAGACTTGAGAAATTGGTAAGTGAAGTTTTAAACATGTTATTTTTTTTTTTCGTTATATCTCTAACGTTATATTTTTTTGACAGGCCTGTTGGTCTAGTGGTTAGTGACACTGACTGCTACGCCGGAGGTCGTGGGTTCGATTCCCACCCAGGACAAATGTTTGTGTGATGAGCACGATCATTTGTACTGTGTCTGGGTGTAATTTATCTATAATATGTATGTATTTAGAAATATATAAGTATGTTTATCAGTTGTCTAGTACCCATAACACAAGCTCTGCTTAGCTTGGGACTAGATGGCGTTATGTGATAGTTGTGGAATATTTATATTTTATTTATTTATTTTTGAACTAGCTTCCGCCCGCGACTCCGTCCGCGCGGATGTCGGTCTTCGCGTGGATGGTAGTTTTTTTTTCTACGTATTTTTCCAGGACAAAAAGTATTCCATTTTATGCCCAGGATAATAAAGTATAATTATACTAAGTTTCATCGAAATCGAACTGTTAGTTTTCACTTGATGCCTGCATATACAGACAGACAATCATTTTTTTAATCACATATTTGGGTTTGGTATCGATCCAGCAACACCCCCCGCTATTTATTTTTTCAATATTTTCAATGTTCAGAATAGAGCCTTCTTCAGATTTATTATATGTATAGAAAAGAGTAAGTATGGAGTTTCTTGCCCATTATTCTCCATACAAACCTACTCTTGTGAATGGGTGTAGAATCAATCCCTTCCCATCCCATTTCCTTTAATTTTAATGATCTTAAGAAATAGATAAGTATGTTTATCAGTTGTCTAGTACCCATAACACAAGCTCTGCTTAGCTTGGGACTAGATGGCGTTGTGTGATAGTTGTGGAATATTTATTTATATTTTATTATATTATATTATAGATAAATTACACCCAGACACAGAATAAATGATCGTGCTCATCACACAAACATTTGTCCTGGGTGGGAATCGAACCCACGACCTCCGGCATAGCAGTCAGGGTCACTAACTACTAGATCAACAGGCCAGCCTGTTTAAAATACGATCGTTTTGATTCCAGACGTTATCACATTGTGAACTGATAACAGACTACGGTATCAAACAGTTATCAATGTCACCGTGCGCTGCTGAACATCTCACTGTCTTAGGTAAGTTATATCTCTACTAGTTTTTGACCGCTCTAGATTAAGGATCTGGAACAAAAATGAGTCGCATAAGTGGCCAAAATTGCACACACGTAAACATTAATGTCCGACTGAAGGTTCGCTTTCGGTTTCCGTTTTGGCCGAGTTTCGGCCAAAAATCTAGTTTTAGCGGCAGTATCGGTTTCAGCCAAAATTGGCCGAAACTTTTGCCGAAACCGAAACTGATTTCGGAAAGTTGTTCGTTCGTTTCTCGCGGCAACGCTTTGGCGGACGCTCGCGCTCGCGGCCCTGTTCGGGAATAGTCGTGCGTCCTTCGGATAGCTCCGTAGCAACAAAACTTAGTGCGGTTTCGCCCGACGCAAACATTCTTTAGAGGTTATGTTTTGATGGAATTGATTATTAAATCTAAGTTTTTGTTTCGTTTCTCAACTTGAATGATTTATATGGTTAATTAAATTAAATAAAAATTAAGTCAGTAACTTTGTTTTGTAGTCATTAATAAATCAAGTCACATGTAAAAAAGAGATTATTTAAATGAAAAATGTGAAGTGTTTAATATGTTAAATTAAAACAAACTTACTGTGTTTCCATTTCATGTCCTAACTAATGCAGAATAATGGGTAAAATGCACCAAATTTCAGTATTTTAAGGAATTTCACGTGAGTTCCGGTTTCGGTTTCGGCCGAAACTGAAGCCCCGGCCGAATATTCGATTTCGGTTTCGGTTACGGCCAGAAAACCAGTTTCGGTCGGACTTTATAAAAAATGTAGAAGTAAAATATTTTTATTTCAATATTTGGAGGCGATTTGGAGGTATTTCATCTGCGACCCTTTTTCCAAGAAGATCTTTTTAATGTAGCCATAAAATAACTCCTATCTGTACGTCCAGGTCTGGACAACTGTCCGTTGGTGACGGACGGCGCGCTGGAACACCTGACGTCGTGCCACAACCTGCAGCTCATCGAGCTGTACGACTGTCAGATGGTCAGCAGGAACGCCATCAGGAAACTAAGGGTATGTACCACACCAGAATTTACTTGTACCACACCAAGGTTAAGTAGAGGCGATTTCCGGCCACCGTAGTCGGCGCGGGCATACGGGTCGCGAGTAATGGGTGACTCGCTGTCCGATCCACGTGTTCCACGCGCGCCTCAGAGTGTCAGCATAGTGAAGGGGCCCCCTTAGAGGGCCAAAGGAGAGAGGTTTTGTTTGCCAATGCTCACCTTCTCTCCTGCACCGTAAATCCTGTCACCTGTACACTTGATGACCTTATGACTGCATCAGTGAGCGGAGTTCGCGTGGCTGAAGATTGGGCCAAACAAAACATATAAAATAATTTGCCATCGACAAGCTAAGAAGAAGAGGGCCAAAGCCTGCCAGGGTCGCGGTACTGACAAAACAGCTACCGTGACCCCGGATCGTAAAAGGCTATTGAAGGACACCGTGGATTTTAGTCAGTACAAGTCTGACAGTCCCTCCTGCCCTGCCCTGGGTGGGAGGACTCATTTGATGATTTTTCCACGATATAAAAAAACCCAATCTGTTAAAAAACTGGGTTTTGCCACGCGGTTTGGTTTAGATTTTAATTGTATGTTTAGTCGTTAATAAACAATTTAATCATTAGCAATACCGCCATTTTGTTTTTTTTTGACGATATTATAGGGTATTTTACTGCATAAATAATTTGAAAATCTGTTTAGTCCGTCAGTTGGAGTATTAAAAAATAATGGACACGTAGTTTTGTTTTTATTTTTACCAATATGACAAAGATAAACTGAAAACAACTTTGTTTCCAAAATTTTGTAATTCTCGACACGCTTTAATGCGTATAATATTTTATACAATATTCTGTTAGTATCTAATAATAATATTATGTTTTTTCTCCTATAGAACCACCTGCCCAACATAAAGGTGCACGCGTACTTCGCGCCGGTGACCCCGCCCGTGGGCGGCGCAGGCGCACGTCCCCGGTACTGCCGCTGTTGTAACATCATTTGAGACCTGTGCCAGGATGCGCTGCAGGGATACCGCAGGCAACTCAATAATTATTATCATTAGATAGTAAAAAAATGGGTTTTTTGAGAAAACGCCATTTTTTTTGGACAGTCGAAATTATATTGGGATTATTTTTTAATCGACTTCAAATGGACAGTATGTGTTTTTATTTTGGGTTTAAGTCTGAGAATTGGCTATTTGACTGAAAAATTCTAATTAGTCCGTCACTTAGATTATCAAAAAATATTCGACCCGTATTTTTTCTTTTGTTTCGTAAACCAAAATTGACGGAGATACGATGCTTTCAAAATTGGCAATACGTCACAATTTAGTACAATTTCGATTGAATTCTGACGTGACGAGTCCCCACTCTCGAGTTTTGATTCGTTGTATTTTGGTGAATATTCATTGATTTTACAAAAGAAAAAATACGTGTCCGTTATTTTTTTAAACTTTAAATGACGGACTAATTATATTTGTGATTTATAGCTACTGTCAAATAGCCAATTATTTTTAAAGTTGTCTTGCACAGTATATATTTTTTTGTTGTAGAAAAGTAGCTAACCTTTGGGTAGTCAAAATTGTTCCAGTTTTTTGACATCGCACCGTCCGAGTTATTTTGAGATCGTCTGTTACAATGATTAGGTTTAAGATTTAAGCCGCATTTTCACTACACATGTCGCGGAGACATGTTGCCGGACTTTTAGACTTTACGGAACAATGTTGCTCGACATTTGTATTGTTCACACTACGACAAAGACTACTAGCGTCGATTTACGGCGAGTCCCGCGACCCGTAGTTGTCGCAAGTGACGTCGGGCGACATCACGTGTGTCCCCTAATGTCCCCTAATGAAAATGCGGATTTATTTTTTAACTTCAAAATTAATTCTGATTCCGATATTTTAATATCGTTTTGAAAATTTATGATTTTATATTATTATAACACGTAATTGTTATTATTAGTATCCAGGATACTAGAAAAACTGTTTTTGAATGAAAAATTGTGCAAAAAAAAAAGTAAGATGGCCGATTTAGTTTCGTTTTTTTAAAAACTCAATATATTCAATTATTCGGTCATTCGTACAGACGCCAGTACACCAAAATACTACTTCTTTAATTGATTTTGGAATTTGTCAAAAAAGGGTATTTTACTGCATAAAGAAATTTAAAATCTGTTTAGTCCGTCAGAGTATTGAAAAATAATGAACACGTATTTTTTTTAATAAATGTATTTTGACAAAGATAAAACGCTTCAAAATTCGGGAGTGGGAGCTTGTGACGTCATAACACCTGTAAAATTATACTGACAGAGTGACGTTTTGTGATTTTTAGAAGCGTTGTATCTTCGTCAATTTTGGTTTACGTAACAAAAGCAAAAATATGGTTCAAATATTTTTTTGGTAATCTATCTTTCGGACTAATATTTTTTGAGTGAAAAGAAAGAAAAGCAAAATTTTAAAGGCTATAGATATATAGGGTATTTGACTAAAAAATAATAATTAGTCCCTGAAATAGACGAAGATACGACACTTTACGTCACAATTTATTACAGGTTTTACTTGCTTCTGACGTCACGAGCTTCCACTCTCGAATTTTGATGCGTTATATCTTAGTAAATATTCATTGATTTAACAGAAGAAAAAAACGTGCCTATTTTTTTTTTCGAAACTAGCTGACGGGCTAATTAGATTTTCAATTTATTAATGTTGTCAACATGCCTAATACCGTGAAATTTAACGGGAAATACCGTTAGCGTGGTCTGTTTTAATTATACAACTGGCCTGCCTTTGCCGTCTTTCTTTATAAACTCTCATACAACGAGATTTTTTGATTTTTTATTATAATTGTTTGTAGTACTCCGAATTTACTATATTTCATTTATTAAAAAAAAAATGCAGGTTAAATTTAAAAATTAGATAGTGTTTGTGTTTTCGAACCTTATTTTTAATGACGGAAAGTTCTAATTAAAAAATAGATGATTGAAGACGGCTTTAAATTAATTATGAACCTTTTCATCGGCAAAATAAAGTTCAAAATACAACGTCATGTCTTAGTCTAAAGATAAATCTTGATTTCTTATGAAACTGAAAATGTTTTCAAATAGCATTATATTTATAAAAATTCAATAGTAATACTAAAATCAATTACTTCATAAGCTTTGTGAGTTCTGTAGTAAGATAAAAAATAGTTGACTTTTACTCAAAATAGTTTTTTTTTTAATTATTCGGGCAGCTACATCGACTTTTTCAATAAAAAAAATAAAGTTACTGTTCAGTAGTTTTTAAGTAATAATAATGTAAAACTTTAAACGAACAATATTAAAAGCCGAATTCACAAACGCGATTAGATGTTAACGCTTTACTTAGTAGGTTTTTGTAAAGTCAGAGAATTTAATTATTGAGCAATTTGACTACTAAAAACTGCCAAAATTTGATAGTTGTATGAAATGACTTTTAAAAAGTCACACTTCGCTTCTAATGAGAGTCAGACTTCATATTTTGCAAGTACCAATATGTATATTTCAATGCATATGTACAGACGCCAGCAGGTCAACCTACCCGAATCTGTCAAATATTACCAATCGTATATTAACCTTCCACTATTGTGATAAGGTTGAAAATCTATTAAAGAACATCACTGATATTGGTGAAGGAAAACATCGTGAGGAAACCTGGACTTATGTTATCAATATAAGTCCAGACCTATATCAGACGCCGGCGAGGTTCCCAGAGGCTTAATTAACTCCGAAACCAGAGAGAGTTCATAATCCTAAAAGGAAGAGTTGACATAAGTGGTCAATATGCTCAACAATTAATTTCCTTGACAGTATTTGTATCTTAAGATACAAAAAAATGCGTATATTAACTAAAATATACTAGTAATATTGATATAACGACGAGCTAAGTCCAAAAATTATCACTTTTTTATATATTGCTATATAAAACTGCGACTGTATTAACGTACGACGCGCTTACGACTAGTCGCACGACTGGTCGTACGACTGTCGCGACGCTGTGTTACTAATTGTTATATTATTATAATCACGGTGTACATTTAATAAGGGTAATAATGGTAATTTGGTCGTGTAATAATGAAATATAGCCGTGTCTCGCGGTTTCACTCGCCTTTCAAACATCACGCTCGAAATCCCCAGATGGTTTGTCAGAGATGTACCTGGTACACTTGCAAGTTATGTTTATGTAATAGGGGGTAATGACATCTGTATCAGTAATTTTGACAACTGATATGTAAGTTTTTGCTATTTTTTATTAATATACGACCAAAAAATTAAATGTAATATAATAATGATCTACATAAAATTAGATTTTAAGTAGCATCTAAATGTTCTAACACTACTTTATAACGATTGACTGTCGTGTTTCTCACGAACGAACGAATAGTATAATGACGACAAATAATATATAAAATACTACCTTCAGACCGCGGTTTCACTCGTATTTCGATGAGCTATTCTTCCATGATGATTTTTATATAATTTGTCGTCATTATATAAAATTAGAGATATTTCCCATAATATTTGAAAAGAAAGCATTTCAATTTTATATTTAACTCAATATTGCATATTTATAATACATAGTTATAAACTGTATTAGCTGTCAGGAAATTATGAAAATTCAACTAAAATTTCTTCATATTACTTTCTTCTTGTTAGACCTTAAATATCTGTGTCTACAGAAAATATATGCAATTGGCTGTTTGACTGAAAAATTATAATTAGTCCGTCACTTAGATTATCAAAAAATATTCGACCCGTATTTTTTCTTTTGTTTCGTAAACCAAAATTGACGGAGATACGATGCTTTCAAAATTGACAATACGTCACTATTCACTCTCGAGTTTTGATGCGTTGTATTTTGGTGAATATTCATTGATTTAACTAAAGAAAAAATACGTGTCCGTTATTTTTTAAACTCTAAATGACGGACTAAATATATTTGTAATTTATAGTTACTGTCTAATAGCCAATTAACAAAAAAAAAATTTTTGTTTTAAATTCTTTCCCCTTTTTTTCAGGGCTAAATTTCAGTTGAATTTTCACAATTTCTTAAAACCAGCTACATTTTTCTCATTCCTACAAGTATATGAAATAAATAAATATGTAAAACGTAAGTCAGGTGGAATATAATCACGTCTCTTAACCCTTAAATGCGCACTGTTGTATTTAAATAAAAGTCAGTTGTGGGATATTTAACTAACTGTGATTGATCTGTTCAGATGAATATTTTGATCTGTGTGGGATGCTGTGATTTTATACATAACTAGTATCTGCCTGCGGATTCATCTGCGTGAAATTTTGGCCCCGGAACTACAGTGTCGTATCCCATCGTCCGCTCATGCTGTTACTTGCGACTTGCTTGCTTGCTTTAAATGAGTCCTCCCATCCAGGGCAGGGTGGGAGGGACTGTCAGACTTGTACTGACTAAAATCCACGGTGTCCTTCAATAGCCCTTTACGTACCGGGGTCACGGTAATTCTTTAGTCCCGCGACCCCGGCAGGCTTTGGCCCTCTACAGGCTCCGTCACTATGCTGACACTCTTTGAGGCGCGCGTGGAACACAACGCGCCGTCGCTTGCGACTTGCTAAACTAAAATTGTGATATCTCAGCTAATATGCATTATATAAAATACTAGCAACCCGCCCCGGCTCCGCACGGGTGCAATCTCTACTATATTATGTATATTATATACATATAAACCTTCCTCTTGAATCACTCTATTAAAAAAAACCGCATCAAAATCCATTGCGTAGTTCTAAAGATCCAAGCATACATAGGGACAGACAGACAGCGGGAAGCGACTTTGTTTTATACTATGTAGTGATAATTTATAGCTTTATAGCACTCAGGAATGATATAGCTTCCTATCAGAATAGAAAATAGTTTGCCGACAGCTCCATGAAGCGCGTGTGGGACACGATCTTGTCACGGGCCTGGTTCTTAATCGGACGGCGAGCTACACATTACTCGCCGCCCGTAAGTCTGCACCTACGGTATCTGGAAATCGCCTTGCTATATCCGAGGCCCTAGGCGTATCCCGCAGCGGCTGCGGCGTGAGGAGGAGGACTGCCTCTCCCTCACGGATTCAGCCTCCTCAAATGGTACCAATGTTTGAGTCCCAAGTTATAATGGACGAGCTTATTGCTAAATATCAAGCACAAATCCAAGCTCCATTTACCATAAACCCAATCAACATCAGCCTGAAGACGTCCACTGCTGAACATTCCCCCCCCCCCCCCTTAGACTACCACGCCAAACGACAATTCGCCACTTGCATCCATCGGTTGCCCGCGACTCTCACGATGTCGTCGGTCCACCTAGTGGGAGGCCTACGCTGCGTCTTCCCTTCCTGTCCATGTTCGCCATTCAGGAATTTTTCTTCCCCAATGGTTATCAGTTCTTCGAGGGATGTGAACACTTCAATTTGCAAATCTTACGAGCTATGTCGGTGACTCTGGTTCTTCGCTGAATATCTTTGTTCCGGATTTTAATCCCGCAAAGAAACTCCTAGCATAGCTTTTTCCATAACTCAATAACACTGTCCAAACCGGGAATTGAATCCACGACCTCATTCAAAAGTCACAGCGTCCCACAAAGATGGGGGAAGTAATTAATATAGTATGTAATTATAATAATGAATGATTAAATGTATGTGATTTAATATTAATAGTATACATTATATGTATTGTGGTATCTTAGACTCTGTAGTGTGATTTTTCACGACATTCTATTGAATAAAAAAACTGTTTGTATTTTTAATTTTGGCTTTTTATTTTACTTTTTATCGCACCCCATTCGTTTTTATCATCAATTTTCCTGGCTCGATCCCAATTTAGTATTGGTCGGCGCAAGCGTTGATCTCGGCTGTCATTTGTAGATCATTAACAGTCGTTACTAATAGTCAGAAGCTCATAAGTCTGACAACCAGTCTTACCATGGGGTATCGTATTACCCAGTTACTGGGTTGTGGAGTTCAGGCAGTCGCTCCACGCAAAAACTGATATTTAGGTTCGACTAGAAGCCTATATACTTGGGAAAAGGCTAGGCAGATGATGCAGCATGACTTCTTTCATACTTCTCCATTATTCGTCATTGTAGCATCACACCGTAGACAGGGGTTTTGACGACTGAAGAATAGACAAAATTACAGAATATAGAAAAAAAAACTATCATCATAAGCATAGCGTTGTTTGAAATGTAGAAAAACTTGAGCAAATAAAATCGAATTGCATAGAAATTACTTTGTCTATTCTTGGGTAGAACAGATATAGAATTAGTCATGCTACGTGTGCTGCAGTTACATTATTTCTAGCCATATCACTCTTCACATACAAACATTCATACTTTGCCTCTAGACGACTTTGGAAGGGAAGTGCTGTTGGTAAACGTCTGTGAATTTAAAAACTAAAATGTCGAACTTAGTTCATTTTTTTACTCGCCGTCCTTAATTGTAGTCACCAACACACATGAATTCATTGAAGACATTCAATGAAATAAAATATGTGTTATTGATGGCTGCCACCATCTAGTTATTTCATATTAAATTATAGACAATTAGCTTTAAAATTACGAAATTGTTTTCATTATGATAGTGAATATCAAAAGTAATGGTACAGGAATGGCGTTAAAGTCTCGATGTGATAAAAGATAATTTAACAGTAGGTATTTATAAATATACAGGCTGATTGCTTTAGTATAAAATATATATATATTATAAATAATATTATGTAGTATTATATGTAATAATATCTAATAACGCTTTACGAAAGTGCTAATTGATTTAGGCATTTTTGTTGAAAGTATAGGTAGGTACATATAAATTAGGCAAATAAACGTTCACGTCTTAATTTTGTAAGGTTACTGTAACTACACCGTTCCACTGTTTGGTAAAGATCTCCCTCCCCATGACTTCCAGTTCTACCGATCCAGGACAAATGTCGACCATTGCAAGCGTAGCATGACACCGTAGAAACGGATTTTGTCGACGGAAGAATAGCCTTTGTAGGAAGATAGAAATCGTCCTAAGCATGTTTAAAATGTAGAAAACTGTTTCTATTCTTCAGTCGTCTACAGATCGTGCCATACTAGGGCAAAGAAAATTGTCGAATTTTAATTAAATGTATTAGTCTATTCTTGTGTAGAATAAAATAAATAAAATTGATCATGCTACGCGTGCTGGTCGATGCTAATCTCTCCGTCTCAGTATTCTAATATTATTATGTATTTATTATTCTATATAAACTTGATAAGTAAAACTAGTTGCTTATAAAATTATCAATTGGTGTGTTTAAAAAAAAACATTCAGAAGAGACGTGCTATTGAATTTTCAAATGTCGGCCCTAAGCCGAAACTCGTAAAGTAGTTTATCAATAAACTATCGAAATAAGATTTAATGTGTTCATATTTTGTATTAGAAAAATTGATAAAAAATACACGGAAAAATTAATGTTTTAAAAGGGATTTAATGCACATTATGGGTCAGCTCAGACTGAGACGTGATGCTGCGCGAACATACCAATAAAGCTACTCAAAATCTAACTCTATTTCCTATACGAAAAGATACACTTTTTGCAACGCTACGACTCCTAATCTAACTTTATTTACTACACAAAAAAATAAACATTTGCAGTACCGTTGCGCCTCATCGCGTCTCGGCATGAACTGACCGTATTTAGGTGTTTTAAAAGCAAAAAAAAGTAACTACAAGAATCATATGGCCGTATGACGTTGACAATATATAGCGTTGTTTTATGATTGTAAAAAAAGATGGCGGAATTTTTGTAACGTGCCCATTGCAGGGGACTCACTGACAAGAAATGCCATTAATTATCGCGATGATTACACATTTATTCGCACATTTACAGTCCATTCTCGCGATATTCAACGACTTTTCCCGTTAGCGGAGCCCTCGCATAAGGGACTTGTTCATATACAAAGCGCGATATAGAGGATGCGCGCTTCAGCCACTATTGCCGCATCCGCATTAGAAATTTTATATTTTTTCTCTGATTGTATGGACGAACTGTGTGAACTAGTTTACATTTAAAACGAAAAAGCTTTGACATAGCTTGAGTGGGCCCCGATCCCACTTACTTCCCGCCCATGAGGGGTCCGCGTTAGCTAGTACCTATAGCCAGTTCGACCCTGTACCTAATAATATACTAGACTTATAGGCCTAATTACACACGTTAAGTACCTACTAAACAAAACTACTGCAATTAAGTGTTCTACAATTTCAAATCAATGTTCAATGTATGCAGTAAAGAAATTAAATGTCTACATGACCACTTGCAAAATGTTTTTTTATTTTTCCATCCAACGTAATCAACCAATAAGGTTCCCAATGCTTGGATTCAGGCCTCCTCTGAGAGAGGGAGTGGACTACTATCTACCACGGGGGCCCAGTGCGTGTTGGTAAATATAAAATAAATAAATATTCCACAACTATCACACAACGCCATCTAGTCCCAAGCTAAGCAGAGCTTGTGTTATGGGTACTAGACAACTGATAAACATACTTATATATTTCTAAATACATACATATTATAGATAAATTACACCCAGACACAGAACAAATGATCGTGCACTACAAACATTTGTCCTGGGTGGGAATCGAAGCCACGACCTCCGGCATAGCACTCAGGGTCACTAACCACTAGACCAACAGGCCTGGCACAAATGTCACATGTCTTCTTAAGTTTATTTCTCACACGCGTAGCAGGACACCTTAGAAAGGAGTTTTGTCTACGGAAGAATAGACAGAATCAAGAAAGATTACTACCGTCCTAAGCATGGCGATGTTTAAAATAATGAAAACAAACGTTTCTTCTCCAGTCGGTGGTGCTATACTGGGGCAAAAAAAAAAGTTGTATAAAAATAGAAATAACTTTATCTATTCTTGGTAGAATAGACATATAATTTGTCACGCTACGTGTTGAGGATATGAATTACCATCTATCTTAGAAAGATTCGAAAACACTCGAGGATAAGACGTAGGGATGGAAAATCTGGGATAAGGGATAAGATATATCGTTAAATAATAACACCAAAATAACGATTCACAGTATTTGATACAACTTATAGGATACAACACAATAATCAGTCCGCAAATAAACAAATTAATGAGTAGCATAAGCATTGCTTACAAACGTAGGTGCTCACACATAAACGCCTATTGTCGCTGAAGGGTAAGACTGTGATGTACCAAAGGGTGTCAGCTTAAAATCGGGCGGGTGCTCATTATCTACTAAAGAATAGACGAAATGTTAAAAAGATTTCTGGAGATTGTTCAGTAGTGCCAAATTTTGGCAAAAAAATAAAGGATTTTATAGAAATAACGTCGTCTAAGCGCCCTTGCTCATTATATTCGACTGATTTGCGACGACATTGATAATCAATTTAACAATCTTTACTAGTTGAATTAAATCGCATCGCGTCAAGAGAAAGCGCGCAAAGATAGAAATCTTTCTACTCTCTGTAATTTTGTCTATTCTTCCGTCGACAAAACCCTCACAATTTTAGCTGATACCTTTATGGTAACAATTGGTTCATTAAAATTATAGACAAATTCTTGCTCACTTATTAAACTGTAATGGATTTAAATGAATTGCTAGTTTAATTTAATGAGTAAACAGCATTTTCTACTGTTAAAGAGATTGGAAAGAAAAATGAGATTTTGTAAAATCAATATGTGAATAGTGAAAATAAAAGATTTTAATAAGAGAAGGTACCAAATACTTTTAAACATAAATCAGTAGGTATATGCTTTGTCAATACAACCCATATATGACAGAACACCTCTATAAAATATAGCCAAGGAATTGTATTATTTATCAAATTGACTGACAAAATGTTGCCGTGTTATTTATATTCTTATCTAATGGGCCTGTTTATAAACTTTGTCACTGTGAGCGGTAACGTGGCGCGGCGACCGGTAAGATCAAATGTATAGAAACGTTTGAAACACGACACGAGGCGTCGCTAGTGGCAAATTCGCTTACTTACAAAGTAATAAATGTCTTATTTCGCGAGAAAGGCCGTAAACTGCTTAAAGATGTCATTGCAAACTGCTCCAGCAGTCAGTTATTTCTGCTCCTGAATCAGTTCGACTGCTCGAACGGATTTTATGTATGTAGAAGAATGTAATTTGCTATGCAGACGCAGCTTTTAGCAGTCAATACTGACTGCTACACAATCTGTGTTAGCAGGCTTAATTGTCTCTTTGGCTTTCTCATGTTAGAACCCACGCCACGAGTCAATTCCTGTAGAAAATTCGTGGTACTACATTTTTTTTAAATACAATTTTGATGCAATGACAGACACTAGCGCCGCGTCAGTCGTAGCGTGGACTTTACGGCCATTTTATACAACTGTCAAAGATTGACAGGTAATATTCGAATGCACAGAGTATTTAAGCAGTCAATTTGATAAACTAATACTGTCTTACTACAAAGAAGTTAAACATCTTTTTTTTTGACAGGCCTGATGGTCTAGTGGTTAGTGACCCTGACTGCTATGCCGGAGGTCGTGGGTTCGATTCCCACCCAGGACAAATGTTTGTGTGATGAGTACGATCATTTGTTCTGTGTCTGGGTGTAATTTATCTATAATATGTATGTATTTAGAGATATATAAGTATGTTTATCAGTTGTCTAGTACCCATAACACAAGCTCTGCTTAGCTTGGGACTAGATGGCGTTGTGTGATAGTTGTGGAAGATTTATTTATTTATTTATCTGTTGAAAATTTGTCTAAAAAAATTGACAACTTCAGAACGGCATTTGACGTTGATATAGGACGTTTTGCAGTTACACTTTTTTTTGACAAGTGATCAACAGATGTTTAAGTTTTTGTAGTAAGACAGTTATTGTCCCAAACTATTCAATAAAAAAACCGGTTCTATATATTTATATTTTAAACATCACACACACTTCTAAACTACACAAAGACAATTACATATTCTCTATACATAGTATATAATATATTTTACTGGTATATAAACGATTTATTGTGCTTTATATAAAACTAATGGCACTTGCAACTTGGTTAGGTTTTTAAACAGATTCAAGATTTAAATTCAACTAGTACTGCCATAATGAAAAAACCCTCATTTATTCAAGTTGAAGACTGAAAGTCTTACCATGGGGTATCGTATTACCCAGTAACTGTGTTATGAAGGTCAGACAAGTCAGTCTCTCCAAGTAAAATACTGATATTCAACGTTTGGTTGTAAGCAGACCACAACATAGTTGGGAAAAGGCAGGCAGATGATGACAACATTGGTTGAAACGTTATGGCAAAACTAAAAATGTACAGAAAACAACTGTTTTTAAATTCAAATCCCAAAAGAAATATTTTATAAATCAAATAGTTTATCATAGACAAAAAACATGTTCTAAACCATATTTAGGATTTTAATATCTTAATACAAGACATACTTACATAAAAAAATGCCCTTTTTATGTTAAAAGTAACTTCAAAAAAAGAAAAATAATACAAAATAATAGTCGAGAAATACACTTATTCCCATATCCACAAATACTAAAAGACCACTGAAATAATTACAAAAAATCACTGTTGTATTTTCAACTTTAAGCACAGCGTGATAAGTGTGAAATTACAACCACATGCTTTTATTTAGGCATTAATTTAAAAATCGCCTAGTATTTGTGAAAATAGGTATTAATATATTACAAGATAAGATAAGAGTGACTTTAAATTACAAAAAAAAAAGCATCTTTTGAGCAAGAAAGGAATGAGATTATAGGAATGATAAAAATATTTATCAAAATGCAAAGTTTATGATAATATTTAAATATCAAGGAACCATAGAAGAGTGATTTAACATCATTTCTGTACGGATGCCTGATTTTAAATATAAATGAGTATAATATTCGTATATAAGCAAAAAAAAAAGATTCGAAAATCTAGCATAACACCACATGCGTATCTAAAGAGATTATTACAACGACGTCTGAAAATATAATGAATTTAACTGAAAAAGCTAGATATAACAGACGCCAGCAGATCAACCTACCCAAATCTGTCAAATTTTACCAATCGAACATTAACCCCCCACTATTGTGATAAGGTTGAAATTCTATTAAAGACATTGGACATATTGAGGTAGGTTATGTGCTGGCGTCTGTACAACAAAAAACTATTATTAATCATTACTTAAAACTACCAAAGAGTGTTTTTCAAAAAATATGAATTTCAGTAAGGTACCTAGAAGTTGCGAGGATTACAAAAATAAATTTTTGGATACAAAACTTCAGACGAAGACAAAAATAATTTGGTATCTTTATTTCTTTTTACTTTTAAAATACTTTAAAAATCATGTTTCCTGTTTGACGAAATTGGGGTCATTTATAACCCTCTTCTTTGGTGAGGGAAATCAACGAATAAATCCACACGCTAAGCCCTTTAATACCCTTTAATTACACTTCGCGATCCAGGGCCACGGTAACCTCTTAAGGCATTCCCGTAAAATCTATGACCCCCTGTGCAGTGACCCCAGGAAAAAAAACTCAGGGTGAATTTTTAAAGTAATTTTCACCGGTTTTTAAAAGTAAAAATAATATAAAGACATTAATTATCTAATAAACTCCATAAGAATAATGAAACAATTTCGAAGGTAAAACGTTCATTAAGACGAATACAAATATTTTTATTTTTGTGCTTTTACCTTATTATAATTATAAATTCAACGCACAGGTACACATCTATTCTATGTAAAGCTATTTACGAGATTTTTTTACACATACATACATACATTCCTCTAAATTATCTTATGTTTAATAGTGGAAAAGCATTATACTTATAACATCACGCCGTTAATCCTCGAAGGGTTTGGCAGAAGTGTACCGAATGGTACACACACATTTCATCAGTAATGTTTAAGTCCCGTGTGATACGGTGCGAGCTTATTTGTAGTTACTTATAAAAATGTTACTTACGAAAATAAAGCTAAATACTGGCGCTTTTAGAGCTATATGACCCCTAATCGTTATGAGTGCTAAACTATCCCAATTCTAGCCCGACTCAATATAGATTGTCATCGACACGATTAGATTTATGACCCCAAAGTTGTTCAACTTTGATGACCCCAATGTTGTTAAAATATATTTTATGGGGTCTATAAGACTTCAAGTGACTATTGGCGTTAAATAAGACCCCCAATATTTATTTGAGTGGGATTTTAAGTATATTTAACAAATAATAAACGCCGTTTCTTCTTAAATGTTAGCCAGACATTACTTTTCACCAGTTATGAAGTGCCATGTAATCGGGGGCGACCCTATTAAATTCTAAACGATTTAGGGATAATATAGCCCTAAATATTTAAAAATTTTGAAAGATTTCACTTATAACATTCTTTACAGCATACAAAAATTGTAACAATCTGTTTGTAAATCTATACTTCTATACTAATATTATAAAGAGGAAACCTTTGTATTTTTGTATGTTTGTATTGAATAGGCTCAAAAACTACTGGACCGATTTCAAAATTTCTTTTACCATTACTTAGAGGGATTCTTCCGAATCCGTATAGGCTATATTTTATCCCGGAAAATAGTTAGGATTTTTCGTGGTAGTGAATATTGTGGAGTAAGGCGTCGAAAAAACTGCCGTACGTTAACGATTCTCGCGAACGCTGCCTAAATGGTTAGAGATGTATGGTTGACTTCTATAGGAAAGTTGTAGAATTCAATAATGCCTACAAAAAAGTCCACGATAGTATAAACCAAACATTTATATTTTAGCCATTATAACCACTTTTCCATAGAACAAAAGTAATTATAATTATTAGCCTATGTTTATTTATCATGTTATCGTCAAATACTATCCAAATAAACTATTTATTGAGCAAGATTGTTTCAATAGCTATAAATTACTTTTTATTTTATTCCAATCGGACAATCCATTCAAAAGATATTACGAATTTAAAATTGTGAGAGAGCTTAAAAAATAAATGTCCACCCGTGCGAAGCCGGGGCGGGTCGCTAGTAATATTATATTTTAAAAGATTAACCATGGAGTTTCTTGCCGGTTCTTCTCCATGGAATCGACCAACCCGAACCGAACACCTGCTGTCGACGTTTAATAAGTGCCCTCATGGGCCTATGTGAAATAAAAACTTTTGATTTTGATTTTAGACTTCTTTTTTTTTTCAAGTTAATAATGTTTCCATTTAATAGGGGTAAGCCTAATACCATCAAAAAGGAGCAGATCTAGGCCTAATGATGAAGCCCAGTGATTATCTTTATTCATTTATAATATTTCATACGTATTAATTATATTAAAATAAATAAAAAAAAAACATTAGAAAATATAAAAACAGGTGGTACACCAGTTTCCGGTACTTGTTGATTACCTGTTTTTATATTTTGGTTTGGGTCCGAGAACCTTCTTACGTGTCCAGAAGTACTGCCTTCTGAATCAAGCGCTTGATCCAGCTGCCAAGCGAGAGCGTCCTCAGATGTTGGCCGAGGCTCTTGGCACTTAAGTTATTGGCCGACGCGACTAAGCAATAATTATTATTACTATTCCGTTATTTTATTTATTGTCATGTTTTGCATGTCATATATGAGATTCTTTACAGAAAGAATATTATAAGTAAAATCCAACTTAAAATTATACTTACTTAGAAAAAAAACCCTTGTTTAATTTTAAGATCTAGCAAACTATAATGAACCAGCAATATCCTCATTGTTACAAAGCCTATACTTTTTAATTAAGTGAGATTATTCTGCTTTTACAAACTGGCAACACAGACAGACAAGAAATGTGTAATAAAGTGCATTTTGAAAGTTAGCCCGTTCTAGGAATTAATCTTTTATCGTGGATGCGTTTACAAACATTTAAACTCACATACGCAACCGCCCAGACCCGGAACAACTACTTGTAGATCTTACAAATATTTGATCCGTGCGGGAATTGTACCTGCAGCCACCAGCTCAATTACTCCGCCAACCGCGCTATAAATTTTTAAGACGGTGCCAACTTTCAAAACGCAACCGCCCTTAAAAAACACTAAAATGGTACTTTCAAAACTTGTGCCTTAAACTTCGTTGTAATTCTGCTTATAAACTATTTATTACATTACATTTAACAAAAAATACTATCCTTAATATATGTCTACTAAACCTACTATATGTACATGAACATGGCAACATTTCTACGGTAGAATTTTGAAATACCGCAAGAGACAGGAACGTGATGTTAGATTTTTTACTTTTTCTGTTAAGCGTAAGTTTGCAAATTGTACAGCTCGTCAATGTCTGTTACGGTATTTTTCTACCGTAGTTTTTAAAATAGCTAAGCATTGTAGACAGTGCCTTGCTAATGTTGATAGTGAAAAAAAAAATTAGAAGAAAAGAAAATTCAAGATCAGTGCATTTTTACCGACAATTTATTTATTTATTAATAAATATAATGATATATCGATTGCAGATCTGCTCAGGTCGATCTTTTCGGTGAAGCAACCCTCGCCAAGGTCAGTAAATTGATGGGTAACTATGTAATATTGCAAATGTCCGTCTCAGAAAATACGTAAAACCTTTGGTCCCGGCTGTCATTTGTAGATCTTTAACAGTCGTTACTGTTAGTCAGAAGCTCGGAAGTCTGGCAACCAGTCTTACCAAGAGTTATCGTATTACCCAGTTACTTGGTTGTGGAGGTCAGATAAATAGTCGCTCCATACTAATATCCAGCTGCATCTGGTTCGACTGGAAGCCGACCACAATATAGTTGGGAAAAGGCTTCGCAGATTTGTTTTATTTTTTGTTTAAGAATTAGTCTCGCATTTGCCCACTATCTCGCCTGATTATAAGCGAAGATGTAGTCGACGGTGAAGCACGCTTGCCTAGAAGTAACCTATTCAATCTTGACTTTAAGACCCCAAGTTTGTAGCTATCAGGAAACACAGACCCTGGCAGTGAATTCCACTCCTTAGCTGTGCGCACAATAAAAGTATTGCCAAAACGCGTTGTACGTGAAATTCAAATCGATATATTAACATATTTACAAATAAATAAATGTTTTTTAATACAAAATCTAGATCAACTAACCATCAAGTGTATTATTTATTAAATATCTTATATTTATTGAACATCAATATGCTTACAAAGCTATGGCATATACATTTCGTTTATTTTTTCTTAATTATAAATAATTTTAAAAATCCTTTTTTTTAGAATTACCATACTTATGGCGCAGTTTCATTGGACGTTAATTTGTTCGGTATACAGCATACGGGGAGTCCTCGCATGCGAGATAACAACCAATGTAAGTCACAAGTCGATACGTGTTCGTTACACCGTCTGCGGTGATTCCCAGCTTGTTTTATTTCAATCGTTTTATCGACCAATGAAATTCATCGATCGATATACAGCATGCGGGTCTGCCACTCTTGTCAATAAATGGTGACGAACATGGAGGTTTTCCTACACCCCGCTTGCGGGCTTTCGACTAATGAAAACGTTTCTCGAATGCGGGCCCTGTGGCATGCGGGCTCTAGCAACTAATAAAAATGCGCCATTAGCGACAGGAACTCAAAAAATAATTCGCTAAATAATTGTTGACGCAATTCAACACTGCGTTAGACTATTCGTTTTTAATATCGTATATTAAAAAAACTACCCGAATCAAGTAGATTTTACGTCGATAAGTTTGGTCATTCCCTTTTATCCATTCTATATTTTTCTTATCGGTTTTAAGCTCCTTGGGGAACACTCCAAATACCATTTAAAATTATTTATAATCAAGTTTCAATAAACGAAATTCTCATTAAAGCAATAATCATTAATTATAATTTTTCCGCCTAAAATATAATAATAATAGGCTTGCCGATTATTAATAATATACACTTATAATATAGTTATAATTATTTATAGTTTCTGCATGTATTGCTATGTTGATTTTATCACAGTGTCGTGAGACAGATAAAGTCGTGTTCACACCTACGACTTGTCGCTGCGATTAATCGCATTTTTTTTTAATTTAGCGGTAGACTCGCGTCTGTCTACTATCCCGCCTGAGATAGGCCCGAAAAGGATGTGGCCTTCAGTTATACTTGATATTTATTGGCTATTTGACGACGGTAAAAACCATTTTGCGAGATTTCAATATGCAAGATTGGAAAGAAATTATTCTTTATTATGTTTAGGTAATATTTAAGTCAATTATTGTCAATTCATAATGGAAGACTGAGATTGAAAAATTGGTAATCAAAGTTTTGAAATTCTCGACAATTCTACTGAAGATTGATTGACCAGAAGTTTCTAGAACTTTCGACCATCTTCTCTTAACATCCAGTGGGTCCGGCCGGGGTATAAAAAGGGCGCCGATAGGGACTGGCAGTCAGTCTGGTTTTGAATACGATCGAGGCGACTCGAAAGTGAACTCGAAGTGACCTTTAACCTCTCGGGCGATTTGATAAAAATCAACGTCCAATGAGCGACTGTCTGTTATGTACAGACGTGTGTACGTAAGGCGCTGGGGCGTTTTCGCTTATACACACCCGGGTGTACGTAACGCGCCCGAGAGGTTAAGTGTGTGCAAGTGTTTTGGTGGTGAATAGCGTTTAGTGATTCGTGTTTCAATAAAATTTATTTGGTTTTTAATTGGTGTTGATTAATTATCCCATACCCAGCTCGTAACAATATTATAAAGGCGGCTCGGTCAGATAAATAAGAAATATTAGTACGCGGGGGTCAACGAATTTTATTCCAGACTTATCTGGCGGACACTATAATCACTGTGTTGTGGAGGTCAGATAAGCAATCGCTCCATGTAACATACTAGCATACGACTGAATTTCATTAGACTGGAAGCCGCGAATTATTTAGCAAAAGGTGATGAAGTTTTTTTTTTTTTGTCGTCAGTTGTGAACACAACTTTATCTCAAAAAAATTATAATTTTCTTTAGCAATGTTTTTTTAAAAATGTGAAATATAATTATAATTATGTGCATTTTGGAATGGTATATTTATATTTATTCTCGTGATATGGAATGTCCTAAATTTTTTCTAGTAAATAATTGTTTTTTCACATTCGAATTATATTTCACAAAAAATATATGAACTGGGTATAATATTATTATTATTGTTTATTTATATTATTGTTATTTTTGTACATTCAGTAGTTCATCTATTTATACCAAAGTAATAAATCAAAACACTTGAAAAAAAAAACGGGATTTTTGAAAATATTTGCAATCTTGTACTTTGGACCCATAACATCACGCCTGTAATCCCTGAAGTATTTAGCAGAAGTGTACCAAATTATACACCAACATTTCTTCTAGTTATGTTTAGGTTTCATGTAATAGGGGGCGAACCTATTGCCATCAAATAGGCACGAAGTCTTAAAGCGAGAGTAGTTCCACTGTTGGAACGAGATGGCGCTAGACGAATTGTATAGCTCTGTCTCTTTCCCACAGTGGGACTACTTTCGCACAAAGACCCCAGGTAGCTACTGAAAAAATCCTCAAAAAACACAATAAAACATTGCCCGACCGGAGAATCAAATCTTAAACTAATTGCTTAGAGCGGTATAATTAGTGATTACTAAGCCAATAAGAATAAAAGCTTGCAAATATTTTTTGAAAACTACCCTCCGTATTGAGAATAATTTGTTTGAGAGATTCTATGGTGTAAAAGTAGACAAAAAAACCTGTATTTTTTTTGGTATAAAAAGACCAACTACTGACATTATTGTATTAATATAATTTACATAATTAAAAAAAAATAGTAATATTTCTTCTTGATAATTCAATGTTTAAAAAATTACTATTTTTTTTTTTTAAATTAATCTTTTACCATGTTTAGTACTCCGTTTACACGAGTCCAGTTTTTAGTTGCAAGTAAGTAATGGATTTAGCAACTAATTTGATTAAATCTCTGGTGTTATCCTTACTATAGATAGAAACACTATTTCTGTCTCCACTAATGCAAAACCAGAGACAAAGATAGAAATAGTTTTTCAAAATCTGCGAGCTTGCTGATGACGCGACGCGACGCAATTCGACCGATTTCAACTACAAGTGATAATCATCCTTACCACCACGACATATGACATAAAACGTACGGTTATCTACGAGTAGATGAAAAACAAAACACGCTCGCCACGACGACGTAAGTCAGTCGAATTGCATCATTATGTCGTAGTAGCAAGGACGATTTTTAGTTGATTTAGAAATTGCGTATAGAACGATTCGCGTCATAAGCAACTTCGCTTACAGTTAATCGTTTATACAATTGGCTATTTGACAGTAGCTATAAATTACAAATATAATTAGTCCGTCATTTAGAGTTTAAAAAAATAACGGACACGTATTTTTTCTTTTGTAAAATCAATGAATATTCACCAAAATACAACGCATCAAAACTCGAGAGTGGGGGCTCGTGACGTCAGAATTCAATAGAAATTGTACTAAATTGTGACGTATTGCCAATTTTGAAAGCATCGTATCTCCGTCAATTTTGGTTTACGAAACAAAAGAAAAAATACGGGTCGAATATTTTTTGATAATCTAATTGACGGACTAATTATAAATTTTCAGTCAAATAGCCAACTAAACTAAACAAACTTACTTGCACTCTACTAAACACTCGACCGGTGTGAACAACGCGACATCTATCGGCGAGTAGCGTCGAATTGTTTCACTAACTCTGGTATAGCGTTGGGTTCTACTGGCACTTTTTGCATCAGCTCCGAGAGACTGCGCACGTAGGATAGCTTGCGAAAGAATTTTGAACTGTAGAGGAGAAATAATAGAGTCTATAATACAACAATCAATTGACATAATTTTTATGAGCTTTTAGATTCTCTCATAGATTTTGTATGGGAAAAGCAAACTGTGACGTTACTAACCAGTAAAGTCAATCTTACTATTTATTGATTTCAGAGCTAATTTTACTATTTTTTTCTATTTAATAAACATTACCCCACACTAGGACTTTCTCTGGTGTGTGTATAAACTCACACACAAACGCCCAGACCCGGAACAACTACTTGTAGGTCAAACAAATATTTGCTCCGTGCAGGAATCGAACCGGCAACACGCAGCGCAGCAGACCAGTTTTTGTTTTGTATTGATATGTGATGTTGGTTGATGTTCGTTACTCTTTCACACAAAAACTACTGAACGGATTTGGAGTAAATTTCGTACACAAATAGTTTATATCTGGATTAACACAGGATAGTTTTTACCCCGATTTTTTCTTCCCGTGGGATTATTATCGAGTTACACGCGGACACGCTTGCAACAGCTAGTATTTTAATTATAATTTCTTTGAAAATGTTGCCCCAAATTTGTTATATTTCCTTTATCGTGGGTGCGTTTACAAACATAGAAACTCACATACAGAAACACCCAGACCCGGAACAACTACTTACAGATCATACAAATATTTGTTGCGTGCGGGGATCGAACCCGCGACATGCAGCGCAGCAGACAATCACTTTAGCCACTGCTCCAACCGTACTATCATACTATTGTGATAGTGAATCAACACATCACGCTTCTATTATCAAATGGATCAGACAGAAGTCATCATTTCGTCGATATTTTATGAAAAAATAGCTGTACCCTACCACGCTTCGCTGCTGCACAAAAAAACTTTTCGCGGTCGCGGATATGTGACTGATACAAAAAATAGATAAAAACAATCCATCATGCTAAAATTTCAGCTCAATCGGTGCAGAACTTTATGAGTTTTGAAGCGTACACAAACCAACATAACATTTTTATATATGTAGATTATTAAAAAAAAATTAATAATGAATGTTTACCTTACAAATGGTTTCGTTAAGATGACGAAGGATTTCAACCAAAACGTTGGATGTACCAGGTATAAGTGTTTTAAGCTCTTACGTAACCTGGAACAAAAAATAATAATAAATTAAATTAGTACAATAATCAGTTTAGCTTAATCGCGAACAAGTGCAACTTTTTTTTTGCGTTTTTTTTGCGTGCAACAGGGCAGAGCGGGAGGGACTTTCAGACTCGTACCGACTAAAATCCACGGTATCCTTCAATAGCCCTTTACGTTCCGGGGTCACGATAATCCGTACAGTCCCGCGACCCCGGCAGGCTTTGGCCCTCTAGAGGGGGCCCCGTCACTATGCTGACACTCTTTGAGGCGCGCGTGGAACACAACGCGCCGTCGACCCGGGCATGGTCCAAGTGCAACATTCTAGACTATTTTTTTTTTAAATAAGGGTACGTATACAATCATTTTGTTTCGAAAAAAAATGAAGGTAATAATAATTAAAAAGTTAATTGCCAAAGGCCTCGACCAACACCTGAGGAGGCTCTCGCTGGGTAGCTGGGTCAAGCGCTTGATTCAGAAGGCAGTACTCCTGCACACGGCGCGTATTGTTAGGAGGTTCCTCTCTCAGGAGCCATGACCACCGGCAGCCCGGTCCCTGTTCTCGATGCTGGTGGACTGCTATTTTTTATGTTTTTAAATATTTTTATTTTTTGTAAAAATATTTAAAAACTAGCTTCCGCCCGCGTCTCCGTCCGCGCGGATTTCGGTCTTCGCGTGGATGGTTTATTTCTCCATTTGAGTAATTCTGACAATGACATCTTATAAATATTACGGCGCTGAATCCACTGCGGGTAATGCAACGTGTGTTCGCGGTTCTACAGAACAACGTCTATGAATAAAACTGAAAAATTAGACTACTATTTTTCTACGTATTTTTTCCAGGTTTTATGCCCAGGATAATAAGGTATAATTATACCAAGTTTCATCGAAATCGAACCGTTAGTTTTCACGTGATGCCTGCACATACAGACAGACAGACAGACAAAAATTTTTTTTAATCACATATTTGGGTTTGGTATTGATCCAGCAACACCCTCCGCTATTTATTTTTTCAATATTTTCAATGTACAGAATTGTCCCTTCTACAGATTTATTATATGTATAGATAGATGTAATTTATAAGTATAGAAATGAATAAAGAATTAAAAAGTTTAAAATATACCGTACCTCCTATCAATAAGCTTATAACACTCGTGCAGCCAGTGGAAGGTGGGCAGTCGTCTCCTGCCGGCGCTGCCGTGCAGGTACACCAGCACGTAGTCGTCCGTGACCAGACGCTCCAGGGTCCAGATCACGTAGCTGTGGGGGGAAATATCTTTTTAGTATTTTGACACCAATTGTTACTTCTTTTTTACATATTTTCCCATTGACTCCAACCAGCCTTTCTTTTTTTTTATCGTGGTGAAATCATCAAATGAGTCCTCCCACCCAGATCAGAGCGGGAGGGACTGTCAGACTTGACTGACTGAAATCCACGGTGTCCTTCAATAGCCCTTGTACCGGGGTTACGGTAATTTGTAAGTCCCGCGACCCCGGCAGGCTTTGGCCCTCTACAGGCCCCGTCACTATGCTGACACTCCTTGAGGCGCGCTTGGAACACAACGCGCCGTGACTCTAACCAGCCTTGCTCTTAAACTTTACCACTCACTTTAAAAAATAAATTCACCTTAACACATTTTTCATTCCTAATTATTCATGTGTTTTGCTCCTCACTCCAAAATCATTTCTAGTGACTAAAGTAATACCACAGACTCTAAATCGATTTCCACTTACTAAAATCTTATACCACTCACTCTTAAACCATTCCCACTCAGTCTAAACCCATTCCCATTAACTCTCAAACTATTTTCAGTCATTTTGAAACAGTTCCACTCTCATTAAACCCATTTCCAGTCACTCCAAAGCAGTTTCCACTCATTCTTTAAGCATTCCCACTGACTCCAAAACAATTCCCATTTACTATAAAACTATTTTCAATCACTTTAAAACTTTCCCATTCACTCCAAAGCAATTACCACTCACTCTAAAACAATTTCCACTTAACCAAACCATTTTCATTGATCCAAAGCAATTCCCATCCATTCTAACCCATTCCCACTAACTCTAAAACCGTTCCCACTGACTCTAAAACCATTCCCATTTACTTTTAAACTATTTTCAGTCACTTTAGAACCATCCCACTCTCACTAAACCAATTCCCACTAACTCCAAAATAATTCCCATTCACTCTAAAACCTAATACTCACAGGAACAAGTTGTCCATGCAGTATGTATAGTCGGGCCTCTGGTTGTCAGGCAGGTGGCAGGCGCTGAACACGATGAGCGCCGCGCCGCCGCCGTCGTACCCGCCGTGAGATATCACTCGCTTGTACGGCTCGATCACCTATAAGAATTATGCAGGTTCTTTTTTTTCGTGGGACGGTTACGGGAGTGACTGTCAGACTCGTACTGACTAAAATCCACGGTGATCCCTCAATAGCCCTCTAAGTTCCAGTCTCACGGTTACCTGATGGGACAGTCGCGCGACCCCGGCAGGTTTTGGACCTCTAATTGTTATCGGCGTTGAACTATGAAAAGGGTAGTTTATAGCATAATTGGAAATGTGTTTAGTCAGTTATGCATGTTGAAAAATAATGGACGCGTTTTATTTTGAAATTTTAAACAAAATTCGGCCTCAGTCCGAGCAAGCGGGCGAGCTAAATCGGGAGAGGAGGCTCGCGATACCGACTTTTAAAATAGTTGTTTTTTTGTTAATTTGGTTTACGTAACAAAGTAATAAATTTTAAATTCAAACCCATTCAGGAGCATTTCATGGTGAAATTTAATTCATCACTACTTTCAAAACGATGAAGAAAACATCGTGAGGAAACCGGCATGTCCTAGAACCAAAAATTCGAAGACATCTGACATCTACCAACCCGCACTGGGTCCGGGTGCATTGTCAAAAGACATAAAATAACACGAGTGCTACAGTCCCAGTCACAAGACACAATTAAGTGTCCATGTAGTAATGTATAAAAAGACAATTCAAAAATAAAATTATATTAAAAAAATAAAGTAGAGCATGGTAGCTTAGAGATGACCAGTCTCAACTGACAGCGCCCTTTCACGAACATGACACACAGCACCATTCCGCTCAACCATTTTGAAGGGAACTAAATGATCCGACCCACGCGCCACCGTCAGCGGGACATTTGAGTGAGCATGACGTACTCTCAACTGCCAGGGTCATTCAAGTGTCCTCAGTAGTGTTACCTTCATATCGCAGGTGGCATGTCCCCCGGGCCTGGGTACGCTGATCCACGCTCGCTCGTTGCTTAACTCTTCGGCCGCGGAATATTCCGGGATGGGGTCGCTGCCTTCTGACAAAGTGTTTGTAGATTTTGACCTGAAACAATTAAAAATATTATATATTATTTAAATAAAAGATTTCAATGAATTGAGAACCTCTTCCATTTTCCCCGATTGTTAAAAGGCGCTTAAACCAAATTCGACAATTTTATAAGAAAAGACACCTCAAAAAGGTTTTTTTCGGAAATCGGTGGCGCAAAACTCAGTGAAATTAAAATGAGACAGTCCGGCAAATTATAATAAACATGACAGCCACACAGGCCGATCTACCAGGTTAAGCCGCGCTTGCCGAGGTTGGTCTGTGGATGGTTGACCATCTGTCATAGCGAGTTTCCTCCGTGCCTCGGAAAGCACGTAAAGCCGTTGGTCACGGCTGTCATTTGTAGATCTTTGACAGTCGTTACTGTTAGTCAGAAGCTCATAAGTCTGACAACCAGTCTTAGCGTATTACCCAGTTACTGGCTTGTGGAGGTCAGATAGGCAGTCGCTCCATGTAAAATACTGATATTCAGCTGCATCTGGTTTGACTGGAAGCCGACCCCAATGTAGTTGAGAAAAGGCAGGCAGATGATGATCACATGACACTGACTTACATCTTGCTCCCCTCATCATCACTCAGTACCAGATGCTGGTTGACGCCGTTGACAGGCGCCGTCTCCAGCTCCTGAGGTTCGGGGGGCTCGTCTTCCGACTCCATGGAACAGGCGCTCACGCTGTCCAGGCTACATCTGTCTTCTTCGGGAGGCTGGAAAAAATTAAAAACATAGCAATTCTTTTTTTTTTAATGTTGCCCCACACTCGGAATTTCTCCTGTATCGTGGGTGCGTTTACAAACATAGAAACTTATATACACAAGCTCCCAGACCCGGAACAACTACTTGTATGTCATACAAATATTTGCAAAGTACGGGACTAGAAACCGCGACATGCTGCGCAACAGTCCAATCGCTCAGCCACTTCGTAAAATGTCGTATCTACTTGAGATTCCTGCCGGGGTCGCGGGACCAAGGGATTACCGTGACCCCGGTACGTAAAGGGCTATTGAAGGACACCGTGGATTTTAGTCAGTACAAGTCTGACAGTTCCTCCCGCCCGGCCCTGGGTGGGAGGACTCATTTGATGATTTTACCACGATAAAAAAAAAAATCTACTTGAGATTATACCTATTTCATATGCAGGGTATTTTTTATGTAGTGCCGATAATTCCGCAGTGGTAGACGCCCACGGCGACGGCCGTCGGCAGACGATCTCCGGCCACCGTAGGCGCGGGCATGCGGACAGCGAGGAATGGGTAACTCACTGCCCGACCATAGACCATGCCCGGGTCGAAGGCGCGTTGTGTTCCACGCGCGCCTCAAAGAGTGTCAGCATAGTGACGGGGCCTTCCTCTAGAGGGCCAAAGCCTGCCGGGATCGCGGGACTGTACGAATTGTGAAACGTGTGACCCCGGAACGTAAAGGGCTATTGAAGGACACCGTGGATTTTAGTCAGTACGAGTCTGACAGTCCTTCCCGCTCTGCCCTGGGTGGGAGGACTCATATGATGATTTTACCACGTAAAAAAAAATACGTTTCCATTTTTTTTCTGGTCTCGTCAAAGTATCCTCACGCATCGGGTGGAGCGAAAGAAACATGATTTGCGCAATAAATAACCCGTTTTTTTCCATTGAACTTTGCGTTCCAGGGCCAAGACGAACTCTCAATACTTTCCCAGGATTTTTTATGGTTTTAAGCATGCGTGCGCGATCAATAAGTAAAAATAAAAAAGGTCGTGTGATTGTATAATACAGTATTGTCGCAACGATTGTTCCCTGTTCGCACGATTTGAGTTTACTAACAATGTACGTGCCGCAGAAACCGTATTAACAGGTTTTTTATCAACGGTTTTTAAAACTCAAGTATGGTGGAGGAGCTCGTGGCTAAATAAATACAGCCGCGCAGGCCGATCTTCCGGGTGAAGTCGCGCTTGCCGAGGTTGGTCTGTGGATGGGTGACCATCTGTCATAGCGAGTTTCCTCCGTACCTCGGAAAGCACATAAAGCCGTTGGTCCCGGCTGTCATTTGTAGATCTTGTGACAGTCGTTACTGTTAGTCAGAAGCTCTAAAGTCTGACAACCAGTCTTACCATGGGGTATCGTATTACCCAGTTACTGGGTTGTGGAGGTCCGACAGGCAGTCGCTCCATGTAAAATACTGATATCCAGCTGCATCTGGTTTGACTGGAAGCCGACCCCAATATAGTTGGGAAAAGGCTAGGCAGATGATGAAGTATGGTGTGTTATTATAACTGACGTATGATTAATATGTTGGCTCGCAGACGGTCCGGATGACGGTTTCTACTTAGCGCCGGCTTTAGCCCTTTCTCCCTGTCATATCACGAGGCGCCGTCGATCCGGGCATGGTTCATGATCGGACGGCGAGTCACTCCACATTCGCATGCCCGCGCCTACGATAGCCAGAAATGGCCTCGCGACGTCCGATGCCGTGGGCGCCTTCCGCGGCGGCTGGATTGTGAGGTGGACGCTGCTCTCCCCCTTACGGCGACCGCCTCTTCCTTTGGGCAGAAGCCCTTAGAGCTGATGATCTTCGACTTACCAATTGTATCTTCCTCCGTTGCGTCCCAGGGCTTCTGTGCTGTGCCGGCGTGTGCCGCAGGGCTACGCTGCCGGTGTACGGGTCCAGGAGCGCCTGGTACGCAGACCTGTCTTCCTGGGTTGATGCTGATATTACATCTGGAGAGTCCAGGTCCTGTCGAAGATAATAATTTATTTTTTAATTATATTTTACTAATGGGAATAAAAACTATCCTATGCGTTAATTAATATTAATATTATAAAGCTAAAGAGTTTGTTTGCTTGATCGTGCTAATCCCAAAAACTACTGGTTCGAATTGAAAAAATCTTTTTGTATTGAATAGCCCATTTACTGACAAACGCTATAGGCTATAAACATCACGATTATTACCAATAGGAGCCGACCAGCGGGGTTGAAACCGCAGGGAAGCTACTAAACATATAATCCAATAGTGAATCTTACTTTCGCATTAATTTAAACATCACCAAGTGTAAGTGAAAACCGGCAATAATTACAATGTTTAGCGAGAAGCGAACTCACACCCATTTAGTTGATAACCTGACAATTAACCACGTAGCTATAATGGCATGGCTCGCCCATACATAAAGTGACAGTACCTAAGACAGTATCAACCTATGATAATATTTCAGTGTTTACTTTTACTCAAATATGCCACAGACGGAGTTTTTTTTCACGAATTTAAAATGTGTGTCATTCATAAAGTATTTGACATCCGGAAGGGGCCATGCGTCCGATAATATTATTCGTCATTCAATAACGTCATCGGTAAAAACACAGCATTTTAAGAGCTCCCAAATGGTCATTGATTGTGAGTGAATGCTGTTTATGTACAGTATGACGGCACGTTTGGCTTAGTGGCTGAGCAGTTGGACTGCTGCGCTGTGTGTCGCGGGTTCGATCCCCGCACGGAACAAATATTTGTATGATCTGCAAGTAGTTCTTCCGGGTCTGGGTGTTTGTGTATGTGAATTTCTATGTTTGTAAACGCACCCACGATGCAGGAGAAATTCCTAGTGTAGGGCAACGTCTTTAAAAAAAAAATTCACACAATAATATGTATACACTTAGCAGAATGAAAAAGCGACGTTCTCCTACCATATTGATAAAACTTTTGCGTTTTCATGAACTTTCTATTTTGGAAGCCATGCTATTACGAAATGGGTCTTATTTCAAAGTAGAAACCAGTATTTCACGAGAAAATGGCGTTTGAATTATGTTAAGTGTACACATCTTATTGCTCGTGACAGTACCTACTAACTGCTGTCAGTGGCTTTACCCGGTTCTCACTCGAAAATTATCCGACGGGATGATAATACCGGGATAAAAGTTATCCTTTGTGTTATTGCAGACTATAACTTATGGAAATTTTGTTCCCATTTGTCCCCAGTGGGGACAATCGGGTTTTTTCTTCCCATTTGTCACAAGTGGGGACAAATGGGAATAGACCGCCAAATTTCATCAAAGTCCAATGTGCATTTTTGTCGTAATTGAGTTAAGAACATCCACCCGTACTTCGAAAATTACAAATTTATAATAATAATATAGTTAGATTAACAAAAAAAGTTATATTTCGATCATAAAATAATAAATTATTTCAAATATGGTTTCAGCCCGCAGGTCCGAACCCCTGGAGTTCGTTAAATATTGTACCACGGAATAAAAAGTATTTTATGTGTGAATCCAGGTATAATCTATTTGTTCACACAATTTCACAAGTTGAAAAAAAAAACATCCATTCATCTATGAAAACATTTCGTATTAACGATAGTAACTCAGAAGCTCGCCTCTGAATTTCCGAGCAAACTGCTGAGACTGCCTCGCGAGCACCACGTACGATTTGCCTCGCGAGCCCATGCGCCGGGTGTGAACGCGGCGCATGAGGATTTCCTTCTAGAGAGAAAAAAAGGCAGTTGAAAGGCAAGCGGATGATGACTTACGTTATGCATTCCTATACTGCTGGACATTTCAATCGGAAGCTCGAAGTTCGGCATCGATCGGAGATGAGATGGAGATTCACACCATTCAGCAACCTGCAGGATACATATGGATTAAAATAGTGCATGAGCATATCCAGTCTATTTAAAAACTGATTTCAAAGTGTTGGACAGCTAGACCAAAAAGTTAAACTACTTCTTCAAATTCCTTCACACCGCATCGGTTTTATTTCTCATTCTTACGCTATCTCTATTATTAAACTCGCTACTGGAACGCGCTACCCTTTAGCATTAAAAAAGCCGAAAGAAATTTCACTTTTAAAAGAAAACTTCGGAACTTCTATTTAAGTCACAATAAATAGCTTTCATTTTCAAGTCGAGTCATAATAGTTGTTATTAAGTTATCTTATTTATTTATTTTTCATAGTTGCTATAATATTGTTTAGTTTATTTTATATATATGCCTATCGGACCTCCACAACCCAGTACCTGGGTAATACGATACCTCATGGTTAGACTGGTTGTCAGACTTTCGAACTTCTGTTAGTAACGACTGCCTGAGATCTACCAATGACAGCCGGGACCAACGGCTTTACGTGCTTTCCGAGGTACGGAAGAAACTCGCTATGACAGATGGTCACCCATCCACCGACCAACCTCGGCAAGCGTGGCTTTACATGGAGGATCGACCTTTGCTGCTGTAATTATTGAGCCACAAGCTTCTTTCCGCCGACTTTTGAAGTAAAACAAAAATTAAAAGTATATCTACAGAAGTTAAAAAATAAACAATATTCAATAAAAAAAAATGAAACTCACCGAATGGAACTCCTCATTAACACTAATATCCACAGGCTCTGTCTTAGGCGTACTTTGTTGGCGATGTTTCTCTTCAACAAACCTCAACAAGCCATCAGCTTTTTGAGGGGTCCCATCTCGCAACTTCGGCACAATCTTCCTTCTCTCCAACTTATCTACCCTCGCCACGTCAGGAGGAACGGTCAGGTCCAAATCCTGACTGCGAAACCCTGACAGATCCTGACTGCGAAACCCTGAAAGATCCTGACTGCGAAACCCTGACAGATCCTGACCTCTAAAGTCCTGACTTTCAGCAGTTGCAAAACTTTCCGTAAAGTACAGATTGTTTTTCGAGGTATTTCTTTGAGGACTATAAAAACCGTTGTTCTCATTAGGTCTTTCATCTTCAATGCTGGATAGACTAAGGTCTTTCTCATCATCGATTTTGTGGATTTTCTTTGGGATTAAATCGGGATAATTCTCATCCGGACTCATTAAAGGATGATTTGTAGTTAGGGTTAAAGTAGAACTGAATTTTGGAGGACTTATCCCAAGATTTTGCGGGCGAGGAGAATCTAAGTGCAAATTCGACATTTTATTTATCAAACTGTCGTTGAACCGTTCCGGTTCGGATAACCGGAGGATTTCCGGGTTTTGGAGCCTCAAAACCGGTTCTGGATGGTCCCCTTCGAAGTCGGAGGAGAGGACTGAGTTTGGGGTATCCTGGGACCGAAATGACTCGGATCCGGTATCCATCTTTTCATCTGAGGATGGTGATGTTAATTCGTCGTCATTTGAGCGATGAGTTTTGAAGTTACTGCAACAATAAATAAGGAAATTTAGGAGTTATTATAACTAAAAACGATTAATGATTAACGATAATTACTAATGATGTAAAATTGAAATGATATTTATTTTACGCAAATTAGTTTAGAAAAAACTTTTACACGTTTTCTTACAAACTAGATGAGAACGGTGTTTCGTACCTGACTACTCTGAGAAGAAACAGCCGAAACAAACTCAGAGGTCACTGTCTCTTTTAAAGTTCAGATATTTTATGGGTCAAGTTATCCGAAGACAGGTTAATGTCTTAGATGTTCTTTTAAAGAAAGAACCACACAGATCTGAGTGGACCTGTCCAGACAGTGCAAGGACTTGGTCTCAAGGAGCTCAAAGATACGATGAACAATACCAAAGAAAGGATACTATTGGATATAAATGTAACAGTCAATACGGACGGTCTACTCCAGAAATTAGCAAAGTAGATTTATACTCGGGCACGCCGCAATCGCGGCGGTAAAACCCCTCTTTGAGGAGTGGCTGGATACCGCATGACGCAGGTCCTCACCGGACACGGAAGTTTCGGGAGGTACCTGTGTCTGATAAGGAGGGAAGAAACGCCTGGGTGTCACCACTGCGAGGATCGTCCGGAGGACACGGTGGAGCATACGGTGCAGGACTGCCCCGCTTGGGCAGAGCACCGTCGTGTCCTCAAGATGGCGATAGGCGGAGACCTCTCGCGCCTGGCATTGGTCGAGGCCATGCTGCGGGGCGAGACGGAGTGGGAAGCAGTCCCCTTCTTCTGCGAAGCAGTCATGCTCGCGAAAGAGGAGGCGGGCCGCGTGAGGGAGAGGATAGCGTCCTCCTTCCACCCCAGCCGCAGTGGTAGACGCCCACAGCGACGGACGTCGCAAGACGATCTCCGGCCACCGTAGGCGCGGGCATGCGGGCGGCGAGTAATGGGTGACTCGCTGTCTGACCATGGACCATGCCCCGGTCGACGGCACGTTGTGTTCCACAACTTCCACACGCGCCTCAAGGCGTGTCAGCATAGTGTCGGGGCCTGTAGAGGGCCAAAGCCTGCCGGGGTTGCGGGACTCACCGTGGATTTTAGTCAGTACGAGTCTGACAGTCCCTCCCGCCCTGCCCTGGGTGGGAGGACTCATTTGATGATTTTACCACGATAAAAAAACAAGTATATTTATACTATAAAGATTTAGGTCGACTTAACCAGTAACCCGGTATGTTTACAATCTTACTATGCGCATCAGACGTTTCAAACTAGTAATGTAAGCAAGCAAAAACGTGATTTCTCACGTTTCGTAAACAGCATAATTATGAATCATTGTTAAAATAACTTCTGTGTGTAGCGACACCATTTTAATGCGCTTAGTTTTAGACCAAGCACGCATAGTGATTTTATTTGCACGTTTTTTTCCCGCGTGCCGAACGATCGACTGCGGCGCTGCAAATATTATTTTGTATGATCTACAAATAGTTGTTCCGAGTCCAGACCCGGAAAAGCTACATATTTGTGTTCATGTATGTGAGTTTCAATGTTTGTAAACGAATCCACACTTTTTTTATCGTGGTAAAATCATCAAATGAGTCCTCCCACCCAGGGCAGGGCGGGAGGGACTGTCAGACTTGTACTGACTAAAATCCACGGTGTCCTTCAATAGCCCTTTACGTACCGGGGTCACGGTAATGGGAAAGTCCCGCGACCCCGGCAGGCTATGGCCGTCTACAGGCCCCGTCATTATGCTGACACTCCTTGAGGCGCGCGTGGAACACAACGCGCCGTCGACCCAAACATATAATCCAATAGTGAATCTTACTTTCGCATTAATTTAAACATCACCAAGTGTAAGTGAAAACCGGCAATAATTACAATGTTTAGCGAGAAGCGAACTCACAGCCGTTTAGTTGATAACGTGACAATTAACCACGTAGCTATAATGGCATTTCTCGCCCATACATAGAGTGAAAGTACCTAAGACAATGGTGGTGTCTTACCATGGTTTTTGCTCCAAATTACTACTTTCTACCATTATTTATTAGAGCGGTGCCACACGGTCGTTGTGTGTGCGTTGCGTTGGCGCTGCGTCGACTCAGCGGTGTCTTTTTTTCTGAATGAATCTAAGGCCTCCACAGTCAGGGCCTTACAACTAAAATACAACAAACTTAATGACCACACGCTAAGGGCATCCTGTGGGATACGAACCTCGGCTTTGGGCGTCATTGAGGGAGGACAGCAAGGGACAGGCTGGATCTGAATCGTATTCTTATTTAGGGGCTCATTTAAAACTACAGGCTCAGCATCACGGGCTGGTTCTTGCAAGGGTCGGGGAGGGCATTGACTTAGGCGTCGCGGCGGACGTCCTCGGCGTCGAGGACGGAATGCCCAAATCGATTTCTGTCTGTGTGTCTTAACAGTACTGATTTCCCTGCTGCTGTCCTGGAGGTCGGTGATGGGGTCATCGGGAGTGATACTGAGCGGTGATGCTCCGTCGTTCTACATAAATCTGAACGACATGCCACACGATGCGTTAAAATGACGGACGGCAACGCAACGCATAAGGGTAGGAAGCAGACGAGGTAGGAAACGGAGCGGCAACGGAGTATTTAATAGCATAGCGAAGACTGATACAACCTACACCAACGCTGTTACGTCGTAGACAGCTGCGTTGACGCAGCGCCGACGCAGCGCTCGTGTGGCATTGACTGCGTTGAAATCAGTGCGTTGTGACGACCCAGGGGTGCCGCAACTTAAGAGTGAGGCCTCATTAGTGCGTTGCGTCATCGCAGCGTTGACACCGATGCGACTGACAGTGTTTAACTTATGAGATGGGTCGAGGACAAAAACTTTTATGAAAAAAAAATCTAGTTGTTAGGATGAACTGAGATGTTTCACCGCGACTGCGACGGTCTGCTTACCCTCTTGTGTTGCGTTGACGGAACGCAGTTGTGTCATAATAGGCGTTGATCCGTTGGTGGTACGCGATGCAATGCACTTATGATGTCTCACTCTTAACAAGGCAAATTGATAAGTTTTATTTGTGAGTCTTTCACACAAAATTAAAACTGTGAAGTAAAAAATTACTCTTTCACAAAGAATCATTTTTGACGGCACGTTTGGCGCAGTGCTTGAGGGATGGACTGTTGCACAGCGTGTCACGGATGTGATCCCGCACAGAACAAATATTTGTTCCGGGTCTGGGTGTTTGTGTATGTGAGTTTCTATGTTTGTAAACGCACCCACGACATAGGAGAAATTTCTAGAGATAGGATACGTTTTACGTAAAAAAATTAAGGCATCATCTGCTTAGCCTTTTCCCAACTATATTGGGGTCGGCTTCCAGTCAAACCAAATGTAGCTGGATATCAGTATTTTACATGGAGCGACTGCCGATCGGATATCCACAACCCAGTTACTGGGTAATACGATACCCCATGGTAAGACTGGTTGTCAGACTTTTGAGCTTCTGACTAACAGTAACGACTGTCAAAGATGTACAAATGACAGCCGGGACCAACGGCTTTACGTGCTTTCCGAGGCACGGAGGACACTCGCTATGACAGATGGTCACCCATCCACAGACCGACTTCGGCAAGCGCGGCTTAACCCGGAAGATCGGCCTGTGCGGCTGTATTTATTTAGCCATGAGCTCCTCACAATAAAAATTAAGTATAAGATCATTTAAAAAAATGCATAATTGCTATATAATATTGATAAAATCTTCAATGCATTCTTTTAAACATTTGTTTCTAACACAAAGTATGACATCATCTTCACAGGTTTTTTAATGATTATTACTTAGGTATGCATTTGAAGGTGAAATTATTATTCTACCGATAATACAGAAAAACTATTATATTTAAATACAATAAAATAGGTGTTTTTTAATTCAATTTTATGCCGTAGAAAGTATATGCTGTTACTACATTTCATACACACACTTCAAAGTCCTTATCTTCCAAAATGTTAGAACCGATTTTCATAAAACGTAGGTAACTTTTAGTGTTTACTTTTGTTTTGTAAAAACCAATCAGAGCTAGGAATTTTAAATTTTAGAAACACCAAGCTTTTGTGAAAATATTTATATTTTTAAAAGAGCCTCCATGGAGTTTCTTCTCCATTGAGATCTACGTTTTGTAATGGGCATCTACGGTACTTTTATTTTTATTATGTCTTGTGACTGGGACTGAGGCACCTCATTTATTTTTTCTTTTTAAGTAATTTGACAGTGTCTAGTCAATAGTCAAATTAATATCAATTAATAATAATCGAGATTAAAACAATTAAAAGTACCTTTAATTGTTTCATTAGAATAAAATATTTTTATTTTCATTGTAAAATCATTAAATAATAGCTCCGGTCCCGGCTAGAGCGGATTGGGCTGCCAGACTGGTACCGACTAAAATCTATGGTGTACCTTCAATAACCCTTTACATACCAAGGTCAGTGTAACCTGTATAAATAGTCTCATCAGCCCGGAATTTTAAGAAAATGTGTTTCAGATACCACAATTTAATTGGTTGCTGGTATTCACTTCACAATATAGATTGATCTAACCTGTCACTACTAAACTCTTTACCTAAAGATAAAATAAGGGAATACAGAAAGGATATCAAAAGAACACAAAGTTTCTTGTTTTTAGCTTTTTTTAAAAATAAAACCCTTTCATAGTTATTACTGTTGTTTCAGTGTATATAAGTACAACAGAGAAAAACTATAGTGCTAATATTTATACTTTATACATATTTCATAAATTTTCAAGCCAATTTTCCTCAAGATAAAATTAAATAATAAATAGAAAATGTGGGTAGCAAGTACCTGCATGAATTTATATAAAACCTGTTATAGAATCACCTCATTCGACCTACGATTAAGCAGACGCATTAATTATGCAAAATAACAAAACAATATGTACAGAATGCACACGAATTTAAGAGGAATTTAATCAAAATATCTAAAAATCGGAACCTCAATTTTCAATTACAAAATTCTCCTATATAACTAACGAATTCATATAAAATAATACACTCACCTCATTTGTAACTTCGTAAACTTGAAAATTCTGTATTTTTTTATTGCGAATAATGTATCAGCTAAATATAAAAAAATGTTTTTCTAACGCGCTAGTGTCATCGGTTTTTGCATAGCTTTTGACAGCTAAGCTTAAGCTGACGTTTCGTTTCACTTTTGCTACCATTCGTTGTTTATGTTATTGATGCGTTCAAGTTTAGATAAAGTAATGATTTTAGGGATCAGTGCATCAATTGAAAAACGGCAATAATTTGGTAACGTTAATTCGCATATTTAAAAACCCTGAGAAGTTCAATTTATCTAAGTTGTCATATTGTACGATAATATAAATTCGGACTGGAAGCTTGGTACACGACACATCATACAATATAAGCTAACTTAAAAATAATTAAACGGGTCAATCAACGAACAGTAAATCCACAAGAAAAGTTTTAAACAAAAAATACTCACTTGTGAACTTGGTTACACACTGAACAATGAAAAAGGAAGACAATGGTCAATTTCTTTGAATGTAACTTATACCACTGAAAACACTGCGAACTCCGCCACAATCTTTTTTTTCCCTTCATTTATCGACAAACCTTATGAAAGACCATTGTTACATATTTTGTTGGAAAAATTACCTTCAGACCTTTTAAAATGAGTAAGTATTAATAATTTAATAAAAAACACACACACACAAATTTCATATATCGCCGTAATAGTATTATTTTAAATATAACTGCATTTAATGCTTAATAAATATAATAAATGTCCAATGTGCAACGGAACCAGAGCTTTCTATAGATGTGAATATTATTATTCAAAAAAGTTAAAAAATTAAAGACTGATTATATCGGGTAATTTAACATAATTATACAGAGTGTTCAATAAATAGTACGTCATACTGCAACTGATGGTGATTGTTTGGGTCAATACTTACCTAACAACTCTTTTTATTAAAACTTTTCCCCATACTAGGAATTTCGCCTGTGTCGATCGTGGGTGCGTTAACAAACAAAACACATACACAAACACTCAGACCCGGAATAACTACTTGCAGATCATACAAATATTTGTTCCACGCGGGGATTGAAACCACAACACGCTGCGCAGCAGTCGATTGCTCAGCCACTGTGCCAACATCAATCAATGTTCAGGAAAATGTTGCGAATTTTGAGGTTTATTAAACCACTTTGAAATGTTGAAATCTCTAAATTGTAACATATTTTTAAGCATCTCTTCCTTTTTTACATACTTTTATTCGTAAATGTTGCACACATCACCGCAGCATGACGTACTATTTAATAGACACCCTGTATTTTTCAAAACTGATGCTAGTCTCACGTAATGTATTTGACTGATAAGTTTATTTCCAATTTTTTGTTTGGCATGTTATGAAAAAGATATGTGTTATGAACATTAATATGCAAAACATTAACCCGGAATTAACGTATGGGAGTAATTATGTTTGTTGAAATTTTTGACGGAAACCTGTAAAGATTGGCAAAATATTTAAACGTTTTTGCCTTTCTAGACGGTGTCTTCTTGACGATTGTTTTATAAATATTTGGCACAAGAACTGTATTTCAAGACTGCGTTGCACATAATTTACTTAATGTCTAACAAGTGTTTGAATGCTCTGGGTGACGATTAGTGTTTTATACAGGTGAAGTTAACAAAGTGAAAATGCAGCTGGGAACGCTTGTTTTCTTTCTGCATCTTATATTTCCTATTTTTGCTGAGGATGTGAGCTGTAAGTATCTTTTATTTATCTATCTTTATCCACTTATCTATTTGATGTACCTAGGTTTCAAAGCATCGTTTTCAGTGATTATTAATTATAATTGGTATTTCATACTGTCACATAGTTTTAGCAGGGTTTTTATTTTCTCAGAAGAAAAAACGGAACCCTTATAGGATCACTTTATTGTCCGTCTGTCCGTCTATCACGACAATTTTTCTCAGGAACGCGCGGAGGTCCGAAATGTGGTAATTTTTAACTATACTATATATCACAGAAAAAAAAACATTATCTACATATTTATTTTATAGTTCATTTCATTTAATGTTCATTTTATTCACCATCAACAGATTTGGATGCAATTAGGTACCTACAGATAGTTTATGATCTCGATTAACATAAAGAATAGTTTTTATCCCGATTTAATGCATAAAGTTTAATAAATAAATAAATAAAATAAGAAAGTTCTGCGAGGCCGACAAGATTTGGCCCTGGGGGGGGCCGTCTGATTCTTGACAACTTTCTTTACATTAAACTGTTACGGCTGAATATTTCAGATCAAGCATGCGTGGATAAATATTCGCGGAAAGGCTACCAACCGTGGCAAGAATGGTCTGATCATTACACGTGCCATCGGTACCGATGTGAGATTCGGGACGGGAAGTACTTCATCGCTGCTGTTGGGTAATTATTTATCATTACAGGTCCTTCATAGAAAAGACAAAATCACAGAAATTTATTCATTGAGGTATAAAAAGGCGGTTTTCTAGGAGTACAAATGTCACTTACTTAAATGATCGTTGTTTTAATAGGTTTATGGTTAACAGGTTTAAGTACATATTTTTTATTTAAATGAAATTTGTTCCTATGGTATTTCGAAACAGTAGCTATCAGCAGAAGCACTGTTGTAGATGTGAAGTAGTAAGTCGTTTTTGTGTAATAATCCAAATAAAATTTTCGAAAGATTTTTAAGTACTGCCAAACTTTTCAAAGAACCCTTCCACAGTTAATTTGCGTCTCTGTCAAATTACAGTTGTCATTTAAAAGTATGCTAATCTGTCGGTTAATTTGTAATTTTGCTGATTCTTCAGATGTAGAAAACCGAAAATACCTGAAAATGCATTGGAATGTCATGAATACATTGAAGATGAAAATGTCGGTACGTATTGTGACAGTGCTTTTAAAAGTCGCTACTGTCTTTATTTATTAAATAAAAAATCTGATTTCTCCCTTTACATTATAACTTACACTAATTACATGAAAAAATGTCCTTCTGGGACAGATCTAATTTTGGTCTTTTTCTTTCCTTCTACCACATTTCATCGAAATTCATTCAGCTAATAGAGCGAAATAGTGACAGATTATTCTATACCTACAGACCCACTACTTTAAGTAAATTTTATCTGTTCAGAGTTTCCAACTTGCTGCGCTCGTCTAAGATGCGTTGTCGAAGTTAACGGTGAGAGAATCGTACAAACTAGAGGACAGCCCGGGGAATTGTTCCCAGACAAGTAAGATTTATTTAAAACTGTAAACACCAAACATCTATACCATCGGAACTACCTTTTATAATTATTTGGAAACTTGGCGATAGTTTAAGCTTAATAAAAAACTCTAGTAAATAATATGCAGAATTAATATCTGTTAGTATGTTTGGTTTTAACGTTATAAATTCAACTTTTCACTATTATTTCACAGGCCGTGGAAGGGCCAGCAGAACGAGCCTAATCCAGCAGTTGTGGGGATGAGTGGAATTCAGCAGAACACCGTCGTTGGCGAGCCTCAGGGACAGCCAGCCCCAGGCATCTTTAACAGCAGAGGAGCAGGCAAGGAGAAGTTGTTACTAGCTCTTGATTAGGTCACTCTTTTGAAAAAAAAAACTAAATGGTTACCATATTTTGCAAGTATATAGTTGTTTTAAAATATTAGAAGTTATTAGTGTACTTTGAATATTCTCTTCTTAAAGTATGGATGTAACACAAAAAAAAATGTATGGATGTAAAACTTAAAGTTCAACACTTAAAGTCATAAATATTCAGTACTTGCAATATTTGTGAACTTAATCGTAATCTTGTTGGCAAGAGCCAACTGGTTGTTACTCAACTTACTTATGCTTATGCAACAAAACTGTACTGCGCCTCACTATAGCTCGAATCCACGCGACACATTGAAGTTCGACGTTACACTAGTGCCACATTAATCATTTTGTTTTGTTTCCGCTTCGCAAGGCTCCTACTTCTGGAAAGTATTCGAAACATATATCGCTCATAAGATTATTAAATATATTGCGTTATGAATGCGTCGCATAATTCTCAAAAATAAGCTCCCAAGTGAATGTATTTGATTGTAATACTACACAATCATCAATAGTATGTGATCTTACTTAGATTGTAACAAAATAAAGTATTTTTATACATATGTTATTTCCCAAGTTTTATTTCTATTAGTTTAGTACTTGTAATATTACGAATAGTTAAAAGGTAATATTTTATTAATTTAGCCCCCGATATTCCCGACAGCGGATGGCAACGATATTAATGGAAGGCGCTACGTAGACCCCTACCCCAACCAACAAATGCAAGAATCACCAAGAAAGAAGAGATCAACGGTCTACCCCCTGTTTGATAGAACAGATGGACGCGATTCCGGCACTTACCAATCTCACCAAGTCAAAATTCACGGCTACTCCCCCGAAAGATACACTTCTTATTTCTCTAAATCCAATGGTAAAAATTAATCTTGCTCTAAATTACATTATTATTTTTTGTTACTTTTGTACTAATCGCATCATTTCACTATAATTTGAATGTGCACAAACACCCTGTAGGTAATATATTTTTTATTAGGAAATATAATAAATGGTGCAAAAGTACTTCTGTTATTATAATCGTTGTTTTGTTTTTGTTATAAAATGCAACTTGTTAGCGACTGGATTTTGTTGAATTGAAATATCTTTATTAAATGTGTACAAAATATTTTTATTTCATTAATTTATGGTACGGAACCCTGTTATAATAAAGACCAAGACCATCAATCAATAAAAGAAAAATAAAACGTAACGTCAAAAAACATCCTGTCAAAATAAAGTTGTCTTAAAATGTTTCATGTATTGACAGAATTTGTTTTCTGTTTTCAAGCAATATTATGCATGCTGTCTCTTTTTAGTTTAAGCAATAAAACGGGTTGCTCTTTCACTCGGAGCTATGCATTCTTATCAATTTACCTCGTACTGAAACACAATTAGTTATTTTTTCCGAATTGCAGTTCAGTTGTTGATTTTGTTAAATTAAATTAAAACAGAAGGTTTAAAATCCGCTATAAACCAAGTAACTAACAAGAAATAAAAGTGATATCTTATATATTCCGCAAAACATGAGCAGACAAAGCTGTAGACTGTACTAAAATTAGTGTAAGACAAAAAAAATGTAAACAGGAAAAAGAAAATCAAAATGTATCTTCGATAAAGAAAGGAAATTTGTGAAAATGGTGGAGCCGGCGAAACCGTTCGCTTGTACTATTCCAGATTGTGGAATGACGTTTACAAATGAAGATCACTTGAATGTCCACACGAAGAAACATGACATGGTACTAGCACTGGGTTCGGAGCAAAAGGCAGCATTTGTTGGTAAGGATTTTTTGATCAAAACCTCTTTTTAATAAACCTCTATGGTCTTACAAACAATCTATGTATTCAATTCTGTCCTGTAGGCTGCGGTTCCACTGAGGCGTAGCAGAGCAGAGCGTTCCACCAATCACATGGCTTGAAATCCACATCTCTACTTCACTCAATCCATGTGATGGGTGAATCGCTCTCAGCTCCCCCGCAGTGGAACCGCAGCCGTTTATCCCAGCCCTTTATGTTACTGAGTTACAGTTATCTGTTTAGTTAGATCAGTGATGGGCAAAGTACGGCCCGTGGGCCAGCTCTGGCCCGCAAAAGCATTTAATCTGGCCCGCTGACAGCCCTTGCAAAGAATTTGGCAGTGCAGAAGTACACGCCTACCATGGCAGGGCCTTTAAATAAAAGTTAAATTGCAACAGGGTAGGTATTTGACTGAAAAATTGAATTAGTCTGTCTCTTAGATTATCAAAAAAATGCATTTTTCCTGTAATTCTGGCCCTCCTTTGAATTTCTGTGAAACTTTATGGCCCGCTATCAAGAAAGTTTGTCTACCACTGAGTTAGACATTACCACAATCAGAAGGACTCATTTAACACATAAAATGCCTCGTCAGGCACATATGGCTGACATTTTCCAGACTAATTGAGCCATGTCAGCCATATGTAGCAGCCACCATTATTTTTTAATTTATTTTACTATTACAATATGTGACGAAAATAGTGAAATAAGACATTCCTAACATTCCACGAACGTATTTTACAAAAAAATATAAAAATGGTTAGTTCATTTGTTAGTACGGCATTATATGTGTTAATGATTTTACCAAAATAAAACTCCCTGGCAATGATATCCTGGTGGTGACTCATTTGATATTGACAAATTTGTTATCTAATTAGATAATATGATAACATCTTTAATGTAACGACTTCCTTATCTGCTTAGTGAAGTAGTTGAAGTTAGATAATCTACGAGGACTGACAATTAAATTCCGGGAATTTTGTAATAGATTAAGAATAAATTAAAAATTGTCAAAACCAACCTTAGACACCTTCGCAGTAGTCCCCTCCTAATTCTATGCACCGGCGCCAACGGCGCTCCCATGCCTGGAAACAATTTTCGTAGCGCGCTTGTGGAATCTGTTTCAGAACTCGCGTCGTGGCTTCTTTCACCTTCTCTAACCCCCCGTGATGAATTCCCTTCAGGTGATTTTTTATTTCTGGGAATAGAAAAAAGTCACAGGGGGCTAGATCAGGGCTGTATGGGGGGTGCGGCAGCGTTGGAATGGAATGTTTGGCTAAAAATTCGCGAACAGCGTACGAGGAATGCGAGGGAGCATTGTCGTGGTGCAGCGTCCAACCATTAAGCGCCAAATCGGGGCGAACGCGTAACACTCTGGACCGTAAACGCTTTAAAACTTCAATATAAAAGTTCGCATTGACCGTCTGGCCTGGAGGAACAAATTCTCGATGAATTACTCCATTAATATCGAAAAAAACAATGAGCATCGCTTTGATTTTGGACTTGGACATCCGGGCTTTCTTCGGGCGTGGTTCACCCTCTCCCAACCACTGAAAACTTTGCCTTTTCGTTTCTGGATCATACTCAAAAACCCAGCTTTCATCTCCGGTCACAATACTACGCATCCAATCTCTTCCTTCTGAGTCAATCCGTGAAATCAAATCTTGCGAGATCGAAAAACGAAGGTGTTTTTGTTCGGCGGTGAGCACTTTTGGAACCATTTTGGCACACACTTTGCGCATCCCTAAATCTTCATGCAACATGCGTCGAATTGTTTCTCGATTGATGCCTAGTTCCTCCTCTAACATTCGAAGGCTAACACGCCGGTCTTCGTTCAGTTTCGCGCGCAAACGGGCAACATTTTCGTCGGTGCGAGACGTGGAAGGAGCACCTTCCCGCGGATCGTCATCGAGCGACTCTCTTCCCTCCTTAAACCGCTTGGCCCACTCGTAAACGCGTGTTTTCGAATAACAATCATCCTTGTACACTGTCTGAAGTTTTTGTAAAATTTCCGCCGGTTTTGTCCCAAGTTTCACCAAAAATTTGATCGCACATCTTTGTTCGAAATTTACATCCGACATTTTCGCGACACGGGTATAAAAATTAATTATTGGAATATGCAGTACCTGTTTGGAACCCCTACTACAATAAATACATTGACTGTGTAGAAAGTATACAACGTAAATTTTTAAAATCTATACAATATCGTTGCTTTAAAAATTGTTATCTCTCTTATAATGAATTATTAAAAAAATATAATCTGCTTTCTTTAAGTTCAAGGCGCACATTTCTTGAGACTAAATTTTTGTATGATTTATGCAATAATTTATATGATTGTTTGGACATCACTAATAGGCTATGTTATATAGTTCCCAGAACATGCCAGGGACGTGAGGTGCGCGCACGTCCTGTATTTGCCACTACTACCTGTCGTACAAATGCCGGCTTGCGTGCACCTCTTCGTCGCCTCACCAGTAATTATAACAGTCATTTCAGCAGCCTAGATATATTTGCTTTACCGCAAAGAAAGTTTAGGCTCATGTTGCTAGATATGCTGAATCATTAATGTGACACTTTGCGGCACTGTTAGTCATGTTTATTCTTCTATTATTGTATTATATTCTATTGTATTTGTTGTTACTGTTAGTTAATTTTCATCTTTCATCTTTTTTACTGTCTATAACACTAGTCTTAAAATGTACCAATTTGTCTCATTAAGTATCTGTGGAGAACGTGGTTGATTTCACATTTGTATTATGTCTTTATTTATCTTATTGTAATTCTTTAATGTGTAATTGTTTGTTTTCCCAAATAAATAAAATAAAAAAATAAAATAAAAAAAAAAAGTAGCTTTGTTTAAAATTCTATAAAAACACAACCACGGCACCAATTAAGCTGAAATTTCGTATACTACTATAGAAACGTGTTAGCTTTCGAATGCGACCGGAGCGAACGCACCAGTGTTACCCGGAGAGACTGCAGAGCGAAATTCCCGGAACTTAATTGTCAGTCCTCGTATATATTTAAAAATGTTATGTTGGTTTGTGTACGCTTGAAAAGCTAAAAAAGTTATGCACCGATTGAGCTGAAATTTTAGCATGATATATAATCCGCATCAAGGATTGTTTTATCTATTTTTTTTCTTTTTTCAAAACAGTTTTTTTTTGTGCCACAGCGAAGCGTGGCAGGGTACAGCTAGTCTATACATATATATAAAAGGAGAACTGACTGACTGACATATCAACGTACAGCCGAAACTACTGGGGCTAGGAATATGAAATTTTGCACACGGCTTCCTTTTATAATGTAGGGGAGCACTAAGAAGGGGTTTTTGGAAATTTAACCTTTAAGGGGGTGAAAAGGGGGAATTAGGAAAGTACGTAACCCACGCGGACGAAGTCACGGGAAAAGTGCTAGTAAAATTGATATAAGAATAGTTTTATACAGAAGGAATAAGTATTATTATGTTACCATGCTGAATCTCTGTCAGTAAGGACTGGTAAGAAAAAAAAAAAACATGTCATCAGATGTCATCATCATCAGCCTCTAATGTTCCCACTGCTGGGACACAGGCCTCCTCTCTGTGAGAGAGAGTGGGCCATAATCCACCATGCGGGCCCAGTGCAGGTTGTTTGGTGCCATTAGTTCTAGGACATGCCGGTTTCCTCACATTGTTTTCCTTCACCATTTTAAGAGCAGTGGTGATGAAATAAATTGCATAAAAGAAATGCACCAGGCTGGGTTCGAACCCACGACTATACAACCCGTAAGTCGGGGCCGATACCGCTAAGTCACCACTGCTCTCATATTATATAGGGTTTTTTTTAATCGTCAGATTTAATTTTGACAATAGCTAAAAATACTTTCAATGAAACGCCTTTCAAAACAAAATCATAATTGGTTTATTAATTTAGAAGCTAAAATGCCATAGATAAGCACACATATACCTACATGCATTTAATAATGTAACATGTCTCTTTATGTGTGTAGTTAAATTATAATTATATTGTAGTGGCAAGATGGATTTTCTTTTTTAGCTTCCTAAATCACGATCCAGACTCTCGACTCGTGAGTCGCGATACTAGAGACGCATTGTTGTGTTCAGTTAACGCGCAAACTCCAGAACCAGTGCACATATGACTGACTAAATTCATCCCTATATGTTCCCGCGTAATACCCACTGGAGAATCGCGGCGAATTCGTCCCTTCTGGACACGCTCTTAGGTTGCTTTTATAAAGAAACAGGTCACCGTAAGACGCTGTAGACAATAATCTCGGTGGTTCGGTTGAAAAGAGCGTCGGATGTACTCAATTCGGAGGTAGCGGGTTCAAATACTTCTCGCGGTTCGAATCTTTATTTTCGTAGTAAATCAAAAAAACAGTTTAACAAAATAAAAAACAGTTAAGTACCGATCGTGCGGTATGGAAAACCGATCTCTATCATGTATTTAATAAGAATCATTTTTCCAATTTTTAAGCTGATCAAACTCCAACACCGACTCGCTTCATCAGGAACTGTGAGGAGGTGGGCTTGTTCCAAGACCTGCAGAGCGTCAATCCATTCGATGAGGGCTTCAAACGAGCTATGGAGGCCAAGTAAGTTGGTATAACTGTATACTTGTATGGTTATTAGCGAGGAGCTCGTGGCTAAATAATTGGCTATTTGACAGTAGCTATAAATTACAAATTATAGTTTAAAAAATAACGGACACGTATTTTTTCTTTTGTAAAATCAATGAATATTCACCAAAATACAACGCATCAAAACTCGAGAGTGGGGGCTCGTGACGTCAGAATTCAGTAGAAATTGTACTGAATTGTGACGTATTGCCAAATTTGAAAGCATCGTATCTCCGTCAATTTTGGTTTACGAAACAAAAGAAAAATACGTGTCGAATATTTTTTGATAATCTAAGTGCCTAATTATAATTTTACAGTCAAATAGCTAATTACAGCCGCACAGGCCGATCTTCTGGATTAAGCCGCGCTTGCCGAGGTTGGTCTGTAAATGTTTGACAATCTTTCATAGCGAGTTTCCTCCGTGCCTCGGAAAGCACATAAAGCCGTTGTCAATTGTAGATCTTTGAAATCCGTTACTGTTAGTCAGAAGCTCTAAAGTCTGACAACCAGTCTTACCATGGGGTATCGTATTACCCAGTTACTGGGTTGTGGAGGTCCAACAGGCAGTCGCTCCATGTAAAATATTGATATCCAGCTGCATCTGGTTTGACTGGAAGCCGACCACAATATAGTTGGGAAAAGGCAGGCAGATGATGAATTGTTTAGCTATTATTTACTTCGTAGTAGGAATGTACAATCGGCAGAAGAGTTAAGTATAACGAAGACGGCATAACCACTGTTAAAAACTCTTTGGGGATAACAGGCTTAAAATTACAACTTTTTTAACGAATGTTTGGAGATTGACCTCCTTTTTTTTAACGTGGTAAAGTCATCAAATGAGTCCTCCCACCCAGGGCAGAGCGGGAGGAACTGTCAGACTCGTACTGACTAAAATCCAAGGTGTCCTTCATAGCCCTTTACGTTCCGGGGCCACGGTTACTCGTTAGTCCCGCGACCGCGGCAGGCGTTGGCCTCTAAGGGGGCCTTGTCATTATGCTGACAGCTCTTTGAAGCGCGCGTGGTACACGACGCGCCGTCGAACCGACATGGTCCATGATCGGACAGCGAGTCGCCCATTACTCGCCGTCCACACGCCCGCTCTTACGGTGGCTGGAGATCGTCTGCGCTGCCCGCGCTACCGCCGTCGCCATCCCGCCCTGCTCATCGCAAAACCCGAAGCTAAGGCTTTATAATTTCTATGAACTTCTTGGATGTTAATCTTATCCTAATTCCTACTTTCCTACTATTCTACTTATATTATAAATGTGAAAGTTTGTTTGGATGGATGGATGTTTGTTACTCTTCCATGCAGAAACTACTGAACGAATTTGGATAAGATTTGATAAACAGATAGTTTATAACCTGGATTAACACGTAGGATAGTTTTTATCCCGATTTTATGTTTCCATGGGATAATTTCCAAATTGTATTTTAGTGATTTCATATTTATATTTATAGACATGGCCTCCTATCCTTGGAGAATGCGCTGGCATCATCATCAGACGAGCTGCACACTCCTCAGATGGTGTTCCCCAACATCGAAGGCGACTCCGCTCTCTACAGCACCACGAACAACCAAAGAAATATTACTATAAGCAGGTAAGGGTCAAAATTAATTATTTTTCAATATACTTTTCTCTAAAGCTGGCTCTTATCTCACTACGGCTCGGCCTCGCCTAGGGCTCGGCTGACAATATTCCGCCTCGATTTAAAATACAGGCTGGCATCTGTAGCCAGCCCGTATTAATCACCGACTCGAACTGAACCTTCAGCTATTGGGATAAAGTTCAGAATCTATTAAAGTTTAATAAGATTGCGGTACCTTGTTCTGCTGGCGTCTGTACATAACAATTTTCTATTGTAAAATGTAGCGGGTAGTAATTCACCACGAGAACACGGTATGGATTGGTTTAATACCAGCCTTTATCCCAATGTTGGACAAAGACCGAAGATTGCGGTTCTCAAACTTTTTTGGGAGCGGAACCCTTTTGAAAAGCGAGTTTTATGGTGAAACCCTAAAATAAATAAAAAATTAGGTGCATGTTAATTGTAAGTGTATACATATAGTATAGTATAATAAAAGAAAAAAAAATGTAATGGGAAGTATGAAATTACATCTTATTTTTAATCAATCGATTAATATTAGGTTTGTTCGAAGAGGGTTGAAGTCTTAAATCATTTTCGGCATTCAGTCTATTGCGGTATTTTATTTTGGTAGTACGCACGTCTACGATCTAGTAGACGAGGTGCATTTTTTCTCACTATTACTAGTGAGTCACTCACTGGACGCCTGAGGGAGGACATCGCTGTCGAGGTCGACCGCGGCGGAGGTGGTGTGACGATCTTATCTTGTTCGCGGGGTAGACATGGCCAGAAATTGCCCAAAATATAGAGGTTTGGAAGGAAAAAGGGGAGGCCTTTGCCCAGCAGTGGGACACAAACCAGGCTATAAAAAAAATTACTTGTATTTTCGTGGAGCTCCCACAAGGGCTTTGCGGAGCCCCGAGGCTCCGAGGAGCATACTTTGAGAATGGCTGGATTAAACAGTTAAAAAAAATATATCTCGTTGTAAGCGCGACATGGAGCGTCGTGCCCTAGGTTAAATTATCGGCTCGAATTTCTCATTATTGATGATACGTTGTAAACAACGCCAAGTTAAAAAAAAAAGTGGCAAATACACAATTTTTATTTCCTTTCTTTTCTCCACAGATCTTCAAGCGACGAATCAGGCGCCGTCAAAGAATTCGAGCGCACAACAATATCAAAATTGACGAACGAGGTTACAACGATATCGCGTATCGTCGGCAAAACTGACGAGAAACACGACGAAAGAAACAAAGACTTGGGAAAAAACTCAGTTTCATACACGAATAATGTTATAAAAATCAGTAACATGGTTCGGAAAGATAGTATAGAAAAGAATCCGGTTCAAACATTGATATACGAGGATACTGTTATAAGAGATAGTAATGTACTATCAGAAAAAGTGCAAGAAGTCCCACCGATCATGAGTCAAAAGTCTCTAGACTTCATAGTAGACAGCCTAAACACAGATTTTCAAGATACAGCCAAGAAAAAAAACATACAAAATGAGACGGAAGATTATGAAGTTATAATAAAACTACCAAGTGGAAAACAAGTTAAAATGCGAGCTGTTGAAGAGACTCAAGAAAAAACTGCAAAGGAAGTTCTAAAAAAAGTCTTAACAGAAAAAGTTGAATCGAAGAAAAATACTCAAAGATTGAATTCAGTGAATTTTATACCTGTAAACAGTGTTCCTATTGTACCTGGGACTTTGATACCTGTAACGCTAATACCTCAAGTAAAAATGCCTATAATACCTTTAAATAATATGTGTGAGTTCGATAAGAGACCGGTGAAGAGAAAAGTGAATAAAAATGATAAAAGTGATGTTCAAATGGGGGAGTGTAGTGTAAGTGTTAAAAATAAGGGAAAGAAAAATGATGTGCCTAAAGAGAAAGATTTGGATAGTCGGTGTGCTGCTTCGAGAAGATATAGGTAAGTTATATTATATTTCTCCCCTTTTTTTTACATGGTAAAATCATCAAATGAGTCCTTCCACTCAGGGCAGAGCGGGAGAAACTGTCTGACTCGTACTGACTAAAATCCACGGTGATCCCTCAATAGCCCTTAAAGTTCCGGGATCACGGTAATTCATGAGTCCCGCGACCCCGGCAGGCTTTGGCCCTCTACAGGGGGGCCCCGTCACTCTGCTGACACCCCTTGAGGCGCGCGTGGAGCACAACGCGCCGTCGACTCGGGCATGGTCCATGGTCGGACAGCGAGTCGCCCATTACTCGTCGCCCGCATGTCCGATATTTATCCCCTAAAGAAAATAAAAACGGCAAGAAAATCATCTGTGTTGTATGGGAACCCCCCCCCTTTTTATCGTGGCGAAATCAAATGAGTCCTCTCGCCCGGTGCGGGACAGGAGAAACTCTCAGACTCGTACTGACTAAAATCCACGGTGATCCCTCAATAGCCCTTTACGTTCCAGGGTCATGGTGACCTGATGAGACAGTCTCGCGACCCCAACAGGCTTTGGCCCCCTAAGGGGGCCCCGCCAGATTGCTAATAGCTCTTCACGACGCGTGTGGAACACGACGCGCCGTCGACCCGGGCATGGTCCATGACGGACGGCGTGTTACGCATTACTGCCTTGCCCATGCCCGTGGTAACCCCTTACGTAGTTATTTTATTCTGTATTTTAGTATTTGTTGTAAAAGCGGCAAAAGATATAATTTCATTATAATTTTATAATTTGAACTGTCTAACTATCAAGGTTCATGAGGTTACAGCCTGATCGAATTTGCCCACCCAAGTCTTTAAAAAGTGCAATCAGAAGCGGCCGTCGAAAACAATGGAACTTGTTTTTTTTTTACGTGGTAAAATCATCAAATGAGTCCTCCCACCCAGGGCAGAGCGGGAGGGACTGTCAGACTCGTACTGACTAACATCCACGGTGTCCTTCAATAGCCCTTTATGTTCCGGGGTCACGGTAATTCGTGAGTCCCGCGACCCCGGCAGGCTTTGGCCCTCTACAGGGGGACCCCGTCACTCTGCTGACACCCCTTGAGGCGCGCGTGGAACACATCGCGCCGTCGACGCGGGCGACTGATAGCAGATAATAAAAAAAATAAAAAATGGATTTTAGTCAGTACGAGTCTAACAGTCCCTCCCGCTCTGCTCTGGGTGGGAGGACTCCGTTGATGATTTTACCACAATAAAAAAAACCTTATATCTGCCAAGGTAGAGTTCCACTTCTTGGATCGTTGGGGTTTCCAGGTACTTATGAATTTCCGTGTTGCGGTTGTACCAGGGCGCTGCTGCTATGACCCTCAGGGTTCAGATGATGATGAAAATTGATTTGCCATTTTGTAACATTCCAGGGCAAGATTAAAAGAGACTTGGATACAACAGGCTCAAGAGAACAAGAAACTTCGAGAACTGAATGATAAGTTGTTATCAGAGCGCGCGGTACTTAGGACTGTTATCAATGAACATCTGAAGAAATGTCCGGATGCGGTGGATTTGAGTAAGTATCATTATTTTTAAAACTTAGGTTGTATTAATTTTTTGGGACAAACCCACCACCCTATTTCCAAACCACTGCAACTCCTGAAAACCAGAATCAACAGTGGCAACCACCAGAAAAGCGCTGAGACAATGAAGCTCGACGAGTCCCGGAGAATGAATTTACCTGTCTTGGATCCTGTAACGAAATTAATCGGTAAAGAATAGTGGAGGAGTAAGAAAAATATGTTTCCACTTCCCTCCATGCAAGCAGGAGACAGAACAAAACAAGGCCAATAGGCACAAAGGGACGTTACAACAGGGAGAAGCCCAGTTGCCTAGCACCACGGGTAATAATACTAAGTTTGTATGTGGATGAGGCTAAAGGAGTACGCAAGGATCGTAGCAGGGAATGTCTGCCGGGGTCGCGGGACTGTCTCATTAAATAACCGCGACCCTGGAACGTAAAGGACAATTGAAGGACACCGTGGATTTTAGTCACTAACACGCCTGACAGTCCCTTCCATCCCATTACAGGCCTGTTGGTCTAGTGGTTAGTGACCCTGACTGCTATGCCGGAGGTCGTGGGTTCGATTCCCACCCAGGACAAATGTTTGTGTGATGAGCACGATCATTTGTTCTGTGTCTGGGTGTAATTTATCTATAATATGTATGTATTTAGAAATATATAAGTATGTTTATCAGTTGTCTAGTACCCATAACACAAGCTCTGCTTAGCTTGGGACTAGATGGCGTTGTGTGATAGTTGTGGAATATTTATTTATTTATTTATTTATCCCGCCCTGGGTGGGAGGACTCATTTGATGATTTTACCACGCTAAAAAAAGGGGCAGATTACCTGTTAAGACTGTCCCGCGACCCCGGCAGGCACCTCTCTTGTGCCTTCTTAAACTGGTATTAGTAAAAATCTATATATATAAAAGGAGAACTGACTGACTGACATATCAACGTACAGCCGAAACTACTGGGGCTAGGAATGTGAAATTTTGCACACGGCTTCATAATATAATGTAGGGGAGCACTAAGAAGAGGTTTTTGGATATTTAACCTTTAAGGGGGTGAAAAGGGGGAATTAAGAAAGTACGTAACCCACGCGGACGAAGTCGCGGGAAAAGTGCTAGTAAAAAAATATTTTTGTTTCAGAAAACATAATGGACAAGTTACAAAACAATGGTACGACGCTTTATAATGACTAGACAGCCGTCCCTTCACACGACGCCACCTCATCATCATGATCAGCCGGAAGACGTCCACTGCTGAACATAGGCCTCCCACTTAGACCTCCACGCCGAACCACAATTCGCCACTTGCATCCATCGGTTTCCCGCGACTCTCACGATGTCCTCGGTCCACCTAGTGGGAGGCCTACGCTGCGTCCTCCGGTCCGTGGTCGCCACTCGAGAACTTTTCTTCCCCATCGGTTATCAGATCTACGAGCGATGTGGCCTGCCCATTGCCATATCAACTTATATGATCTATGTCGATGACTCACCAGATCTAAATTCAGTTTTTCTGTATCATAAAATTGACAATTCATATTCGTTATTATAATATGAATCATACATTTTTTTAAATGGTTATTGACAATTCATATTACAATTCTCAACACACAATTCATCTGTTTTGTTAGAGGAATTGTAAAATGTACCACAATGTACAATCGACAAAGTTGAATTATGATCCGCCATAAGCTTATTTTCTTACAGACATTCAAATAAAATTATGTTCACATTCGCGTAAACACATTTCCATGTTAACAACCTTGATCATTGTTATTTTGACGGATTCAAACTATTTATTGTCAAAGTGGGTCATGATTCAACTTTGCTGATTTTACATAGACTTATAGCATAGACTGAACCTTCCCTAGCCAAAAATTATCAGAATAGAACATTAATTTTTTGTGAATGGCATCTCGCAGGTCAACCTAGAAGTAGTTGTGGGCTGCTTAACCGGACTTTTCTGTGGATGCCTTAAATTACTCTAAGGCCTCCAGCCAGGGGCTTACAACTAAAAACTACAACTAAGTGACCACACGCTAAGGGCACCCCCTGTGGGGTTGGGCTCAGAATTGAACAAAATTGTTTAATTCCTTTATATTTCTAAAGATATTATCTTTGTCGGCCAAGAAAGAGACAGATGGTCTTACAAGTGTTTTATCTCTTTCTACAGAGAATGCCAATTTAAAGCAACTAAGGAGCTTGCTGATGACGCGATGCGACGTAATTCCACCGATTTCTACAATTGAAAATCATCCTTACCACAACGACATATGACATAAAACGTGCGGTTATCTACGAGTAGATGAAAAACAAAACACGCTCGCCACGACGACGTAAGTCAATCGAATTGCATCATTATATCGTAGTAGGAAGGTCGATTTTCATTTTTAGTTAGAAGAAATTGGAAATCGCACGAATCGCGTCATGAGCAAGCTCCCTAAGGATCAGTCTATGTTGTATGTCTATGTTCAGATAGAATTACAATTGACTGAAAAATTATAATTAGTCCGTCACTTAGATTATCAAAAAATATTCGACCCGTATTTTTTCTTTTGTTTCGTATACCAAAATTGACGGAGATATGATGCTTTCAAAATTGGCAATACGTCACAACTTAGTATAATTTCTATTGAATTCTGACGTCACGAGCCCCCACTCTCGAGTTTTGATGCGTTGTATTTTGGTGAATATTCGTTGATTTTACAAAAGAAAAAATACGTGTTCGTTATTTTTTTAAACTCTAAATGACGGAATAATTATATTTGTAATTTATAGCTACTGTCAAATAGCCAATTATGCTTGTGCGTGTAACCATTTTACAAATATATCAGAAAAATAGGGTATTCGACTGAAAAAACTAAGTAACCCATTAGTTAGATTATCAAAAGATATAAGACACGTATTTGTCCTTTTGTACCGTCAAACAAAATTGACGATTTTTTTTTTTATCGTGGTAACATCATCAAATGAGACCTCCCACCCAGGGCAGAGTGGGAGGGACTGTTAGACTCGTACTGAATAAAATCCACGGTGTCCTTTAATAGCCCTTTACGTTCCGGGGTCACAGTAATTCGTGAGTCCCGCGACCCCGGCAGGCTTTGGCCCTCTAGGGGCCCCGTCACTCTGCTAGCTAGAGTCAAACATTAACATCACAAGTTTTTGTTGAAATTTCGTTCAGTAGTTTCGAAGATTAGTATAAACAATAGTTTACTGCACAAATAAATTTAAAATCTGTTTAGTCCGTCAGTTAGAGTATTGTAAAATAATGAACACGTTTTTTTTTTTTTAATCAATCTATATTGACAAAGATAAAAACCTTTGAAATTCAGGAGTGTGGGCTTGTGACGTCATAACGCCTGTAAAATTATACCGACCGAGTGACGTTTTGTGATTTTAAGAAGCGTCTTATTTTCGTCAATTTTGGTTTATGTAGCAGAAGAAAAAATACGAGTCAAATGTTTTTTGATAATCTTAATTTTGAACTTATTATTTTTTTGAGTAAGAAAGCCTATTTTTATACAGGGTTATTATTTTATGTTTATTATGTTATATTACTTCCTAGAATTTAATTAGAGACGACATCAAATTATGTAATAATACAATGCTTTTTAATCGACTTTCAATTAAATGTGCCTTTTTACCCGACTGTTTATAAAAAAGAAGTTGTGTTTACAATCTTGTGACAAATTATATTAATAGGAAATATGTTAAGTTTATAGTAGAGTAATTCTCATTCCAGTATTTGCTAGTTAATTACTGTAAATAATTTATTTATTTATTTTATAAGGAAATTAATGAGTTCATATTATATTTATAAGTATGCAAAAAGCTTTACATAGTTGTTGTTTGTGAATTTATTGAATAATGATGAATAAATAGTTTTACATTTTTACATGTTGGTTTTTTTTTACTTCCTTACCTAGGTACTTATGCCTTCGGCGTTGTCCGTGTGACTGTGTAATTCAAGAATATTATCTATCTCTATGCTAAATTTTATCCAGATGTGACCAACCGTTCTTGTATGATTCAGCAATGAACATTTGAATAAACATCCATTCTTCAACAATATTTCTTAAGAGGCCTCTTACAGTCCACTAGCGCCGCCAATCGAAAAAATGACATAACTCGTAAATAGAATCAAAAATACAAAATGTGGTCTGTAATTACTGTAGAAAAGGCAATAACGTAATTTTATAACACATTGTCAACACTTGAAATATAGCTGTTTAGCTAAATCGTGCATTCTAAACATAAACGGCCGTTTTTGTTACAAATAAAAAAATTTAGCTAAACAGCTATATTTCAAGTGTTGACAATGTGTTATAAAATTACGTCATTGCCTTTTCTACAGTTACAGACCACATTTTGTATTTTTGATTCTATTTACGAGTTATGACATTTTTTCGATTGGCGGCGCTAGTGGACTGTAAGAGGCCCATTAACCCGGAACAACTACCTGTGCACCAAATAAATATTTGTTCCGTACGGGAATCGAACCCGCGACAGGCAGCATTGCAGTCAATCACGCAGCCACTGTTTCTTCACCTTCAGTTACATTATTTGCTTAAAGGGTGTCACGGTTGTCGCGGTACTTATGATTTACCGTGACCCCGGTACGTAACGGGCTATTGAAGGACACCGTGGATTTTAGTCAGTACGAGTCTGACAGTCCATCCCGCTCTGCCCTGGGTGGAAGGACTCATTTGATGATTTGACCACGTAAAAATAAAATAAAAAAGGTGTCACGGTTGGGGGACTGTCTAAACAGGTAACCGTGACCCTGGAACGTAAAGGGCTATTGAAGGAACACTGTATTTTAGTCAGTATAAAACAGAAAATTTATGATTTTAACACTAAATAAAAAGGGTGTCAGGGTTTAGAAAATAAAATCCATATTTTATAACAATCTCTATAATTATGGCACTTTAATATTTGACAAGAAATTATATTATATACCATAGGTTTGAAGCTATAACTAAAATATTCAAGGAGTAATTCTGTTCACGATTTTATTTTTATTATCAGCCAAGCATAGGAGAAATAGATTTCAAAACCAGAATGGTCCATTACAGTATTCCATTTTCAAAAATTCCATTCTAGAATTACAAACTTCTTAGAAATTCCATTTTCAAAATTGATTCGAAATGTAATACAGAGATATTCAAACCGTATGTTTACACAAACGTGTTCATCTTTACATAACCGTTTGCAGACTTAAATGTAAACTAATTTACGTATGAGTCTGTAAACAGTTTACAGGTATAACCATCGTGTATAATGTGAAAAAATCTGTCAAACGGGCCACAGATGTCCGTTGGACTGGGATATTAGCGACTTTTATGAAGTTAGACAAATATTCTACATTTTTTAAAGTTAGAATTTCCCAAACATTTTGTGTTTATTGGGAAAGTTATATCATTTCTATCATCTTTGGAAAGATTGTCAGAATTAAAAAGATGTTTTAAATTGTTTTGGCGCCTAGTGAATTCTGTTATTTAAAAATGTATAATGGAAGTCAAATAAAATTGTCAGATAAAATATTTACTATATGAAATACATAAATAATGTATTTAAATTAAATTGTCTGATTAATGGATAGAATGTTTCTTGAGTTTGTGACTCTTTCAAGACCACTAACAGTTACAACTTTGTTCCAGAACTTTAAAAGAACTATCCATAAATATTATTAATTAGGGTACTCCATAGTCGCTAATTTCCCAGTTGTAAGATATTACGGCAGATTCTCAATATTGGCCATTCCTAAGCATTTAGCTCGTTAGTGTATTAGTTTAAAAATAAAGTGCAATAAATCCTCCATTTTGGGTAAAACGATGTCCACGGAATTTCGCTTGCCAGAGGCAGGGTTACTACCGCCATCTACTTTCCGAAGTTGGAACTAATGTTATACTCTATGTTCAATAGATGGCGCTAGCGGTCTCATTACAGGATTTTTACAAACTAGCGAATTATAAAGTGAATTAAAAACTTAGCAATAATAATGTAATTCCATATTTAGCTTAGTAATAATAGAATCATAGAAAAAAAAAACTTATTTTTAAACTTATATTTTACAAAATTATTGTCGAATTTGACAGAAACGTACGTAAAACATCGTCCTACCCACATTTTAGTACATGCTTTTGAAATCTATGCGTTTTTTCTTTCCGGGGAGACAATCCAAGCGATTCAACGCGGATATGTAAACGATCTAATTGACAGTATTCAATAGTTGATGGCTAAACAGTTCTAACAAATGCGTGATATGCATAAAATTTAGAAAAATTGTGATGAAAGAAGAATATTCGTGGTCGTATTAACTATACGTGGTGAGTTATATTTTTAAATCCATTTTTATATTGATTGGTTTTGTTTCGTCATTTTTGGGGGTATCCCCATTGTATAAAATGTCTAGCAATCCAATCCATTTGCGTTGTCTTGGGGAAGTATAATGATTTGACTTCTAAACTGGAAGACAGCAGGTACCATGACCTCTTAGCACGTGTCAATTTCCACAACGCGAGAAAAACCTCGCGCATTTATTTGATTTTACTGAAAACAAAACTTTATCGACATTGCTTTTAAGTAAAAAATTTGATGCGCACGCATCCACACGTGAGATAACGCCTAATGTATGCATCGAATTTTACACTTTAAAGCAATTTTAATAGGTAGTTTTTTAATCATCATAACAGCGCGAATTTTTTCAGAATCTGTAGTACCCATTTCATATTTGGGATTTCTTACTAACCCCAAGTAGATACAATCTCGGTTGAAAATGGATGGACGTTGCCGTGAAAGTAAATGGCTTAGTAAGTAATTTAGATTAAATATTTTTTACCATTCAAATGTTGTTTTCGTTATATATTCTATCGTTCCTTAAACTACTTAAGATATATTAAGCGTAATGATTCTAAGTATTTCAAAACTTGCTTATAATTTACCAAATTTTACTTTTCATCCATTTTTATTATTTTTGTAAAAAGTTTTTTTTAATATTTATTAAAAATATAACCCACCACTACAATGCATTCTTAAAATTCTAGTTAGTTTAAATTAAAGCGATCAATCTTTAAACTTTAAAGTTAATATTAACAGTTTTTTTAATAAAAAAATCTAATCCGTACTTATCTTTGAGTCAGCTGCTATTTTTTTTAAATCACTTTGATACATTTCAATATTAATCCGACTGCAAATATCATACATTATTTGTTCTTATTTTCATTAAAATGATTTAAAAAAACCCAAACTATAAGCCTTAACACCCTGCCATTGATTTTTATAAACTAAAACCTAAATTAAGTGTATTTTCACTTGCGGTGTTGACTTGAGGCTTATTTCAACGAATAAATAAATATTTTTGTCTATCAAGTTTTTTTTGCCGTTGGATTAGTACCAAAATGTATTCACCAATGGCTAAGAACTATCAATATTATTATTTCAATCGATTTTTCAAGAACCTCAGAAGGAAAGTAATTTTCACTTATTTATCGACTCATTTGCCAGTAACAACTTTTTTTACCAAATGACAGCTACACTTGACAAAAAAGTTACTAATACCCTCAAATATCGGGAAAGAAGATTCAGGTTTCCCTTCTAAGGCCGTATTATGACGCCTCACACAACTTTCTCGCGTTGCGAGAGAGAGATGATAGTATACTGGACGCTAGCGCCATCCCTTTCTCGCATCGTAACAAAGATGGCTGCCTGGCATCTGTCAATGTCACATCAAGTGAACATTGACAAATGTCAAACTGTGTGATTTGGCAGTTGATATTTCAGTCGGCCTCGTAAAACAAAATCTCTTTCGTTACCATAACAGCTAACTCAAATAAATGAACAATTCATTTTTCTTATAAACAGCATTCCAGTGAGTCGTGGTAAGCCTGTCTACAGTGCCATGCTGATCCCAGTACAATAATCTAGGGATCGCAGTTTCTTTTAAAAAAGAATGCACTAAATGTAGCCTCCAAAATTTGAATTTTCTTACGTTTATTACAATTTACGGTTCAGAATCAGGTTTTACGGTAATCAAAAAATATAAACGCCTGCAATGTAACATATTTACCGAATTGAAATAATTTGAGTCATCAATAAAACTTTCTGTTTAAATTGTCCGTAAATATCATGCTTTAGTCATTCAATCGAGCAATTTGAACTTGGAAAGTTCTATTGACAACTCAAAGGGAAGAACGATGAAGCAGACCGGACCTAGAACCAAAAATTCGAAGACATGTGACATCTAACATGTACCCACCCGCACTGGGCCCAGGCCAGGGCCGCTCCTCTCACAGAGAGGAGGCCTGTGTCTCAGCATTGGTAATGTTACGAGTATAGGCTGATTAAGCTAAATATATAATACAGGCGCATATATCTTTTTAACGTGATACTGAGTTGTAAATTGCGAAAAAAGAAAGAAAATTTTAACTTCGCGGGCTACTCTAGAGCTTTCTCCTTATACAAAATAACATGCAATGATCGCAATGTCGTGATGAGTAGCGTCATTCTTTTGAACGCGACAAGCAAACATTGTTTAGGATTTTCTGTATAATATCTGTACATTTTCCTGCTCTGTGTTTTATACAATTTGACATCGACGTCAAATACATTTTTAAACTGTATAATTATTATTTTAATCTGTAAAATATTGTCAACATTATTCAAATAATATTTTATTAAAAAAGTCCGATTTTTAATTTATATTACTTTCCGTTTTATATTGTATAATTTATATTACATTATTCAAATTGTATAAACCATTCAGCTCTGTCACTGGCGGGATGATTTATATTTTCTTATTATAAATTATCAACTATGATATTTATAATTTATCCATTCTCTTATCATTATAATTTATAACCCAAACAATATCCGCTCGCGAATACACCTATGCAAGAAATATAAAAAGGAATTACTTTAATTTTAATTTACTAAATAATTAATAACAATTTTAGGAAGTACATAATCATGACGGTCATTATTATTATTATTTATATATTTGTTTTTTTTTCTTTAATTATTTTACATATTTATAATATCTATTATATGCTTTGCACTCCTCTTTAAATACAGCCTAAGTTTTCATTGTTGTGATTTTAACGTTGTGAAAGACTTTTGAGGCCCTATTTATACTAAAAATATTTAACACTGTCTATGGATTTTAGATGCGTATGTATTAATTGGAATGTGACTGGCTAAAAGGCATTTACTGGGATAGATTAAATTTGCCTGTTTGTTACTTGCCTGTTATAATCTTCTTCGACGGCCATTTTATAAGTTCATTTATTTCTGAAGAGTGAAATATACTAAACAAATGTAATTTGGATTTTTATTTTTACTGACTTTGAGTAAAGACAAAGTTTGCTCAGCCTTAAGTTAAAAGAGAGGAAGCGATAGAGATGACATCGAAGATCACTAAAATAATATTTTAATATTAATTTAAGTAACTCAGGGGCACCTAGTGTCACTGAAAATTGGCGAATGAGCAAGCCATTTATAATATAAGAAAAAATCTCATTCATCTCAGGCCTTCTTATTTTTATATTCGGTCGGGGGAATATCAAAAACTACTCGAAGAACTTGAACACGATTTTCACTCAATCTTATTTCATTTTCGGAAGATTTCAGTGTTTCTTTCTACCACTAAGCGAGCTACTTAACTAAATCACCGTAAAAATCACAACAGCGACCTTCTATTAAAATTACTAGTAACGTATTTGTTATCACTAATCTTTGCTCATTAAATATTGCACCCGTAACTACCTATTCGTTAAATTAGGTTTACAAGACAATTAGATAAAGAACTCTTTATATAAAAACTTCACATTACATAACTAAAAACCGTTGACGTGAAAGAGATCACGCTATATTGATGGTACAGCTGTGTCCCTGTCTCTTAATTGAAAAATGACAGATGTCATTCTTCAAACTTGGAATCCATTTTTTGAAGATTCAAATCTGTCACAATCTGAGGTACAAAAATTGCGACTGATTCTGAGCTGTTTGTAGAATCTACCGGTAGCTGTGCACAATGCATTTTATCGCATGATTATTTTAAAAATGTTGGTTTGTGAACTGACTAAAATTTGCAGCTTTTTAAATGCAATTCTATATAATACACTGCGTATATGCATAGCTGAGATTCAGTCACAATTTATTGTCTGGACTTCGACACACGAGCGCTTTTTCAATGAGCGTTAAAAAAGCGCCGAAATAGAAAAAATGCAATCCCATGTATCTGTTCACAAAAATGCAATCACATATGAGCGCTTTTAAAGCGCAGCGCTTTTTTTCACTTTTTACCTTTTTGTTCCAACTCAGCGCTTTTTTAACGCCCGTTAAAAAGCGCCCATGCGCATGTGGCCTAAGTATCTGCTTCTGAAGTATTTATCATATATTTTTTATAAAATAAAGAGTTCTATACCTCTATACTTTATCGCTATATTCAGCCGGTATAATGACGGATATCAACTTTGTATTACACGTCAACGTGTCCAATTTGACGTCAAAATGTATAATTCATTTTTAAATGTATAATTATATGTATAAATTGCGTTCTCAGCGTTGGCTAGCGTGGGTTAATAAAAATGTATATTTTTGTGACTTTTATTTTATAAAATTTTATATTTTTATTATTTATAAATTGTTTGTTTTTTATCGCATTATAATTTATCTAGCTTTTGATTGAACTAACTACAGGATTATGATGTCTAGCACCTTATTTTGTCATTGTATCATTTTTTCTAACCTACCCTACGTAAAACAAAATACAAATAAATTTGATGTTTCCTATCTGAGCATCTACCTAAAAAAATCACCACGTCTTTTTAAAACAGGTGGGTATAGTTTTATGAACCGATTTTAAGTTTTTCCTTGCAAAATTTGGTTTAGTTATTTATTTAATAAGGCCTGTTGGTCTAGTGCTTAGTGACCCCGACTGCTATGCCGGAGGTCGTGGGTTCGATTCCCACCCAGGACAAATGTTTGTGTGATGAGATGAGCACGATCATTTGTTCTGTGTCTGGGTGTAATTTATCTATAATATGTATGTATTTAGAAATATATAAGTATGTTTATCAGTTGTCTAGTACCCATAACACAAGCTCTGCTTAGCTTGGGACTAGATGGCGTTGTGTGATAGTTGTGGAATATTTATTTTCATAATCGGCGAAATGGTGTTATATTATAACGGTATGTTCTTTCCACGGTTTTTTATTGCCAAAAGTTTGCTCTACTACATTGCTGAATGACAAACATTTTTTTACCCCAGCTTTTATCGTACACATGTTAGAGAGAAAGAAAAACTTACTTCTCGAATGTATTTAGGGTTAGACCGAAGTTTATCTTTTAGCATTCAAATTATAGGACGAGTACAATTACAGAATTCGAGTTATAGCTATTACCATCAACCACACTTAATTCCTGTCAGAGCGGCAAGTGCCAAATTCTTGATTGAACATCTCAATATTTTGCTCGAAGAAGAAATACTAAATAAAACTTTCTAGTACACAAGCTAAGGCCATTCGCGACTGGAAATCCAGTCAAAAAGTTTTTGCTAGATAAACCTCAATGCGATAAAAAACTTATTTACTATACATTTCGACGTCTTGCAATGACATTGGGTTTTTATTTTTAACTCTAGCAAAGTTATGCTGAAAAATATATTTTTGTACTAACAATATTTTCGCGTCTAAGATAATTATTTTAATTTAACCCCGAGTTTTTGAAGTATTTCATTTGCGGTATTTTAAGCGGTATACGTAACTGTTATATGCCATTGAGGGATTATGAAATAAATCTTAAATTCTAAAGGATTTTTAGATTAGTGGAGGTACCGAAGCAAAATTCATAAGAAAAGAATAAATATCATGTAGGTGGTCTATTCAAATATCCGTTCGGAACTTTATTCAAATAATTGCCCGGTTTTTGAGCAGCAAAAAATCATAATTTATTTGACGTTGGATGTAGCGTCTTGACATAATTACAACTAAGAAATAATGCATTGCCTTAGTAACAGATGGCGTTACTATTTGACTGACACAGAACAGGAGGTAAGTTATTGTTGTTGAAGATAGATGACGCTAGTTTTGATAAAATTGAGCATTTTTTTAAAAAATTTCATCTGAAAATATAGCAATTAAAATAGTTAAAACTGTTATCTTCATCAGAAATTCTTAAAGTACTACATACGTGGAACAGGATAAAAAGATGTTCATCCTCTTTAGAAAAGGAAGGATCCGCCGTCAGACAGGGGTCTGGAGGACAAACCAAACAGAGGCCTTAGCACAAGATTTCCGTATTTTATTCACAGCGTACTTTAAATATTTACGGCTTTTATTGTATGGAAAATGAGTGTGAAAGTGTACGAACGAGGAACTAAATTTTTTCCATAAAATTAACGTCAAGTTCTACGTCACAAAAATATGAAATTCTGTGCTAGAGCCTCAGTTGTTTTATCCTTATTTGGTGGAAAACTGCGCGATTCATGGTGTATTCGTTCTTATTTAGCAAGATAGATGGCGCTAAATTAAATAGTTATACCGCTTAAAATTACCGCGTTCAACGATTTGGATTCGTAGATCACACAGTGCTAACAAGTATAACTTGTCACCAAGCACGTTTTTATAAACCTACGATATATCATTATTTATTTATAACTTAATATTACTGATTAAAATGTATTTGGTGTTTAATTTCATAAAATTATTTATTCTTTACACTATTATTATAAAACCTCATACGTTGCGACTAAATTCTAGCATACTTTTTTACTATTTTGTTTTTTTTTCTTCTTTATAATCTATGTCACGCGCAGATTAAGAAAAATAAATGTCAAAATTATAAATTGTAGGAACCTTAATTTTAAATTATAAGGCGTTTAAATATATATTGTAACGTGTGATTTACATCAATCTAAAAAAAAACTATTTAAATAACGATGATGATGTTTTACATCACTATTTTTACGCATCGTTTTAATTTAGGGACGTGACTGTATCCTATCGATAACGTTTTTTGAAAATAAAAAAAGAAATGCGAACGCAACATTTTCACCGTAAGAAACTGTGTTAACATTAAAATTAAACATTTGATCCACTAAATTAATTAAAAGTAGAACTGAATTGACAATTTAATTACCTACGTCTTTTCAGAAGACCATAAAAACACAACCGTTTATTAACACTAATCTCAGAAACTGATATCACCAATCTGATGTACTTACTCGTAACTATTCGACTATATTTCGGCAGTACTCGCTAGTTTCTTTCCAATTTCGGCGTTTTTTTTTCTACCTACAGGTGCCCACTTCTAATCGTATGTGCAACTATGAGCAAATTTTTATTGGTCGATAATTGGACCAATCAGAAGCGTTCGCAGGAGGAATTAGTACTCGAAAAACCTGCTAGATGGCAGGTGCGATTTACTATTTAAATTTTAACTGTCAAAACCGCAACTGTCATCTAGTTTTCACTCGTCAAACACATTTCTATGATTCTCTTTATCGCTAACGCATCTATTCTGAGCATTATGTACATGCTAAATCCAGGAAAACTTTTATTAATAATTTTAGAGCAAAAATCGCTGAACATGAGATTAGCCTTAGAAGAAAAACGTGCTTAGTTTTGACACCACAAACTGGAAGCTTCAAGCCGATAGACTATTTTTTTTAAATTGTTAAAAGTTTGGTTTTTATATTTTTGTGGGGCTTCACAATTTTAAGTTTTTAGTAGGCCAATTATTGCAAACTTGAGGTATGAATTTCAACAGGTTTTTTTATCTTTTTTCCATTTAAAAATCAAACAGTATTGCCGTGATTTCTATTTTTTTTGTTGTTGTTTGTATTTAAACTGCATGTTTGGTAACCTAACCACGAAGAATTTTCAAACTAAACAAGATTTTTTTTTCTATTCAAAGATATTTCTCATCCTTTCTCGCATCTTAATTATTTTCAATATAATGTTTTCATTAATTCGAATCTCCCTAAAAATTGAGAAGCCCTCACAATTTTACTTACTATGATCTCAAAAAGTTCAAGCTAAGCATTTTTTGATGCGGTTTTTAACAGGAATAGTTTTAACGCCGTGCTGTAAAAACTAAGCACCACAAGACTAAACTACATCTACGTTTGGACGAAAAATGTAATTAAATCTCAGCTAGGGTAGGGCCCAAAGGTAACACCCGATCGATTGTCGATACATCGATAAACACAATTATCTAACACACATCACTAGTGTTATTTTCGTCGTGACAGTTGACACATGTCACTTTTTATCGATATCGATGAATTTTGACATTGTCGACGCAACTCGACGTAGCGTTCATACAAAAGTGTAAAAACGGACAGTGTTTTTGAGTCATCGACATCGATAATCGACAATCGACCGCTCAGGGCAGTCTCTACGCCTACTTCACCTGAGGCATGCGCATGCTACTAGTGTGGCGACCAAGGCAAGTGCAGCGACCGGAGTGCGCGCAGCATTGCACATATCTTCTTCACAGAAACACATGTGGCCTGTGCCAGTACTTTCCATCATACACACGTGATCTACCATGAATAGATTTATTTGTAGTTGTGATGTGCACGTTCGCCGGACCACCTCGTATGCTGAAATTAGAGAAAAGAGTATTTAATAATATTAATAGTAATTCATTTATTTAAATAAGTAAAAAAGAAAATAGTACATTGTTCACCTAGAGGAGAAAGTGACCGATTACCGTCGAGGGTGTCGTTTGAATCCCGAGCCGTAGGCGAGGGCTTTAAAACACCCGAGATCGGGAATCGCACTTTCTCTCGAGTGATACATAGTTCTTTATACTACACCTGTGTGGAAAGTACCTTGATACGGGGAGAAAACGCATCTGAGCGGGAGAGAGAGTTTTCTCCCCGCATATTTGTTCGATATGCAATGACGTACTTTCTTCCGTAAATTTGATAAAGTATCAAGATACTTTCCACGCAGGTGTCGTATAAACATTACATTTGTATATTTGAATCGCCAATCAACTGACATACTTTTTATAAGCTGTCAATACACGACTCTCCCGTATAGAAAATCCCTAACGCGACGTCCTGCTTGAGCGATTTATATGCGAACGCGAAGCAGCGCGGCGCGGCGCGAAAACAAACAGCCAAATCCATTGAAGTGGTCTACGTTACCAAACGCACGCAGGGTGCGGTACGAAGCGGCACGAAATGATGCGAACGTGATCAGTTGGCTTGATATTTTCGCGCGAACTGAATGCGGGGCCGTCGTGTTTTTGTTTTGTTATAAATTTTAATTATTGCTACCCAAGATCGTTAAGGAATAAAAAATATCACAACCGGTTATTATCGTATTGCGAATGGGAGGATTATACAAGTACACAATATTGGTATCAATTCTTCGCCGTACATAATACTTGGGCATTTGATACTATTTGAGAAATGAATTATTTTCCAATTATTTACGTGACAGACGGAAACAAATATTATTCCAATAATATTTGGCAAAAATGAATTGGGCGACGCGAATAATTAGTAGGGCGACGCCGATAATGAGTAGGGCGACGCCAATAATGAGTAGGGCGACGCCGATTATGAGTTGGGCGACGCGGATAATGAGTAGGGCGACGCCGATAATGAGTAGAGCGACGCCAATAATGAGTAGGGCGACGCCTATAATGAGTAGGGCGACGCCGATAATGAGTAGGGCGACGCCGATAATGAGTAGGGCGACGCCGATAGCGATTAGGGCGACGCTGATAATGAGTAGGGCGACGCCGATTACGAGTTGGGCGACGCCGAGAATGAGTAGGGCGACGCCGATTATGAGTTGGAAGACGCCAATAATGAGTAGAGCGACGCTAATAATGAGTAAGGCGACGCCGATAATGAGTTGGGCGACGCTAATAATAAGTTGGGCGACGCCCATAATGAGTAGGGCGACGCCGATAATGAGTAGGGCGACGCCGATAATGAGTAGGGCGACGCCGATAATGAGTAGGGCGACGCCGATAATGAGTAGGGCGACGCCGATAGCGATTAGTGCGACGCTGATAATGAGTAGGGCGACGCCGATAATGAGTAGGGCGACGCCGATAATGAGTAGGGCGACGCCGATAGCGATTAGGGCGACGCTGATAATGAGTAGGGCGACGCCGATTACGAGTTGGGCGACGCCGAGAATGAGTAGGGCGACGCCGATTATGAGTTGGAAGACGCCAATAATGAGTAGAGCGACGCTAATAATGAGTAAGGCGACGCCGATAATGAGTTGGGCGACGCTAATAATAAGTTGGGCGACGCCCATAATGAGTAGGGCGACGCCGATAATGAGTAGGGCGACGCCGATAATGAGTAGGGCGACGCCGATAATGAGTAGGGCGACGCCGATAATGAGTAGGGCGACGCCGATAGCGATTAGTGCGACGCTGATAATGAGTAGGGCGACGCCGATAATGAGTAGGGCGACGCCGATAGCGATTAGGGCGACGCTGATAATGAGTAGGGCGACGCCGATAATGAGTAGGGCGACGCCGATAATGAGTAGGGCGACGCCGATAGCGATTAGGGCGACGCTGATAATGAGTAGGGCGACGCCGATAATGAGTAGGGCGACGCCGATAGCGATTAGGGCGACGCTGATAATGAGTAGGGCGACGCCGATAATGAGTAGGGCGACGCTGATTATGAGTTGGGCGACGCCGATAATGAGTTGGACGACGCCGATAATGAGTAAGGCGACGCTAATAATAAGTTGGGCGACGCCCATAATGAGTAGGCAGACGCCGATAATGAGTAGGGCGACGCCGATAATGAGTAGGGCGACGCCGATAATGAGTAGGGCGACGCCGATAATGAGCAGGGCGACGCCGATAGCGATTAGGGCGACGCTGATAATGAGTAGGGCGACGCCGATAATGAGTAGGGCGACGCTGATTATGAGTTGGGCGACGCCGATAATGAGTTGGGCGACGCCGATAATGAGTAGGGCGACGCCGATAATGAGTAGGGCGACGCCGATAATGAGTAGGGCGACGCCGATAATGAGTAAGGCGACGCCGATAATGAGTTAGGCGACGCCGATAATGAGTTGGGCGACGCCGATAATGAGTAGGGCGACGCTGATTATGAGTTGGGCGACGCCGATAATGAGTTGGACGACGCCGATAATGAGTAGGGCGACGCCGATAATGAGTTGGGCGACGCCGATAATGAAAAAGGCCACGCCAATAATGAGTAGGGCGACGCCTATAATGAGTAGGGCGACGCCGATAATGAGTAGGGCGACGCCGATAATGAGTAGGGCGACGCCGATAGCGATTAGGGCGACGCTGATAATGAGTAGGGCGACGCCGATTACGAGTTGGGCGACGCCGAGAATGAGTAGGGCGACGCCGATTATGAGTTGGAAGACGCCAATAATGAGTAGAGCGACGCTAATAATGAGTAAGGCGACGCCGATATTGAGTTGGGCGACGCCTATAATGAGTTGGGCGACGCCGATAATGAGTAGGGCGACGCCGATAATGGGCAGGGCGACGCCGATCATGAGTAGGGCGACGCGGATAATGAGTTGGGCGACGCCGATAATGAAAAAGGCGACGGCGATAATGAGTAGGGCGACGCTGATAATGAGTAGGGCGACGCCGATTATGAGTTGGGCGACGCCGATAAAGAGTTGGGCGACGCCGATAATAAGTAGGGCGACGCCGATAATGAGTAGGGCGACGCCGATAATGAAAAAGGCGACGCCAATAATGAGTTGGGCGACGCCGATAATGAGTTGGGCGACGCCTATAATGAGTTGGGCGACGCCGATATTGAGTTGGGCGACGCCTATAATGAGTTGGGCGACGCCGATAATGAGTAGGGCGACGCCGATAATGGGCAGGGCGACGCCGATAATGAGTAGGGCGACGCCGATAATAAGTAGGGCGACGCCGATAATGAGTAGGGCGACGCCGATAATGAGTAGGGCGACGCCGATTATGAGTTGGGCGACGCCGATAATGAGTAGGGCGACGCCGATTATGAGTTGGGCGACGCCGATAAAGAGTAGAGCGACGCCAATAATGAGTAGGGCGACGCCTATAATGAGTAGGGCGACGCCGATAATGAGTAGGGCGACGCCGATAATGAGTAGGGCGACGCCGATAGTGATTAGGGCGACGCTGATAATGAGTAGGGCGACGCCGATTACGAGTTGGGCGACGCCGAGAATGAGTAGGGCGACGCCGATTATGAGTTGGAAGACGCCAATAATGAGTAGAGCGACGCTAATAATGAGTAAGGCGACGCCGATAATGAGTTGGGCGACGCTAATGATAAGTTGGGCGACGCCCATAATGAGTAGGGCGACGCCGATAGCGATTAGGGCGACGCTGATTACGAGTTGGGCGACGCCGAGAATGAGTAGGGCGACACCGATTATGAGTTGGAAGACGCCAATAATGAGTAGAGCGACGCTAATAATGAGTAAGGCGACGCCGATAATGAGTTGGGCGACGCTAATAATAAGTTGGGCGACGCTCATAATAAGTAGGGCGACGCCGATAATGAGTAGGGCGACGCCGATAATGAGTAGGGCGACGCCGATAATGAGTAGGGCGACGCCGATAATGAGTAGGGCGACGCCGATAATGAGTAAGGCGACGCCGATAATGAGTAGGGCGACGCCAATAATGAGTAGGGCGACGCCAATAATGAGTTGGGCGACGCCGATAATGAGTAGGGCTACGCCAATAACGAGTTGGGCGACGCCGATAATGAGTAGGGCGACGCCGATAATGAGTAGGGCGACGCCAATAATGAGTAGGGCGACGCCAATAACGAGTTGGGCGACGCCGATAATGAGTAAGGCGACGCCGATAATGAGTAGGGCGACGCCAATAATGAGTAGGGCGACGCCGATAATGAGTAGGGCGACGCCGATAATGAGTAAGGCGACGCCGATAACGAGTAGGGAGACGCCGATAATGAGTAGGGCGACGCTGATAATGAGTAGGGCGACGCCGATAATGAAAAAGGCGACGCCAATAGTGAGTTGGGCGACGCCAATAATGAGTTGGACGACGCTGATAATGAAAAAGGCGACGGCGATAATGAGTAGGGCGACGCTGATAATGAGTAGGGCGACGCCGATAATGAAAAAGGCGACGGCGATAATTAGTAGGGCGACGCCGATAATGAGTAGGGCGACGCCTATAATGAGTAGGGCGACGCCGATAATGAGTAGGGCGACGCCGATAATGAGTAGGGCGACGCCGAGAATGAGTAGGGCGACGCCGATCATGAGTTGGAAGACGCCAATAATGAGTAGAGCGACGCTAATAATGAGTAAGGCGACGCCGATAATGAGTTGGGCGACGCTAATAATAAGTTGGGCGACGCCCATAATGAGTAGGGCGACGCCGATAGCGATTAGGGCGACGCTGATTACGAGTTGGGCGACGCCGAGAATGAGTAGGGCGACGCCGATTATGAGTTGGAAGACGCCAATAATGAGTAGAGCGACGCTAATAATGAGTAAGGCGACGCCGATAATGAGTTGGGCGACGCTAATAATAAGTTGGGCGACGCTCATAATGAGTAGGGCGACGCCGATAATGAGTAGGGCGACGCCGATAATGAGTAGGGCGACGCCGATAATGAGTAGGGCGACGCCGATAATGAGTAGGGCGACGCCGATAATGAGTAAGGCGACGCCGATAATGAGTAGGGCGACGCCAATAATGAGTAGGGCGACGCCAATAATGAGTTGGGCGACGCCGATAATGAGTAGGGCGACGCCGATAATGAGTAGGGCGACGCCGATAATGAGTAGGGCGACGCCGATAGCGATTAGGGCGACGCTGATAATGAGTAGGGCGACGCCGATAATGAGTAGGGCGACGCTGATTATGAGTTGGGCGACGCCGATAATGAGTTGGACGACGCCGATAATGAGTTGGGCGTCACTAATGATGGTTAGAGCGACGCCGATAATAATGATGAACTATATTATTTATATACTTTAACATTAATTACATACATCATGTTTGTTATCACAAAAATGCGGTTTAAACAAAAACCCAGGTTTAAATCTCGTCAAACTACGCGCGGCTTACACCAAAACGTTGTTAAAAATCGTGGTTTTGCGATAAATTATTGACTAAACCATAGTCTAACAGTCGTGGCTGCCAAAGGTGTGTCAAAAATTCTCATAGCAGCTTTTTCATTATGCTGCTGCCGTTAAAAAAGAGTGGCGAAATCCACCCAGTGGAGGTATGCTCAAGTAATAGTTTATTAAAAACTTTCTTTTAACTCGCCACTCAAAATGGGCGGGTTGCCAAAATTTTAAGTGTAGTTTGTTCATTTTTTTTGGCAATAGACAACACAGTCGGCATGTGTCATAATTGACATATTTAATGAGGCAAGACGGTTCTGTTTTTATTCTACGGTCTTTATACTAAACAACCAAATGGTTAAAGTTAAATTACTCTCACAAAAATCGTAGAAATCTAAGTTTTTTTTTATTTCACAAAAATACTAATTTATAATTATTATAGATGTTTATTCTGTAGCAGATTTTTTATGGTCACACGTGACCCTTGTTTACCCGAATACGCCTGAGACATAGTTAATGCCTCCCAGAGTCATGATATTGTCCTAAAATAGCACTGCGATTCTGTAACGCATAGGGCAGTGAAGGGGCAGATTAGTTTTTATCCAAAATCTTTCCGGTCCTTTCAGCCCATCCCAGGATGAAGAGGTTAAATTAGGTGGTCATATAGGTATCTAGTATAATGCAAAAACTATTTGTATTGTGCGGGAATCGAGGCCGTGAAACAGCGCAACAGCCGATCGTTTAACCGCTGCGGTAACCACGTTATTAAATCTAGTTAGAGGCCTCTTACAGTCCACTAGCGCCGCCAATCGAAAAAATGTCATAACTCGTAAATAGAATCAAAAATACAAAATGTGGTCTGTAATTACTGTAGAAAAGGCAATGACGTAATTTTATAATATATTGTCAACACTTGAAATATAGCTGTTTAGCTAAATCGTGCATTCTAAACATAAACGGCCGTTTTTGTTACAAATAAAAAAAATTCCCAAAGACCCCATTTTGTATTTTTGATTCTATTTACGAGTTTTATTTATTTCAGTTTTAGTTTACATTTAGTATTTTGTTGTAAATATTTAGTTTTATTCTTAAATTTCTAGTTTTAGTTATGTAAATACTTTTAGTTAGTACTTTTTTATAAATTGTTAGATTAAGAAAGACCCTTATATCCTAAATATCGTAATAAATAGATTGAATCAAATTTACGAGTTATGACATTTTTTCGATTGGCGGCGCTAGTGGACTGTAAGAGGCCTCTTAAAAGCTTATTAGGTGGTAAATATACTTACGACTTTTAGAATACCGGACCATTTTAACGCAGCAACCGTTGCAGGTCTGCAGCGGGGGTTGATCTCTCGGCAGCGCGGTGTAGTTGAAGGGATCCTTACACCTGGGATCCGTCCAGCTGTCACACTCGTAGCAGTATATCGTTCGTGCTGGAAACAGGTTTACAACACGATTAGGGGTTTTTTTCTCAGCTGGATTTTTTGGGGTTAACTTTGATGTCAATAACCGGCCCAGACAATACAAAAAAAATGTAATAAGTCCGTCAGTAAGATTATCAAAAAATTTATGGCACGTATTTTTTCTTTTGTAACGTAAATCTTAATTGCCGAAGATATGACACTTAAAATTAGCAAAACGTCAAAAGTAGGTACACTTTTAACTTGCTTATGACGTCATGTTATATCTTTGTGCATTGGTTTAACGAAAGAAAAAAATACGAGTCCATTATTGTTTTTAACTCTAGCTGACGGACTCATTTATTAGATTTGATTTTATTGATGCTTTATAAAACGCGAATTACAGATTTTTTGCGTTACTGTTGACGCATAAATTATCTTGGTCGGCTAGTATTTATTAGTAACAAAATGATATGACTGATGCACAAAATAATGCCATCGTGTTAAAAACGATTTTATTGTTGAAGATATAAAGTTTGAAATGGAATGGTTTGTTGTGTTGCCTGAAAAATACAATGTTTTGAAAGCTGATGAATTTTACTTTTATTGTTGAACTGTTGATTTTACTTAGATAATGTAAAAGCGAAATCACGTAAACGAATTTTTATGTATAGGAGAGCTCAAAATAATTCAATTTTCGGAACAGTATAATCATTTTGGATTTGATAAACGACAAATGTTCCTCCATGGATCGACCTCACGCGGGACTCATGAATTACGGTGACCCCGGAACTAAAGGGCTATTGAAGGATACCGTGGATTTTAGTCAGTACGAGTGTGACAGTCCCTCCGGCTCTGCCCTGCGTGGGACTCATATGATGATTTAACCACGTAAAAAAAATCGATCGACCTACTAGGCTATGTGGAAAATGATAACCTAGGTCAGTTAGGGCCTAACCTATGTCTCAGGTATTAAAATACTGTGTTTTGGTTTAAAGGTCGTACACGCCATTGAAGAAGTTAGATTAAATTCTCACGCCAGCACGCGTAGCATGGCGGTTCTATCTCTATTCTATAAACACCAAGAATATTATAAAAATAATCTTATCTAGGTCTGATATAAAGTAGACAAATATCTCTTGTAGAGAAGAAATGTGTCTTCCCCACAGAAATCTTAATAATAAGGCAATAGAAGTCGCATAGACGCGTGACCTTGTCGCCGCGCATGTGTATCATAGGTCACAAGTGCACGAGGAGCGTTTGTTGCGGTTACTTGTGTTATTTGAGACGCGGAGAGGTAAACATGGTGTTTTGCAGCGTATCCAACTGCGGAAACTCGTCCAAAACTTGTAACTTAACATATAAAGGAATAACATTTCATATGTAAGTACTTAATTTTTGAAATATTGTCGTTTTTAGTAAATATAAACAAATCAAATATTTTTACCACCGCTACAACGATTTATCACGAAAAACGTTTTTTTTGTCAATTCAATAACCATCAATGCTTAAGCTTGTCCATGTCTACTATTACAACTGCTAAAAGCAGCAATGGAATTATAGTCATGCGGACTCGCATTCTCGCGGCGCAATAAACAATTCTTGGTACAAGCCGCATGAGTTGGCCGCAATTTAGTGACGTGCCACTACTATTCTGTATCGATAAATTAATTACGTTCAGTTTGATTCTTAGTTTTACCAAATTGGAAAACATTATGGTTTTATGTCAAATGTTTAAATATGAGATGTATTTTCAGTTTTCAAAATCAAAATAATGTAGAAGTCCCATACTTTTTCATTTTTACAAATTATTTGCTTAATCATTGTTCAATGTGATCCATATTAGGTATGTATTTATATTTATTTATAGTATATGATTAATATTCTTACATATTTATGTATTGTTATTTATATAAAACTTAAACAATTTCAATTATGTTATTTTAGTTTATATTTTAATTTCAATTTAGTTAAATTAGTTTAGTTTATTAAGTATTTGTAGTCCACCACTACACTAGCTACCTCCCCACTTTTATCTAAGTTCGTACATAGTCCGTCCTATTTGGTCATTGCTTTTTTTCCATAAGGTGAAGTATTGGAGAGCCTTTGAGATTTAACTATATTATAAACTAAATGTATCTACTTACACTTATTGTTTTATTGAATCCCTTTCAATAAAATATGGATTAAAATTTATTTATATCACAGTGGTTCATCAAATTAATACTATATTACATACTATTTATAAAAAAGTATTTACATAACTAAAACTAGAAATTTAAGAATAAAACTAAATATTTACAACAAAATACTAAATGTAAACTAAAACTGAAATAAAATTATTAAAAAAAAAAAGGAAAAAACAGAAAAAGGCACAGACACTCAGGCGTCAAAGTACTCCTCCGCATCGCTGTCATCTGGAAACGTGCCCAGAAGACTGGCGGCATTGCCTCGTTGAATGGCAATGCTTATTCTTTGACCAAAGAAAGAACCAGCCCCCTGGTCACGCGAAGTGTCGACCAGTCGCCGAGAAATTTCCTTAAAAAGGAGACGCGCACTTGGACCCCATGACCCGAGCGTTTTCAATAAAATTAGTTATCTATTGTTGCTAGATTCCTTGGCGATTAACACTCAACGGAAAATTATAATTTATCGACATGAGCTCGTAGTAGTTTGCACTTGCACTGCACTATTCCTACGTGAGAGTGAGCGCGCGATATCATTTTCTGCTTTTCGCACACGTTTTTTATTGGCTGCAGGAGTCACGTGACCTGAGATTATACGTTTTTAGAAAATGTTGCGTAATGTCATCGCAAAAAGGTTTGGTTTTGTTGCAGCAATGCAAAGTGCATATGTAGGCGTTATTGTGTATCTATTGTTTGTTTTTATGTGGTGGTAGCTGTGACCCGGCGACACTCGTCCCGCTGTAAAATGTAGTACTATAGCATTTCTATTACCTTATTATTAAGATTTCTGTGGTCTTCCCCCAAATGTCAAAAGTAGAGAAAATATAGTCGGCATGCTTGACGTTGTAGACTTGTCTCTATCGTAGAGAAGAAACATTACTTTTCTACTTGTCAAACATCGCCATGCTTGGGACGCTATTTTTTTTTTATCGCGGTAAAATCATCAAATGAGTCCTCCCACCCAGGGCAGAGCGGGAGGGAATGTCAGACTCGTACTGACTAAAATCCACGGTGTCCTTCAATAGCCCTTTACGTTCCGGGGTCACGGTAATTCGTACAGTCCCGCGACCCCGGTGCTTGGGACGATAGAGATCTTCCTTCAATCTGTCATTATGTCGATTCTCCCGTCGATATAACTCGTTTCTACGGTGCTCATGCTACGCGTGCAGGTCAGTTAGACTCCAGGAGGAGACGGTCATGAATATGATAGAGGTTTGCTCCGCTTAGGAGGAGCACCGTTGAGTCCTCACGGAGGTAAAGAGCGACTACTTGAGCGTGCGGCACAGGGTTCAGGCCATGTTACGAAGCGAATGTGTATGGGATTCACCTCCTCTTTGCGAAGAATTAATGCTTGCGAAGGAGGGGGAATGCGTAAAGGAGACGACATTCACTCGCGGGAAGCGCACAGGGTGTTGGAAACGGGCTGGCGGACTGCGAGTAATAGGTAGCTCGCCGTCCGATCAAGAACCAGCTCGGAATTTCAAGTAACCCGATTGATGGTAATAAGCTACAATTTGTTAGACGATACCTTTCGATAATGCTAGTTATCAGACTTACAGGATACTAACTACCTGTAAAGACTGTCAGAGATCTACAAAATGACGTCAAAACAACAATTATTAAATGAACGGTAACCCATCTACGCACAGACATACCAAAACACGGCTTAACCTCAAAGATCAGCCCATACTGCTAACCTTCAAATAAAAAAACCGCGCGGTTAGCAACAAGAAATCACCCTTAACTGCAAATCAACTTGTTGCAAAGCCTACGACAAAAATCCATACCATGTCCTAGGCTATTTATACTAAACAGTCTGTGCTAAATCGTGGCAAGGCTATGCAGACACGCGAGCCATGTCAAGGAGAAGTACCAGTCCTTGTAATATATTCCAATCGTGGAATTGAAAAAAAAATGCGGCTAAATGCTACATTAATGGCGCCCATGGTTGTATAATGCCTGTCGCCTCTGTGTCTGGGTTTGAGCGTGGAAACTAGGACAGTGGAAGCAGGGTCGTGAGCCTTTTGCTATGTGAAGTAGTTCTTTGCTTATTATGGTTTTGGAGACTTTGGTTTTGACGTCACTTCTCCAAGTGAATTATCACCGTAATATCCCGGAGGTAACGTACGGGAGACGCGTCTCACAAGTCATTACATCCCTCGTCACCTCGAGGGTAAAACTCAACAGCTTGTAAGTAATTTAGATTACTACTTAATTTTGCCCGCGGCTTTGCCCGTCTCTCTCTGGTAGTTTGACGCCATGAAAGCTTTTTTTTACAAAACTTTTGTATACAGTATAGTCTATACTACAATACTGATCTATAATATAAAAATCAATTGTTGTTCGTTAGTCTCGCTAAAACTCAAGAACGGCTGGACCGATTTGGCTTTTTTTTTTCGTGGTAAAATCATCAAATGAGTCCTTCCACCCAGGGCAGGGCGGGAGGTACTGCCAGACTTGTACGGACTAAAATCCACGGTGTCCTTCAATAGCCCTTTACGTACCGGGGTTACGGTAATTTGTGAGTCCCGCGACCCAGGCAGACTGGCCCTCTACTGGCCCCGTCACTATGCTGACACTCCTTGAGGCGCGCGTGGAACACAACGCGCCGTCGACCCGGACCGATTTGGCTTAGTAAGTAAATGATAAAAACAAAAAACGGAGGCGGTAAGAAGTTTGCCGTGTCAGCTAGTATTATGTATACTTATAAATTTAAATAAAAACTTACTAGTAGTTGAAAATTACTCCAAAGAAACTTCATACGATCGCGGGACTGTACCGAATTACCTTGACCTCGGAACGTAAAGGGCTATTGAAGGACACCGTGGATTTTAGTCAGTACGCGTCTGACAGACAGTCCCTCCCGCTCTGCCCTGGGTGGGAGGACTCATTTGATGATTTTACCACGTAAAAAAAGAAATAAATGGAAACATCATACCGTAATAAAAGGTAGCCTATGTGTTATTTTAAATTATGATCTATTTTTCGTGCTAAATTTCATACAGTTTCGTTCAGTGGTTTTGGCCTGATTGAGTAACGAACGTCTATCCAGTCACTCAAACTTTCGTATTTGTAAAATATATTTTTTTTATATAAAAAAAACTAGGAATTTCTCCTGTATCGTGGGAGGGTTTACAATCTAAACTCACAAACAGGCAGATCCAGAACAACTACCTGTAGATCATAGAGATTTATGTTCCGTACGAGAATCGATACCACGACACGCAGCTCTACTGTCTATCGCTCAGACACTGCGCCACTCGTATTGCCAATATTAGGACATCGAGTCGATAAAAAAAACCTCATTAAAAACTTAATGTATATTTATCGACATTAAACCAATTTGAGACGGTTACATCACTAATCTCGCTAATGACACATGTAGGGTTGCGACGCAAATATCGTAAACCAATTAGTTTTATCGATTGTTTTATTCTTGCTTGGTTATCATATCTCGAAGAAAAAAATTAGATAAACAGGACTTAAAACGGGACCGATTTTTTTTTTTTTTTTTAACGTGGTAAAATCATCAAATGAGTCCTCCCACCCGGGGCAGAGCGGGAGGGACTGTCAGACTCGTACTGACTAAAATCCACGGTGTCCTTCAATAGCCCTTTACGTTCCGGGGTCACGGTAATTTGTGAGTCCCGCGACCCCGGCAGGTTTTGGCCCTCTACAGGGGCCCCGTCACTATGCTGACACTCCTTGAGGCGCGCGTAGAACACAACGCGCCGTCGACCCGGGCATGGTCCATGGTCGGACAGCGAGTTGCCCATTACTCGCTGTCCGCATGCCCGGGGACCGATATTTAGAAAAATATTTGTTTTTTAAGTGATGAAGTCATCAAATGAGTCGTCCCGCCCTGGATGGAGCGTAAGGGTCTTTCTGACTAGTACTCACTAATATCCACCTTGTTCCTTTAATTGCCCTTTACGTTCCAGGGTCACGGATACCTTTATAGACAGTCTAACGACCCCGTCAGGCGTTTGGTCCTCTATGAGGCCAAACGCCTGCTGTCAGTTTACTGACAGCTTATTGAGGCGCGCGTGGAACACGATATATTAGGATTAGGAGTGCTCGTGAAGGAGGAGGACGCGAGGGCCGCGTGAGGGAGAGGACAGCGTCCTCGCGTTGTGTTCCACGCGCGCCTCAAGGAGTGTCAGCATATTGACGGGGCCTGTAGAGGGCCAAAGCCTGTCGGGGTCGCGGGACTAACGAATTACCGTGACCCCGGTACGTAAAGGGCTATGGAAGGACACCGTGGATTTTAGTCAGTACAAGTCTGACGGTCCCTCCCTGTCCTGGGTGGGAGGACTCATTCGATGATTTTTCCACGCTAAAAAAAAAGTGTATATAATAAGGGGTAAACCTATTGCAATCAATTGGTAATCAATGTTGACTCTTTGGCTACAAACTAGATACTTTACCAATCATTCATCTGGCATATTCACCGTGTTTTTCTCCCGAACTATTAACGAACATTAACATACAACTGTATCATACAAAACAGACTTCAGGAAAACATCAAAAAGATATAACTCAGACATACAATCAACAGATCAGGCAGTCATTACCTAATTAAAATCTAATTTTAAACTGATTTCACCGTCACGATCGTAGAGAGTAAGATCGTCGCGGCCGCCATTTTTAGATCTCCGACGATCGTCGTTTATTTTTGACATTTTGATGCGCCTTCGTGTAAATTCTCTCATAACTTTTGTGCCATTATTTTTATAATAAACGTTGATAAATTCGGGTTGAGATGTTGTGGTTTTTTGACGCGTGTTTGCTTGCTTTTTTTTGTTTTGACCGTTCAAAAGCTTAACATTCCTAGTCTTTAATCAATGGTAATGAAGATTAAGAGTCCACCCAGAACTAGAGTGGCTGTCTGACGAGTTTGGCGTCCTCAAAAGCGTCTATCACTTCTGGTCAACCTGTGACTCAATCGACAACCAATATCTATTTATTTAAAGAAAGAAAATATGTTTATTCGACACAGGCAAGGCACACAAAGTTCTCACAATTTTTTTTTTGAGAATTAATAGTAAAGGTACTAGGGGTACAGTATATAAGACGGGGACGCGAGTTATAATGGGGACATACACTCTTTAACTCTTTCACTAACGTAGCGCTAGCGCCATCAGGACATAATTTGCAAGCGGACATTAACAAATGGCGTACTGTTGGCGTTTGCGCTACGTTAGTATTGTGTTAAGTTTGCCTTAAGTGTGTGATTTTGTTGTAAAACCTATTAGTTTGATACTTTTTGTTAGGTTTTGTTGTCACATTGTAATGTCGATAAAAAGTTAAGTTTAAAATTCTGTTCTTACGTTTTGAAGTTTAATATAGCAACCATCGTACACGTTTATTAAGTTTTTCATTTTCGTATATTTCCACAGTATTTATCCAAGATAAGAACAAAATCGTGGTCAGTCAGAAGACGTATATCCAGGCTGTGTTGGAGAGGTTTAATATGCGAGATTGCAAGGAGATTTCTACACCTTAGGAGAATAACAAGTTGGAGAAAGGTAATCCAACATCTCTTGGTGAATATCCTTACCAAAACTTGATAGGATGTCTCATGTACTTAGCTGTGAATACGAGACCCGATATAGCTTATGCCACAAGCTATTTAAGCCAGTTTAATAACTGTTATGATAAGAGACATTGGTTGGCAGCTAAAAGGGTGTTACAGTATTTGAAAGGTACTATGGATTACTGTATTACTTACAGGAAAGTCGGTGTACGTCTGTGTGGATACACGGATGCTGACTGGGCGAACTGTGTACATGACCGTCGGTCGTACACTGGTTACTACTTCACGCTAGCAGGTGGACCTATTAGCTGGGAGTGTAAGAAGCAGCCGACGGTAGCCTTATCATCTACAGAAGCTGAGTATATGTCCTTGACCAGTGCTGCAAAGGAGGCTATTTTCCTCAGACGGTTAGTGTGTGACATTACTGGTTATGCAGAAGAGTGTTGCTATACAACGATAGTCAAAGTGCACAGAAACTTGTGCTCAATCCAGTCCACCACAATAGAACCAAACACATTGATACGAGATATCATTTTATTCGTGAAAAGGTTACTGAGGGTCTTATAGATATAAAGTTTATACCTACGGATAAAATGATGGCCGATGTTTTAACAAAGCCCTTAAGGCGCATCGCTCATCTTAGGTGCATTGTTAATATGGGTTTAGTGATAAATAGGTAGAATAATTTTCTATTTATTTATTTTTCGTCGGTTTATGTTTTGTTTTTCTGTTTAGTCTGGTAGTAATGTTGTTCTTTTCTATTGTGTTTAACATTACTACTTTATCTTTTTATTTCCATTAAGGGCGGATGTTGTAAAACCTATTAGTTTGATACTTTTTGTTAGGTTTTGTTGTCACATTGTAATGTCGATAAAAAGTTAAGTTTAAAATTCTGTTCTTACGTTTTGAAGTTTAATATAGCAACCATCGTACACGTTTACTAAGTTTTTCATTTTCGTATATTTCCACAGTATTTAGATTCTTCAGACCACAATTACAACAGATTTCCCATCATACGTCGCGTCCCCGTCTTATACACTATTCCCCTATTTGTGTCACGGCTGTGCCAAATAGGCTCAGTTCAGCAGAAAAGCCAGGCCACTAGGTGTCTGACGCTGGTTTTCAAGTGGGCCTTGTATTGGTTGTCGATTGTTTCAGCCAGCGATGGCAACCCAGGTAAAACCTAGATAATGGTACTGGAATGCAGGCCAGCATCAGCCCAGGGCAGTGGAAGCCTATTAGAACCTGCTGTCTCCCTACACAGTGGTGCGTGGTTAGTAGGGTCTGACAGACCTCATCGCCTCCCCAGGGTTGAAAAAAAATTGGGCGTCAATTAGCGAGTTAAGTCAGGTTGATGATTATGATTATGAGAGCTTAATTTCTATGATAGCTTTAAAACTACACTAGCCATTTTAAAAAGTGAAGTTCAAAATGTTACTTAACTGGGTTCTTTAGATAAAAAAGTGTGTTTGAAAAGCATGTGTGTAGCATAGTGTCGCATGAAAATGTGTTTTCTTTTGTGCATCAGTGTGGATTGTATTCTTATCAAACATTAATACTTACCCCAGCAGAAATCTATCTAAACAGTACACAGACAAATACTTACACGAAATATTACAGAACGAACAGACATACAAACAGTCGCGTTTGACACAAGCACAGCTTTAAAAAAAAGATACTGAATCTAGCATAAACAGAATCACACCTGTCAGTGTCTATTTGAAACTAAAACGACTAGTGGTATAACAGACCATATGTTAGTAGAACATGCTCTCGTTTCTACACATACCTTGAAAAAATCGAAATGAACCAGGAATTTCCAGTTCTTTCAAGATATTTGTAGGAACGGGAGTATGCCCTATACGTCAGAGTGAACACAGCCAGTAATAACCTGGGTTTGGTAGACCATACGTCAGTGGTAATGCCATGCGAATAACTGGCCCAGCGTAGTTCGAAGTTTCATTAGAATACGAGTCCTAGAACTGAACTTTACCACACAATATACTCAAATAACAAAAAAAAACCCTATCACTAAATTAAAATTAAAAAAGTTTTATCTATGGTTCTCTTAAATTGACGTTTTAGGGCCCAAAAAAATTACTTTCGACGAGTGTTTCAAATAGATTCCGGCTAGTTGAAAGCTAAGTGACAACAAATAATGATATCTAAGTTAACCAAGCTTCTAAAGATTAATTTACAGCCTACATAGTTTATAAAAATCGTACAATCTCATGTGTTTTATTATTTTGTAAGCATAGCTATCAATCACACTATGATAATAACCACTGTAAGCTGACCATTCCTTATACGACAAGATCATACAGAGTGGGATCAAGTAATACAGGATATGTATAGCTTAGTTGTATTTGAAATGTCTCAATAAAAGCTTGGGTTGAAAAAAAACGCCAAAAGCGAACGATTAAAGCTACATCATATGCACTAAATACGAAAGAGATAGAAAAAACAAAAAAAAAACAAATATATTTCTAATTTTACTTACTTATATACTTTTTTAAATACGTTTTAGTAAATGATTAGCTGATAATGTGTTACCTTTTGCTGTTTTGTTAATAATTTAAACAAAAAATATATGAAATAAAACAAAAAAGCTGAAACTGTGACTTTTTTGTGAAGAAATAATCTGCTTTATTACGTTAGCCAACCGAGTCTACGACATAGTTTAAATTTTTTTCAATATTTTCGCTAAATATTTCAAGTGAACAATATTATAGGTAAGCATAAAAGCAACTGGCGAGTGTAAAAATGGCTTTTATTAGCTTTTTTATTTTATTTTTGTCAAAAGCCTAAAAGCTCGTGAGTTAATTTTTTTTTGTTAAAAAAAAATATAAACAGTACTTACTTTGGCATTCCGCCTGAACAAGGGGGCTGAGACTTAGTGCCCATAATGCTGAAAATCCATGCTTGAATTAGTAAAAAGAAAAAACATATAAGAAAAACGAAAACACTACACAGTTATCTAAATAGAAGAAGTTACACAGTAAAAAGATACATCCTGTAAATAACTGAATAAAAAAAACGAAATTTAAAAAAAAAACTTTTTTTTTCATGCTTTTTCATGTCCATAGACTGGTTGGCTGTATATTAAAAGAGAAACACCTAAGTAAAAACGCTAAATGATTAATACAAAAGTCATTAATAACAATGTCGTTTGAATAAATTTTCTAAGTTAAATTCTTACCGAAAAATCGTGATAAAAAAATTAATAATCTGAAAAAATGAGGATCAGTTATTCACAGGAAGAAAGAAATGTTTGAGTGTTTTTTGTTAGTTTTTTTTTAAATATATTTTAGTTCGTCTATTGTGACTAAAATAATTATGACATGCAATTATTGCATTCCACAATTCCAACATTTAAACACGCATTCCTGTGGGCACTCAAACACAATACATTTATCGAACTGCGAAAATATCGATAATTTCCCATCACTATTGTATTTAGTTGATGATAATTGAAAATCACATCACCAGGAGCGAAATCATGTCAGGGTTCCATTTGTGTTTTTTCATTCATGTTACAGTTTGTATTTTTGAAACTGCTTAGTATTTGATATTCACAATTTATTGATTTTAGCTGTATCTATTATAATATGAATTAATGTAGGTATTAAATAATTCAGATAGGTACAATATTGATAGTTTTTCTTGCCCCGCACTAGGATTTCGTGTGGTTACAAACATATAAATTCAAAAGTACCTACTTATTTAGTAAATGCTGTCTAAATTGATGCAGCTGAACACCAATTTTTAACATGTCACGACTGCTTATCTGACCTCCACAACCCAGTTAGTACTAGGTATTTAAGTCAAGGTATTTAACTGTCTTTGGCTCTTATCATCTGACCATAGTGTCGGAAGTAGATGGCAGTTTATGCCGCTCTGTTACCACGATATCGCGCCGTGTTCATTGATCACGATGTTCTGGCTTAAATAAGGTAATTTCAGCGGCTCACTGGTGCGAAAGAACAAGCTTTATGAATTTATAATGCATTGTTTTAGAGCCCTGAGTGGAAGGAAAGCAACACCTCAACTGGTGTTGATTTTTAAGCGATGAAAAAGAGGTAATAATGTCAATGGAGACTTTTTTCAGTGTTCAATTATTAACGGTTCAAAATTTGTACATTTTATTGTTGTATGATTTAAGTCATAATCGAAGCAGGCCTATGAATCATTCGAGTGACGACGTATTCGGCTTATTTTGTCAGAGATTGGGCGAAATAGGCAAGACATCAGAAACTAAAAAGATATACGAGAATTTGGCCAGAAATTGGAAAGAACAGGCAAACAAAAAAAAAAATCGGTTTGACTGGTTTATTTTCTACTCTGTAAAAGAAGTTGGCATTTTTGTGTGATTAATTGATAACAAAGCTTTGGATAAAAAAATACTACAATAAAAATAAAATCACTTTTGTAAATGACACATTTAGTTACGCGCCAACCCCAAAATAGTGATGTGACACCCATATATCCCAAAAAATATCGATATGTTCGCAGCTGTGAACACGACACAGATCTAACAACGGGTACGCTATGGTACACAACACTTGAGTGACATTTTGACACTTTTCGGTACTTCGTCGCGTATTACCAGTCCGTATGCAGGAGTTGGATTTTACTTGGTCCACCCCAAACCAGGACATCAGCAAAACTGGAAAAGATTAAAGATACATTCATTAAAACATGTTTTATAGATTTTTCATAAGTCTAAAACATAGGTTTTCATAAACAGGATAACAAATCAGGCGAGACCCTATATTGTAACGTACATTTAAAGTAAAGACTATAGAGGGCCAAAGCCTGCCGGGGTTGCGGGACTAACGAATTACCGTGACCCCGGCACGTAAAGGGCTATTGAAGGACACCGTGGATTTTATTCAGTACAAGTCTGACAGTTCCTCCCGCTCTGTCCTGGGTGGAAAAAAAAAGTAAAGACTTTAGAATCTGACCAGCGAAAACTGTTAAAGAACAAGATAGGAATTTACAAAAATCAAAAGCTGCCTACGCTGCGCGCTTTTCGAACGGAGTTGATACTATTTATCATCATATATTATTATCGCTTATTGTATCTTGAACAATAAATAGTAATATAGCATATTGCAAGGATCGGTTGCACTTGTTTTTTATTTTTTAATTACCGTTTTTTACTCTTATTGGCCAAACTCTAATTGGCTCATCAGAGAAAAAGTAATTATGTGGTCTTGGAACTGACCGTACACATTATTTTCAAAATTTCATAAAATGTCGTGATTTGTTTGTTTTTAGGGTTCCGTACCTCAAAAGGAAAAAAACGGAACCCTTATAGGATCACTTTGTTGTCCGTCTGTCCGTCTGTCTGTCCGTCCGTCTGTCAAGACCCTTTTTCTCAGGAACGCGTGGAGGTATGAAGCTGAAATTTATATCAATTACTCAGGTCTACTGTCCCTTGAAGCTGTGAAAAAATCAAACTTCTAAGCCAACGCAATCAAAAGATACAGACGTTTATGCCGCAAATTTTCGACACTTGCAAGGGAATCAAAACCTACAGGGTGCTTCCCGTGAACTCAGAATCTTGAAATTTGGTACGAAGCAACGTCTTATAGCATAGATAAAGAAAAAATTACGAAAACCATAAATTTTTAGTTACATCACATAATATATATTTTTTAATAATTTTAAACTTACTACCCATTTCCTCATAAACGCGTAGAGGTATTAAATTGAAATTCATACCAAATACTCTCAGGTCTATAATACCTTTAAGCTGTAACAAAATCAAACTTCTATGTCAACGCAATCAAAAGAAACAGCAATTTAAGCTGCATATTTTGAAACTCGCAAGTACTCGCAAGGGAATCAAAACCTAAAGGGTACTTCCAGTCGACCTAGAATCTTGAAATTTGGCATGAAGCAACGTTTTATAGCACACATAAAGGAAAAATTCCGAAAACCTTAAATTTTTAGTTACATTACAAAATATATAAACTTATTACTTTTTTCCTCATGAACGCGTAGAGCTATCAAGTTGAAATTCATATCAAATACTTAGATCTAATTGTCGGCGCAGTAATTACCTGGACTAGAATGACAGTTAACGATAAAGAGATCTTTGTCTTAAATTTATGCTCCTCCATCTTTCCCCATTGTAATGTTATGAATTTCATTTTGCAATAAAAATACCATAGTTATGACTCGATTGTCGTAATGAACGAACTTTGTAAACCTTGCAGGTTTGTACGGAACCCTCGGTGCGCGAGTCCGACTCGCACTTGGCCGGTTTTTTTAGAATTTAATCGATCAAAACAACGGTTAAATGAGTACGGGAAATGAACTGTTTTACTTTAGATATTGTAGTATATAATACCAATAATTCCTACCTAATGTGTGTAATTTATTTGAGATATTGCAGTTTTAATGTGAATTCATTGGTGAGTAGTAATATTTTGAGATGGCAAACTTCCAAGAACAAGAAATTGGTAATAGCATTTTTCCAGATTTTGTAACTACATATAAATCCGAATAAACAGGTACGGCTACATAACATATATATTTTATTAATTTAAAAAATCCTTTGGTATGGTAATATTTCTAGTGTTTCGACGCATAGTTTCATACTCCAGTCTTTTTTTACATCAAATTAAAACAATAATAGTAATAAAAAATGTAAAGAAAATGGTTTCGAGCTGATGATTTAGGATCAAACCAACATTCAAAAAGGGAGAACTTTTCTCGATTTCTACAAAAAAAAAATGACAAAATTGTCCCACACTGCGAAGTTTTTAACTTATTTTGTTTGCTCATGAATCGAACGGATTTCACGCAACGTAGCAGCCAAACACTCAACCATTACACCAAAACTACGTTTTTCCATAGTTTTTATTGTCATTTTTTTAAAAGTTACGATTGAAAAATTAGATTCGTCGATTTAAACAAGCTCATGAGTTAGTTTTAAAAAACAACAAAAAAATAAACGTTCTCCATGATGAAAAGGAAGTTGAAAATGCGTGAATCTGGAACGAGTCCCCAACATTAAATATATAACATTTTGTCCCCGAAATAACCCTTTAGTAAATTATCGTAGCTCAGACGTCATAGACGTATAAATATACTAGAATGCGCCAATATCTGTGATTCTATGCCAAAGTGGCATTATAAAATCATCATATTTTAATAAGTGTCCTTTCCTACGTTGGTTTAGCTTTTAGTATTCGTATCTTCAAATAATTGGGTTTTATCGTCATTTATTTATTTATTTAATTCTGACCAAGTGGGACATGTGAAATTGGTAAATAAAATAGAGAATTTAAAATTAATATTATTTAAAAAAAGGTATTTATTGGACTTACACATGCACATGACAGAACAACAGCATCCTCGACAAAACAAGATAATATAAAAAGAAAAACAAAAAAAAGCAACGTTATCCTGCACGTGGTCAACAGGCCCTTATCTCAGAATGTACTGCGACATAGCAAGCCTAACTAGGTATAATTATATATTATTTAGTTAAATATTTCATAAAACTAATTATGTTCATGAGTATCATACGATCTATCGATAAAAAAAAAATAGGTATGCGCGTTAAGCGCATCACTCAACAATGCAAAATCGGTTTGGTATTATTTTTTTTTTGTTAAAATTATTTTCTTCTATTTTCTTTGTTATGAAATATTTCTATTTGGTAATGTTGCCAAAACTTTCTAGAATTTTGTTTCTATGATAAACTTTTATTATAATCACTAATTATTGTAAAAAAAAACCCATCGCATCTGTCTGAATGTGATAAACTTAAAAACTACCGAACGATTTTTCGTATGATTTTGGACTGTCAGACTCGTACTGACTAAAATCCACAGTGTCCTTCAATAGACCAGGCTTATTCATCTACTTGCGAAAGGCTAGACAGATATATGCTTACTTTATTTTGAAATTCTTGGTAAAAATAAATTCAAAAATCGGGAAAAAATATTCACTTTAGGTTCTTAATGAATTTTTTCGTTGGGAAAACCATTGCGAAATCAAGATCAGATATTTTTTTAAATTGTTACTTTACATAACAACATCTGTACAGTAGCAAATTAAATTATGCTAACGCCAAAAAAACTTCTTTTTTTCAACTCATACAAATAAAGTAAATATTCAGGTTTAAATTTCTAATGATGAAAAAAATAATTAACGAGCTATGGTGTTACAAATGACCGCAGTAATGCAATCATTTGATTCAAGGTTGAATGTGTTAATATAATAATTACTAATCATTATTATGACCGCTGCTTCGCCCGCTTAATGTTTGATAACGGGATAAAAAGTATTCTACTTATATGTAAATATAGATTAATAGATACTGCGAGACGGAATGGGAAGCGGTCGCTATCTTCTGCGAAGCACTCATGCTAGCAAAGGAGGAGGCGGGACGCGTTAGGGAGAGGACAGCGTCCACCTCACGTTGACCTCACGACACAGCCGCCGCGGGAACCGCATATCGGACCGTAAAAAATCGGACTGCCGGACAGTAAAATTCCTTGTAGTGCACAATCGCCCTTTAACTAAATATGCATACGTTGAAAACCGTTGTAATTACAAAATTCAATTTGTGGGTAGATGCTTGTCTTTAAAAAACTATTTTGATCAAACTTAATTTTTATATAACTACCTACTATTTTATTTTATAAAACGCCTCATTTCACTCCAAATGTGTTTGAAAATTCTCGAAACATCAAACCAGACAGTTCTTTTTTCAAATCGCGCGCTATTCTATTTTTTTTGTTTTCATCGCCGCCATTTTCTGAGTCATACTGTCATTTTGCGGTGAAAACTTAAATAGGCATTACTGCGTAATGAGAGGTTGCTAACCCATCGGTTACTGGTTGCGCGGTTACTTTTCCCTGTAGATTTATGATTGACTTGGTATTATAAACAGCTTGGAACCTACCTACATTCTAGAAGTTTCGATTAATTGACGGCTCTCTAGGAAAAACAACGGTGGCCCAGTGACACAAGATTATTTCTACATTTTACCTTTTTTTTTTAGCGTGGTAAAATCATCAAATGAGTCCACCCACCCAGGGCAGGGCGAGAGGGACTGTCAGGCTTGTACTACTACTGTAGGTACCGGGGTCACGGTAAATCGTTAGTCCCGCGACCTCTACTTTTTACCTACAGCGTGCTTAAAGTATTTACAACGTTTATTGCATGGAAAAAAAGCCCCCTAGTATACAAACAAGGAATTAATTCTTTCCATCAAAGTAGATAGGTACTGTCAAAGTTCCAGTTCACGCGACATGCGCCACGGCAACGGACGTCGCGAGGTGATTACCGGCCACCGTAGGCGCGGGCATGCGGACGGTGAGTAATGGGTGACTCGCCGTCCGATCATGAACCATGCCCGGGGTCTACGGCGCGTCGTGTCCCACGCGCGCGTCGAAGAGCTATCAGCAATCTAACGGGGCCCTTAGAAGGCCAAAGCCTGCCGGGGTCGCGGGACTGTCTGATTAGGTAACCGTGGCCCTGGAACGTAAAGGGCTATTAGAGTCCGACAGTACCTCCCCCCCCCCCTTATTGCCTATGCCACTCAGAACCAATGCAGCTTGCAACTGGTGAAAGAATTATGAAAAAGGGATAGTAGTAGTAGAAAGAATTTTTTAAATCGGTCAAGTAGTTTTTGAGTTTCGTCATTACGAACATACAAAAATAAAAATGTTTCCTCTTTAGATTCTAACATACTAGAATCTATTTCAGTGACGTTCATTGTCCACCGTGCTATTTTGGTCGCCATGTTGACAATGTATAGAAGTGACTCGAGTGGAGGTCGGCGTGTCGGGTCAGGTCAAGTCGCTGTGCTAAAGGCTTGGATTTGGATGGGTTACTTGTTTTAATATTCTCTTTGGAGATTTTTGGTAGAAACGGGTGAGTTTGTGGGTGTACTTACGCCTTATTATTGCGATATTTTAAAAAAGTAGTCAAATGATTATTAAAAAGTTTAGTCAAATATTTATTCTACGGTTTTTTTTTTTACTTAAATTATATACCTACAAACTATAAATAAAAACTTACTAGTGATATGTACGAAAAAAAAGTAAACAAAAAACATTAAAAGGACGTCAAAGAATACGTCGACGTCCGTCCGTAATTTTTTGTCAAATTGATGACTAATAAATGTTGTACATTATTATATTCAACTAGCTTTTGCCCGCGACTTCGTTCGCGTGGAAGAGTGACTTCCAGCAGATTTTTGGTTTTACCCACATAGTTCCCGATCTCGCGGGATATTCTAGGGAACTCTTCAAAAATCAACATAATGAGCTCTGCGTTTGAATTTAAGAGATGTATACTCATTTAGGGCATTAAAGCCGTTTTGCCGATCGAAAAAGGCGAAAATGTTATTTTTCCCTTATTTTCTCATCAGTCTACTGATTTGACATTTCAGTCCAAAAGGAAAAAAGACTGTTTCTCCCTTGACAAATTTTCTATTATTTTAGGTTTTAGAGATTATGAAAGTTTCTTACACCAAGACATTTCTGTTTACCACGTTTTAAGTTTAGCCATCCTTTGCAAAAATATAAAGGTTTTGTGGTTTCGACACTCTTGAGCACGCAACGTAGAGTTGTCCATGTCTTTTTCAAGATGTACCCCCGCAACTTTTAGCGTTTGCCCTTGGGCTTTATTTATGGTCATTGCAAACGCAGTTTACAGCGGAAACTGAACTCTTTTGAATTGGAATGGCAAACCAGTTGGAATGATGGGAATACGGGGAATACCTAATAAAAGTTTCGCCTTTTGCCATCCCAGTCATAATAACGGCTTTAATGACATTCCGTCCTAAATAGGTTATTTGTAACCGTATGCCGTTATATAGTCTTGGTGGATCTAGTTATATAGTTTCTCATAAGCATCACAGGAACACCAATTATACAACGGAACAATTTAAAATTTACGAAACAGGACCAGTCCACATAAACTATCATACAACCGACAATAAGTACAATTTTGGTTCCAACGCCATCTATCAATCCATAGTGACAACTCGTGTAACGATCGACACCATTGAACGATCACCGCCATCTATTGAGAGTTTAAGGAATTATCTATACTCCGTTAGAGCATTTCATAAATTTTATTTTTTATTTTTTTGTAATAAAAACTATCCTATGTCCTTTCTCAAGTTCCAAACTATGTCTGTACCAAATTTCACACAAATCGGTTCAGTAGTTTAGGCGTGAAGAAAAGACAGACAGACAGACAGACAGACAGACAGAAAGACAGACAGACAGACAGACAGAGTTACTTTCGCATTTATAATATTAGTTAGGATAATACAATACTGCCAAAACGGATGCAGTTGTTAAATTATAAATTAAAATGTTGAGTCAAATTAATGACTATTTTCTATTTTTTCAATGTTTAAAAAATACAAGTTAAAAGTAAACAATAAATTAATAAAAAGAACTCATAAATAAATGTTTTGTGAAAATCATGTATTTTTATGGGTATTCCTTTGAAATGGTATTACTTACAAAAATGAATTGTTTTTCTTTTCATTTCCAAAAATAATTAAAAACAAATACTTTGCACAGCTATGTCTCGTATTATGTACAGACGCCAGCCGGTCAACTTACCCGTATTTGTGGAATTTTACCAATCGAAGATTAACCTTCCGCTGTTGTGATAAGGTTGACAATGTTTAAAGAAATTTGACAGATTGAGGAAGTTGGATGCGCTGGCGTCTCTACATATTTAATTAATTATTTCAGTAAAGGAAGACACCTACTTTTTTTATGTAACTAACTACTCAACCATTTTATCAAGTTTTGCACAATATGCAACCAGAGATCATGAACCTTTGGAAAAAAAAACACTATAATAGGAATTTTAATTTCTCGAGTTGGTAACACTGATAGGGCGATTGTGCACTACAAGGAATTTTACTGTCCGAACATCCGATTTTTTACGGTCCGAAGTGGCATGAAAAAAACGGATGATTGGCTTGCGCACTTGTCCGTCTTTACTCGGATGATACGCCTCAGTTTAGGGTAGCTCTGTCTTTGAAACTACACGCCACACACGGGAAATTACTCTGAACGATGACCGTTCCGGAATGGGGAAAAGTAAAATGTCCGACGGTAAAATTACGTATAGTGCACAAACTAGTATATACATTATATGGCGTGCCATATCGGACCGTAAAAAATCTGACTGCCGGGCAGTAAAATTCCTTGTAGTGCACAATCGCCCTTAGAGGAACTGTCAAAATTGAATTAAAATATTTATTTCGCTCCGTAGTAACTAACACCTTACGAGGCTCTCATTGTGCAGCTGGCTCAAGGGCCTGATGCAGAAAGCAGTTCTCTTGGACACGGCGCGCATTGTGAGGAGGCTCCTCTCTCTAGAGCCCTAGCCACCTGCACTTTGGATCCTGACCCCGATGCTGGTGGACCTACTATTTTATATTTTAATTGTTTTTTTTTAAATAATATTTAAATAAAAATAACATACCATGTAAAAAAATAGAGAAAAAAGTAAAATAAAAACAAGTAAATATTATAAACATTACGGTACCTTAATTTAAATCATTTTTCGAGTTACTTTACTACTTTATATTTAATTCAAGTAACGTAGGAAAATATTAATTATGTTTCGCAAATTGCTGACAAACTATTTTTTCGTATACCGACAGTTGTATAAAATTACTGTGACACCAAAAGTAGAATTCTTAAGTCCTTCCATAGTTTTTTATGTTCCGATTTTGCATCGCTGTGAAATCTCGAAACTCAAACCCACATAACACATCTTCGTCTTATAGTTATTTATTACGTACTAAGTATATTCTTACTATTCACTGTGTCTTACAGCAATGACATTAAATATAACTTCAATTTTGACAGTGATTCAAAAGCAGGGGCAAATCTATGAAAGGGTACAGTCATTTCATAGATTTTTAGTACTATTTTGTGTGTCGATCGATTTGCTGAAAAAGTAATTTAAATAAATTGATAAAGTAATAAAAAATGTGATTTCTCACCTGGCACGGGAAATATCCAGCGCATTTTTTCTATTTCGTCCTTCCTGCTTGTCAAGTGGTCTTCAGCTCGATTTTCTTTTCATTTCCACTTCAATTTTATCTTAATTATTTATAATTATTATTAAAATCGTAAGTTTTTATAAACTAGAAGTGTTTTCATAACAAAAGAAACGATATTACTGGTTCAAAATGTTATTTAAACAATTAATAAAATAAAGTCAAAGTAAATAATGTAAATATAATAATTATCTTTTGAAACAGGTACTTTGATAGCTTAGATAAAATGACATAACACTCTGCTGCTTTTCTTTTTTTTTCATAGATTTCTATAAAAAAAAATAGTTTCTCTAATATTGGCTTGGTATAAAGAACATACATAGCATATTTTATGCTTTCAGAAAGTCATTAAAAGCGCTCCACATTTTGTCTGGAGGTTTGAGAAAAAATGTTCAACAAAAACCTCCCGTGGTTGAATCAACTCAATAATTTATGAAAATAATAAAATAAAAGTAATTAACAGTTTATGCACATTTAATTTATCAAAAGTGTTCCTTTTATTTCCATGAAAAGCACTTGATATGATGTTTGAAAAAAATAATTAAAAAAACTTTACTATATCAAGAGGCACTATCACAAAAGTCTACATACAAGAATTCAGCAAATATTTAGCGCCATCTATGGCATTTTGACACAACCAACGCACTGTTCTATTATTTTTTAATTTTGACACTGCAGATGACAGCATTCATTCCATTATTTCCGGTTTTCGAAAATAAATGGCGGGAGTTTTCATCATTTATGACCACTCTTCATGTTTTTTTTCTTAATTTATTGACACTGCGGTGTTTTCATTTCGCAAAAAATATCAATTTATGTAAGTCAGCATACATACGCATGTATGTTAAATAATTTCTTTGTATGGTATTATAGAAATGAATTGCGTTGACGTTATTTTGTCGCAGTATAATCATTGTGACATTAGTGTGTGGAATCTAAAAAAATCGTACTACAGCACGCGGGACAATGCGCGGACATTATTGATTTTACGTACCGCTACATTCCACGATTATTATTTAACAAAAACACTGTTGGATTATCTATTTTATGAAAACACATTATCACGAAAAACTAGTGTACCTAATATTCACTGGAATTATTAACAGGTTCTTTTGCTTTCCGCAACAAATTCTAAAAAAAATACTTTCATATAGTAAAAACATAAAAGGTTTTTTGTGTAAACGTTAAATTGTCCGAACAAATTAACGTTTAATGTAGCATGTTATTTTTTACCTACCAATTAACATTATGATAGCCGTTTACGTGAAAAAATAAACACTAATCACTGTTACCTAATTAACTTGTGTTATAAATATGGTTTAATCATAATTAAATGTGTGTTTTTTGTATTTATTCTATGTTTTATAACGTTATGCGTGAATGCAGCGATTTTAAGCCCATTTTACGAGGGGACACGCCGACTAGACAGCGCGCGGCGGACTTACTGGCGGGGATACCAGCCTATATTCAAAGTTACGCAATACGCAAGGTGAAAAAACAATGCTGGAGCAATTAAACTGTCACATTTTTGCTAAAAATAATCCCTTTGTACTGTTGTTTCTTCATTTTTAACCAGAATTAGGTCTATTTTGAAATCTTATGAATGGTTTTGTAGAGTAAAGAGGTGTAAAGCATGTTAAAGTGACGCATATCGTTTAAATATTCTATTAATGTATAATAACAGAGGGGAGTGTCGTTGGTTCTTGTTTGCTGTTAGCAACTAAAACTTGATAAATTACTATGCATGGGCATTTGAGCTATTTCTGAGACAGTTTAATATAACTTAGCATGTTTTTGAGATTGGGATAGTTGACATATGGAATTTGTATTTGGTAATAAACAGTAGAAAACCCTAGGGCAGAACGGAAGTCAAAAGGGCTGATCTTTGTCCAGCTCTGGGAATGGCAAGAAAAGTAGGTACGGAGTAGATGAAGTAAATTAGGAAACTGCATTAATTTAAGTGAAATAAATATATGTACAGGCATCAAATTGATAAATATATGCACATCAACCTACCTCAATCTATCAAACTTCAATAGATTTTCAACCTTATCACAATAGTGGAAGGTTAGTGCTCGATTGGTAAAATTTGACAGATTTGGGTAGGTTGACCTGCTGTTGATAAACTGATTTCTTTTTAATCATTTCATTTTCATAATCACCAAAAAGTTTTTAAAACCATAAAAAATGTTACGTATAGTCACAAGAAATCGGTTCAAAACAAAAATAGCTATCTTCTTCTTTCTTGTTAGTTTTTCCCCAAATTCACGCACATGTTCATAATCTGGCAACCCAGTCACTCCGGCATTGGGTCTGTATTACTGCTATGCGGAAAACTGAAAACGCTCACATTTTAGGCTGTATACTATAAAATAAGGCTATTTCCTTACTGACAACAAGTGGCAAAAATGATTATATTAATTACTGAGTATAAGCAATTAATTTAGTTTTTCTTATCAATTATTTTAGGAGTACCTATATTATCTAATCCTGCCTTTCAACATCTTAAATACCTGGAATATTTAAAAAATCTAGATTTCTAAGTATTTATTTGGAGAAACACAGTTTTACGGATAATAGACGTAGAAATATTAGTAGAATACTTGTTTATTAAGTAAAGCCTCACACAATTATTCCATTTAAATAACGTTAGTAAGATTTTCTTTTTCTTAAATAAAATAGGAAATAAAAATATCAAGTAACTCCGTATTTACTCTGTTAAACAGCGTCATCTAGCGGAGAAAACTTAAAGTCTTTCGCTTCAGCGAAAGGAAATTTCTTCGTTCTGTTTCCTTCATTTTCCCGATGAGGGTAGACGGTGTAGTACACTAAGATATTGGCTAGACGAAAATGTCAGATGGCGTTGATTTTTAGGAGTTTACTATGTCTGTTTGCTTTGTATACACAGTGAGCATATTTATTGCATCGGAAATACGTTTATTTTATTTATTTTAAGTTAAATAAAATGATCTTTGCCACGCGCGAGAAAAATGTTGCGAATCTCTGATAGGATATGGATACTTCTTTCATGTTTTCTATGCCGTGTTTCCGGTTAGCATCTTTTTATTCTTAATTTTGCCAAACATCATGTTTTTATTTAAACGGATTTAATTATTAAATAAAGTAATATTAATCAAACAATAATTAACTGTTCCTTGAACACGTTTTAGTAAAAAAATATGTAATTAGAATTTTCAAGGGATTAACATAAATGTTCTGTTGACGATATTATTAATTTGTTTTGCGTAACAGTACAAAATAAACACTTATTTAATTCATGCAATTTAGAAAAAAAATTAACATTTTCAGTACATTATATTTCTCCTTCCTAAATGACTTTTATGAAATAAGATAAATAATTATGTAGCGGAAATATTCAACTGTCATCGGTGAAAAAAGGCGGGTAATTTCTTACATTTCAAGTGGCGATAACAAAATGAGTAGGTATGACTTTTTATGTCGTGATTAAGTGATCAGTGTTGTTCAGTGGAAATAGTGAATTCGAGTTTTAGATTAAAGACAACGTGTTATGTAAGTTATTTGTTTTTTAATAAGTCGATCTTTCGCTGCTAAGTATGTACAATGTGGACTTTACTAGATTCTGCGCGGTTCATTTGTTTTTTTTTAGCCTCATAACGGGCGCTGATCAAATGGCCAGCCCCATATATTTAGACAGTTTAAATAAAATCACTCAGCATTTGAATTTTCCCTAAAATAAAAAACAAGTCATTTATTTCAAGTAGGCCAGTTACAGGCACTATTGAATTGTCAAAAGACAAAAGTAAAATAAAATTGTTTAAAAATAGTTACGGTGCTACAGTCCCAGTCACAAGACATAAAAACTGTTAAAGTACTGTTAAAAAATGGAATTTGGAGGTGGTTCCTGTCCAACAACGCTATTCTCTAAGTTTATGAGATCTCATCGCCGGACTCTATGATGTGCTCTACGACGAAACGGCTTTGAGATCCTCCAATCGTGCAGCGCGATTGGATAGTGTCGCTGTCAAGTGAATACCAAACTTTGGTCTCAGCGTTGCGTGAGCGCTCCGGCTGCGCGCTCACAAGGCAGAGTTTATAGAGAATATCACTGCAGACTTATGTTATAAAATGTCCAGATCCGTATTAATTATGTACTTATTCAGTCATGGTCGCGGGACTACGAATTACCGTGACCCCGGAACTTAAAGAGCTATTGAAGGACACCGTGGATTTTAGTCAATACAAGTCTGACAGTCCCTCCCGCTCTGCCCTGGGTGGGAGTACTCATTTGATGATTTTACCACGTAAAAAAAAACCTATTCAGTCATGAAACAGGTATTATATGTAGTACGAGCTCCTAGGCGATGAAATTTCATTTGAATGGAAATTGATGACGAAACTACAGGAATTTCGCATTTAGATCTCTAGTTATAGGTGACATGGTGAGCGGCAGAGGTTCTCAAACATGCTTAGTATATTATATACCTACTCGAATTTAGAACCGCGTATTTTACGTAAGTTATGTAGGAATTAAAGCCGCAATGAATTAATTATGCTCTTTCATACAAATATCAATCTTAGACTTACAACAACCATATTATTATGAAAGTTCTGCCTTCGCGGTGTTACCACGTCGGAAACAAAAACGCTGTTAAACAACTCGCCGAAACGAACACGTTGGCAGCAATACGTGGGAAAACAAACCGTCCGCCCTACGCATTACAAGTGTAAATCATCTGCATCGTAAGATCATGTCTCTTGGTACGTAGGGCGTCGGCTGGTAACAAACGTTGCCTGATAACGTGGGATACGTAAGCGATGGAAACGTAGCGATGGGAACGCAAGACGTGGGTAACAATCATGCTAGAGTCTTGAAGAGTAGAGTACTAGTTTAAAGATCACAGAGCTCTCTATGTGCTGTCATTCATTTCAGTCATAAAATGTTATGTAGGTACGAGTCTGTTGGCTATAAAATTGTAACATCAACAATTTCCATTCAATCAGATTCAACCTATTTTGAAGTGAAAACTTCTTTAGCGGCGTTGTGCACTTTTTTTGGAATGGGTAAAAAATGTTAAACTCGCGTCAGGACACGTGACCTGATCGAAAATTCGTAAGACGGCGCAGGGCGCTTGCGCGAATGTTCGTGTGTGTTTATTACTATTCAAGTTTTCACTTCTGCCGGCACTCCCAGAGTGCAACCCGTCGTTTTTTTTTACGGGGTTTTTCCTGCTACTGACTAAAATCCATGGTATCCTTCAATAGCCCTTTACGTTCCGGGGTCGAAGTCGGGCGAGACGGATTGAGAAGCGGTATAGTCTCCTTCTACGAGGCAGTCATATAGCGAAGGTAAGTAGGTAAGGAAGAAGGCAGGCGCTGTGAGGGATAGGACAGCATCCACCTCACGACCAAGCCGCCGCGGGAGATGCCCACGGCATCGGACGTCGCGAGGTGATTTCCGGCCACCGTAGGCGTAGGCATGCGGACGGCGAGTAATGGGTGACTCGCTGTCAGATCATGGACCATGCCCAGGTCGACGGCGCGTCTTGTGCGTCACGCGCGCCTCAGAGCTGTCAGCAATCTGAGGGCTAAAGCCTGCCGGGGTCACGGGACTGCCTCATCAGGTAACCGTGACCCTGGAACGTATGAACTAACGCGGCTAACGTGGTAACGTGGCTATTGAAGGATCACCATGGATTTTGGACAGTAGAAGTATGACAGTCCGTCCCGTCCCGCCCTAAGTGGGGGGACACATTTGATTTGATTTAAGCACGACAAAAAAATGGTAGTTGAGGAATGGAGAGGCGCCACGACGTCACCACCTTACGCCTGACGCAGGTCCTTACTGGACACGGTTGACGGGTGACGATTTTCGGCCACCGTAAGGCTGACCCCACATTTGGCGAGTCGCGTTCTTACCCCTTCGCCCGCTATCCCCGCCGCTCGCCGCCGCCGCGCCGCCCGGGTTAAACGCCAAGGCGAGCGCCGCACGCGCGTTGCGCGCACGCTGCATGCACGTCACACGGCGGCAACACCCGACCCTCGCGCACGCGGCGCTCGCGCTACTCGCTCGCCCGAGGATCGCGCACGCCAAATGTGGGGTCAGCCTAAGCGCGGGCATGTAGACAGCGAGCGATGACTCGTTGTCCGATCACGGACTGTGCTCGGGTCGATAGCGCGTCGCTTATGTCTGCACGTACATTTTTTCCGAAAAATTGCGACTGGACATATTTTTTTTCTTGTGTCCCAATTTGTAGGTAAGGAAAATACAACGGGTAGGTGGAAAACCGGTGTGAGCGGGGCGGGGCGCTAGTATAACATAGACAGACGATCGGATTTGTGCAGAGGCTGAGCGATTGTCGCAAGGAATAAATATTTGTACTATCTACAAAAAGTCGTCTCGGATTTGTGTGTGTGTTCTAAACGTATCCACGATACAGGAAAAATGTCTTGTTAGGAGTTATTTATTTGGCTAACTTCCATACAAAATATTCCATATTAAATTTTTTGTTCACTCTGGCTATAAGGGAAATATGGCAAATATTCTTCAAAATGGTCTTTTTATACCAAATAAAACGCAAACATAAAGGCTTAAAAATCATTTTTATTCATAACTATCGTACATTAATAATCAATAATTATTAATTATAAATTTAAATACAGTAAGTAATTACGGGTATTTGACACTGCGCCACTCTCGCACTCAAGCGTTATTATATTTTAAATGCACTTCTTATACATAATTATGTCACGTAGTACGTTATATTATGAGGCTATTTACTCAAATATTACGAACTCTCAACTTTTACGCATATTTATAAAAACAAAAAAAGAATATCCTTGAACACAATTTCTCCAAAAAAAAAATATTCAAATCAATTTAATTTTTAAGTAAATAGTCTTCAAGAATCGTTGCTCCAAACATTTTTGCAAAAAAAGATACTATTTTCCAATTTAATGGTAAATTGAATTAATTATAGAAGGAATGATATTCCTATGCTCAGGAATATTTATTATAATTATGGAAATATTCCCAAGTATTAATATGGGTTTCTACAATTTTCATAAAAGTCAGATTTGAAAAACAAATTGCGCTGTAGGTAAGGTATACAATATTAATGGCTACAATACGCTTAAATACAAATAAAAAAAGAGTGGTTCTTACTCGACCGCGGTGTAACAGATGGGTAATGATTTTACTGTGCCTATAAAACACATATTTCACAATGTTGAACATTTAATTGTCCAGATAATACAAATACTGCACGCCAGAGTTACCGACATGGATCTGACATACAACTGTTTTTTTTAAAACTTGGGAACAACAAAAATGTCTGTCGCAACGATACAACGTACTACGCAACAAGCAACAATTAAGACTTCAGTGTTTTAAAACATATAGAGCTGTGTGCATGTACAATTATGTTACATAATAATGTCTTTTTGAACACTTTGAAAATTAAATTAACTTTGACTTTATAAGACGCTCTTCCATTGCTATATGAGTAAAATTACTATCGCTTTGTTTAAACAAGTAGAGGGTATAACCAAAAGGTATTTACAACGCCCTGGGGACCTACCCTATTCATTAGCGAAGGTGAATCTTTTTCGATATTGCTAAGTGTCAGAAAGGTCGGGTTCGTAGTACTAGCAACCAGCGTGCTTGTATGACCAGATGTATGAATGTGGACGAGGTGGAAAGAGTACGTAAGGATCGAAGCAGCGTTCTACATCTATAAACGTGACTTTATGTTCACTGCATCGCAAAATGTTGTTCCGGGTCCTTAGTGTCTGTCTGTGTTTCTATATTTATAAACGCACCCACGATACAGGAGAAATTCCTAGTGAGGCAACGTTTAAGAAAAAGAATGAACTGCGCAGCTATTGTGGTAATCCTATATAACAATGGAATAGCGCCTTGGAATAAGGTTAATTATTGCAGAGCAATTCAAAAGGACATTATTACGTACACTCAAACATTTAAAGCGTTTCCATACAAAATGAGATTCAGTACATCATTTTAAAACACTGTCGCCAGGCGTTGGTCGACGGCTGACTTCTCGTAACAGTATCTAAATTTCAGCTTTTTATACCGAAAACCAACGCACTAATCAATACATAACATATATTACATCAAAAAAAGTATACAAAATGATAAATATTGTTACAAAACAAAAAATGAGGGTAGTATGAAAAAAAGTGACTTATAAATCAACAGTTTTTAGTATTTTTACAACAACTCTAATTACACATTTAATCAAATTGTTTGTAAAATAAGCCATTTTTTCATTACTACCCTCAAAAGTTAACCGCTTAAAATATTAAAAGCGTTATGAAAAACAAAAATGTACGTGATGAATGCTTTTTTTTCCATTAATTTATATAAAATAGTTTGTGAGTTATTATCATCGAATAATCGCGTTGACTTCTTTCAAAGACATGTTGGCAACACCATTAAGTGTTGTCAAATAAAACACAGCATTGCAAGATAAAAAAATACTTTAAAATTAACTTGAGAAAAAGTACAGTTTTTCTTGCAATATCATACGATTCTAGACGAAATAAATCAACGAAAATTACTCGAAAGAAATGATAAAGTTTGTAAGTTAAAGATGGTTCTAAATAGTAACAATTACACCCCCCCCCCTGCCTTCACTTTTAGCAGCTTCACAACATACAACGCAAGCTCTTAAACCCTTTATACACACACCACGCTCTCAAAATTATGTCTTTACGCAGCAAAAACGACGTGTGTTAAGACAAATTTCAACCTTAGTGCTTTTGATGTACGATTTAATTTTGAACAACGCTTTTTACTAGAAATATTCATGACATTTTGTCGATATGAAATGAACTTTATTTTTGTTACAATAAGATAACTTAATATTAATTATACAACGCGAAAATCTAGGCACGTAAAGTGCCATTCAAAATCAAACCGTGCGTGAAGTGTTTAAGGTAGAATTTTGTCTTTCCGCACTAAATATCAATCGTTTTTCTATACAAATGCGACGCTCCTCTCAGTACCTCAAGATTCTCAGTTATGTACACTAAGACATGCTAAATAAAATCATTAGTTACAAAAAAATCGCTGCGGTTAATAGTCGTTTTACAAAAAAAAAAATCGTTAGTCGTTTTCGTTTTTAACTTTAGCGCTTTTAGAAGACCCAAATTGTTGGAATTGGGAAATCTGTAAGCACTTTTAATCTCATAGACATGGCAAAATTACGTTTGCATAAAACGTTCTGTTTTAAATCCAAGATGGCGGATGAAAACCATACTTAAATATGAATTTAACAATGATTTCAAAATCCACATAAAAGTTATTAATTATTTATCCATAATTAAATAATTCTCTTTCTTTCTTTACGTAGTTGGCTGCGGTTAGTTTTTATTTAAATATTATTTCATATTAATTTCTATTTTAAGGCAGAATGTTATACTATTTTGTCACTTGATAGGGAAAAAAATACTTTTTCTATGTTTCTCTTGAAATTCCTTATTTTAAGCTATTTTGAGCCTACAGATGACAGAATTGCATGAACTGGTAAGATTGTTCCATTAAATGGGAAAAATCTGGAAGCGATTTCCAACATAGGGAAAAAATAAGAAAAAACTGGGTTCTGTTCACAATAATTCCCATCTTCATGAGAAATTTAGACTTCTGTAGGCACAAAATCTTTTAGGTACTACTGTATTTTCCTCAAAATTTTACTCTCACTATAATTTAAAATGTCACAGTCGATATTGTTGAGATAATATTAATAAGCATTATTATATCTCTATGTTACATCCAGGCAGGCTGTATGGACCATAAGACACATATTTAGACGCATCCCATTCAAAAATTTGCGGAAATTTTCATAAATTTTAACATCTCATACGAAAATATGACAGAGTTTGTCAAAATTTTCACATTTCACTGAATGCGACAAAATATGTGACACAAGTCACATGGTATATTTCAGCCTGAAATATTGTATAGTAATGGTTGAAATTACTAAATACCTAACACTGTTATAAACATAGTAACTCTGCCAATCCCTTAGAGATAGGCGTGAACATAACTCATAATTTTCAACAACAAAAAAATCTCATGATTATGTTAAGATTTCAACAATTATTGAAAAGGCACATGTTTAATTTCAAATTGAAAACAAAGTGGGTAGTTGTAAAACAAACATGATTTTATACTTTAAACAACGGGAATAAAATTCCTTTTAAATTGGAAGATTGATATTTGAACAGGGAATGATACCTAGGAATGATTTTCTTGTAAATTAACACCCTTTCTCTATACTTTCAAGCCGAAAAAGATTTTTACATTATTTTATAATAAGTATTCTTTACTGGCAGTGTTGAATACAGTATGTAAAATTATCACAACTAAGAGATTTTCACAACTCGGCAGGGATTTAAAAATCATCTCCATTTTAGACACAAGAATCCCATGATTTAATAAGACTTGGAAACTTTTCAATGGCCCAACAATTCAGTCGGGTCAACGCGGTCGGGTCACGTGATCGATTTTGGCTCACATGGTCAATTCTTCTCGTGGCTGTTTGTCGCTCACATGTTGGATATTTGTCCAGGTGATCTATTATGGCCTATTAATATTGGATTTTGACCCACGTGGAGGATAACGGTCCAATATCTCACAGAAGAGAGTCAACCGGTCTCCCAGCAGTGGGAACCATAATTGTGGGATAATTTTACATACAACAGCCAATAATCACAACATTGAATGCTCCATACAAATACACACGTACATTTTAGCTCATTTTATACATTACTGCTGTCTACCTAACAATACGGGGGCGAGACTTACAACACTCACATTTTGAAAGCACCGACTTTACAAAATTATTATATTTTATGATTCTAGAAATAAATCTGTATTCATGAACACTAAGTAATACTTAAATAAATCAGGTGTTGTTTCAATTTCAACTTTATCTACTAAACAGAGTGTTCAAAATCCTACAACCTGTTTTTATTGAGGCATTAATTTAGATGTGACGTATTGTTACTGAAAACTAAAGTTGAAAGTAAAAAATGTGAGTTGAAATTCAGAAAGAGACACAGATATGAATGAAAGAGACGACACTATACAATTCAATTGATCAAATCTACGATACTATACATTCTTTTACAAAAACTTTCAAAGATGGAACAGCATACAATTCAAAAACGCCTGCCGAAGCACTTAGCAAAGTCTTTTCTTAGTCAATTTTATAAATTCTACCTTCATATCGACTCTAAAATTCAGATTGGTTGAAAAAATTACAATAGCCATTCATAAGGATGCTTTTCCACATAAGATAAAATATAAAAGCTACTAAGCGGTGACTTAGCGCGCGGTAATTTCAAATGTTTGACACACTCCACGGGGCGCTGTCGGTGGCGAATTCGCTTATTTACAAAGAAACGAATGTGTTATTCGCACCACCCGTTGTACCGCTCACCGCTTAGATGTTATGAGCGGGCTCTTAAGTGGGAAGCACCCTAAAAGTCTTACCAAAAAAATCCGGTAAGATTTCAAGCCAACAAGTCTAGGCAGATGACATTGTGCTGTATCCGAAGCTATTTATATAAACAGTAGATAAATTCTAAGCTATCATACAAGAGCACACTCAATTCTCGCCCCTAAAACCTTCACAATACAGTTCAGTTCACCACGCAATAATCGCACACGATTTTCTTCACAGTCTTTTACACGCGTCACACATTTTTTCTGGTGTTTTGTTCACGAAATTATTACAATAAGATTTTATGGAGAACGGTTTTTAAAATATATATTATTGAACACAATTTCAAAGTTTGATTGTCCGATTATTTTTACCCGACTACGGTAGGGTCTAAAAGGAAATAAAGTTTTAATTAAATCTTTATTCATTTTTCTGTAATTGGTTCAAGGTATACAATTTTAATATAGAGCTTAAAAAATAGAGATGTTTAAGTAATTCATTTGTCAGAAAAGTCTTAATAAATCCCGGCTTAGGATGCCTTGGAAGTGGGTAGCTCGCCGCCCGATCAAGGATCAGGCCCGGTTCGACGGCACGTAGTGTGTACTCACGCGCGCCTTTTGAAGCTGTCAGTAAACTGACGAGGGTCTTAACACACAGGGCTAAACACCCCGCAGGGTCGCGGGGCTCTTTTAAAAGAACACCACGGCCCTGGAATGCAAGGGGCAACAGAAGTGGATTTTTAGTCAGTAAGAGTCGGACTGTCACTTCCGTTCCACCAACTGCAGGAGAAAACATTTAATGATTATAACACCCTTAAAAGTAATCTGCCTAATAATTTAAAAACAAAAGGCATGATATTACATCTTTATACGTATATTAAAATCAATTGGTGTTCGTTGATCTCGCTAAGTCTCGAGAACAGCTGGACCGATTTGGGTAATTTATGTTTTGAACTATGGTTTAAAAGGTGAGTAAATTTGATAAAAATATTAGGAATATAGTAAAAGCAACAATTTCGTTGTCCCTTAGAAATTATTACTACCTGTCAAATATTTGATGTTAGTCCCGTCGTTCAGAAATCAATTGAATTTAAAGTCGTTCAGAAATCAAATTCTGAGGCAGTACAAAGTTCGCCGGGTCAGCTAGTTATGAATACAAAAACATCTCTAAATTTTTACAGAACTCATTTTTTTAATAATATATCACTGGGTATACAAAACACAAGGTTTTTCAGCAAACATACGATTTTCAGGAAGATATTTCGACAGTGGTTTACGTTTTTCAGCTTATTGTTAATCTATAAAACGTTGTATTGTTTTTTAAACAAAAGTCTTTAGCGAGACATTGCATTCATTTGTGTTATGTGGACAAGCTTTAAAAACACATCGGCACATAAAATATTATTGTAAAAAGAAAAAATCCACTTTACGAGCAGGACTTGGAACTTAAACCTTCTGATTAACACCAGACGTTCTACCAACTGAGCCGTCGCAGTAATAATCGACAATTAGAATGTCGCAAGTTGAAGACATTTAACAATGGAATAAATGGTCTAAGAGCTGTTTGAAATTTTGGAAAAGTGCTTGCGGTACGCTGAAAAATTGTAATAAGAGAAAAAAGGTATAGATATAATGGTTTCAAATGCCTAAAACACTTTTTTTGGGACTAAAACGCATTTTTAAATACGTCAGACTCCGTTCAAAGCCAGTTCTGCATTACTGTGTTAAGGGATTACTGTAGAAGAATTGAGCAAGTTTTCAGTGTGATTCAAGCACTTTCGTAAAAATTCACCGAGCCTCTGATAGCCAAGTAGGTAGAGCTAATCCAGAGCACCTGTTTTATACGTGCCTTCAAGTATTATCAGGGTCTATGTAAAATAAAACATTGATTTTGAAGAACGCAGGTGTGAGTCCTTTTCAGAGTTGATTATTTATTTCCCTTTAAAAAGCTTATTGTTTTTTTTAAACACGCTTAGCTCAGAAACTACCAGTTTGAATTCATAATATCCAAACTAATATTATAAATGCGAAAGTAACTCTGTCTGTCTGTCTTTTCTTCACGCCTAAACTGCTGAACCGATTTGTGTGAAATTTGGTACAGACATAGTTTGGAACTTGAGAAAGGACATAGGATAGTTTTTATTACAAAAAATAAAAATAAAATTCTGCCGGAAGTCGCTATTCCACGCGAACGAAGTCGCGGGCAAAAGCTAGTTTTTTTTTTAATAATTTGGTAAACCAATTCGTAGGAATGTTGTAGGCGTTTTAACATCACGCCACGACTCTAAGGAGCCGAGCAGCAGGTGAAAACATCTAGTATTTTGTACAGTTAGTCCATTTAACACGAATGATATAAAATGCCCGTTATCTTAGCACATCGGTGAACATAATCAATTAATGAAATACACTCAAACCGTTCAACATACTGTCACTCGAGTGGGGTACACCTTACAGCGATACTGGAGTTAGTATTGTACACCTAAACGCACGGAATGATCGCTGCGATGATTTTTATAGACTCTTCTTATACTTTGTACTACGAAGTACAAAGTATAAGAAGAGTGGGCGTAAAATCGGTTTCATTCGGCTTAAAATCTATAAAATAAACGTCCTGATTAACAATTTTATTTATGCAGTAAACTATCCTATACGAATGCACTAAATCTCCACTCAAGCTTACTGATGACGCGATTTATGCGATTTCCAATTTCTACTAACTAAAAATGAAAATCGTCCTTGCTACTACGATGTAATGATGCAATTCGACTGACTTACGTCGTCGTGGCGAGCGTGTTTTGTTTTTCATCTACCCGTGGATAATCGCACGTTTTATGTCATAATGTCGTGGTGGTAAGGATGATTTTCACTTGTAGTTGGAATCGCGTCGCATTCTCAGTAAGCTCCCTTAGGCAGTGCTAGCAGCGATCTTTCCATGCCTATAGAGTACACCATAATATTAAAATACCCCGAGACTCAAGTCCAGTACACCAGACAGCAGCAGTGTCCCCCAGTGGTCCAGCAGTACGTGACAGTACAGCTACAGGCGCGGCTGGTCCTCGCTGGTCTGCGTGCTGCGCGTGCGCGTGTGCGCGCGGTGTCGCCGGCGCTACGTGCTGCCGGCTGGCGGCCCGGGTCTACCCGCCTCCTCTCGCTGCTTGCTGATATATACCTGGGAAGATAGGGGTTAATAAGGAAATTGATACACAGCGTGACTTTTTAGTCGTCTTACAACGGCAGCCCTGGGGCGGTATTATGACGTCTTAAAACCAGGCTTGTTCCAGTGAGTGAACGAGGTGGCGCTAGACAACTTGTATAGCTCTGTCTCTTTCACTCACTGGAACAAGCCTGGTTTTAAGACCTCATAACACGACCGCAGTTCATGTATCCAACGACTAGTAAACGTTCATAATAAAAAAAAATGGTATTTCATTATCTGCTTAGCCTTTTCCCAACTATATTGTAGTCGGCTTCCAGTCAAACCAGATGCAGCTGAATATCAGTATTTTACATGGAGCGACTGCCTGTCGGACCTCCACAACCCAGTAACTGGGTAATACGATACCACATGGTAAGACTGGTTTTCAGACTTTAGAGTTTTTAAAAGTAACGACTCTCAAAGATCTACAAATGACAGTCGGGACCAACGGCTTTACGTGCTTTCCGAGGCACGGTAAAAAATAGGTTTTTACGAGATTTAAGTAACTTAAAAATGAAAACATTATTCATTATTATGATGCAAGACGTAGTTAGAAACAACCTTATCTCATAAAAAATGGAGATGGAATGATCTGCTCGACTCGTGCGCTGGGTAGGTATACTCTACAGTTTGATACGTAAACATTTTTAACAGAATGTTTCATATTTCTAATGTAATGAAAAAAATAATCGCGTCTAGAGGTATTTTATGTCGGATACTTGAGTGGACCACTTTTGTAAGATGACTAAAAGGTCACGGTGTATTTTTGTCACGGTTTAATGAGAAGTATTGGTCAAACACGAGACAATCGCTAAATAAAAAATAAAAAAATGAAAGACGGTTCGCTTATGATTGGTATAAAATGTATTATTATAACTTACTTTGGCATAACAAAATTCTTTGGCTTAATAATTGAGGATAATTTTATTAAAGTGATGTTTAAACGCCTAATGATATTTACACATAATGTAACATATATATATTATGATAAGGCATAGTTGTCGGAGCCGACCAAACGGCAACGGAACGGAAAATTTTGCAGTGAACCAGAGTATTATTATACTAAAAAATGCCAGAGAAAACTTTATGCCACACTAAATTACACTAAAAATTAATTATGCTAATTTGGCATAAGACCACAGTATTATTAACTTAATAAATATTATTCGAAAATTTTATGCCAAACTAAGTTACACTAAATCATAGTCATGCCAACTTTTGTATTATGTCACAGAATTATCATGCTAATAAATGTTATGCGAAAACTTTATGCCAAATAGTGTTATGTCACACGTCTCACCTGCAGCAGGCGGTACTTGCTGACGGACAGATGCTTGAGATGCGGCTGCATGCGCTCCTCGCCCAGCGCGAAGGTGAACGCCACCATACAGAACACCGCCGCCTTACGGACCGCGCTGTTCTGATGGTCGGCCAACTGTTGGGGGGGGGGGGGATAAAAAAAAACTTATTAAACCATGTCTAGATAGGACTTTTTTTTAGTCAGTGCGAGTCTGACAGTCCCTCCCGTCCTGCTCTTTTTATCGTGGAAATCATCAAATGAGTCCTCCCACCCAGGGTAGAGCGGGAGGGACTGTCAGACTCGTACTGACTAAAATCCACTGTGTCCTTCAATAAATCAATGAATATTCCACAACTATCACACAACGCCATCTAGTCCCAAGCTAAGCAGAGCTTGTGTTATGGGTACTAGACAACTGATAGACATACTTATATATTTCTAAATACATACATATTATAGATAAATTACACCCAGACACAGAACAAATGATCGTGCTCATCACACAAACATTTGTCCTGGGTGGGAATCGAACCCACGACCTCCGGCGTAGCAGTCAGGGTCACTAGCCACTAGATCAATAGCCTTTTACATTCCGGGGTCACGGTAATTCGTGAGTCCCGCGATCCCGGCAGGCTTTGGCCTTCTAGAGGGTGGCCCCGTCATTTTGCTGACACTCTTTGAGGCGCGCGTGGAACACAACGCGCCGTCGACCTTTGTCTAGATAGGCTTAAGTAACGTTGACGTTACGAATTGGATTTCTTTAACACGTTAAACGCCGCCTCGCCCTTTCGACTACTCAAGTGAGGCCCATATGTTGTCCCCCGTGGCGCTTAACGTGTTAAAGAAACACGTTGCCCCATGATTTTTTTTTATCGTGGTAAAATCATCAAACGAGTCCTTCCACTAAGGGCAGGGCAAGAGGGACTGTCAGACTCGTACTGACTAAAATCCACGGTGTTCTTCAAGCCCTTTACGTTCCGGAGTCATTCGATGATTTTACCACGCTAAAAATAAGTCTTGAACGGGAAATAAGGGCATTGTTCATCAGTGGACGTCTTCTAGCTGATGATGATGACGTAGATCCTCAGCTAGTTTTATCAGAGCCTCACCTGTCCAACTCCCTCCATGAGGTTCTGCACGGTGTCGTCGGTGAGCTCGTTGGGTCTGGCCTTCGCGACCTCCGCGGCCAGCTTGAGAGCGCACAGCGACGTGGGGTAGCCGCGGGTGCGGATCACTGGCTTCAGGAGAGCAAGGACCTGAGGAGACGGATTGAGTGGAATTAATAATTAAATAATAAGATATTTTACTAAAAAAAAAATGGGGATGGAAAGAAAATATCCGTACGATTTAAGAAACTTCCAATTTGGTTAAAAAATTGTAATTAGTTCTTCAGTTACGTCATGAAAAAAAAAATGATTTTAAGCTCAAGTGACGTAATTTAAATACGTTGCTCTTTAAGGCGTTTTTTTATTATCCAGGGTATGGGGGAGTGCTTCTAAAACACAATTTCTCGCTGTTCTCTTTAAGATGACAAGGTTTTTTTTAAACCCAGGGCGCAGCGAGGAATTAAAAATTAAAATTCCTCGCTGCGCTCTGGATTAAAAAAACACTCTCGCCTTAAAATAGTTGTAGTTGTTGTTGTTCGCTCTCTAGATGAACACTACTTTTTATGGCATTTTTTACAAGTTTTCTTTTCTTTTTCTATCTTACAAATTAAGTACCTGTTGCGCCGGCAGTGCGCTCGCTATGTGCGGCATCCCGGCCTCCACGGCCCTCATGAGCTCCTTGTTGAGACTCTCGTACGCGTGGATGAGCTTCAGCAGGATGAGGTCGAAGTAGTCCTGCCACTGCGGCCTGGTCTCCGGCCGTCGACACAACCAGATCAGGACCTTGACTGCTTCCGCTGCTGCACGCTCGTTTGCAGTGCCCCAGCCTGTAGTGTAGGGAGACAGATTTTTATAAATCCTTGAGGCAATCGTTCACGTCCCTCATGCACGATGCCGCAATAATATATTATTATGTTCAGGAGGGAGAGTTATGGGACAATAATAAAGAAACCACTGCAGGTTATGTATTCTGTTTATTTGAACAGCCCCAAGGGTGTTACCCTTTATCAGGGTTTTTTTTTACGTGGTAAAATCATCAAATGAGTCCTCCCACCCAGGGCAGAGCGGGAGGGACTGTCAGACTCGTACTGACTAAAATCCACGGTGTCCTTCAATAGCCCTTTACGTTCCGGGGTCACGGTAATTCGTACAGTCCCGCGACCCCGGCAGGCAGGGTAGATAATATTTCAAGTATTTTAAAACAGTATTTTAAATAAAGTTCATTAGCGTTGTAGGATGCACACAACACAACACATAACTTTAGATGCAGAACAGCTGTAGCTGCTAGCCGAGGTAAAATTGTACTGATCAAAAAAGAGTTGAAGATGACACAAATGACAGAATGAAATTCGAAATATGAATTTACAAAAATTTAAAAATCAATCATCATCTGCCTAACCTTTTCCCAACTATATTGGGGTCGGCTTCCAGTCGAACCAGATGCAGCTGAATATCAGTATTTTACATGGAGCGACTGCCTGTCGGACCTCCACAACACAGTAACTGGGTAATACGATACTCCATGGTAAGACTCGTTGTCATATTTTAGAGCTTCTGACTAACAGTAACGACTGTCAGAGATCTACAAATGACAGCCGGGAGCAACGGCTTTACGTGCTTTCCGAGGCACGGAGGAGACTCGCTATGGCAGATGGTCACCCATCCACAGACCAACCTCGGCAAGCGCGGCTTAACCCGAAAGATCGGTCTGTGCGGCTGTATTTATTTAGCCACGAGCTAAAAATTTAAAAATCAATATAGATCCAAAAGGAAAGAGGTTGAGAGAACAGAGGAGGTGGAATACCCACTCTGTTACAGCACTTCCTCTGTTTTAGTACTTCAGAGACTGGATTTGTGCTCGGGTGACGGCAAAAGCATCGTCGATACACACTTTTAGATTCGCGCAAGCGCTCTGCGCCGTCTTACGAATTTTCGATCAGGTCACGTGTCCTGGCGCGAGTTTAACATTTTTTACCCATTCCAAAAAAAGTGCATAAGGCCGCTAAAGAAGTTTTCACTTCAAAAATAAAAGCTATACATAACTCACCAGAAGTTTGTTGTGCATTGCTAGCGTTTTCAGTATTCTCTTTATCACCTGATGTCTCTTCTATTGATAATGCTGCCAACGCTACTCGAACTATGTTTCTGAAAAAGAAGTTAACTTTTAGATTTTTTTAAGCCGAATCAAGAAATTCCGTAACGAAAATAAACCTAACACTGTCACTGTCACATTTGTCATCTCAATGTGAAAGAATGATTTTTTTTCTTGACGTTTCACTTGATTGACGTGGCTGACCATAGCCTAATTAGTAAAGTTAGTTAATCGTGACCCCTTGAACGTAAAGGGCTATTGAAGGACCACCGTAGACTTTAGTCATTACAAGTCTCCCGCGAACCAAGTTACTGTCATACTATTGCGAAGATATTTGAATATTAAACTTACTTGAAGTATTCGACAGGTTTCCTACAGTCTCCGTACTTGAGCAGCTCGTGCGTGGCCAGCAGCAGTCTCTCCCACTGTTCGGGCGGCGCCTGGGACACGTCCAGCTTGCACAGCGCTTCCAGGACTTCCGGCTCGCGGAGACCACCTGGGAGAATAACAAATAGGTTATAAGGAAAATTTTATTACGATACAAAAAATACTTGAGCTCATAAAGAAAATCATTCAATAAAAATTTATGTTCTTCACATCGATCGAAACCAAAAAGTTCCAAACACGTCGGATTATATTACATACTAGCTTCCGCCCGCGACTCCGTCCGCGCGGATGTCGGTCTTCGCGTGGATGGTTTATTTCTCCATTTTGAGTAACTCTGACAATGACATCTTATAAATATCTATTGGACCCAAATACGGCTAAGCCTATAATAATTAAGGAGATTCGCGGTTCTACAGAACAACGTCTATGAATAAAACTGAAAAATAAGATTTTTTTTCTACGTATTTTTCCAGGATAAAAAGTATCCCATTTTATGCCCAGGATAATAAGGTTTAATTATACCAAGTTTCATCGAAATCGAACCGTTAGTTTTCACATGATGCCTGCATATACAGCAGACAGACAGACAGACAAAATTTTTTTTAATCACATATTTGGGTTTGGTATCGATCCAGCAACACCCCCCGCTATTTATTTTTTCAATATTTTCAATATACAGAATTGTCCCTTCTACAGATTTATTATAATGTATAGAAGATTGGCTTTTAAATTTACTTTCTGTGATTAGCACTACTCTATGTTCACATTAGTTAACAACGAAATACTTACATTTAGTAATAATATATCCGTTCTCGTCAGTCTCGTAAGGTCTAATCTTGTCTCGTCCCAGCTGGCTCGAGTTGAACTCTCTGGAACAATACCAAAATTATTATTCGTAAAAAAAAAGTTGTAATAGGTAAGCTGGATTATGGAATTAATTGAATAATTATGAATTTAAGGCGGTTCCTCCGTAGTAGCCCGCGAAATTCAAATTTTCATGAGTTTTTTACAATTTTAGATTTGGTCAAAATTTTTACCAAATCTTTGTGAGAGCGAATGTGTGATCATTCTTATTTTTAAAAATTATACTTGTTATTGTCGCGAATCATATTTTGATCAAGTAAAAACTAGTCACTGATGTGCAAATTCAAAAAAACACATGAAAATTTGAATTTAGCGAGCAACTACGGAGGAATCACCATATATACAACATTATTTTTAGTATATGCGAAACCTGAATATAGTTTGTTCAGAATCAGTAACTGATTCGATTCCAATAATTTTTACACCATGTTATAATTTTTTTTCAATTTTTTTTAAATTAAATTTGATTACCAGTTAATTACAATACAATCACCGTACGGCTAGGTACCTATTGCCAAGCTATTATCACGAGTGTATAACACAGGAGACGCGGTTTACGCGGGTGTACCGCGAAATGAGCATGTTTTTGAACGGACAACCAGGTAATATACAAACTTATAACCTTGTGATTTTTTTATGATACGGTTTTAAAATTTCGTACATAAATTCTTTACACAAAAATACTAGACAGGTGTATCGGGTTTCGCATAAACAAAAAAATATGTTGTATAATCAACAGCAATAATAAAGAAAATAATTTTGAAGATTTTAGCAGACGTGGTCATGTCCTGCAAATAACCTGTCTAGTAATAGTCCTGGCCATAAGTGAAACCTATGTAGTTGATATGAGTATGTCTCACCCATGTTGTAAGTCTAGCCTGTGATGAGCCGGCACTGGCGAGGATTCCTTCGTACTGTTCGCTTCTTCCGAGCTGTCTGCTGACGCCGCGCGGTTCAACGCCTCGCTAGGACAAAGATATATAAGTTCAGTAACCTAATTATTATTATAAATGCAAATAAACATAGGCATTTTAATTTAATATAGGCCGATTATGTTACATGCGAAAAAAAATAAACATTATGTTCATGGCCAAACCTTAAGAGCGCCGCCAATCGAAAAAATGTCATAACTAGTAAATAAAATCAAAAATACAAAATGTGGTCTGTAATTACTGTAGAAAAGGCAATAACGTAATTTTTCACACCACCTGCTCGAAAATGTCAAATTATATGTCAAGCAACCTTAACCTAAAGTGAGTCATTAGTGGCCGAGGGCACAGCCGGTCAATAATGTTGTACTGGATTTCATTATTACCCGCTGGTCAATAATGTGATTTGAATTTGGAATATGTTTATAAACAACAAACACCCTTTGGTGCCAGAAAGTTTTTTTTTTAATTTTCTTTTCCCTTTTGGGAAGACAAAGGGATCTATCTAGCCCATGCAGCCTAAATTTTTTTTTTGGTTCTTTTCGTCCCTCTTTGGGGCAGGCAAAGGGAGCTGAGCCTTTTTTTTTTGAAAATCTGAAAAAAAGTGTACCTATATAACTAGTTCTAAATGTTATTCTTACTGTTTTTTTATTTAATAAATACTTTGTTTTTCGTACTATGGCTATTATTTTCTCACAGTAGGTGTAAAAAATAGAGTATCCTCCTCTGGGCTAAAGGTGTCTTTGCCTTGGGCTAGCTTGAATCCCTCGCTGCATTCAGGATTCTTGTATTAACTCCCTCGCTTCGCTCGTGAGTTAAACTCTTAACTCACACGCTACGCTCGGGAGTTAAATCCCGAATCCTTCATTGCGCTCGAGATTCAATATGACGCCCGTGACATAAGACACAACTTTAGCCCCTCGGTGCATAATCTACTATTATAACACATTGTCAACACTTGAAATATAGCTGTGTAGCTAAATCGTGCATTTGTAACAAAAACGGCCGTTTATGTTTTGAATGCACGATTTAGCTAAACAGCTAAATCGTGCATTAAATGCAAAAATGCAGTTTGAGTTTTCGTCAAAATCGGCCTCGAGACTGTTTTTAGTATTTTTCTATATTCCTCATATTTTCGGATATAGCCATCCACGTCCAGTTGGAAAATTCACGCTGTATATTATAAATCTAGATCTACTTACGCATTATAATGTCCATTGGGCACTCCATTGTGTCCTTTGTTCGATAATGTAACATCTGACATCTGACTGATGCCGGAATCTTTGCTTGACATGTGGTTACCGCAGTCCGCTAGAACAGAATATTATTTTATAATGGAGGGCGGTGATCTACGCAAACTAGTAAAAATGTGGAATTATTTTGAAATTAATCTGATATAGCTCCTTAAATAATGGCGTGATTTGAATGAATCTGGTATTAACTTAATTTAACAGTTAAACCTTTACAATTTATACCATTTTTATTATTCTTAACTAGTTATTAAATACTCATGATCGCGCGGAATTGCAGTAAGTGGTTCCATACATTTGTTCGTTTACGTAAAGGGCTATTGAAGGACACCGTGGATTTTAGTCAGTACAAGTCTGACAGTGCCTCCCGCCCTGCCCTGGGTGGGAGGACTCATTTGATGATTTTACAACGCTAAAAAAGAAAAAAAAAACTTTGGTTTTATAAATGCCTCACCATTGCTATGCTGCGCAGTGTACGTATGTATCTCGGAGGTAGTCTTCCGTATGCGCGAGTACACGTCGTCCGGGGCGTTGGACGCGCCGCTCACTGACCGGAGTGGACTGTCCGAGCCTGCTGATAACAGATTGTTAGGAGGATCGGTTTACTATAGACAATTTAGTACATCGGCCGCTCTTTACAACTGAGATATCGAGGTCCGTATCTACTGCGTCGGCACGACGGCAACGACGGCACGTTTGCGCAGTGGCTGAGCAATTAGACTGCTACGCTGTGTGTCGCGGATCCAATTCCCGCACGAAACAAATATTTGTATGATCTGCAAGTAGTTGTTCCGGATCTGGGTGTTTGTGTATGTGAGTTTATATGTTTGTAAACGCACCCGCGATACAGGAGAAATTCCTAGAACGGGGCACGTTTAAAAAAAAAAATCTTCAGACCATTTCTAACGTCTCAAGGGGTCTTAGAAATGTATTGAAGATCGACGGTTCAAATACTGCTCGCGTTTCGAATTTTTCTATCCAAAGAAAATCTTTGAAATTCGCGACGCATGCGTTGAGTTGTGTATAATATTTATGAAATACTAGCTGTACCACCGCGGCTTCGCCCGCGTGAAGTTCCTTTATCGCTTGTTTCTAAAATAAACCTACTCTACCCTACACAACCCTGGTCGCGGGACCAAGGGATTACCGTGACTCTAGTACGTAAAGGGCTATTGTAGGACACCGTGGATTTTAGTCAGTACAAGTCTGACAGTCCCTCCCGCCCTGCCCTGGGTGGGAGGACTCATTTGATGATTTTACCACGAAAAAAAAAAAGAAAAAAAAACCCTGCACAACCCTAATTTTCATAAGAACCTTCTCCTCACAATGACGAAGACAATAAAAAAAGAATTGGCCAAATTGGTCTAGGCGTTGTTGAGTTATGCGCTCATTTTTATTATATGTATAAGAAGATTAGATTAAAAGCTGTTATTAACTCACTGCTGGAAGTTCTCCTGACGTGTTGCTGCACCACTCCGTTGACGAGCGCCTGCGTCTCTGCTGGGAGCTCGCTCATTAGTGCCGTGAACTGTACAGAACAATAAATTTCATTCAAATCTGTTTAGTAGTTTTACCGTGAAAGTGTAACAAACATCTATCCTCAGAAAATTTCGCGTATGTACAATCGACGGTCGCGGGACTGTACGAATTACCGTGACCCCGGAATGTAAAGGGCTATTGAAGGACACCGTGGATTTTACGATGAATTTCTCCTGTATCGTGGGTGCAAACTCACATACAAAAACACACAGACCCGGAACAACTAGTTGTAGGTCATACAAATATTTGATTCGTCCGGGAATTGAACCCGTAATGCTTTGGAATGGGGCACCTGCGGTATTTTTGCAGTTATGTCTTGTGACTGGGACTGTAGCACCATAATTTTTGTTTTTTCTCTTGACAATTCAAAAGTGCCTGTAACTGGCCTACTTGAAAGAAATGATTTTGATTAACACGGCTGGCGCAGTAACCTCTCGGGCGATTTATAATTGAAAATGATAAAAATCAACGTCCAATGAGCGACTGTCTGTTATGTACAGACGTGTGTACGTAAGGCGCTGGGGCGTTTTCGCTTATATACACCCGGGTGTACGTAACGCGCCCGAGAGGTTAAGCAATTGATTGCTGCGTAGCGTGTATCGGGTTTGATTCCCGCACTGAACAAATATTTTTACCACCTACGTAAGTAGTTATTCTGGATGTGGGTTTTGTATAGGTTAGTTTAAATGTTTGTAAACGCACCCACGAAACAGGAGAAATTACTTGTTTTGGGGGCAATATTACAAAAAAATGGGGCCCCCAAAAAATGCGGCGAAGATTTTTTTCATACTATGTAAAGATTATTATCTACCTCAAAACGTCAATAACATTCCATCATTCTAAAAGATTTTAAGTAAATATACTCACGGGTACAGGATTACAGTCGTACAGATGCGCGAGCGCACGTCGCGCACACACGCGCACGTCAGCCGCGCGCGGGTCGCCCGCGAGCGTGGCCACCTTCACCAGCGCACGACCCGCCACGCCCGTGGCGCCACCTGGGAGATATTATGGTTATTAACTGTAGGGTCAGTGCTTCACCATCTACCACATCCTTAGTTACCATCAGACGAGATAGTGGGCAGACGGAGCCTATCATTGAATTGTGACTTCCTAAACATAAAGGGCTATTGAAGGACACCGTGGATTTTAGTCAGTACGAGTCTGACAGTCCCTCCCGCTCTGCCCTGGGTGGCCCACTCATTAGACGATATTAACAGGTAAAAAAAAAGCCAATGCAAACGTAACATAAACGACAAAAAAAGAATCGATTGAGAAAATTTTACAGATTGGGTAAGTTGATTGCTGTTTTGGCGTCTTTACATTTCTTTCATAGCCCAAATCTATTAATACTCCCATACTTAATATTATAAAACTGAAGACTTTGTTTGTTTGAACGCGCTAATCTCAGGAACTACTTGGTTGAAATTGAAAAATCTTTTTGTATTGGATAGTCCATTTATCGAGGAAGGCTATAAGCTATATAACATCTCCCTCGCTCGGCTCCTATTAGGGTCATCGCTGACCCTAATAGGAGCCGAGCAGAAGGAGTAACACCTAGTACAAATAAATACTACATACCATGTAGCGCTAACGCCAGACTGTTGGGTGTGCAGTAGTCATGTGCGAGGTCCGCCAGGAACCTCAGCGCGGCCGCCTTCGTCTTAGGAGTGGGCGCAGTCGCACCGTCCGCTAGGAACCTGGGGAGAAACGAGATTGTTAGAAGCAGCAGTTAAATAAATATAAATAAATAATAAACATTCCACAACTATCACACAACGCCATCTAGTCCCAAGCTAAGCAGAGCTTGTGTTATGGGTACTAGACAACTGATAAACATACTTACATATTTCTAAATACATACATATTATAGATAAATTACACCCAGACACAGAACAAATGATCGTGCTCATCACACAGACATTTGTCCTGGGTGGGAATCGAACTCACGACCTCCGGCGTAACAGTCAGGGTCACTAACCACTAGACCAACAGGCCTGTCGAGTTGATCATCATCTGCCTGCCTTTTCCCAACTATATTGGGGTCGGCTTCCATGTACTTACCTAAATATATTATGAAGTTGCAATTCAGCGGGGAAGCACTCGTGGATAACGTCTAATGTCTTCATGATCTTACTCTGTACTGATCCTAGTATGTCTGTGCCCAGTTTCATCAGTAATCTGCAATAAAATTATACATTTGAAACAATCAAATCAAGCAATCAAGTAGACTCCGCAGTGGTAGAAGCCGACGGCGACGGACGTCGGCAGACGATCTCCGGCTACCGTAGGCGCGGGCATGCGGGCAGCGAGTAATGGGCGACTCGCTGTCCGACCATGGACAATGCCCGGGTCGACGGCGTGTTGTTTTACGCACGCCTCAAGGAGTGTCAGCAAAAAATGACGGGGTTTAGAGGGCCAAAGCCTGTCAGGGTCGCAGGATTTGTGATTTACGGTGACCCCGGTACGTAAAGGGCAATTGAAGGACACCGTTTATTTTAGTCAGTACGAGTCTGACAGTCCCTTCCGCTCTGCCCTGGTTGGGAGGACTCATTTAATGATCACTTTAGCAACGGTGCTAATAAAAATGATGCTAAGAAATTTCTTTGTTGCTCGACCAATAGAAAGGAATATTGTATGTGGCGAATTTTAGATAAAATTTATTGCGAAATAATTCATTACATGGAATATTCTAATTTATTGCTCAAGCAATACAGTAGATATAAACTAATAAAGAACAATTTTAGTAACTTTGGTATTTCGCATGTAGCGTTTATTAGCAATTTCACCTTCTCTAATTTGATGATGGGCAATTGGGCTCCCTTTCTTTTACCATGACTTTATTCTTTTTTGTTCTTTCGAGCATGACTGCTTCGAAGGAGGCGAGGATACCCCAATTTAGGATGAAATGGTATAAAATAGAGAAGAAGGTATTTTAGAGTTTCGGACGAAACTTTGTGCGGGGATCTTATAACCGCTACAAAAGAAAAAAAAAAGGAATAACAATTAAATCAGAAAAGGTGGAATTGAATCCGGTTTCGAAATGTGACAAATTGGGGCAACTCATCCCAAGGATATCATGGATACCTACCTAAACATAAGCTGATAAAGCCAGTCCTTGAGCTGCTGCCAGTGCACCAGCAGCAGCTCGCAGACCGCGTCCAGCAGCAGAGAGAACACCTTGGTGTGCGCGTCCACGAACATCTTGTTGAGCAGCTCGGTGAGGCGGCGGAGCTGGTCGTCCGTGAGAAGACGACCGCTGTTCAGGTAGTTGGCCTGCGAAAAACATGATTTGAGGATTAGATACTATACCTGTTACATGATTGTGTACTGGTCTATGCTGTTTCATTTAAGACTAGCACTTTTCCCGCGACTTCGTCCGCGTGGTTTACGTACTTTCCTAAATCCCCCTTTTCACCCCCTTAAAGGTTAAATTTCCAAAAACCCCTTCTTAGTGCTCCCCTACATTATAATAGGAAGCCGTGTGCAAAATTTCACATTCCTAGCCCTAGTAGTTTCGGCTGTACGTTGATATGTCAGTCAGTCAGTTCTCCTTTTATATATATAGATTTCAAGAAGTATGTAATTGGTAGATCGCACAAGGTTTCGTTAGTAAACAGTACATGTTATGTCTAATCAAGTTGGCCACCCCTAGTCTATATTGAATTGAATTTTTTGGTGTATGTACAGTCACGAGCAATAACATGGATACATTTAGGAGAATTCAAAAGTGATATTCTGCTACAATGTTGATTAACCTTTCGCGTTTTTGGTACATGTGAATTGAGAGAATATGAAAAATTATTAAAAAAAAAAATAGTTTTTAGTAGCTTACTGAAATTCTAATTTATATACAATCATTCCAATTTTAATTTAATTTAAATCCAGCTGCATCTGGTTTGACTGTAGACTGACCCCAATATAGTTGAGAAAAGGCAGGCAGATGATGATATGATCTAGTACAGTACTCACCAAGTGTGTGAGTCCATCTTTCCTCTCGGTCCAGTGCGTGCACGCACACAGCGCGATGATGTCGTCCGGCGGAGGGGGAGGGGGAGGGGAGCCGCACTCCCAGCCTAGGCGGGACGCGGAGCCCGACCAGGATACACTCTGTGGAGGGGAGATACGGGTGGGGTGTTTGTGAGTTTTGTATGTTTGTAAACGCTCCCACGATTCAGGAGAAATTCATAGTGAGGGGCGACTTTATTTGAAAAAAAAAAAAAAAAAAAACTCCAGAGATCTAGTGATTTTAATATTTTCATTTTTTGTACACTAGGTTACTAGGTTTTTTTTTTGTTAAAATCACCCTGTTCTCTGCGTTCCAGGGCCGCAGTAACTTTTTAAGACGATTTCCATGTCCGATTTTGGGAAATCAGTTAAATGCTCAGTACATAAACAATATCTACATATAATGTCTGGACTTCAAAAGAGACAGTGACCTCTGAGTTTGTTTCGGCTGTTTCTTCTCAGAGTAGTCAGGTACGAAACACCGGCCCCTTCTAGTTTTTATAAAAAGACGTGTAAAAGTGTTGATAAAACCTACTTGAATAAATAAACATCATTTTATTTCATCATTTCATTTCATTTCAAAGTTAATCAACATAAAATTAAAAGTCCAAAAAAAAAGAATCTGTCGAAGGCATAAAATCTACTAAGGTACTTACATCATGTCTTCTGTAAGAATCGAGACTCCTTTCTGAGCAGACGCTGGAGGCCTCCGAGTCATCATCCCGGCCGCGTCCACCTTCACATGTAGAACTGTCTTCTGGACTCTGTGGGGACATCGCATTTGTTGAAAATTAGACAATACATAAAATATCTAAAAACATTAGGTAACGGGCTACTCGCTGTCCGACCATGGAAAATGCCCGGGTCGACGGCGCGTTGTGTTCCACGCGCGCCTCAAAGAGTGTCAGCAAAATGACGGGGCCCCCCTGTAGAGGGCCAAAGCCTGTCGGGGTCGCGGGATTTATGATTTACGGTGACCCCGGTACGTAAAGGGCAATTGAAGGACACTGTGTACTTTAGTCAGTACGAGTCTGACAGTCCCTCCCGCTCTGCCCTGGGTGGGAGGACTCAAGTGATGATTTTACCACGTAAAAAAAAAGAAGTACGTAAATAGGTACGGTTGAAGACCAACTGGAACTTGAGGGTGGAGAAGTTGGAGGCGTGCCATAACACCAACTTTAATTCGTTTGTGGTGCGCGTTCCGACCCAAAATTTGGCGCATTAGCAACTTAGTAAAATTTCTACTGAGGTCTGACGACACGAGCGGTCTCTCGAGTTTCGAGGCGTTATATTTTTGTAAATATTCATAGATTTAACAAAAGAAAGAATACGTGTCTATTATAATTGTAATTGTTAAATAAAACCCACTTGCACCAATCACTAAACGGGTTTAGCACTAAACTGCCTTAGAATATCACTGTATACCTGTCAAATTGTTTGAAGTTGACAGAGACAGAACGATGTTTTAAATCAGTTTAGCGCTAAACCTGTTCAGTGATTGTGGTGCAAGTGGGCCAAAATGTGCAATGTATTAATGCTGTCAATATGCCTAATGGTGGAGAAGCAACAATGTAAGGATGATAATTTACAGTGCGTAAAATAACTACATAAGTGGTAATTTTATTAAAGAAATTTTGGGGGTAGGAGGAACAGAGTGGAAAGTTCCTCACTACCACTGTGAAAAGGAAGGTATCTTCCGACCAGACGGAAGTTGTCTGGTGGACTGCCCGACATTCATTGTCGGAATGTTCTATGTCTTCTAGACTCGCGGATAACTTTGATTGGGCGTTGTCGTCGTGTGTCCGTCGTTGCAGAGATGGCGCTAGTATAATTTTTGTTTGACAGGTATGTACGCTACAAAATCTAAGTACTTACTCGAAGTATAGCCTCAGCATCCCTGGTCTGCTGCAGCAGCCGCAGTGTGGCGGCGGGAGCCCTACTGGGCGTGGTCCGCTCGATGGACTCGCGACGACGCACACCCGCGCTCACTACACTACTCGATCTGCCACTCCTGTTCAACGTAAAAAGCGTGATGATAACTTAATAAACAACATAGCTTTTTTTTATCGTGGTAAAATCATCAAATGAGTCCTGCCACCCAGGGCAGGGCGGGAGGGACTGTCAGACTTGACTGACTAAAATCCACGGTGTCCTTCAATAGCCCTTTAGGTACCGGGGTCACGGTAATTTGTGAGTCCCGCAACCCCGGCAGGCTTTGGCCCTCTACAGGCCCCGTCACAAAACAACATAGCTAGAAAAATGTTTTAACGAATAACACTGATTTTATGAGCTTTCATTTTTTGGTTCATCAACATCATCAGCCGAAAGACGTCCACTGCTGAACATAGGCCACCCCTTAGACCTCCACAACTATTGGGGAACGATTGGGTATTCGACTGAAAAAATGGACTTATTATTATTATTATCGTATGGTTGATGAACAACCTGGTGTCAGAGTTTAAGCCGCCCGTAGGCCTCTGACATGGCTTCACACACCGTTGAAAAATCTCAGGTGTGCTGGTTTCCTCACGATGTTTTCCTTCACCGTTTTTAGCAAGTGATAATTAATTTATAACACGCACATGAATTATAAAAGATATTGGTGCGTGCCGGGGTTCGAACCTGCAACCTCTGACTTGGCAGTCCAACGGTCGTACCACTCGGCTATCACGGCTATAAAAAATGGACTACGGCAGTCAAATTAGGTCGCGGGACTGTACGAATTACCGTGACCCCGGAACGTAAATGGCTATTGAAGAACACCGTGGATTTTAGTCAGTACAAGTCTGACAGTCCCTCCCGCCCTACCCGGGGTGGGAGGACTCATTTGATGATTTTACCACGATAAAAAAAACGGCAGTCAGATAATCAAAAAATATTTGAGAAGCTTTTTTTTCTTTTGTAAAATCAATCAATATTTACCAAGATACAATAACGCATCAAAACTCGAGATTGGGAGCTCGTGACGTCAGAATTCAATAAAAACTTGTACTAAATTATGACATATCGTCAATTTTGGTTTACGTAACAAAAGAAAAAAATACGGGTCGAATATTTTTTGATAATCTAATCGTACGGACTAATTAGAATAAATATTCCACAACTATCACACAACGCCATCTAGTCCCAAGCTAAGCAGAGCTTGTGTTATGGGTACTAGACGACTGATAAACATACTTACATATTTCTAAATACATACATATTATAGATAAATTACACCCAGACACAGAAAAAATGATCGTGCTCATCACACAAACATTTGTCCTGGGTGGGAACCAAACCCACGACCTCCGGCATAGCAGTCAGGGTCACTAACCACTAGACCAACAGGCCTGTCCGAATTGGCTATTTCTCAGTCAAATAGCCAATTCAGATAATGTGAGGTAAAGATAATCTTACCTGGTGGGACTAGTTTCTCTGGAGCCCGCTAGGGAGCGCGGTATACCCGAGGGTCTTCTGCGAGCGCTGGCTAACGACATGGGACCGCTGCTGCGGGACGACGGCGACGAGGAACGGGATGTCGCTGAAAAAAAATAAAGGGGTTGAGCTTTATATGGCCCTGCGGACAGCGAGCAATGGGTAGCTCACCGTCCGATAAAGACCATGCCGCGAAATAGGATCGAACTGAACAGATTAGATACCGTTTTATGTCAATCTTTGTAAATCATAAAAGTTTGTTAGTAAAAACGTAATATGTTTTAGTGTTTACCATCTTATTTCTTATTATGCTACTGTATGTAAATAAAAATTAGCACCATAGAATAGTTGAATAGTAGGTAGTAACATAGTAGAATAGTAGGAAGTATATTGGTAGAATGGTAGGAAGTAACATAGTAGGAAGTTACTTGGTAGAATGGTAGGAAGTAACAGTAGGATAGTTGGAAGTAGTTTGCTGGAATGTTAGGAAAATTAGGATAGTAGGAAATAACGTAGTTGGAAGTAGGATGGTAGAAAAGTAGGAAATAACATAGTAGAATATTCGTACTATCCTAATTACTACTTCATACAATGACACTTCCTACTAAATTACTTCCTTTCATTCTACTTTCTACTATGTTACTTCCTACTATTCTACCAAGTTACTTCCTACCATTCACCAAACTACTTCCTACCATTACCTAGAATCTGACATCCTACTATGTAACTTCCTTCTATCCTACCGTCTATCTTTGATTCGAACACAGAATCTTGACATTTTATAATCTTAGCCTTTAAACAAAAAGAGTGGAAACTCACGTTGTGATTGTGACACTCCGGGTCTCGACCTGGATCGTCCCACTGACCGCTCAGGACTGGGAGGTACTCCGCTTGAAGTGACTGGCGATCGCTTCGCTCTGGCTGTTGAGAAATAAATTAAAAGGGTTGTAGATATAAAAAATATTTGGAAGAGAAAGGTCAAGATAGAAAACTACTACGTAATAATTTTAAAGAAGAATTTAAAAAGTAGTGTAAAGAAAATAGATTGGGGAATTAGCCCGCACTGCCAAACAGTAAATTGTGTACGCAAAAATTCCGTCAGTGCTATTGAAAAGGCACGATAATCCCTTAATTGAGCATTACGGGCTTACTATTAATTGTTAGATACAATTCCAACACAAATTTTTGTAATTTTTTTTTTGTAGTGCCTTCAATAAATTGTAAAAAGATATATTGATAAATAAAAAAAAGAAGGGTAAAATAAATGACTGACTTTTTTAAATATACAGATATAGAACATTTCTAAATACGTCTTCTGATTATATATACAGCAAATTAAATACAATTGGCTATTTGACTGAAAAATTATAATTAGTCCGTGACTTAGATTATCAAAAAATATTCGACCCGTATTTTTTCTTTTGTTTCGTAAACCAAAATTGACGGAGATACGATGCTTTCATAATTGGCAAAACGTCACATTTTAGTACAATTTTTATTGAATTCTGACGTCACGAGCTTCCACTCTCGAGTTTTGATGCGTTGTATTTTGGTAAATATTCATTGATTTTACAAGAAAAAAAAATACGTGTCCGTTATTTTTTTAAACTCTAAATGACGGATTAATTATATTTGTAATTTATTGCTACTGTCTAATAGCCAATTAGGCCTCTTTGCATCACGCCATAATATTAATTTTAGAGTTTAGTGGTGGAAAGTACACACAAATAAATCATATTTTGAAATAAAATCAACGAGCTAGTTTCAGACTTCAATAAATTGCAAATCGATTTAGTCCGTCAGTTAGGGTATTGAGAAATAATAGAAACGTATTATTGTAAAAATATCTTAAAAAAAAATGTAACCGACTTCAAAGACAACCACAAAAAAGGATAAAATAGCGTACCTACAAAGTAACTTTTCTTTCGGAAGTCGGTAGCTTCGTTTTTTATTTAATTGACTTTTTTGCAACCTCCTTCTTTTTGAAGTCGGTTAAAAATCATTTTGACAATGATTATTATTACCTATAAAAAATAAATAGTATTGTGAATTCTAAAAGCTTCGTGTCTTCGTAATTTTAGGTGTACGTATAAAAAGAAAAAATACGTTTCAAATGTTTTTTGATAATTTTACTGACGGACTTATTAGTTTTTTTCAATAGATAAGCTTATTGAAGATAAGTTTTAAGCGATACAAACAGGCCTTAATTTTTACGTCTATTTAAAATAAAATAACATCTACTTAAAATAATAAGATAATAAATAATTTACGAATAAAAAATACCTGGTTGTGATACATCTCCTTCTTCGGCAGAGCATAAATTAAAGTTAAACTTATTTATAATTATTTATTTATTATTTATAATGATATTCCTTCTACATTTATATATATTTATAACTATAATTATATTATATAATCTTCATTGTTCTTTCTATTCGCTTATATCTTCGTCACGATCAAAATGTTGGTCCACTGAAATTCAAAAACTTTACTCAGCATTTTTATTTTTTTATAATTACAAAGTTATAATTATCTGCCTGCCTTTTTCCAACTATATTGGGGTCGGCTTCCAGTCTAACCGGATGCAGCTGAATATCAGTATTTTACATGGAGCGACTGCCTATCGGACCTCCACAACCTAGTTAGTACTAGGCAATGCTTGGTAAGACTGGTTGGCATTTTTTAAAATTAAAAAAAAAAATATGAAGATGGTTTTTTTTTAATGTTGGATGATTATGAGTAAGAGAGTAATGTTTTTGAATTCCGTTGAAGTATAAGGAACATTTTATATATTTTTATTTGGAATATAAACCTTTTTTGTTGGATGGTAAGGTGTTTTTTTCTTCGACGAAGTATATTCTTTTGTAAAATATTAATTTGTTAAATATATACAATGAAAGATAAAAACATAACTCATTAGATTGTTGTTATTGTGTTAGTGCGAGCGAATACAGATTTAATTTAAAAAAACCCATTTATTGGTATTTTTGTATGAAAACTTGCATTGAACTTAAGGGTCAACACACACAGAGACGCGACGCTGCGCTCAAATTGCAATAGAGCTACTCAAAATCTTACTTTATTTATTACACGAAAATATACATATGTAAAGAAATTCAGCAGTAGAATCTCTTTGGTTCTTATTTTGATTTGTTTTTTAATATTTTATTTGTGTCATGTGTGACATGAAAAGTCAGATAGACTGACAGAAAAGGAAGGCTTAGAATTAAAGATTTTCATTTCGTAATTTTGTTAAAATATTGAAGTAGGATACAATAAACGTAAAATGTCGTTTCTCTAATAAGAATTGAGCAACACAAGTGTTTATTTTCTATTCAAAAAAAGCCTAAAAAAATAATCTTATACGTATTTAACGGGAGGGATAACGCGACGTAGAGTAGCGCAGCGCTTCGCCGTGCTAACATTTTAATAGCGACACAAAAATCGAACTCTACAACATGAAATGATACGCACTTCCAATATCATCGCATCATGTCGCGTTGCGTCTTGGGTGAACTGACCCTAAGGCTCGTATTGCAGAACGTCACTCAATACTCAAGCATTACTTAAAACTAGATTCAGAGCATTTGAGTGGTTGAAACTAGTAGGGGAACAGTGTATAAGACGGGGATGCGAGGTATAATGGGGACATACACTCTTTAGACATACTTAACACAACACTAACGTAGCGCAAGCGCCATCAGGACGTCATTTGCAAGCGGCCATTAACAAATGGCGTCCAGTATTGTGTTAAGTTTGCCTTAAGTGTGTGATTTCCCATCATACCTTGCGTCCCCGTCTTATATACTGTTCCCCTTAGTAATACTTGAGTTTTGATGTGCGCTCTGTAATATGGGCTTAAGTGTGTGTGCGTTTTTCCACCCCCATTTGGAGTTTAAGGGCGCCTGCCCATTGGCGTCATGGCACGGCATGGCGCGGCAATTTTGTTTTTTTAACGTGGTAAAATGATCATATGAGTCTTCCCACCCAGGGCAGAGCGGGAGGGACTGTCAGACTCGTACTGACTAAAATCCACGGTGTCCTTCAATAGCCCTTTACGTTCCGGAGTCATGGTAATTCGTAAGTCCCGCGACCAAGGCATGGCGTGGCAAAGGACTTTTTTCGTGGACGAATGATTTCGATTTTTAGTTAAAATAGCGTTGAAATTCGAATAGGTCGAAACTTACGGTTTGCAATGAAACCTAGCACAAGCATAAATGTTTAGTTGAATTAATAGCAAATGGCAACCCAGTGTTATATAGTTTTAGCGTAAGATTTTTGAAAGAAAAGTGGTTAATTACACGTTTAATGAAAAACCTGCATGCTGTGATACCACATACCTCCCTTTTTCTGCAGTTGAGTAGCTCCCAAAATAATTTCTGTTATTTTTTATTAACTTTCATCCGATATAGTTATTTTTACCTTTCAATAACACCCTGTATATTTAGTATTTAGTACAGAGATTGAAAACATTTTTTTTTTGTAGTTTATCTTGTGGACTATTTTAAAATGTTACCTAAAGACTCACGACGATTTCTCTGCGTATCTTTTTAACCTTATTACCATGGGACAATCTGTAATGTATCGTATTCACTAGCGACCCGCCCCGGCTCCGCACGGGTCCAATCTCTACTATAATATGCATGTCAAATACATGTAAACCTTCCTCTTGAATCACTCTATCTATTAAAACAATCCGCATCAAATTCCGTTGCGTAGTTTTAAAAATCTAAGCATACATAGGGACAGACAGACAGACGGGGAGCGACTTAGTTTTATAATATGTAGTGATGTATAAGTAACAAAAGTAGAATTTTTCAAGTCGGTCCAGGCATAATCTAAAAAAAAAGTTTGGACGAATTGAGACCCTCCTCCTTTTTGAAGTCGGTTAAAAACATAGCGTTCTATTTCCAATGTTCTATTTTTAGTCAAGTCGACTTTGAGCCCATAGATACAACGAGCATATCCCCCATAAATTTAAACCCCCTTTAGTATTGAAATCTTTGTAATTCGCGACGCATGCGTTAATACGTATCATCTGCCTGCCTTCTCCTAACTATATTGTAGTCGGCTTCCAGTCGAACCAGATGCAGCTGGATATCAGTATTTTACATGGAGCGACTGCCTATCAGACCTCCACAACACAGTAACTGGATAAAACGATACCCCATGGTAAGACTGGTTGTCAGACGTTTAGAGCTTCTGACTAACAGTAACGACTGTCAAAGCAAATGACAGCCGGGGCCAACGGCTTTAAGATCATCCGATGCACGGAGGAAACGTGATATGACGTATATTGTTAAAAAAACCCTTTTAAAATCTTATTCCCGTCACCATCATAGGCTACCCATCCCAAACAGGTGGAGTAATTCCAGTGTGGGAACGAGCTAGACAACTTGTATAGCTCTGTCTCTTTCCCTCACTGGAAATACTTTAAGAGGTCATGGTAAGCCAACAGCTCCAAAGAATCACAATACTCACGCAAGCTGGCAGTGGGCGGTATCTTGTTCCTGCTCATGTGCGAGTACAGCGCCCGCGCACGCGCACGTTGTGCCGCCGCCGCGTCCAGCGCAGACACCGAGCGAGCGGTCACGTTGGACGGGGAGCGGTCTGGAATAGAAAGGAGGGTTAAAACATTGACGGCACGGTCGAGTAATCGACTGCTGCGCAACGTGTCGCGGGTTCGATCCCCGCACGGAACAAATATTTGTATGATCTGCAAGTAGTTTTTTTTTTTTACTATCACACAACGCCATCTAGTCCCAAGCTAAGCAGAGCTTGTGTTATGGGTACTAGACAACTGATAAACATACTTATATATTTCTAAATACATACATATTATAGATAAATTAGATACACCCAGACATAGAACAAATGATCGTGCTCATCACACAAACATTGGTCCTGGGTGGGAATCGAACCCACGACCTCCGGCATAGCAGTCAGGGTCACTAACCACTAGACCAACAGGCCTGTCGAAAGTTGTTCCGGGTCTGAGTGTTTGTGTATGTGAGTTTCTATGTAAAGGCACTCACGATACAGGAGAAATTCTTAGTGTGGGGCGATATCTTATAAAAATAAAAAACAGATCGATGGGACGACTAGGGCATAGCCTAATCGCAGAACCCAGTATCACGAATTCCTGATTCTTTCGGAAAATGGCGATGGGCAGGTTTTATTGCCGGATTTTGTTTTTTCTTTAAATATAGCCCCACTCTAGGAATTTCTCCGGGCGTTTAGAAACTTAGAAACTCACATACGCAAAAATCCAGACCCGGAACAATTAATTGCGGATCATACAAATATTTGTTCCGTGCGGGGATCGAACCCGCGACACGTTTCACAGACTGCAATGCGAAACTGAATACATGGAAAGATGCCTTTAGGTAGTAAGCCCGTGAGCTTAAAATCTACCTACAGACAACCAGCAAGAAATCATTTTATATTGGCAGCGCCTTAATTTTTTTTTGTCTAAAAAAACTGTCAACTTCAAAACGACATTTCACGTTAATATAGAATCATTTCGGGCGTTCACGTTCAACAGATATAGAATAATTTCGGGCACGCTGTCCGACCACGTACCATGCCCGGTTCGACGACGCGTTGTGTTTCACGCGCGCCTTAAGGAGTGTCAGAACAAGCACGGGGCCCCCTTAGAGGGCCAAAGCCTGCCAAGGTCGCGGGATGAACGCGCTACCGTGACCCCGGAACGTAAAGGGCTATTGAAGGACACCGTGGATTTTAGTAAGTACAAGTCTGACAGTCCCTCCCGCTCTGCCCTGGGTGGGAGGACTCATTTGATGATTTTACCACGATAAAAAAAGGCCGTTAATTAGTTTATAATCTCACCGCCATCCCCCCTCATAGCGACAGGTATGTGGGACACAGGAGGTCTCTCCTGCGAGGCCCGACGTCGTCGCAGGGAGCCCGACCGACTTACACCTGACACTAAGTTCTCGGTGGACGCTATTTCACAGTATGGAGTGGACATAGTTACCATTATCCAGGCAGCGTGCGGAGAAGATTAAGTTTAGTATATTTGTTTGATAAATTAAGTATAAATAGCTAGTGTTATGTAAAAAAAAAGTAATCTCGGTACACTTATTTGGTATTATTACTTTTTTACAACTTGAACTACACCTGTTTAATAAGGCTAAAAACTAGACAAGCGTAAATTGAGTAGTGAGTCGCGTAATTTCGGTCTGTTTCATTGTGAAGGCTATTGGTAACGCAAAATGAGTGATCTGGACTGTACAGTCACGAGCAATAACATGTATACACTTAACACGATTCAAACGCAATTTACTCGTGAAACACTGGTTTCCACTTTGAAATAAAACCTATTTCGTAATAGCATGGATTCCAAAATAGAAGTCTAATGAAAAGGCGAAAGTTTAATCAATATGGTAGCAGAACATCGCTGTTGAATACTGCTTAGTGTACACATACTATTGCTCGTGACTGTACAAGAAGCCTTTTTATAGACATAAATTAAACGGAATGTTTTACGTTAATTTTATGAAAAAAAAAAAAAAATATCCTCGTTCGTACATTAAAGTCGCTTTTTAAATTTTCTTAAATACTTGAAGTAAAATCTCTAGTGGGAAGGCCTCAGAACACACAACTGAAAAAATTACGCTCGTTTCGCTTCAGTCTAAGTAGTAAATTATTAGTAAATAAATTATTATATTTTAAACTGACCTGATACACTGGCCGACGGACTTCTTGGACTTGTGATGGATCTTCGCTCTGAAACAAATAAGTTAAACGATTGAAACTTAAAAAAAAAAAAAAAAAACTTTCTTTTCTTTCAAAAAACACTTTGCTTACACTATGAATTTCTCCTGTATTGTGTGCAGTAATTAATATCGTAACACGCGAATATATAGTTTTAGATGTAAAAAAAAGTATTTGGGAACTTGCCAAATGCCTTTTTTTACACCTGAAATTGCAATTCATAAACAAATATAATCAATTTAGTGCACTACACAGCCATGTTTCTTATTTTCATACAGTAAATTTGCTAAATTAATTAAAACTTGTTAATATTTGACAGCTATTTGAGACGTTGCCAACTTTGTAGTTACACGCTCTCAGTGTGCAATTACAATGGTAGCGGGGCGGGCAGCGGAATCCGCTGGCGGGTAACGGAAACACATAGTTTTTGACAAAGCTGCACCAAGTGCGTGCGGGGCGGAAATCTAGTCTGTTTCGTGACCCGCCACCCGCTCCCGCTTCCCGCCCCGCGCCACTTTAACCTTTTGACCGCCACAGTCGTGTATAGACGACAAGCCAAAAAGTGCCCAGCACGCCACAGTCGCGCGTCGCGACTACAGGAAAGACTTTTAAACGTCAATATATGTAGCTTATTAAAATATATCTAAATTCACTACTGTTTTTTTATGTACTTATGTATTTATTTTTCTTAGCTTCGCGCTAAGAGCACGTTCGTGTTTTTGACATGGCGGTCAAAGGGTTAATAGGCTATTTTACTCAAAAAAATATTAGTCCGAAATATAGACTATAAAAAAATATTAGACCCGTATTTTTTCTTTTGTTACGTAAACCAAAATTGGCGAAGATACAACGCTTCTAAAAACTACAAAACGTCACTCGGTCGGTACAATTTAACGAGCGATATGACGTCACAAGCCCCCACTCCCGAATTTGGAATATTTTTCGATATTCTGACTAAACAGATTTTCAATTTATTTATGCAATAAAATACCCTACTTCACACTTAAAGTAAAAATCATGTTGCTTATCACGTCATATGCGACCGGCTCACAGTGTGGTAAGATCCCGGTTTTTGTTGCATCGTGTTTTTATTGAATTAATCGATAGAGTTTACAATTCTGAGGATTAGAGTAAAACTCCGGGTTCGCTAAGACTTGTACTTTTTTTTAAAAAAAATGTCAAAGTTTCGGAATATCCGACTTTTAAAAAACGAAAAAAAAATCATAATAATTTAACGGAAGTACTTATTCCAGAATTTATTTATTCTATCGAAAAAAGGTATAATTGCAGACCCTTCCACCAAATTTTGTTGCTTTAGTATGAATGGGTCAAGAGATATGATTTTTTTTCTCATTTTTCGTTTTCATTTTTTTATTCATATAATCCGCCGTAGTAGGTGGTCATTCCTACATCAAAAAATAGCTGATACTTTCTATTATTTGTAGTATTTTTTCCAGAACTTAACTCACTGGAGTCCAGGAGTTATTGAAAATTCAAAATTTTCCTTAGGGTTGTCACTGTCAAGTATCCGAAAAAAAAACAACAAAAACATATTTTATTTGAAAAACAAGAAGGTGTTTTAAATACTTTCTAATAACTAATATGTAGTTGGCTATTCGAAGGGAAAATGTATATAAATTTGTAATATATTTTGTGGTTTAACCGAACTAAAATTCATCTTCATTGTTAGTTACAATTAATTCAGCATGCGAATAATTATCGATGGCTAGGTTCCAACTGCAGATGGAACAATGAATAAATAATAATGTATAAATAGTTAACGTAAATAATTTCATATAAAATTTTATCACAAATCAATACAATTGATGTAAATACATGATGAGAATTGATTTAAAATAATTAAATAGGTATAGAGGGATTTAGATAGGGGTGTAAGGGGGCAGACCTACATCTTTTTGCCCCAAATGCCAACCTCACCTGCTCGTGGTGCACCCTGCTGATAAACGAACGAGAACTGGCGACCGAACCAATGGCGGTAAAACCATTAAGAAGGTATACAGATTCAAATTTCTCTGACCAGCGGCGGGCAGCAGCGTTACTGGTGTGAGGCTCTGTACTGCGCTCACCAACCCGCTTGCCCAACGTGGTGAGTATGGGCATGCACTTCCCATGAACGAGCAACAGAACCCACGGCCCCCAGTTCACGGCCACCCTACTATTCCGGGTCACGGCAGCGGCCTTGGTTACGGTGGAGTAGAGGGTGCCGGGAATCTCCGGGCTACGGATGGCTGCCACAAACCTTTGACCTTGACGACGTATAACGGACGCAGCTTATAACTGGACTAGGGCTTGGTCTAACTCGAGGAAGAGCTCAAAAACATAAGGTGGCATGTTCTGGGGCTGTAAGAAGTCTGAAGACAGGGGGACGTCATGATGACCCTAGAATTAATTAATAATTATTTTACAAATTAGGTGCCAAGGATTCTATATAGCATGGCGTCGATGTCGGTCCAAGTACAAAACCACCGAACGAAGCCCATCCAGCTGCTTAGCGGTGTGACACAGGGAAATGTAATATCCCCTGAACTGTTTACCAACTCGCTGGACGATTTTTTCAAGACGCTGGACTGGAACGGATTGGGCATCAATGTCAACGGTGAATATCTAACGCACCTTCGTTTTGCCGACGACATAGTTATTATGGCGGAATCGCTGCAAGACCTGCAAAAAATGCTGAACAGTCTCAATGCTGCCTCGAGATGTGTGGGTCTTGGGATGAACCTAGACAAGACCAAGATCATGTTCAATGACCATGTCACCCCAGAACCTATTTCTGTCGAAGGTATAACACTTGAAGTTGTCCAAGAATACAATCTACAATCAATTCAATCTACCTCGGACAGGTATTTCAGCTAGGTAGAGACTAGCTTCGAGCAGGAAATTGCCAGAAGGGTAGAGCTTGGTTGGACAGCATTTGAGAAAATGCGTCATATCCTCACGTCGCCACTGCCGCAGTGCCTAAAAAGTCGGGTGTTCAATCAGTGCGTCCTTCCAGTCCTAACCTACGGAGCTGAAACGTAGAACATTTCAGTCAAGCTGGCCAACCGACTTCATGTCACGCAGCGTGCTATGGAATGGTCTATGCTTAGGGTCTCGCTAAGTGATAAAATCCGGAATTAGGTCTTACGGCATAAGACCAAAGATATAGATATTGTCGAAATCTGTAGCAAGCTGAAGTGGCAGTGGGCTGGTCGTGTCTGCCGGAGAACCGACGAAAGGTGGAGTAGGAAGGTTCTCGAATGGAGACCACGTGTAGGTAAGAGTAGGGTGGGACGACGTCCGGCAAGATGGACCGATGACCTGAAGAAGGTGGCTGGTGGTGCCTGGATGAAAAAAGCAGGAGATCGTGCGCTGTGGCGCTCCCTGGGAGAGGCCTATGTCCTGCAGTGGACTGCAATATGCTGTAATGATAATGATAATGAGATAGGTATATAATTCATGTCGATAAATAAAATACAAACTACATTGTATTTTATTTATCACAAATATATATACAAACTACATTCATTTCACATTTAATTGACTCAAAATATTAAAAAAATAAACAAAAAAATATTACTCACGTAAAATGTTGATATATGTTAATACTCGTGATTTCACAGTACTAAAATTATATACAAACTATAAATGAAAAATTACTAGTAATATGTACAAAGAAATAAAAAGAAAACAAAAACATTCAAATGACGTCAAGGAATACGTCCACATCACTGTCACATTAATATACTTGTTATTAATATACTTATCGGAAAGGATTTTCTTTTATTAACTATTAGTTGAGTCTTTTGGGTTAGAATTTATAGACGGTTTCCAAAAAAGGTGTATCAATCAACATGATACCAATTTCTCAATATGTTTTTTCATTTTCTTTATAAAATTATTTAATGTTTGCTACTTTGAGCCACAAAATAATGATATCTTGTTATGGTCGTGATAAGAAAGCTTAAACTTAATAAAAATAAACAAATTATGTTTTGGTGGAAGTGGCAGCCCTAAGTGCGGATATTTCGGATATTACTAAAATTTTCAATAACTCCTGGATTCCAGTGAGTTAGGTTCTAAAAAAAATACTACAAATAATAGAAAGTATCAGCTATTTTTTGATGTAGGAATGACCACCTACTACGGCGGATTATATGAATAAAAAAATGAAAACGAAAAATGAGAAAAAAAATCATATCTCTTGACCCATTCATACTAAAGCAACAGAAATTGGTGGAAGGGTCTGCAATTATACGTTTTTTCGATAGAATAAATAAATTCTGGAATAAGTACTTCCGTTAAATTATTATGATTTTTTTTTTCGTTTTTTAAAAGTCGGATATTCCGAAACTTTGACATTTTTTTTAAAAAAAAGTACAAGTCTTAGCGAACCCGGAGTTTTACTCTAATCCTCAGAATTGTAAACTCTATCGATTAATTCAATAAAAACACGATGCAACAAAAACCGGGATCTTACCACACTGTGCGGCTCACTCTTTTTTTTAATACTGTACAAAATTCTATATTAAAGTAAATTAAGCTATTTTTCCTCACCGGTGCCGACATGGTGCAGACTGTCCACACTGCCGATGTTCCTCTCCCTCTCGATCTGCTTCTGCGCCGCCGAGTCCAGTCGAGCGAACAGCTGTTCAGCGTCGTCCGGGAAGTGGCGCTTGTAGGCCGCGTATGCTCTGGAAAAAATAAATAAATAAAAATAAATATTCCACAACTATCACACAACGCCATCTAATCCCAAGCTAAGCAGAGCTTGTGTTATGGGTACTAGACAACTGATAATAGTTATTTATGCAACCGTTGTATAATCAGGGGTATTAAAACACGAATGTGGGTTTATCACACGAGGCGTAGCCGAGTGTGATAATAGTATCACATGAGTGTTTTAATACCTAATTATAACGGTTGCATACAAGACTTTATCTACAATCATGCTGTGAATCCTCTATAAAAGATTCTCATAACATACCATATTCGCATACCTTATTCGAGTAAAAAAATGGCGGGATATAACACGATAAGACGAGTTGTTCTTTTTTCAAAATTTTAGCGATCTGGTGGTGAAAATGTCATTGCATGAGAATGTTCTTTTTTTGAAATTCATTATAACACGCGTTTGGATGATATAATGATCATTATATCATTGAGTGTTTTAATGTTGGCAATAAGCTAATTGTTGTAGGTTCTTTTATAGAGGATTAATAGCATGATAGTAGATAATAGTTATTTATGCAACTGTTGTATAATCAGGGGTATTAAAACACGAATGTGGGTTTATCACACGAGGCGTAGCCGAGTGTGATAATAGTATCACATGAGTGTTTTAATACCTAATTATAACAGTTGCATACAAGACTTTATCTACAATCATGATGTGAATCCTCTATAAAAGATTTTCATACCATAGAGTGTTGTACAGAACTATGTAAATTCAAGATGGCGGGAAATAACACGATAAGACGAGAATCCGAAATCACGAATTAGTCAACAATTTATTGTTCTTTTTTCAAAATTTTAGCGATCTGGTGATGAAAATGTCATTGCATGAGAATGTTCTTTTTTTGAAATTCATTATATCACGGGTTTGGATGATATAATGATCATAATATCATTGAGTGTTTTAATGTTGGCAATAAGCTAATTGTTATAGGTTCTTTTATAGAGGATTAATAGCATGATAGTAGATAAACATACTTATATATTTCTAAACACATACATATTATAGATAAATTACACCCAGACCAGAACAAATGATCGTGCTCATCACACAAACATTCGTCCTGGGTGGGAATCGAACCGACCTCCGGCATAGCAGTCAGGGTCACTAACCACTAGACCAACAGGCCTGTCAATCAAAGTCAAAAACAAAAATCAAAATCAAATGGAAAAAAAATGAAATAAAATCATGAAATCAACCATAATTACGTCAATGTGGACCTGCATTTGAATGTCTGTAAGAAAATATGCTAATGGTGGGTCATGATTCAACATTTGTCGATTGTACACTCGCTAGTTTTAGTTCGTCTTACACGCTCTTTAGGACAGTTTTCTCTTGAGTACAAACTCTTTTGTTTAAAATAACTTTATACATTGCTTCTGCTGTTTACGAAACCAGCTGTACTGCTTACCTCCTGCCGTAAGTCCTACAAGTACTATCGGCGTCGACACACGCTCGTCTGATAGCGTCCCGGACAGCCGCTTGTTGTTTTTCAATGGTCTGCGCCGGCCATTTCTCTAGCATTAGTACTAGAACTTCACTGTGGACAAAAAACATTTATATCATTAATATTATTCAGAATATTTTGAGAATGCCACTTGAGTTTCAAGATAATCAAATGAGTCCTCCCACCCAGGGTAGGGCAGGAGGGTCTATCAGACTTGTGTCCTTCAATAGCCCTTTGCGTTCGTAGTATTGCAAAATAATGTACAATCGACAAAGTTGAATCACGACCCATTTTGACAATAATTCGTTTGAATCCGTCAAAATAATAAAGATCAAAGTCTTTACCATGGATATGTTTGTACGAATGTGGACTTAATTGTATTTGAATGTCTGTAAGAGAATAAGCTTATGATGGGTTATGATTCAACTTTGTCGATTGTACATTTGCATTTATTGTTTTTATCTTTCTAATATATACATATTCACAAAGATAAAACGCATAAAAACTCAGCCCGCACCATAAACTATACTACGGCACGAAGTGACTCATTGTGAGTTTTAAAATTGTCGTGTTTTCACAATTTTGATTTTGCATCGAACCGAAGCTAGCAATCGAGATAGATTATAAATTTCCAGCGTAAGTAGATTAACAGTTATAAACATTACCTGAGTGTAGAGCGGATCTCCTTGGACTTATTAGTAGTCAAGTTGGTCATGACTACGGGCAGCAGTCGCGGGGAATGCACGTACGACACTATGTAGCGCACGCATATTGTACCCGCTGACGATACCACCTGGAAAATAAGATAATTTTAGTTTTCATTTTATTGTGAACCCATTTAAAAATAGGTACGATAAATACTATTCATCATCTGCCTAGCCTTTTCCCAACTATATTGGGGTCGGTTTCCAGTCGAACCAGATGCAGCTGGATATCAGTATTATACATGGAGCGACTGCCTATCGTACCTCCACAACCCAGTAACTGGGTAATACGATACCACATGGTAAGACTGGTTGTCAGACTTTAGAGCTTCTGACTAACAGTAACAACGACTGTCAAAGATCTACAAATGACAGCCGGGACCAACGGCTGTACGTGCTTTCCGAGGCACGGAGGAAACTCGCTATGACAGATGGTCACCCATCCACAGACCAACCTCGGCAAGCGAGGCTTAACCCGGAAGATCGGCCTGTGCTGTAATTATTTATATATATACTATTAAAAAAAAAACTTATTCGTTCTATACTCAACGGATAAAACTGGATCCCTATCACTAAGACTCCGTTGTCAAGTGATGGAAAAACAGTTCCATCTCTCTTCGTGAGATATAGTCATATCATCCAAAACTTTATTAATTATTATTGACGTACATATTTTCAATTTATTTATGCAGTAACCTACCCTATAACATCGTAATTTTACTTGAGGATCGTAGAAATGATTTGCCCTCACATTCATCCAATTTAAGATAAAATTAATAGCCTTTTTAATGACCTCCTTGGCAGAAGGTTGAAACATGGTTAAAACCAGATAGGATGCTTTTTAATGTAAATAATTTTTCAGTTGCCAGTGCGTTCAACAGATCTACATCAGGTGGTGGTACCATGATTCTTTGTAATAACAGTCTGCGATATAAAGAAAGGAAGGATATCACTGCTTGCTCTGTTGATCGCTTATGTGAGGTAGCATGTGCGGAGGTCGAAGGCTATACCATCCTATGTGTCTATAGACCACCATCATCTAACTTGGCATTATTTCTAGTAACAATGGAAGAAATATTAGGCAAACTTTTTAGAGATGGTAAATTAGTTTTTGTCTGTGGTGACTTAAATATTGATCTATTAATCAACTCACCAGATAACTTAAAGCTTATATCTTTGTTCAAATCATTTAATTTAGAATGTTTATTTAATGAAGCAACTAGAATAACAGCAACTTCAGCTTCATGCATAGATAATATTTTTACTAATTGTAAAGTTAAAGATTCCTGCTTAATTAGTGGCGTTAGGTCCGACCATACTGGCCAACTTGTATCATTTGAATTAAATCATAAAATTAAGTTAGATAGAATAATAGAGTTGAGACCTCTTACTAAAAATAAATTAAAATCGTTTAATAACAATGTTCTTAGCAATCTTTCTACTACTTGCTTTGATACACATGACCCCAATAAAAACTATAATATATTATTTTCAACAGTTTGCCAGGAATTCAATAAAACATGTCCAGTAAAAAAAGTTAAAGTTAATAATTAATCCAAATTTAGTGAATGGGCCACTGCGGGAATCAGAAAAAGCAGAGATAACTTATATAATTTATATCATGAAAAATCTTTAACTTCAGATCTAGTTTTTCATAATTATGTCAGAAAATACTCAAAAATATTCAAAAAAGTTTGCGCCCAAGCTAAATCTCAAATAATAAGTAATAAAATGAGTACCTCTGATAATAAAATAAAAACTGTGTGGCAAGTCATTAACAGAGAAACTGGTAAGTCACAACATCGAGATCAGAATGGAATGTCTCTAAAAATAGACAATAAATACATTTCTGACAAGCAAGAAGTCGCTGAGACACTAGAACATTTCTTTACAAACATACCGCTTGAAGTCACAAAATCTCTCCCCTCTTCACCAAAGCTAGCTGAGGCTCTTCTTAAAGATAACTTTATAAAGGACATACCGACTTTTAAATTCACAGCCATATCTATTGCTACCATCAAAAAAGCTTTTAATAGTCTTAATATTAAAAATACTGAAGACTTGTGGGGGATATCCGTCAAGGTGCTTGGGGATATAATTGATTCAATTGCTCCTGTCCTGACGGGCATATTCAATCAATGTTTGGACAGTGGCAAGTTTCCCGACTTAATGAAACATAGTAAAGTAGTACCAATTTTTAAATCAGGTTGTAAGTGTGATCCCTCTAATTACCGACCCATATCTGTGCTCCCGGAATTAAGTAAAATTTATGAAAAAATCATGCTGGATCAGATGTTGTCACATTTTAATTCAAATGGAATTCTGCATGGTCAGCAGTTTGGTTTCACGAAAGGTCGGTCTACGACTGACGCGGGAGTTAAACTTATCAGTCACATCCTGGAATCTTGGGAGAAATCTCAGGATGCCATTGGTATCTTTTGTGACCTCTCCAAAGCGTTTGACTGCGTTGATCATAATACACTAATTTGTAAATTACATCATTACGGAATACGTGATCAAGCTGCTGGCCTTGTTCTCTCCTATTTATCAGACAGGCAGCAAAAAGTTAATGTGAATGGGGCAACGTCATCTGGGTCTCTGGTCAAGATGGGCGTGCCTCAAGGTTCAATTCTTGGCCCTTTTTTATTTCTTGTCTATATCAACGACCTTCCATTCATGATGGCCAACTTATCGGATATAATTCTTTTTGCTGATGACACATCGCTCATTTTTAAAATAGATAGAAAAGATACGGATGTTTTACATGTAAACGAAAGTCTAGGTGTTCTCTCGAAATGGTTCGCAGCTAACAATCTATTACTGAATGCGAACAAAACAAAGTGTCTTAAGTTCTCGTTACCAAATGTTCCACAAGTGGGTCTAAACTTAAAACTTGACGGCAATAAACTCGATGCTGTTGCAGAAACTGTATTCTTGGGTATTACTCTTGATTCCAAATTACAGTGGGGCGCCCATATTAGAACTCTTTCGGGTAGGTTAAGCTCTGCTGCTTATGCGGTAAGGAAAATAAGACAGCTAACTGATATAGCCACAGCTAGGCTAGTATACTTTGCTTATTTCCACAGTATTATGTCATACGGCATTCTGCTGTGGGGTTCCGCAGCGGACGTAGATTCAGTTTTTATATTACAAAAGAGGGCGGTCCGCGCAATTTATAAAATGGGCCCTCGTGAGTCTCTTAGAGAGAAATTCAAAGAAATTGATATTTTAACACTGCCTTCACATTACATTTTAGAAAACATTCTATATGTACGCAAAAATCTAGGACTCTTCAAGGCTAGAAGCGATTTTCATAATATCAATACACGCAGTAAACACGTAATTGTAATACCGAGATTCAGATTAGCAAAGACGAGCAAGTCGTTCCTTGTAAACAGCATACGTTTTTACAACAAATTACCTAAGTCAGTCACTGGACTAACTGAGGGAAAGTTTAAAACCCACATTAAACGTGTCCTTATTAAAAAAGCATATTACAAAATTAAGGACTACGTTGAAGACAAGGATGTGTGGCAATAGTTCCTTCTCTTCTGCACATGTGGCTTCCCTGGCAGCTCAGCAGCAGCACTTATTTTCTCTCCTCCACGTGTTAGGATAATAGGATTCTTCCATTTTATTTCTGTATATAGTTTTTTTTATTTTTTTTATTATTATTTTTATTATTGTGTTCGTTTTGCAATATTATATTGCCTTAGTTTTAATACCAGTCCAGATTTGTTGCAGTTTGTAAGACATTATAGAATTAACCCAGCTTTTATAGCTTTCTTTTTTGTGTAGATTCTTTCTTACTCTTTGTTTGTGAATGTGAGAACATTGTAAGTCGTGTGTATATATATATATATTTCTTCTTTTATAGCACTAATTTTAGTTAGGACTTCCCCCTTGTTACCAGGCCTACGTTTTTCTCACATATCTAAGCATCGAAAAATTGTAACAATCTGTTTGTAAAACTATACCATATTTTAAAAGAGTAACCATGGAGTTTCTTGCCGGTTCTTCTCCATGGAATCGACCAACCCGAACCGTGCACCTGCTGTCGACGTTTTATAAGTGCCCTCATGGGCCTATGTGAAATAAAAACTTTTGATTTTGATTTTAGAACGAACGCAATATTATGATGGATACTGTTCAGACTACATTTGGAGTTATTTACTACTCGGACCTTGTGGAAACTCGAACAAACTTCTGTGCGTCCAAGCGTATTTGCCATACCTATTATTGGAATCAAATATAGCAACTCACAATTTAGGACCCATTAATATTAGTAGTCATTTTACCCGTGGTGCTAGGCAACAGGGCTTCTCCCAGTTGTAATGTCCCTTTGTGCCTATTGGCCTTGTTTTGTTCTGTCTCCTGCTTGCATGGAGGGAAGTGGAAACGTATTTTTCCTACTCCTCCACTATTCTTTACTGATTAATTTCGTTGCAGGATCCAAGGCAGGTAAATTCATTCTCCGGGACACGTCGAGCTTCATTGTGTCGGCGCTTTTCTGATGGTTGCCACTGTTGATTCTGGCGCTCAGAAGTTGGTGCAGGGAATAGTGTGGTGGGTTTGTGCCAAAAAAAAGCATTTCAAATAATAGTGTTACCTTGGCAGCGTTCTGTATGAGATTGATGAGCTCCTGCATTATGTACAGACTGAACTGCTCGATCTTGTTCCGCAGCACCTTAGACATGTGCGCGATCGTGATGCACGCCTCCCGCACCACCTGGGAAATACAGCTACTGTTAGTTATCAAACTAATATTATAAACTTGACAGTTTGTTAAGACGGATGTTTGTTACTCTATCACACAAAATCTTCCGCAGTTTAAGACGCCCACGGCGTCGGACGTCGCCAGACGATCACCGGCCACTATAGGCGCGGGCATGTGGGCGGCGAGTAATGGGCAACTCGCTGTCCGACCATAGACCATGCCCGGGTCGACGGCGCGTTGTGTTCCACGCGCGCCTCAAAGAGTGTCAGCATAGTGACGGGGCCTGTAGAGGGCTAAAGCCTGCCGGGGTCGAGGAACTCACGAATAACCATGACTCCGGAACGCAAAGGGCTATTGAAGGACACCGTGGATTTTAGTCAGTACGAGTCTGACAGTCCCTCCCGCTCTGCCCTGGAGTGGGAGGACACATTTGATGATTTTACCACGATAAAAATATTACACAAAAACTACTGAACGGATTTGAGTGAAACTTGGCACATATATAGATTAACATCGGGATTAAAACATAGGATATTTTTTATCCCGATTTTCACGTGGGATAATTTTCAAAAAGGAACTCAGACTCGTACTGATCAAAATCCAGTGTTCCTTCAATAGGCTATTTGACAGTGGCTATAAATTACAAATATAATTAGTCCGTCATTTAGAGTTTACAAAAAATAACGGACACATATTTTAAAAATCAATGAATATTCACCAAAATACAACGCATCTAAACTCGAGAGTGGGGGGCTCGTGACGTCAGAATTCAATAGAAATTGTACTAAATTGTGACGTTTTGCCAATTTTGAAAGCATCGTATCTCCGTCAATTTTGGTTTACGAAACAAAAGAAAAAATACGGGTCTAATATTTTTTGATAATCTAAGTGACGGACTAATTATAATTTTTCAGTCAAATAGCCAATTGTCCTTCACATTCTATGGTCTTGCTTCCCGGGTCGACGGCGCGTTGTGTTCCACGCGCGCCTCAAAGAGTGTCAGCAAAATGACGGGGCCTGTAGAAGGCCAAAGCCTGCTGGGGTCGCGGGACCAAGGGATTACCGTGACCCTAGTACGTAAAGGGCTATTGAAGGACACCGTGGATTTTAGTCAGTACGAGTCTGACAGTCCCTCCCGCCCTGCCTTGGGTGGGAGGACTCATGTGATGATTTTATCATGATACAAAAAACACACACACACAAAAACTGCTGAACGGATTTGGGTGAAACTTGGCACACACATAGACTAAAATCAAGATTAAAACATAGGGTAGTTTTTATCATGACTATCACGTGGGATGATTTTCAAAAAGGAACTCAGACTCGTACTGATTGAAATCCAGCGTTTCTTTAATTGTCCTTCACATTCTAGGGTCCTGCTTAGACAGTCTCGCGACCCCAGCATTCTTTTGGCTAGTAACGTAGTCTGTCATAAAGAGGTAGACTAACAGCAACCAGTAATAAGTTAGCAAGCTTATTCATGTCGCGATTCGTGCGATTCGCAATTTCTACTAACTAAAAATAAAATAAATAAATAAATATAAATATTCCACAACTATCACACAACGCCATCTAGTCCCAAGCTAAGCAGAGCTTGTGTTATGGGTACTAGACAACTGATAAACATACTTATATATTTCTAAATCCATACATATTATAGATAAATTACACCCAGACACAGAACGAAATGATCGTGCTCATCACACAAACATTTGTCCTGGGTGGGATCGAACCCACGACCTCCGGCATAGCTGTCAGGGTCACTAACCACTAGACCAACAGGCCTGTCAAAAATAATGATGCTACTACGATATAATGATGCAATTCGACTGACTTACGTCGTCGTGGCGAGCGTGTTTTGTTTTTAATCTACTCGTAGATAGCCGCACGTTTTAAGTCATATGTCGTAGTGGTAAGGATGATTTTCACTTGTAGTTGAAATCGGTTGACTTGCGTCGCATCGCATCATCAGCAAGCTAGTGTTACTAACCTGACTCCTCAGATCCTTGATGACGACTAGAAAAGGCACGGACAGTTCTTTAAGATGCGCCGCGAACTCCGCCGGGTATTGCTGGTGAGCGTTCGCTGTTAGAAGCGACCGGATCTTCTTCAACTGTAACAAACATCGATTTATTGGTTTGGGCATGTTATAATAATTAGCTTTTTGGCTGGAGCGCGGCCGCGTGGCGACACAGGTCGTTCAGGCCGCGCGGCCCCGTACAACAATATTATGTGATACTCACAGCATCCACCCGCATCTCCCAGTCAGCGCTCCGGTCGCCCAGCAGCGCGGCCCCGTACAACAATATGATGTGATACTCACAGCATCCACCCGCTTCTCCTAGTCAGCGCTCCGGTCGCCCAGCAGCGCGGCCCCGTACAACAAAATTTTTGATACTCACAGCATCCACCCGCTTCTCCCAGTCAGCGCTCCGGTCGCCCAGCAGCGCGGCCCCGTACAACAATATTATGTGATACTCACAGCATCCACCCGCTTCTCCCAGTCAGCGCTCCGGTCGCCCAGCAGCGCGGCCCCGTACAACAATATTATGTGATACTCACAGCATCCACCCGCTTCTCCCAGTCAGCGCTCCGGTCGCCCAGCAGCGCGTCCCCGTACAACAATATTATGTGATACTCACAGCATCCACCCGCTTCTCCCAGTCGGCGCTCCGGTCGCCCAGCAGCGCGTCCCCGTACAACAATATTATGTGATACTCACAGCATCCACCCGCTTCTCCCAGTCGGCGCTCCGGTCGCCCAGCAGCGCGTCCCCGTACAACAATATTATGTGATACTCACAGCATCCACCCGCTTCTCCCAGTCAGCGCTCCGGTCGCCCAGCAGCGCGGCCGCGTGGCGACACAGGTCGTCCAGGCCGCGCGGCCCGTACACCGCGGCGGGGGCTGATGATAGGAAGGCCGCCTCGAATGCTTCCGAGGACACGGCACCTGCCTCGCCTGGGCCTGTCGTGCTGATGCCGCTCGATACTGTGAGATACGTTCATTACATTATTTAACTACACAATATAATTTGTAATTAAGCTCATAAAATAGTACTGAGGCAAACTGAATGTTATTTTTATGGGACCAAAAGACAAGTATACGGATAATACGAAATGCATCGGGTACATAACAAAAAAAACGAACCATAAACCTCGTAATAAAGCTGTTAAAAAAAACATCGACCGAATTGAAAACCTCCTTTTTGAAGTTGGTTAAAAACTGACCCTTAAGGGCGCGTATTCTGAAAGTTGGCAACGTCGCAAATAGCTGTGAAATATTTACAAGTTTTAATTAATTTGGTTTTACTGTATGGAAATAAGAAATATGGCTCTGTAGTGCACTAAAAATTGATATAGGAATGCAACTAAAACACTGAATTTGATGTTATCTCCGTTTCAGGTATAAAAGGCATTTGGAAAGTTTCCAAATACTTTTTTTACATCTAAAACTATTTATTCAGTGTTACGATATTAATTATTGCATTCCCTAAACATTTTTTTAGTGAATTACAGAGCCATATTCCTTATTGTCATACATTAACATTGCCAAATTAATTAAAACTTCTTAATATTTGACAACTATTTGCGACGTTGCCAACTTTCAGAAAACGCGCTCTCAAATGATTTGATGCCAAGAAAATAATACATACGAGTGATTAAAAGAAAAATGACAAAAATTAGTACAATAAATGATCAGAAAATTAATACATGAATGAAATACTTACCACTGCCAGCGGGAGCCATTTTTGTCGGAGGAGGCGGCTTCCTATTGGCTGACGGCAAACTATAGAGCCCAGGCACCGTCCTCTTTGGTGCCTCACATGCTATGGTGATCGGTGATTGGTTATTGGTGATTGGTTATTATTGCAGTCCGGTAGATGGTGATTAATTGAAGTCCAGGTGGAGCATGGTAAGAGAAGAGAAGGTTTTTTGTGAGTTAGTAGCATGATCAATTCTGTCATTTTTCTACCCAGAATAGATAAAGTTATTTCTTTATTAGACTTTTCTTGAGACACAGGTCGGTGCAGGTCGGTACTAGTAGCTGCAGGTAAAACTTATATAAAGAAACCGGAAAATCTGCCAAGTCTCAGTCGCTCTTAACGACAAGACTACTACACTATAATTTATTCATTATTTTTTTTTTAAATTATTCATTAATTTTTTAAATAATTTTACAAAATTTTTACAAAAAAACATTTAAAAATATAAAAAAAAATAGCAGTCCACCAGCATCGAGAACAGGGTCCGGGCTACCTGCGGTCAGGGCTCCTGAGAGAGGAACCTCCTAACAATACGCGCCGTGTCCAGGAGTACTGCCTTCTGAATCAGGCGCCTGATCCAACTGCCAAGTGAGAGCCTCCTCAGATGTTGTTCGAGGCTCTTGGCAATTAAGCCATTGGCAGACACGACTATCGGCACAATTACTGCCGTCACGTCCCACATGTCAACAACCTCATTTTTTTCAACCATTATTCTTATGATAAAAGATATTTATAATTGAATTATATTATCGTAAGTAGGCCATTGATATCAATAGAAATAATTCAGGCCGTGAAAATTATGTAAGAAAATAATTTGGTCAAAGAAAAATTGTATTGATTAATGTTAAAATTTTATTTGAATACAATATTGATGGAGCGTCATGCTGGCTGTGCAGTATACCAATTATTATAAATTATGATAGACAAATGATTAAAAGATCAATTAAAATTTTCAAAAGCTATCATGGCATTATAGTAAAGATTTTGATTTGAACATTAATAAAAGGGTATACAACTTTTAGTATCGACCTTGGGATCAATTTTTTTTCTTTTGATTAAATTTTGGGCACAATTAGACTACCACCTAAGAAGTCCATAGAAAAAAAAAAGTTTTATTTTGTTCTAATCAGGACTTATTTTTTGTAGGAATCCATAGATGTTTTGATTTACTCTTGATTAGAACAAAATAAAATCCGTTATATCTCTGGTTGGTTACGGTTTAGAATTTTTTAATTATTTAGTAACGCAGTTCTTAGGTTGCGGTTTACTAATGACTAACATTTAATTACTGGCGAAAGAAAAAAATAATTGATACCAAAAAGTTGCATAGCCCTTTGTGAACAAAATTATTCAGGATTCTTTTATGGTGGTTAAGAAATACATCCCCCATGAGAAAAGGCCGTGTTTTATTTATGTATGCTTGAATATAAAGTTGAAAAATCGATTAAAGACTATTGATAGCCTACGAGTTGTTCCATTGTGGGAAAGAGACAGAGCTATACAAGTCGTCTAGCGTCATCTCGTTCCCACAGTGGAACAACTCTCGCTTTAAGACGTAATGGTAGGTTTACGTTTATAGCTTGCCAGTTATCTATAATGGTAATGTTGGTACATACCTGGAGTGGAGGCCCCGGAGCTGTCCTGGTCCCGCGAGCGCGCGGAGGTCGGGATGGTCATGGTGCGCTTCACCGTGCGGGACACGAAGTCCGGCTCGTCCGCGCCGGATGTGGCTGTGGGAGAGACATGCCACTTATAGAAAAAGACACTCAATATAAATACATACTTTAAATTAAAGATACTGAAATGGTTTTGGAAGGAGTTATTTTTTTTATTGGGACAACCCCACCACACTATTCCCTGCACCACTGCAACTCATGTGCGCCAGAATCAACAGTGACAACCACCAGTAAAGCGCCGACACAATGAAGCTCGACGTGTCCCGGAGAATGAATTTACCTGTCTTGGATCCTGCAACGAAATTAATAAGAAAAAAATAAATTACACCCAGACACAGAACAAATGATCGTGCTCATCACACAAACATTTGTCCTGGGTGGGAATCGACACCACGACCTCCGGCATAGCAGTCAGGGTCACTAACTATTATGTTATTGAATCTCACCAGTAGGCAACAATAGTCCCGCTTCTCTCGCCTCATCAAACTTCTGTTCGAGCAGCGCGAACTTCTGCGCGGGCAACAACTCTTTCTTCCTCAAGTCTTGTCTTAATCTTTCACCTGAAAATAAAGGGAGATTTATTTATTTATTTATTTAATCATTTATGTACACACAATATAAAATAAAGGACATACCAAAACTTAAAAGTACAAAGGCACTGCTTATTTCATTAGAAATTTCTACCAGCAGACCTGCGACAGGAAGAGTGAAAAACGAAACGAACGAACGAGATTAATTAGAATTATATTCAATAATCAGTCTTTTTTACAGTAAAGCATTTATTAACAACTAGCAATCAGCCCGCGACTTCGTCCGCGTGTGTTTCAAACTTCGCATTCAGTGAATTTAAATGCCCGGTCACCCTCCTTATTGAATTACATATTTTGGATAATCTAAAAATGTATCCAACTAATATTGTAACTTTAACCTCTCGGGCGATTTATAATAATAATTGAAAATGATAAAAATCAACGTCCAATGAGCGACTGTCTGTTATGTACAGACGTGTGTACGTAAGGCGCTGGGGCGTTTTCGCTTATGTACACCCGGGTGTACGTAACGCGCCCGAGAGGTTAAAAAAATCTTTCATATTGAAGTAAGTAGAAGCCATGCTATTACGAAACCAGCATTTCACGAGAAAATCGCGTTTGAATTTTATTACGTGTACTCCTTTTATTGCTAGTGACTGTTTGCATTTAATTTTTTGGTTGTATATATATATATCTCATCAAAGTTGTCCTCCTCCTCCTGACTGATCGCCCTTTAAATTCCAGGGCCGTAGAACCATGACTTCTTCGTCTACTCACCGACATGTCTATACACGTCGACCAGCAGTTGCATCGCGGCATCCCTGACCGGACTGCTCGGGTCTCCCACTAGCGCTGCCAGGTTGGGCACTGCCGCACGTAACTGTAGCTCAGTGGCGCCGTGACTGAAATGAGAAGAGATTGTAGCGTACATACCCGTCAACAAAAACTACACTAGCGCCATCTATGCAACGACGGAAGAACTAAGATGTCTACATCGCGCAATCGAAGTTATCCGCGAGTCTAGACATAGAATATTCCGACAGTGAATGTCGGGCAGAAAGCCCACCAGACACAACACCCGTCTGGTCGGAAGGTTTAGTTAGAGTACTGTATTTGTACAGTAGCCCCATAACTTTTTAGGGTTCCATAACCAAACCGCATAACGTTTTTCATTCTGTTGCCTACTAAAAAACCTGACCCGACGTCACATTTCATTATATTACTAAAGGCGCTTTATTTTGACATTAATTTCCTTTTCGTCACCAGACATGTCCGTTTCGTCACCAAAAAAGTCCACTTCGTCACCAAGGGTGTCAGTTTCGTCACCAAAAACGTCTATTAAGCTACCATATTCAATATAGCTACACAAATATTACTCACTGCTCTAACAACGCCTGTATACACCTCAGCGCCTCTTCCCTAGCGTGAGGCGCCTTGTGCTGCAAAGCGGGCATCAACCGAGCTAGTAGGGCTCGTGGGTTCGCCGCCCGGGAGGTAGCCAGCGACGCCACACACGTACGAGCCGAGTGACGTACCGCCTCTTTTGTGTCAGCCAATCTGAAAAAGCGAGAATATAAAGTTAATAAACTTGCTGTATTTTTTTCAAACCAGGTGTGTGCAATGGAACTGCACAAATAGGGTTTTTTTTTTTTATCGTGGTAATATCATCAAATGAGTCCTCCCACCAAGGGCAGGGCGGGAGGGACTGTCACACTTGTACTGACTAAAATCCACGGTGTCCTTCAATAGCCCTTTACGTACTAGGGTCACGGTAATCCCTTGGTCCCGCGACCCGACCCGACCGCGAAAAAATACGTGTCGAATATTTTTTGATTAACTATCTTTCGGACTGATTGAATTTTTTGAGTAAAATAGCCTATTTGATTCCGCCAAACCCTTTTAATTAACCGGTAGGTAATGCACCAAAAGTACATGACATTCCACCATTACGTACAAAGCGTTTTGAAAATTCTTACATTTTTGAAAATACTATTGTACGCAAAGCTAAGGAGTGAAATTTCCTGCTGTATTTTCTATTATTTTCCATCATCAGACTACAAGACGTACGGCAATGCGCCATCGCTACATGGTGGGCATCCCACCCTTACGTACCAATTTGCCAATACTTTCATTGTGTGCACAGCTAAGGAGTGGAATTCCCTGCCGGAGTCTGTGTTTCCTGATAGCTGCAACCTTGAGGTCTTCAATTCAAGAATGAATAGGTTACTTCTATGCAAGCGTGCTTCACCGTCGACCACATCATCGTTTACCACAAGGCGAGATAGTTGTCAAAAGCGAAACAATCGCTAAATAATTAAAGAAACTGTGAATTACGCGGCTAAATCTTATTCCGTCTTATTACAAATTGGGGTTTAATTTAAAACCCGGTTTTAAATCTCGTAACGGTTTATACAAACTTTTAAATCGTGGTTTTGCGATTAACCATGGTCTTAGCTGTCAAAGGTGTGTCAAAGTTTCCCTTTTTTTTTATCGTGGTAAAATCTTCAAATGAGTCCTCCCACCCAGGGCAGAGCGGGAGGGACTGTCAGACACGTACTGACTAAAATCCACGGTGTCCTTCACTAGCTCTTTACGTTCCGGGGTCACAGTAATTCGTACAGTCCCGCGACCCAGGCAGGCTTTGGCCCTCTACAGGCCCCATCACTATGCTGACAGTCCTTGAGGCGCGCGTGGAACACAACGCGCCGTCGACCCGGGCATGGTCCATGGGTAGCTTACTTCATAAATAAATTGAATATCTGTTAGTTAAGTCCGTCAGTTAGAGTATTTTTTTGAATCAATGAATATTGACTAAGATAAAGCGCTCCAAAATTCGGGAATGGGGGCTTTGTGACGTCATAGCGGCTGTAAAATTATACCGACCGAGTGACATTTTCTGATTTTTAAAAGAGTTGTAGTTTCGTCAATTTTGGTTTACGTAACAAAAGAAAAAATACGGGTCTAATATTTTTTGATTACCTATCTTTCGGACTGATTGATTTTTTTTAGTAAAATTGCCTATTTGATTTCGCCAAATCATTTTAATTATCCGGTAATGCGCCAAAGGTACAGGATATTCTACCATTACGTACAAAGCGTTTTGAAAATTCTTACATTTTAGACAATAATATTGCACGCACAGCAATGGAGTGGAATTTCCTGCTGTATTTTCTATTCCCTGATAGCTGTAACCTTAAGGTCTTTAAGAGTGAATAGGTTACGTCTATGCAAGCGTGGTTCACCGTCGACCACATCATCGTTTACCACAAAGCGAGATAGCTGTCAAACGCGAACCAATTTTTTTTTGTGTGGTAAAATCATAACATGAGTCTGAGGGACTGTCAGACTCGTACTAACTAAAATCCACGGTGTCCTTCAATAGCCCTTTACGAACCGGGGTCACGGTAATTTGCGAGTCCCGCGACCAACGAGAACCAATTGCTAAATAAATAAAGAAACGGGTCCGAGTGCTCACAGCCTCTTCAAAGACATTTCTATAAGACTTGTTGACGCTTCTCGTGACCCAAGAGCTGGCTTTTATCTTGGCCAGAGGCTAAGTATTGCCATACAAAGAGGCAACGCTGCCAGTCTCTTGGGCACATTACCAGCTGTCAGCGTTGAGGATGAATTTTTCGATGCTCTATAATAGTTTAATTGTTATTTAGTACTAGCACTTTGCCCGCGACTTCGTCCGCGTGGGTTACGTACTTTCCTAATTCCCCTTTTTCATCCCCTTAAAGGTTAAATTTCCAAAAACCCCTTCTTAGTGCTCCCCTACATTATAATAGGAAGCCGTGTGCAAAATTTCACATTCCTAGCCCCAGTAGTTTCGGCTGTACGTTGATATGTCAGTCAGTCAGTTCTCCTTTTATTATTTAAGTATTTTTATATTTATGTAGCTCCTAATAGGTTATGAACTACATATGACATCCCAGTCGACCTCAAGACCGGTGGGTAGGCAGCCACCGTACCGTAAACAACACTATAATAAACGACATGTCCTCGCCACATCTCAAGACGGAAGTGACGTCACCACACAATGCTCAATTAGAATGCGCTCATGTGCGACAGGACCATTATACATTGACTTTGTTTTATGGCATATATTGAAATATGGGTTGTTTTTGATATATTTATTGTGGCACAGTTGGTGCAGTGGCTATGTGATCGACTGCTGCGATGCGTGTCGTGGGTTCGTTCCCCGTTTTTTTTTGATCGTGGTAAAATCTTCAATTGGGTCCTCCCACCCAGGGCAGAGCGGGAGGGACTGTCAGACTTGTACTGACTAAAATCCACGGTGTCCTTCAATAGCCCTTTACGTTCCGGGGTCACGGTAATTCGTACAGTCCCACGACCCCGGCAGGCGGGTTCGTTCCCCGTACGGAACAAATATTTGTATGATCTGCAAGTAGTTGCTACGGGTCTGGATGTTTGTGTATGTGAGTTTCAATGTTTGTAAACGCACCCACGATATAGGAAGAAATTCCTAGAGTGGGGCAAAGTATTTAAAAAATGTGACACAGCGCAGTGGCTGATTGATCGGCTGCTGTGCTGCGTGTGGTGGGTTCGATTTTCGTAAGGAGAACATATTGGTATGACCTACTAATCCGGGTATTCGGGAGAGTGCACTCCCAACACAGGTATGGCTAATGCCTAGTCTCAGAAAGAGTATTAAAAAAAAAAACTTTTTAAGTTGTCCTGGGTGGACATGATGAGCCATATGAGGTGTGCACAGCCGACTCTACTGCAGACCCAAACAAAAATCAGCTGTCCGAATGTAGTACACGCTCCGACTTCCATCAGTGCACGATTATATTTTTTGAATTTTCAATTTGGAGATAAATTAAGTTCGCGTTTGACCAGTATCTCGCCTGATGGTAAGCTATGACGGTGACCGTAAAGCACGCTTGCCTAGAAAAAACCTATTCACTCTTGACCTAAAGACCCCAGGGTTGTAACTCCCAGGAAACAAATTCCACTCCTTAGCTGTGCGTACAATGAAAGTTACCTACGTTCGCCTCAAGATATAAAGAAGTAGCTTTTAAAACCAATCATCAGTTTTTAAAATAAAGTAGTACTCACCGATCTATAATATGGGGCAGTACTGTGGGCACGTAGTGTGAAAAGTCAGGCCCCAGGCGCTCCGCCAGCGCCGTTAGCACCTCCAGACCATTTTGTGCCACCTGCAGACAGAGATGTACAATATTAGTTATTACATTGGTAAGGGAACGAAGTAAGGGATTTTACTGTGGGGACGCGCTGCTCGTGGAGTCGAAAAATAAGAAAGATTTGATAAAACTACAAACTTATACAATTGAGGATGACTTTCAAAACAGTAGCTAGAAATTTACCTATGGGTTTGTCTATTCTCAATATTCACCGTGGATTTTAGTCAGTACAAGTCTGACAGTCCATCCGGTCTCACCCTGGGTACTCACTCGATTATGATTATACCACGATAAAAAAAAGTATAAGATATACCAAAGCATAAGTTAAAGATGTGAAGTATAGGATACAAGCCAAACAAAAGCACCAGTTACAGTTAGTACACTGAGTTTCGCACTACTCTTGTAATTAATTGCTTTTTTGAAGTGAAAACTTCTTTAGCGGCGTTGTTCACTTTTTTTGGAATGGGTAAAAAATGTTAAACTCGCGTCAGGACACGTGACCTGATTGAAAATTCGTAAGACGGCGCAGGACGCTTGCGCGAATGTTCGTGTGTGTTTATTACTACTGAAGTTTTCACTTCTGCCGGCACTCCCAGAGTGCAACCCATCGTTTTTTTTTTTACGCGGTAAAATCATTAAATGAGTCCTCCCACCCAGGGCAGAGCGGGAGGGACTGTCAGACTCGTACTGACTAAAATCCACGGTGTCCTTCAATAGCCCTTTACGTTCCGGGGTCACAGTAATTTGTGCAGACCCGCGACCAATTTATTGCTTTAAAATAATTGAACCGACACTCACATTTTAGATCCAATATCCCTCACATAATCCTTTTTCACTACAGATGCACTATTATCTATGCCACTATACTGCTTACAGACACTTATTACACTAGTAGTGCACCGCGTCGCGGTTTGTAACATACTGCTCCGATGTGGTCTACGGTCATGTAACTATTCCGAACGAATAGTTAAGTGGAAAAAGAGTGTCCATGGAGTTTCTTGCTCATTCTTCTCCATAGAGATCTACGCTTTGGAATGAGGACCTACGGTACTTTCACAGTTTTTATGTCTTGTGACTGGGACTGTAGCACCATAACTATTCTTGTACTAGTTTTATTTTATGTCTTTTGACAATTCAAAAGTGCCTGTAATTGGCCTAGTTGAAATAAATGATTTGATTTGATTTGGTTTAACGTGTAGTTAGAAATACAGTTAAGAAGAAGTAAGAACTTGGATTGATAACTAATGCTCCAATTTTTGGCGTATAAGGTTCATTTTTGAATGTCTTAAGGTTACCGTGGTCTTGAGAAACAAAGGACGGTTTAAACAACAGGATCAGTTTTAGTCAGTACGAGTCTGACAGTTACTTCCGCTCCGTCATGTGAGGGAGGACTCATCTGATGATTTCCGAACCCGAAAAAAACGTGATTGTTCTTTTGAGTTAACTCGTGGTCCAGAGGTTCACATAAGCCCTAGAGTTAAAACATACAGAACACATTACTCACCTTTGAGGCTTTGTCGCGGACAGTTAAAAAATAACATGGATTTAGGCCATTGTACTTTTTGGAGTGAAAACTTCTGTAACATCGTTCTGATGGTCGCGGGACTAACGAATTACAACTGGGCTTCTCCCAGTTGTAATGTCCCTTTGTGCCTATTGGCCTTGTTTTGTTCTGTCTCCTGCTTGCATGGAGTCCCTCCCGCCCTGCCCTGGGTGGGAGGACTCATTTGATGATTTTACCACGATAAAAAAAAAAAACATCGTTCTGATTTGTACGTCGATCAAACGAAAAAGCGACTGCAAAAAGACGTGGAAGCTCATCATCTTGAAGCCAAAGAGCGCATGTTTTTTTTTAATGTAATTTTTGGCTCTGCTAAATTATAACTAACTTTTCGATATATCGACCGATGAAGACGCTCTAGTAAATACACACATCAAAAGTGTCTAGGGATCAACATATATTTTTGCAATAACTTTTCTCCTGATTGATATTAATTAAAAATTTTTTTAAGGATTCATCAAATCAAGTGTGTTCGATTGTCACAGTAACGATAAACCAAGTCACCTTTGCATTAATAAAGAAATTTGCCATTTTCCTAATAAAGGGATTTTTGACATTTGAACCACTAACACAAAAGTTCGAAAAAAAGACTGAAATAACAGTTTTCTTTAAAATTTGATTGGGTAACTTAAACAATTAATAATCCGTGTTTCTACCGCGAACACTAACAACACAAGAACATCGGTTTGGCATACTCAAAATGAGTTCATCCAAATCACGCTGTGGAATGGCCGCCCATGTTCGTTGCAACAACAAAAAAAGGTCTTCTTGCGACTGGATACCCTCCATATTCGGCAGAGCTCTTCTCTGTAGCATATCCCATGCATGCTCAATCAGATTCAAGTCTGGCGACTGAGCAGGCCAGGGCAGGACATTGATGTTAGCTGCGGCGAGAGTCTGTCTTACAACTCTTGCGGTGTGCGGTCGTGCATTATCATGCATTAACTGAAATAAGGGACCGATTTGCACTTGTAGAGGAACGATGACGTCTGATACAATCGTCTCAGCATAAATTTGAGCGTTGAGGTTGCCTCTGATCCAAATCAACTCAGTTCTTCCGCCGATCCAAATAAACAGAAATTGGGCAGAAGAACAATGGCGTTTCGTGTGCTTTTCTGATGAGTCTCGTTTTGGTATGAGACCGGATACAAGACGTATACGACACTGGAGAAGCCCTGGACGCCAACAGCGATTAAAATCCTGCCAGGAAGTCCATCCTTATAGTGGTGGAACCATCATGGTATGGGCGGGTATTTGGATCGGCGGAAGAACTGAGTTGATTTGGATCAGAGGCAACCTCAACGCTCAAATTTATGCTGAGACGATTGTATCAGACGTCATCGTTCCTCTACAAGTACAAATCGGTCCCTTATTTCAGTTAATGCATGATAATGCACGACCGCACACCGCAAGAGTTGTAAGACAGACTCTCGCCGCAGCTAACATCAATGTCCTGCCCTGGCCTGCTCAGTCGCCAGACTTGAATCCGATTGAGCATGCATGGGATATGCTACAGAGAAGAGCTCTGCCGAATATGGAGGGTATCCAGTCGCAAGAAGACCTTTTTGTTGTTGTTGCAACGAACATGGGCGGCCATTCCACAGCGTGATTTGGATGAACTCATTTTGAGTATGCCAAACCGATGTTCTTGTGTTGTTAGTGTTCGCGGTAGAAACACGGATTATTAATTGTTTAAGTTACCCAATAAAATTTTAAAGAAAACTGTTATTTCAGTCTTTTTTTCGAACTTTTGTGTTAGTGGTTCAAATGTCAAAAATCCCTTTATTAGAAAAATGGCAAATTTCTTTATTAATGCAAAGGTGACTTGGTTTATCGTTACTGTGACAAACGAAAACACTTTATTTGATGAATCCTTAAAAAAATTTTTAATTAATATCAATCAGGAGAAAAGTTATTGCAAAAATATATGTTGATCCCTAGACACTTTTGATGTGTGTAGTTAAAATGTACAGAGCAATAAGTTATCTTCAGAATAAGACTGCGGACGCAATGAAGCGTGTACCAAGCGGTAACTTGAATCGTAATCAGAGTGTGTATGCCGTGATCTTGTATTTGAGATGATGACGACGAGAGTATTCATCTCGTCGTATTTCATGGAAGATTCTGGAGTAGTGTCTGCGTACAGCAAGGAGTAGACCTTCAATCTAATGAATGTTTTGGGAGTGTCTATAATCAGCAGATCTTTGTCAACCAGCTGACGATGACTCAATGACCTTATGTCAGCTGGGACTTAGTGAGGTCCCATCAAGGTGAAGCAATGACCTGGTGAAGGTAGCCTGAAACAGGATCCAGTAAATATGGCGACGCTTGGAAGAGTCCTATTGGCAACCATAAGTTTTTACATGTCCTGTGGCGGAATACGTAGCGCGAGGACATCCTCTAGCTCACAGCTCAGCCGTTGCGCTATGCTCTAAGCTAGTACAGGTGGCCAACCATAACGTATTAAAGCCAGAGTAGTTCCAGTGAGGGAACGAGATGGAGCTAGACGACTTGTATAGCTCTGTCTCTTTCCTTCACTGGAACTACTCTGGTTTATGTAGGCCAACAGAACTTTAATTGTGCGGTGCAGGATTTTGATAGTTATTCTTCCGTTGCTGCATATATGGCGCGCTAGTCGTACTTTTTGTTTAAGATTGATTTTATGTTCCCTGTAAAGTTAAAAAAGAATTATGATCAAAAGGATTTTACCTTAAAGTTTCCTCCATTAAGCCAAGCCTGCATGGAGTCCAGCAGCTGCGCGGCCACATCGTGCGTGATCTCCTCCTCGCGCCGCACCAGCGCCACCAGCTGCTCGCCCAGCAGCTGGCGCAGGCGCAGGTCGGGGCGGTTCAGCAGCGGGAGAGCCGCCTCCAGGTTCGCTGGTTGAGGGAAGTGCGCCATCTGGTGGAGAAAAGAGGAAATGCAGTTTTTTTTAACACTAAATAACAATTTTCTTAAGGATATTACTGACCGGTGTTACGAGGCGCAATGTAACATGTTACAGAACGAAGAAGCAAGGCGCTCGCTATGGTCAACCACTGATCAGCATTAATCAGAGATTTATAGAGAAATACTAGCGACCCGCCCCGGCTTCGCACGGGTACAATCTCTACTATATTATGCATGCTATATACATACAAACCTTCCTCTTGAATCACACTATCTATTAAAAAAAACCGCATCAAAATCCGTTTTGTAGTTTTAAAGATCTAAGCATACATACTATGTAGTGAAGTGATATCACGCGAGCATATCCGTAAATAAACAAAAAAAAAAGATTTAGTCTACCCAAAAAAAGTAATCAAACATCTTTTTATTAGTCCCATTTCATGGCATAACAGAATTATCGTAATTTCGGCAGCTCAAGCGGCGTAAATTACAGGGAGACGCCTACGCTTATTAGACGCCCTATAAATCATAGAGCATGAACATCACAATAATAACAACCAATTACTAGCAGAGCAGACAGGTCGCGGGACTGAACGAATTTCCGTGACCCTGGAACGTAAAGGGCTATTGAAGGACACCGTGGATTTTAGTCAGTACGAGTCTGACAGTCCCTCCCGCTCTGCCCTGGGTGGGAGGACTCATTTGATGATTTTACCACGATAAAAAAAAAGCAGAGCAGACAACAATCATTGTGTCTAGCTCAGTTTTTTGGCTTGTTCCATCATCAGACTACAAGAAGTACGGCCATGCGCCATCGGTACATGGTGGACATTCCAACCTTACGAACTACATTGTACAGCGCGCACCTTGTAATGATACTATGTGTAAAACTTTGATGCAACTTGTATCATCAATGCACTCCACTTGTACTTCTATGTTACATTACACGGGAATATAGTATTTTACTGCATAAATAAATTGAAAATCTGTTTAGTCCGTCAGTTAGAATATTGAAAAATAATGGACACGTACTTTTTATTTATTTAAATCAGTGAATAGTGACGTCATATCGCTTCTAAAATTGTACCGACCGAGTGACGTTTTGTGATTTTTAGAAGCGTTTTATCTTCGTTAATTTTGGTTTACGTTACAAAAGAAAAAATACGGGTCAAATATTTTTTGATAATCTATATTTTGGACTATTTTTTTTTGAGTAAAATTTCCTATTCTCGTCAGTCAAGGTAGTCGAGTAGTCGTATCTGTAATGTTACATTACATGAGCGCGAACGGCCCTGCACGCGTAGCATGAGCACCGTAGAAACGAGTTATATCGACGGGAGAATCGACATAATGACAGATTGAAGAAAGATTTCTATCGTCCTAAGCATGGCGATGTTTGACAAGTAGAAAAGAAATGTTTCTTCTCTACGATAGACACAAGTCTACAACGTCAAGCATACCGACAGTATTTCTCTACTTTTGACACTTGGGGGAAGACACATTTCTTCTCTACAAGAGAAATTTGTCTACTTCATATCAGACCTAGACAAGTTTCTTTTTATAATATTCTAGGTGTTTATTGACTTAAATTTGTTTTAAAAACAAGTAAGGCTTCTCCCAATGCAATCGAATCAGTTTTTATGCCTTAAAGAATAAAAAAAGGCTGCAAGAAACTTGTTACGAAAGGGCATCAAACTTTTTTTAATACGAGTTGTATGAAAAATTATAAAATGAGAAATTTTCAGTGAAATAATGCACACTGTGAATCTTTCCAATGTTTTATTATTAAACAAAAATATTTTAATATAACAAGAATAAACGTGCCCATCACTCATAGACATGCAGAATGGACCAAACATTATCTGACTAAAATTGTCATAATTATAATTTATCATATATTAAATATCTGTCTCTCTCGTTTAACACATAGAGCATTTCCACACTTGTTTTTCTCTCTTTCTAGAAAGTTTGTTAATTTTATTTAACATTTGGCTCGGAAGGACTCGAACCATACTGTATGTCTATGGGTTGTATACTTTTTGCGTTTTGTTGTGGCTTTGATTTATGTGCAAAAACTTTTTTAAATTGTAAATTAATGCACATATTACTAGAATTATGTGTAATTGTGTCTGTTTTCAATAAATCATTTTAATTGTATTGAAAATTTATGATTTTTACACGTTTTTTTCGGTTAACTAAACGTTTTAGTTCAATCACATTCAATCATTCACCGTTGCTATGGAAAGAAATCGTCTGTCTTTGTCTTCCTAGAAACGCGAGTCTACAGGTCGCGCCATGCTCGGGCAGAAGACATGTAGAGATGGATAGAAAGAGCCTTGTCTTTTCTTGGTAGAATAGAGATAGAATCGCCATGCTACGCGTGCTGGTGCGGGAGCACCTTAAGAATTCATTAAACAAATACACTCTCCTACGTCGCTGACAGTGACCTATTACACTCAATTGACACTGACGACTTGTTCTGAATGATAAGCGATCTATTCATTTGTACGTGCAGATCTAGAATCTAGGCTACCTAGCTTGTCTAGACTAGACTGCGGTGGTCAGAACCGGGTTTTATTCGGTTTATTATTCGGGTTTTATTGGCACCATCATCTGCCTGTCTTTTCCAAATTACGTTGTGGTCGGCTTCCAGTCTAAGTGGATGCAGCTGAATATCAGTATTTTACATGGAGCGAATAACTATCTGACCTCCACAACCCAATTACTGGGTAAGTAATACGATACCCATTGGTAAGTCTGGTTGTTACTTTCGATTCCTCAACCAAAACCGATTAATGCAGAAATCTAAATTTTGGAAAGTAATTGCAGTTTACTATGTAGGTGGGCTATTAGAAGGGATTTTGCGAAAGTACTCCTCTAAGGGGGTGAAAAGGGGTCAAAACTTTTGTATAAAAATCTTCTTCCTTGGGTTCCTTATTCCTTGGGTATATAAATTTGAAAATTACCTTGAATATGAATATAAGTAATTATAAAAAAGATTGGCATAATTTTTTTTAAACTACCCTCCAATTGTGATCTAGACGATGTTGAAATTTGTATGGAAAAATCATAGCGCGCGGGCCTATCAATTCAAAAATGAGTATTTACATACGAGATCTATCTATATATATAAAAGGAGAACTGACTGACTGACATATCAACGTACAGCCGAAACTACTGGGGCTAGGAATGTGAAATTTTGCACACGGCTTCCTATTATAATGTAGGGGAGCACTAAGAAGGGGTTTTTGGAAATTTAACCTTCAAGGGGGTGAAAAGGGGGAAATAGGAAAGTACGTAACCCACGCGGACGAAGTCGCGGGCAAAGTGCTAGTCAAACATAAACAAGGAGTGTTTTTGGATTTTTCGAAAATCACCTCTCATGTTAGCGAAGAGGTATTCAAGTTTTAAGGAAAGGACTTTAAGACGCCTGGGAGAATGATTGGCCCATCGGATTGGTCTGGTTGCTTACAAAGGGTCTTGAAATAGTACCATGAGTAATATAATGTAAAATGTAGGCTTGCTAAAATAACGTAGGTGAGCAAGGTTTTTATATACCTTTACTTCGCGCTACCTGTGAAAGGGCCCGGCTTTCGAGCTTTTAAGTACGCATAATACTCTAAGACAAGAGTTAGAGTAGGTATTCTGAAAATTTCAGCTTTGCTAAAATGGCGTAGGTTTGGGGGCTCTGGAATCTTACTCTATGACGGACTAATTTAATTTTTCAGTCAAATACTTTTAGTAGTAAAATAACTCACCGTTGCCAGGTGTCCAGCTGTTTTCACTTGACGAAGTCTGCCCTATTATTGCACGGCACTGTTCTACATAATATCATCTCACTCGCACTACACTGTCACCTATAGTTCTTACTCTGTCTAACACTGTTTAATCACAGATACTTTTAGGCACTCATCACTTGTTCGCTGAAGATCTGGAAAGAGCAGAAATTATATTGTTATTTGAATGTAGTTTTTAATTGTAGGTTCTTAGAGTTCTTTTTTAATTGCTGCAAGTCAGTGGTAACACTTGGATCCTGAGTTGTACTGGTATAGTACTGAATTTCATGACGCCTGGTTTAATTAAAGTTTTTGTTACCATTCACTTGCAGCTTACTGTCATCCAAACTAATATTATAAATGCGAAAGTAACTCTGTCTGTCTGTCTTTTCTTCACGCCTAAACTACTGAACCGATTTGCGTGAAATTTGGTACAGACATAGTTTGGAACTTGAGAAAGGACATAGGATAGTACGAATTACCGTGACCCCGGAACGTAGTGGGCTATTGAAGGACACCGTGGATTTTAGTCAGTACGAGTCTGACAGTCCCTCCCGCTCTGCCCTGGGTGGGAGGACTCATTTGATGATTTTTACCACGATAAAAAAAAATGGACACACCCTGATTTAGAAGAACTCCTAGGTCCAGCAAAAATACAGATACTCCATATAACAGCAAAAATATTGTCCCGGTGGACCGACCCTTAAATGAAAGATGCTGGCCTACCAATGCTGCATATTTTATGAATACATTTACTTGAAGTCTTGGCGAGGATCCAAGTATTTTGATATAGACTCCGCGAAATATGTTTATAAGCAGGATTTAAGTTAGGATCTCGTGTGTATCTTCTTCTTGTGTTTACAATTAGAAACTCTATGCCGTTTTATTTTTATTTTGGAGATCAAACTTATGTTATGCACATAGCTCGCAGAGCAATTAAGGTTTTTTTATTCGTGGTAAAATCATCAAATGAGTTCCACCTACCCAGGGCGGGGCGGGAGGGACTATAAGACTTGTACTGAAGAGCTGCAGGTTGGTCAAGGAAAGATGCGGAGGCTGTAGGAATCAACTAAACCTTTGAATGAGTACTCCCGTCCTGTATGGAGTGGAAGGGACCTACAGTCCTATCACTCACGCGGCCGGCCTCCTCCTTCGCTAGCATGACTGCTTCGCAGAAGAAGGCGACTGCTTCATACTTAGGGTCCGCCCAGCCTATCGCCGTCGTGAGGACACGGCAGTGCTCTGCCCAAGCGGGGCAGTCCTGCACCGTATGCTCCACCGTGTCCTCCGGGAAGACTTACCCTAGCATAGTATGTAATTTCAATAGGATACGAGGCCAGTATGTATGCTGGATTAATTAATACATAGCTACTATGATAGAAAACATTCCTTCTTTATCAAATCGATTATTTATATAACAGAGCCCTGTCTATTTAATCTTTTGAACCCAATATAAACTATAACGTAAGACATAATCATCATCAATCTTCATAATGTACTGTTTGATAAAATACACTCTGTTCTAATACTTTCGCGGTTCAGTTTCTAAATATGCAAACAAATATTTGTTATTGGAAAAACAATCTTAACACAAGTATCTAAAGTCCAGTTTACTGTAAAACTTTAATTAGCTTTTTCAATAGCATACAGTTCCTGAGCTGATTTTTGTGCAACTCTACCTGCACTTTAACCGATTCTGTCACTATTCTACGAAGAATAGACGTTATTTATTTACATTTCAAATTTAAATTTGCCCGCGAGGCACAGACGTCTGAAGAATAGAAAACATTTTAAACATGGCCATGCCACCAAAGCGGACAGAAGCGGAGACGATAGGAGATATGTTTTGAATAGCCAATCAGATTTAGTTATTTCAACATCTCCTTTTCGCTTAGCTTCGGTGATTGGCTCATCAAAATACATTCCCTCTTGCTTCTCACCGCTTTGGCGGAAATCGGGACTAAGACTGTTTGTCCACATTAGCAGAGCAAGGCTGCGGAGTGGAGAACCAATAAGATTGCAACCCTGAAAAGCAGCGGAGATTTAGTGCAATCTTTCACCATTTCTCCGCAACTTCGATAGAAATGTTACATTGTGTCATTTTCTTTACAGTTCCGTCGACAAAATCTGTTTTTACGCTGTCATGCTACGAGTGCTGATCAAAACCGTTGAAAGACAGAGATCGAAAGAGCGCGTGCTACCAATCCAATCCTGTTCCACTTCCGTTACATTTCACGAATACACTACCAAAAAAAGCGATAGTAACAAATCTGCCAAGAAAGACAACACCATTTCTTCCAAACCAACAATGCGAACCATAGACGAAAGCGCCAGTACAAACTCGTCCAAAAATAAATCCACTCCAGTAACTAGGTAAGTCGTTATTTACACTCCGCTAAATATAGAACACTTTCATCTAGTTTATTTGCCGATCTGTCTGTTAAATATGCCGATCCAATACACCGGGGAGTGGAGTTCCTGGTTTAGTATTACTAGAGAGTACACTCGGAGTACACTTGCATGATGAATAGGTATAGCCGACATAGCTCCTTTTTTTTATCGTGGTAAAATCATCAAATGAGTCCTCCCACCCAGGGCAGGGCGGGAGGGACTGTCAGACTTGTACTGACTAAAATCCACGGTGTCCTTCAATAGCCCTTTACGTTCCGGGGTCACAGTAATTCGTACAGTCACGCGAGCCCGGTGGCTCTTGAGGCGCACGTGGAACACAATGCGCTGTCGACTCGGGCATGGTTCATGATCGGACAGCGAGTCGCCCATGTCAAATAGCCTATTGCCACCTTAACTTGCTTTTAGGAGCTATGTCGGCTGGTCGCGGGACTGTACGAATTACTGTGACCCCGGACCGTAAAGGGCTATTGAAGGACACCGTAGATTTCTCTCCCTTTCTGGCCTGGTTGGATAACTCATAAAAAACGGTTCCAATTTACCCAGTAACTGGTTACTGCTATTCAGCTGTATGCGATTGAAATACACTGAAAGCCGACCTTAATATAGTTAAGAAAAGACAGACAGGCTACATTTATTTACAATAACAATGAAGACCAATTGATCTTCAAGACTGCATGACGTATGTCAGGTTAATAGTGCGCTCAATGATAAAATTACTTGATCACGCTGCGCCCGCGCATGATGTCAGAGAGCTGGGGTTATCAATGTTTGTGAAAACATCTAGAAGGGCAAAAGCTAGAATATAGGTCATTTAGTGCGTACCTAGATTGAGCCAGATTTTTTTAGAAAGGGATTCAGCAACTTTTTAGGACAGGGGTTTTAAAAAGTCACCCTCTTGGGAGACGCCGTGGAATTTGGCCATAACCTCCCAAACTTAAAACACGTGGGTTTTTTTGAAAATGCGTAATGTGTAGAAAAGTCTGCTAAGGTCGCCGGACCCCGGGGTCGCGGGACTGTACGCCGGAGTCGCGGGACTGTACGAATTACCGTACATTGTCTGACAGTCCCTCCCGCTCTGCCCTTGGTGGGAGGGCTCATGTGATGATTTTACCACGTAAAAAAAAAGGTCGTGGGACTGACTGAACAGGTGGCCTGGCCCTGGAAAACGATAGCCAATATTATAAATCGTGTGACATAATTATTTTAACCGTTGTATGAAACGACCGTGCATTCGATGAAGTTGTATTCAATGAGTAATATTGCATGAATCACGATTCACATGACTTGCAGCGCATACGATGCTGTTTTATATTGTTAAGAAAAAATATTTAAAAATTTTACACTGTCGGTGGAGAAGATATGTGCTGGAGTGGCGACCGCGTATGGGCAAACTTAGCGTGGGTCGTCAAGATGGACGAATGATTTGAAGAATGTAGCTGGCAGCGGCTGGATGTGGACTGCTCAGGACCGGGAGGATTGGCGGATCTTTCGTCACATTGGCAATTGGTTGACAATATATAACGGAAATTCTAAAGGCTACAAAACTGCAGTACAAAGTCTTGTTTTTATGCAATTCTCGATATTCTTCTTCGTGTCGCTGGCACGACGGTATTTATATTTTATTGGCCCAAAACTCAGCCATTTCCACCGCGTTGTCGGTATGAATATCATAAATGTGAATTTGTTACTCTTGCACCCAAAAACTCCTGAATGGATTTGGTTGTTTGGTACGCGATAGTGTGCGATGGAACTGCACAATTTGATTACGCCTCGCCCTTTCCATCATCAGACTACAAGACGTACGGCAATGCGCCATAGGTACATGGTGGACCACCCTTACGTACCAATTTGCCAATGCATTGTGTGCACAGCTAAGGAGTGGAATTCCCTGCCGGAGTCTGTGTTGTCCTGATGGCTACAATCTTGGGGTCTTCAAATCAAGAGTGAATAGGTTACTACTAGGCAAGCGTGCTTCACCGTCGACCACATCATCGCTTATCATCAGGTGAGATAGTGGCCAAAGGTGGGTTTTTCGTTAATAAAAAAAATCTCTTAAATAAATAAATATTCACAACTATCACACAACGCCATCTAGTCCCAAGCTAAGCAGAGCTTGTGTTATGGGTACTAGACAGCTGATAAACATACTTATATATTTCTAAATACATACATATTATAGATAAATTACACCCAGACACAGAACAAATGATCGTGCTCATCACACAAACATTTGTCCTGGGTGGGAATCGAACCCACAACCTCCGGCATAGCAGTCAGGGTCACTAACCACTAGACCAACAGGCCTGTCTAAAATCAGGCACAAACCTACAAGTTTCATTCAATTATCGATGTCAATAGTTCAAAACCATCGGCATAATTATAGTATTAATATTCCATTGTCATTATTATATTAGTCATCGCCGACTTAGAATTAGAACCTCAGTCAGGCGCCTAACAGCTGTATTTTATTTATTTTAAGCGACAATTTATATACAAATGCGTCATTGTTGTATGATGAGCAAGTGGGTTTTGTCCACTTGTGTCATTGAGCTATGGCAGAAGATCCATTTTGGACAATACAAGCAAAGGATGAACTTCGAAAGGTGCCAGTTGTGGGTATTAAAAAGGCGATGCCAAAATTATTATGGAGCTCTGCCCCACGAACGCCCACAATGTAGATCTGTGTCATACAAAAGCTTAACACCGATACTTTTAAAATATCTAGATTGAATATCATATAAAGTTACGGTTCAAGAGTTATGGAGCAGAAATGGGCATTGTTATTTTCTTGTTCAATTGAACTGCATTAAAATCACACATGACCATAATAAACTATCGTTTGTTGTCCTTACTCATTAGATTCATGATTAACTATATCGCAACTGGCTGTAAGGGCCTCGAGATCGACGCAATTCAATGCTGAACCGGCCATTTCCGCGTTTTCAGTCTATAACTTTAAACTGATGCGTGCATCATACGCATCTATCGAATCAAGCTGGCATTAGTCTAGATTTAAAAATCTATATTAACCTCTGTTCCAAAAGCTGCAGATAAAACAACCTTTCCAAACACTTGATAGTTACTATTTTGGGCTACCATGTAGACAAAAAAAAATCAACAAGAGTGGTTTGGGGTCTAGCAGACTCACTAGAGGCTTGCGAGATCAACTAGATCTCTGGAAGGCAGTAATTGTACATTGTTATCCAAGGTGTGTAAGTTACTTATTCACGACCTGAGCTGAGACGGGGTTTGGCGCCCGTAACGTAGTGAGGGCGCTAATAGTTCGAGGACATAAATAAGTAACTTACACGAGGTAAACGATGTGTTATTCATTACGAATACGATGAAAGTAAAAATAAGAACATAAATTATTAGCTTAAGAAAAAAATAGTGTTGATCGGATTGTCGTTTTCCCGTTTATTTGTTTTTTTATTTTTTAATTTTTGTCCTGTGGTCGCCCAGCTATTCAACCAGTATTTATCATGTTCATAACTTAAAAAATTTAAATTTTTAATACTGAACTTTATGTAATTTTAAAACGCGCTGTAATTTAGTGGCTGTATTAAAAGTTAGAACTTGTTTCAATAGAAATGTCAAAAAGGTACGAGTTTTTTTTTTAATTGGCAGCTGTCAGTTGAAAACGAATCTCCCTAGAGCTGCAATGCATAACTTTCAAACCGCTCATCAGGCATGTAATGACCTACTTTCAGAGTATGAGTAATGAAATATATTTTGCTTGCCGAGCCACGCCCAAAAACCATAGAACTTCTGAATATATCTTCGATTACGGCATTCATTAACACTTTCATTTGCTTTCAGGGTCAATAGCAGTCGCCCACACTCCTTTATTGATGCTTTAATTAGCTATTTTGTTTCATAATGCGTGGATATAGCACTTAAATTACTTTTTTTTTTGTCTGTGGTGAACTAGTGATCGACCACTTGTATTTTTAACACTCCATTAGTCGCGTGTTCTGCTACTGTAGAACACACAGATGCATTACGTGGAATTTTAACGTGAATTAAATGTATCTAGAGCCCCCACGCATAGTATCCCTCTATAACTAACTAGTGATCACTATTAGCAACCCTGCAGCGACCTGCACGACCGCATTTGTTAGTTTTTTCACGCCAAAACTACAATAGTAGAGCGCGCGACTAATGCAGTGTTAAAGCGCCTTTGCGCAAAAAAAGGATAAAAAGCAAAAAAAACTATTTCTAGATTAATTTATAGCCTGCAAGCGACGAGTCATGACATCTTTTGTTCCAAATAAAATATTACACCTGAACAGCCTTCCCCAGAAAGTTACTCAGGCAAAATAATCCTCTAATCCCATTACGTATTTAGCGTACATACAATAAGTACCGTATGTTATGTAAATGTATCAAATACTTCGCCGAATACGTGATAGCGAAATACTCCATTCACGTTGCTTTAAAATGTTAGGAGGAAAAAACAAAACTTTAAAACGTGGTTGATTAATACGCGTATGGACTGTAAAGTTTGGTTATACGCTAAGTTGGTGGTGGGGACTATGAAACCGATCGCAGAGCGTGATGTGACAGAGATGCGAATCAATTGGCGCACAACAACAACACAACAACTGCCAAAGATCTACGTAAAACGGGCTCTATGAAGCCCTTTTCTATCCTGGTAAAACCATCAAATGAGTCGTCCCACCCAGGGCAGGGCGAGAGGGACTGTCAGACTTGTACTGACTAAAATCCACGGTGTCCTTCAATAGCCCTTTACGTACCGGGGTCACGGTAATCCGTTTGTTCCGCGACCCCGGGAGGAGGTAATAAAACTTTTTAACCCCACCCAGGTTAACAAGAATAATGCAACATGTACTGAATCGTGTTGGACGCTAGAGGTTCCGTATGGACATTAAAATGGCTTCCACGAATACCGTCTGGCGCACCTAGGGCAATCGACCCTGCTACCGTATTTTTTATTGCATGACTGGATTTTTCCTTATTATACTAGGATACTAAGGAACCTAGGAGCGCTATTGGACAAAATAAAGGAACACAAGGACTTGGTACGTAAGACTTCTAGCTCCGGTACGTGCCAGATGCGGACTCCGTTCCGAAAACCTAATAATAATGTTCCGAAAGAGTATTTTTTTATGTCGAGGTAAAATCATCAAATAAGTCCTCCCCTCCAGGGCGCGACGGGAGGGTCTGTCAGACTTGTACTGACTAAAATCCACGGTGTCCTTCAATAAGGCTTTACGTTCCAGGGTTACGGTTACCTGATGAGAATGTCTGGCCCTCTAAAGGGGCCATCAAATATCAATAAAATAAGATGCCATCTTAAATGGCGTCTTATTATTTTAATACATTCCAAGAACTGTAAGTACAAGACAATATAAAGATTAAACAACTGTATCAGATTCTATCGCCTGACGAGCAGCCATAATTGAAGACTTTACGAGGTGTCACCATAGCAACGAAGGCGTGCCCTAAACGAGAGAAAGCCAAAATGCACGAAACACCATTTTATTTGTTTTTTTTATTTATTAATTTACCGATATGCTCGCATTTGACCACTTTCTCGCCCGATGGTAAAGGAAGATGTGGTCGATAGTGAAGCGCGCTTTCCTAGAAGTAATCTCATCACTCTTGACTTAAAGACCCTAAGGTTATAGCAATCAGGGAATACAGACTCCGGTAGAAAATTCCACTCCTCAGTTGTGCGCACAGCATACAAGAAGTAAAAGTATTGACAAAATGCTTCGTACTTAAGGGTGGAATGTCCACAATGGACTGATAACGGATTTCCGTACGTCTTGGAGTCCGATGATGGATAAGGTGCAAGCGGAATCAAATCGTGCAGTACCTTAAGATTTAAACCAGGTTTTCTACCACTAGTCTTCAAAGAATCCTGGAGTTTGCAGACACTTTGGGAGGAAAGATGTTTATAACCTTGAGCAATTGATGGTTACTGGCAAAGTTGATGGCCAACGTCCGAGGGATCGCAGTCCACATAGAGGTTCGGACTTCGCTGGACACGAAACGTCACAATGCGCTTCACTTTGCCAAAGACAGAAACAGATGGCGAGGCATGGTCAAGCTGAAAGTGAGTTCACGTCGGGGGAACCACGACCTTCAACATTCAGGAATATGACGGTAGGAAGAGGAGGGAAGATCCATCGCAGAAACTACATATTTAAAGCCAGTTTTGCATTGGTTAAAACAGTGTAGCAGATAAAATTTATATGGCCATAACATTTACAGGTGGTTATTCCGGGCTTGTCAGTTTAAATGATCGTAAACGCATGCATGATACAGGAGAAATTCCTAGTGCGAAGCAAAATAAAAAAATATACGATAGTTCAACTTTTTTAGAACCAAACTGAACTTATAAAACTGGTCGTTATCTCATCAGCGATCCTGATTATTTAATCCCGATCACCCTACCACGGAACTATTCAACCACGGGCTCCTACTACAGTCCAACGGAACCTTAAAAAATAATTACCATAGAATGGCATAGAATTTCGTTCCACATAATTTTTTCACAAGCTTTCTATAATCGCCATAGTAAGTAATAATTGTGAGAAAATACTTGTTTGTTGTACTTCCTACGTGCGTTGACAGTTGCAGATTGTATCTTGGTATATTGTTTGTTGATTTCATGGGATTAGCAGAGTCAAATGGGGTTTATTATGGTGCCTATAGTCCCACTGTTGGGCCATAAGCCTCTCAGTGGCTGTAATCCACCACGCGGGCCCAGTGTGGGTTGGTAGATGTCCCATATCTTCGAAATTTCGAGTCTAGGATATGCCGGTTTCCTCACGATGTTTTCCTTCACCGTTTTCAGAGCAGTGGCTTTTTTTTTTTTTTTTATCGTGGTAAAATCATCAAATGAGTCCTCCCACCCAGGGCAGGGCGGGAGGGACTGTCAGACTTGTACTGACTAAAATCCACGGTGTCCTTCACTAGCCCTTTACGTACCGGGGTCACGGTAATCCCTTGGTCCCGCGACCCCGGCAAGCTTTGGCCCTCTACAGGCCCCGTCTCTATGCTGACACTCTTTGAGGCGCGCGTGGAACACAACGCGCCGTCGACCCGGGCATGGTCCATGGTCGGACAGCGAGTCGCCCAGTCAGAGCAGTGGTGATGAAACTATACCATTGGTTATACCGGTACGCTTTAGTAATTCGTTGATGAAGTTTGTCTAACTAATCTTTACTTATAAAGCTGGAGAGTTTGTTTGTTTGGTCGAACGCGCTAATCTCGGGAACTACTGATTCCAATTGAAATATTTTTGTGTTGGATAGTTCATTTATCGAGAAAGGCTATAAAACATCACTTTACGACCAATAGGAGACAAGCAGTGGAGGTGAAATCACGGGACACAGCTAGTCATAGAAATATAGTACCAACCTGTAGCATAGTCATTGTATAACCTAATGACCTAATTAATAGTAACCTGTGCCTGTGGATTAATTACGTCAACTAGGCTACAGTCACTGCTCCGCCTGTATACATATAATCTTTAATTTTTTTAAGGTAGCATAACCAAAGGGTGAAATGGCTCCCTATTACTAAGACTCCGCTGTCCGTCTGTTTGTCTGACATAAGGCTTTATCTCATGAATTACAGTTAGACAGTTGACATTTTTCTTTCTTTATTTTTTTAAAAATTGTTGCGTTTAGAAAAAAGAGACTTTTACTATAATCCACAAGAGTTAACTTGAGCCCTGAGCACAGTGGTACACAATGGCGCTCAGGTCTCAAGTTAACTCTTATGCTGGGGCCACACTAACGAGAAATGCCGTTAATTTTCACGATAATAGACTTTAAATGTTCGTAAAATCATCCATCATCGCGATAATTAACGGCATTTCTCATTAGTGTGGCCCCAGCATTACGGGCTACACCTGCCAATGAGAATGATTATTGAAACGCAACTTTATAGTATTCAGACAGAGTATCTATTATGTTTGTGTCTACTTTCATTTCGAAAAGGAGCAACAGATTGACATGACTTTTCTTCTATTTACTGAATAAAACAGGACAGATACATTAACTACGCGGAGCTTGAGCAATCTCTTAATTAATATTAGTTGATGTACACAAGTTGTAGCCGACATTCGAGAGCTCAGTCGGTGTCTAAGAGTCCTCCTATCTTTTATTTTTATCGTGGTAAAATCATCAAATGAGTCCCACCCAGGGCAGAGCGGAGGAACTGTCAGACTCGTACTGACTAAAATCCACGGTGTCCTTCAATAGCCCTTTACGTACCGGAGTCACGGTAATTCGTGAGTCCCGCGACCAGGAGTCCTCCTAGCTAGATGAAATTACAAATCGCCCCCCGAAGCCTCTACACAACGCCTCCTTTTTTTTTCTTGTTCTCTTTTGGCCTGCAGCGCCCACAAAAGGGCGCTATCGCCCACTTTGGGAAAGACTGACTAGTCACACCTAAAATCGGGGTCGCGGGACCAAGGGATTACCGTGACCCCGGTACGTAAAGGGCTATTGAAGGACACCATGGATTTTAGTCAGTACAAGTCTGACAGTATGGGGTGGGAGGACTCATTTGATGATTTTACCACGATAAAAAAAAAAAAAGTCACACCTAAAATACTAGTCTCGCTTGATTTACTTACAACAAGGTAGATTATAAATTAAACAGGTCATTAGGTTACATTGTGACTAAGCTATTGGTCAGGCCATGTTTTTATGACATTGTTTTTTCCTGTAGCTGACTCCATATGCTCACACATACCTTATAAAATGATTATTTAATGAGTTGCTTCAATGAACAATATGTTTTCATTAATTCTGTGTTTGGATAAGTTAGGTTAATACAACATTAAGCCTGTTACCATCAAAGTGTACGAGTAAAGCGGGCATTTGGACGGCGAGTAATGGGTAGCTCGTCGTCCGATCAGGGACCATGCCTAGATCGCTGTCAGAGATGTGTCGCAGCTCGAAGGCCCAACACGGGACTGTCTAAATGGGTAACCGTGACCCTGAGACGTGAAAGGCAATTGAAGGAAGAGGGTGGATTTTTAATCAGCAAGAGTCTGACAGTTCCCTCTGCTCCAGGGCGGGAGGACTCATTTGATGGTTTGACCACCCCAAACTAACCCTTGCCTACGGCTCGGCAAAAAATTTCGCCACGAATGCAATAACAAACTTTCCACATTTGTACAGAAATGTACTATTTTGGTCTATTATTTTATTTCTTTGATGCCAGAAATGCCAGGGATGGGTAATTTGTTATTTTCAAACATCATTTTTCAGTAGCATTCACATAGTCCTGGTTGATGACAATTGATAGATGCAGCTGAATATCACTATTTTACATGTATCGATCTTCCAGGTTAAGCGCGCTTGAGGATAGTCTGTGGATGGATGACCATCTGTCATAGCGAGTTTCCTCCGTGCCTCGGAAAGTACATAAAGCCAGAGGTCACGGCTGTAATTTGTAGATCTTTGGCAGTCTTTACTATTGGTCAGAAGCTCTAAAAGTCTGACAACCAATCTTACCATGGGGTATCGTATTATCCAATTTCTAGGTTGTGGTGGTCCGATGGGCAGTCGCTCCATATAAAATACTGAGATTCAGCTGCATCTGGTTCGACTGGATACCGACCACAATATGGTTGGGAAAGGGCAGGCAGATGATGACATGGAGCGACTGCCTATCTGACCTTCACAACCCAGTATGACTTAATTCACTGGACCTTTTAGTAAGCTTTTAAATAATTGGTAGGACCTATTACCTTTGACCTTGAGTGAGGCCATCATAGATCTAACTTTAGGTTTTTTTTAGGTATTGACCTCGTAACTCATAAACCTGTTCTAAAAATTTGATATTCGACCTTATACTATATGATTTGATTTTCTGCCTAGAAGTCTAGTACAATGAAATTGGAGTTAACAAGGCTTTTACGGCCTTATTACAAAAACTAAATAAACCTTGGTTTAAACCTGGTCTATCAAGTCCAGGCTTATCTGCAGAGCCATGGTTTAAATTTGTCCGTATCACAAAACTAAGATAAAACGTCGACTTTAGTACCGCCATTTGAACGATTGTTTATACAATTAAATCCACAATGAGTAATAACAATTAAATCTACCTTGTTTCAATCCATTTTGGGTGAAAATAACACAAAAACTACAACACAATGAAAAATTTGCTACGAGAAACTTTGACATACCTTTGACAGCAACTACTGTTATACCATGGTTTATCGCAAAACCACGATTTTTAATAAACTTTGTTTAAAACGTAGTTTTACAAGATTAAACCCGAGTTTTTAGTTAAACCCCTTTTTGTAATAAGGCGGTTAAAGTTTAATCTGTACGACATTTTTAGAGTTCCGTAGCCAAATAGCAAAAGACGGAACCCTTTTAGATTCGTTATGTCTGTCTGTCTGCCCGTCCGTATGTCACAGCCACTTTTCTTCGAAAGTATAAGAGCTATCCTGTAGAAACTTGGTAAGTAGATGTATTATTATATGAACCGTATTATGATTCTCACACAAAAATAAAAAAAATTGGGGGTTCCCCATATTTAGAAAAACACCAAACCCATACGTGTGCGGTATGTATGGATAGGTCTTTAAAAATGATATTGAGGTTACTGATATAATTTGTCGTAAATCTTTAACTTTCCATGTTACTAGTACAAAGCATTTTGTTAATACTTTTATTATGCGCACAGCTAAGGAGTGGAATTCCCTGCCGGCCATCTGTATTTCCCAACAGCTATAACCTTATGGTCTTCGTCTTCAAGTCAAGAGTGAATAGGTTACTTCTAGGCAAGCGTGCTTCACCGTCGACCACATCTTCGCTTACCATCAGGCGAGATAGTTTTCAAACGCGTTGACTGAATTGTGAATCAATAGACACACGCAAGGAGTGAAGTATGTAGCAAGTTTCATGCACAACAACCCTATTGATTACTTTTTTTAGGTTTTATTTAAATTTTTAATGAAGAACAAGCCCAAATTGTTTATCAATGTATCTAATTCTTCTTCTTTTCTTTTTTAAAAACATTGTTCCACACTAGGAATTTCTCCTGTATCGTGGGTGTGTTTACAAACATAGAAACTCACATACACAAACACCCAGACCGGGGAAAAACTACTTGCAGATCATACAAATATTTGTTCCGTGCGGGGATCGAACCCGCGACACACAGCGCAGCAGTCCAACTGCTCAGCGACTGCGTCAAATTGGCAGATATTATGGCCCTCAATATTGTGGTCACTTAGAGCCTAAGCCTACTGTCATGTGGCAACACAGCGTATAACAAATAATATTTATCCAGACACATCCATTACTTATGTATTATCAATACATAATGTCAATGACTCATAATAATAATAAACATGTCGCTCATCCCTTGAACAAAACCTCCATGTCAAGAATTCAACCATGGAATTTATTATGCCGTCTATAGAAATGACATTTTGAGAAAGGTCAGCATGTCTACTGTTGTATGGTTTCAATGTCATGACTTTTAGATTTTTTCTAGCTTGCTTGTGACCTTGACATCATCATTTTCTATCTATCTAACCTTTTCTTAACTATGTTGGAGTCGGATTCCAGTCTAACTGTATGCAGTGTTTTACATGGACCAAAAGTGAGCAGCCTGTGATCTCCACAAACCAGTTCTGGGGATAAAAAATATTATGTGGATAGGATCCACCTCATAGTGTTTGACCCTGAGCAATGACACCATAGGCTACCTGTAACCTGTGATAATGTAACGGGTGGTTACATCATCACAGGTTACCTGTGTGAGTCTGCCATCGCATAATTTTTACCGTGTTCCGTCAGTGAGAAGTAGTTCTATAGTCACTTCTTTGTGAGCTTGCTCCATTTTGGGTCTCATCTTTCCTTATATTCTGGGTAAGTTATCTCGCCTGATGGTAAGCAATAATGTGGTCGACGTTGCAGCACACTCATCTAGAAGTAACATATTCACTTTTAACCTTTCTACATTGATCTGTGTTTTATAACTTAGCAAGACGACCCACTACTTCCTTCCTAGCTCCATGATCTTATAAGGATGTGGTTACCTTAGTAATATTATAATATATCTCTACCTACATTATACTCATTCAATCTATATCCAAACTAATATTATAAATGCGAAAGTAACTCTGTCTGTCTGTCTTTTCTTCACGCCTAAACTACTGAACCGATTTGTGTGAAATTTGGTACAGACATAGTTTGAAACTTGAGAAAGGACATAGGATAGTTTTTATTACAAAAAATTAAAAAAAAACAAGGATCTGCCGGAAGTCACTATTCCACGCGAACGAAGTCGCGGGCAAAAGCTAGTTTATATTTTAAAGAGAGAGTGAAGAGTTTGTTTGTTTGGTTGAACACACAAATCTCAGTTACTGTATTTTTTTTTTTATGTATAGTCCAACTATTGAAGAAAAAAGGGCTATTGGCTATAAAATATCACGTTACGACCGATAGGAGCCGAGCAGTACGGGCGAAGCCACGGGGAACAGTTAGTCTAACTATATCTTGACTAAAACCTTGTCTTGACATGTAGAGCCTACTCATAAATGGCAAGGACTTTGACTTTTAGTTACTCGGAAAAGAAAAAATAGCTACATAAAATAAATTGTTATATTGTAAAATAGCTGTGTATGTACACAAAAATTATGGTGTGCAATATAAATTATTTACTACCAATCCATTAACTCTAAATTTAAGGAAAATAAGAGAATATCACACAATTTAATACCTAGTGCAGGTTATAAGCTCTCTATTTGTGATCTGATTATGTTAATTATATTAAATTCATTTCAGATAATAAACAATCAATAAAATGGTTTTGCATCTCCGAATTTGAACATTGAACTTTTATACTTATTTAATGGTTGAAAAATGTATCATTATGGGAAACAAGATGACAATGGTTAAAAAGTTACTTGATCCAGCTTGCTCATATGATAAAGTCATTTTAACAATAATATTATCTTTACAATACAACATTCTATCCATATCAGATTTTTTTTTTTTTTTTATCGTGGTAAAATCATCAAATGAGTCCTCCCACCCGGGGCAGGGCGGGAGGGACTGTCAGACTTGTACTGACTAAAATCCACGGTGTCCTTCACTAGCCCTTTACGTACCGGGGTCACGGTAATCCCTTGGTCCCGCGACCCCGGCAGGCTTTGGCCCTCTACAGGCCCCGTCACTATGCTGACACTCTTTGAGGCGCGCGTGGAACACAACGCGCCGTCGACCCATCCATATCAGATAACAAAATTTTGAGTAAGATTAGAACATAAACATAAATAATGTTTTAAAGTTATCTTTCAAGTTCGGGTGTTATCTCTTGAAAATAACTGGGAGTCCTGCTTTTGATCTCCAAAGGAAAGATCCTTTATTTACTTTATCTATGTCATACATAAACCTATCTATCTAATCACTCTATCAACCACATCAAATCCGTTGTGTAGTTTTAAAGAGCTAAGCATACATTATATTTCTGACAGCTCTTTTGAGGCACGTTGTGGAACACGACGCATCATCGACGGACAGCGAGTCGCCCATTACTCGCTGTCCGTTTGCCTGATCTAAGCATATATAGGGTACAGAATGACGACGGGAAGCGTCTTTGTTTGTGTGTTGTGATAACATAAAGCCATATTATCTGATTGGCTAAGCACAGGAGTCTATGGTAAACACACATTCAGCCAGTTATATTAAATCTTATGTAATTGATGGAGGAATAAGGAAAGGCAACCACTAGGACAGACATTTACTAGTCTAAGTCAGAGGTGACAAAGTTAACAATGAAGTGAGCTTACCCAGATGATGCCTGCGCACTCTAACTTTGAAGGGATTCAGGTTGAATGCGTTCGGAATCACAGATGCAGGTAGTGAGTTCCACTTGTAGTGTGCATTTATGAAAGATGTTTGGAATAGCTTGGTGGAAAAACCGCTAAGTAAGGATGGTAGTTTGCAGTGCGTCTAGATAACTTATAACTGACGTTAACTGTTTTATTCCAGTAGTATAAATCCATAGATCAATTCACGAACTAAACATACGCAATGCCTCAGCAAAAAACCTAGTATTTTTATAAATCCCATATTTTTCTAAGATACTAGGTAGGAAACTATGATCATGACACTATGTTTGTCAATGATAATATTAACTTTATGATGTGATAATGATGTGTCATACATACATGGAATTTTGTAAGTTTACGTTAATTACAAATTCATGCTTGTCTAATATCTCATCATTTACTAAGTTGTTGATCAATATAGAACTGTGCAATGCAGGTCACCTGACGGTTGCTACATGTTGGTCTGATAAAATTCGAGTTTATGAATACAAAAATGTAGACTATACATTGATTTGAGTACCAATCAAAAGGCATTACTTTATGCCTATAGTCAACTGTCACATATTTTTATAGTTTTAAAATGAATTTCAACAAGTTTGGAGTATGATTTTTGATAGTGAATATTTTAAAAGAATACCTTAAAATAAATGATTACCGCTTCCATAGAATGCAAAGGGCAATTAATGCAACAGGCAATGTTGTGGTCAATTACAAGTCTGACAGTCCACATAGGGCGGGAACACTCTTTTTTTTTAGTGATGCATGCTCTCAACTCTAGGCTAGGTCAGAGGTGACAAAGTCTATGATTTCTCACCAAAAACCAAAAAAATAGTGAATGTTAATTAAACAGTTTTGTCTCTTATTTGACCATTTTGCTGGTAGAATGTCAGCTTATTTAGGTTTTAAAATTTTTTAGCTTTCAAATGTAATTGAAGATTTTTAAGTTAAATTATTCTTAATAAAGTTCTGAAGGTACCTAAAGGTAGAGCGCCCAGCAGTGGAAATGTGGAATAACCGTAACTTTATGGGGACACCTTTCAAATTATAACATTTACTCTTTACTAGTGAAAACAGAACACGAAAAAAAGAATATTAGAAAGTCTATGTGACCTATTTAAAATAATCCAATTACCTACTTAATTTAGCTACAAAAGGCTAGGTTTTAAAGTCCGTTACGAGATAAAAGTGTAATTAATTCGACCAATGACTTCTGGACATCAATGAAGATTGACTCATAAATTAAAATAAAATTCGATTGTAGGTTTTAAAGTTGGAATGCTAAATCTTTCCCTCGACATTGCACGACGACGGATCTATGATGTCATCGTTAGTCTCCAATTGAGGCTTGTTGGCTAAATTTTGGCTTGCTTATCCTTGGGCTAAGCAATTTGCAGGTCGAAAAAAGATGTCACATTATTTCGCAGATATTGAGTTATTAATGCAAATTTAAAGCAGCTGAAGGTTTGTATTAAATTAAAAATGTATAACAACAAGTATCTCGAAGGATTCGCGCAAGTTATATCGAAATCTGCAAGGTGTCTGACAAAGCAACTGTCATGTAAAATCTAGCGAACCCGTTTCGCGACCGTTGCAACCTCTCAAATACACAATAGAACAGAAATAATACGGTAAATATGTGTTTGTTACCTGAAGTAACTCGATAGCTAGTAAGAAAAAGGACTGGATAACTATTTCGACGTAAAAATATCATAAAAAGGCATCATTACCATGTATAGATGCGACCTTTGGGAACAAAAACTTCTTTGACCAACACGAATCAACTGATCACACTCACAGTTCGCGGAACACAACTAATTTAACACCAAAATTAACTAAATAGGATCACTATAACTAATTTTAAATAGTATTTTCACGAGTCAAAACCCTCACCATTTCAAAATCACTTGAAAAATTCAGCGATATCGCGCATGTCCAACGAAAATTTACATCACGTGACCTGTCATGGCGTCTCACTAACTTTTTAATTGTTTTGCAGCATTGCTCTGGAATGTTGTCATACTTCCTTGTAGTGTTTGTCTTTTTGGAAATCTATATTTTATTTTGTAAATTAATTGTTTGAGGATATATTTTAATGAACTAACAATTATCACAAATTATTTTTAATAGAATATAAGTAATATCGGTTCTATATCTGCGCATAGTAACCATAGACAATTTTACTTCACATGTTCACCGCATCGACTCTCTGCTTCTCGCGCGCAAACTTTTGATTTTGATTTACTGTTTCTATTGTCTATCTTCTATCTATCTATATATATAAAAGGAGAACTGACTGACTGACAAATCAACGTACAGCCGAAACTACTGGGGCTAGGAATATGAAATTTTGCACACGGCTTCCTATTATAATGTAGGGGAGCACTAAGAAGGGGTTTTTGGAAATTTAACCTTTAAGGGGGTGAAAAGGGGGAATTAGGAAAGTACGTAACCCACGCGGGCAAAGTGCTAGTATTATTATATACTGTTTCTCTGTATTTTTGAGAGCAGCATTTACAACTATAGGTAGACGAGGCAATAATTTTCTATATTTATTTCATAAAGTTGGTATTGTATAGTTTCTGCTTACCCCTTTTTATTTATTTTTTGCGTCATAAAATCATCAAATGAGTCTTCCCACCTTACTGTCAGACTCGTACTGACTAACATCAACGGTGTCCTTCAATAGCCCTTTACGTTCCGGGGTCACGGTATTCGTTAGCCTCGCGACTCCGGGGTCGGACCCGGGTCTGCTTACCCCTACGATGAAAAGGTGTAAGTTTATACATTTATCTAAACGCATTTTTAGTACCTTCGTCCTTTGTTTTTGGGTGATAAAGTCATCAAATGAGTCTTTCTGCCGTGTGGAGCGGACAACTCTTACCATCCACTATTAAGAGTACTATACTCTGTTTATTCAGGCGCACTTTGCTTTATAAGGTCATGATTACTTTTGCAGGCTCACATTTGGGTAAACAGGAAAACTTCCATACTCCCTAAAAGTAAATTTATAATGGGACTGTCAATTTTCAGAAAGGCCCATAATTCCTTTTCTAGTAATGACAATTTTATTTGACATCTGGCTAGGTCCGGCATAGAACTATAAAGATAAGTCTATGTAGCGACTCCAGGCAAATGAAAAGAAATAAGTACACTTTCGTTTCTGTGGTTAATGTTTTATTCCTATTACATTAAATACTTGATCTGACTATCTGGATTAGACTTAAATATGCATGGATACATAAATAGTTGTATTTATACGGTAGATAAAATTTAATAGTAAAAGCAATCAGGGAAAGGCATACCGTACATCATAGGAAAGCCCAAACAATCTTCAAAACTGTGATCCATTGGCATCAAACAGTACGGTATTCTTCTACGAATACCCCCATACGCACATATTTCACAAATACACATTTCATCCTCATCAGAGCTATCGACACCTTTGGGTCTTCTTTCACGGTCTTTTGGGCGACCTTGCACCGCTATACCTCGGGGATCTAGACCTGCCAATAGCTTGCGAACACCTTGCTTCCCAGAACTAACCGATTTAAATGGTTCAATTAAGGAGTACCGAACAGGATTAAAAACTGGTTCATCGAACAAGGAATCCGAAGTTGCATCCCTCTGCGATGTCGGCTCTGGTGCGGTCGGACTCTGCCTGACTTGGCGAGGTGTCTGCCCGAAGGTTGGACTCGAAATCATCGGGCCTGATGTCGCTTCTCTTATCCGAGGAGTCTGTTGGGAATGAGGACAGCTTCTGTTTAAAACTTGCTGACTTAAACGTGAACTTGGCACTGCACTTCCAAGAGACTTGTTGAGAATCATTGCTGCAGGATTGGGTAAGTGGGCAGGGGTCTGTACTCTGGGAGCGTTCGGAGATGAGCACAAAAAGTTGCCACCTCCAAAATTTTGGTTTGCCACGGGACCTTTACTTAATTTCTGGACAGGATGTTCTTCATTTGGACTCCAGCCCCAAACTTGGGGTCCATAAGCGTGCATAGAGACGGGCGTATGGTAAGTTGCTTCCGGCATTGTGGGTGGCATGGGTGGGAATCGTTGCATACCTAGCATCTCCTCAGGAGTTTGACTAGTACTTTGTATTGGTGTTCCTGCTTGATAATTTCTTACAGCAGAAGCCTGGATGGGATATTCTTGGTTTAGATTTGAAGCTTGACTACTCGTCATCGGCGGTGCATTTCGTTCTGATTGATTCAGCTTCAATTTAATCACAAAACCGTCAACTGTTTCAGGACTTACGTCTTTTTTCAATTTGGTTACGCCCCTTAATATATCTGCTTGCATTTTCTTTTCGTTGGGTGGGCTGTAACCTGACTTTTCAATGTCGCACAATCTTTTTGCGAGGTTTTTCGTCATTGCATCTTTGGCTTCACCTTCAGGAATTGATTGTTCACGAAGAAATTGTTCCACTTCCTTCTTCATTTTAATTTCTGCCACTTCTTCCCTCAACGCTGTCTGTGGTACTGGTATTCGTTGTAATTCACATAGCAATTGGTTTCGTCGCACAATAGGATCTACCCTGTCACCTGCACCACTTTGCTCTCTGACTTCATGACAGAATTTGAGAACAGCATCATGAATTTGTAATTTGTAAAACTGTGTGGCCTCCTCATCATTTATATTGTAATAATATTGTACGAAATTTTCAACTATTTCTTCTTTCAATTTATTAAATTTAGCTAGTTTTTCAGCTGGTGTATCATGCGGTTCTTTCAAAATACTGGCGACAGTGCTATTAAGTTCTTGTTTATATTCTTGTCTTGCTTTCTCTTCCTTTATTAGTGGTTTAATAGCTTTTATCTGTTCTTTAAGTTGGTACTTTCTTGCAGTTTTACTCTTCTCGAAATCACAGCAGACTGGTAAATTGGACAGTACACTATCAAGTTCCTCATCTAACAGTTCATCGTAAACAATGTCATCGTTAAATATTTCCGCGTCCACATTAAATTCACTTATTTGTATAATAATTCTAGTTGCTACATTATTTTTAATGGCTTTGTTGTTTTCTTCAGTTGAAATTAAAGGTAATTGATCGCACCATTCTTCGACTACTTCTACTATAAGGTCACCAGGTTTTTTGTTTGACATTAATCCGACCGGAGGACAGCAGGGTTTTGCAGTAGTTGCTTTAGATTTAAGGACACTACTTCTTGGCCGTGGTGGAGTAGCTTTCGCACCAAAACCACCACTGGGACCAGGGGCTTGACTTGTATTAGCGTCTTTAGCTCCCTTGCTTCCCTTACTCTGTTTGGCCAGTTTCTTTCCTTTAGTTGCAGCTTCCGGAGGGACATACTTTCTAGCTTCAGCTGTTGATTTCAATAAACTTTGCAATTGTTTCACATGTTCATCTATTCCCTGCTGTCCTGGTTTTAAGGGAAGCTTTTCAAGCCATTTACGGGTTTCTTTATTAATATTGTCGTCCACGTAACAACCATATTTTTCTATTTCTTGAATTCTCTTTGCGAGTGTGGATAGAATTTGGTCTCTTTCTAGTAACTCGTTAAGGTTATCGGTTGGTTGTATAGGAAGTTTCTCATACCATGCATCTATTTCACATCTTGTTTTCACTTGTTCGACTTCGTCAGCGACTGCATTTTCTTGAGGCATCGGAACTTTAAATAACGCACTATATATTTCGTTGTAAATCTGATCTTTTGTTAAAGGTACAGCATTCTTATTTTGTGCACTTTGGAAATATTTGTCGATTTCGTGCCTTACTCTCTTTTCATGTGCATATTTAACATCGTCATTGGCATGATCAAAGTTTTCTAATATAAACATATCAGCTAAGTGGTTTTTGTATATTTCAAATCCTGGATCAAATGCTTGCACACTCTGAACCGGATTAGGAATTGAAGCATCTATAGTGGTCTCCAGTTTATGCCTATAATTGTCACCTGCAGACTTTTCCTTGATGATTTGGTTTGTGTTTATGATTTGGTTTATTAGACCTTCTTTTATTTCCTCTCTATTATTTTGTAATTCAGAATTTTGTGGCACATTTTCTAATTGTGTTTCTATTTCATCGTCTAGCATTTCTCTGTAAAGTAACTCGTCGTTAAAGATTCTTGGGTCAACGTTTAGTTCTCCAATTTTTTGGTATAACTGCCTTGCGATGCCCTCTTTCATTGTCTTTACTGTGTCTTTATCATCTAATTTGATTGGTAGTTTGTTAGACCAGGTTTCAATAGCTTCTATAATTTCTTCAGCGGGAGTTTTACTTTTACACGATTTAGCACTAGGAGACTTTTTAATTGAACATTTCTTACTGTCTTTTCTGGAATCTTTCTCTTTGCTTTTCGTTTTGTTTACTTTTTGCTTACTATCCCCTCCAGAACTAGAGGTAATGCTTGCAGATTTTGATTTTTCCAGATTAGTTGGTGGCTTTATTTCAACAGATACTTTAGAGTCTTGTTTGCTATCTTTTGACATTCTACTCATTAGTTGTTGTATTAGAATGGGCTTATTAATCTCTTTATTTTTATCTAACGGCAGTTGTGATATCCAAGAAGAAATATATTCTTCTAATTGTTTATCACCACTATTGTCTCCATTTGCTCGCCTTATTGCTTCTGTATCACACATCTTCTCAGATAGTTCGCTTATCATTTGTACTCTTTTCTCTGTCTGCTCAGGCTGCATTGGCAACAGTGGTAGATTCTTCATCCAGTCAGTTATTTCTTTCACGTAATGAAGTTTTAAACCAAACGTCTCCACAGATTCTTCGGTTGGTATAGGAACTCTTGCAAATTTCTCATAAACCTGTGCTTTGGTTAATGTTTCGGGATCAGCGCCTTCATTAACCATTTTCTTTATTTCTTTCAGTAGGCGAGCAGTCCAAGCTTCTAATTTGACCTCATCGTCAGCAATGTGTCTTCCATTGATGCGAATATAATCGTTTATAAAATCACTCAAATTCTGCTCTTTAATATCGCCTGCTATTATTGATGAACTGAGCGAATCGCTTCCTTGTGATACTTGTGGGTAATTCATCTCAGCAGGACGTAGATCAACAAGTTTTTCAAGTAACTGATGAGCCATCATGGGTGTGTCATTCAAGTGTTGAGGTGGTATCGGTAAATCATATGTATTCATACTTGTAAGTATTGTTGAAGCTAGCAAATAATTGTAATCCATTGCATCGGGGTCATCATTTCTCTGTTCTTCTATTTCTAATACGTTTCTAGCGAGATCATTAATGAATTCAATTCTACGTTTGTTACCGACTGTGTTATATAATGGTTCAATGGGTATGCCATTCAACCAGTCTGATATGACTTTTATATATTCTAATTCATAATTTAAACTGTCGGGCCTAAATCTCTGATGCTCTTTTGCTTGATCAAAGTATTCGTAAACTTCTTTTCTTGTCGGTGCGGTTAGTTTTCTTAACTCAGTTTTGAGTAAATGAGCAAAAGCTCCTCTTGCCAAAGGATCATCAATGTCATAATTGTGTTCTATGAATTTTCCAATAAACTCTCTGATTGTTTCATCAGGATCCCCTTGGATATTCCCTAAATTACTAACATCTTCATCACGTTGTGGTGGAAGTTGCCCTTGTTGCTCTTGTCGTTTTGCAGCAATTTTTGCTACAATATCACGATGTCTTTCATCGTGTCTAGCTTCTAATGTTCTATCTTGAGGCAATTCAATAATTTTATCTTTAAGATCTTGAGTTAATAATTTTATATGTTCCTTTTCTTTAGGATTTACCATTTTCTGGAGCCATTGATCAATATCTGCTTCTATTTCAGATTCTGGGTCTTTGTTTCGAAGATGATCTTGTAAGTTAAGAGCTAAATCGTGAACCATTTTATTTCGTTTGCCTTTATCTTTGTTAGCGATAACATCAGGTGGTTGTTCGTTTACCCACACCGATATCTGGTCTTCTAACACGTCAATTCCTTTTGCTACGTAATCTTCATCCCAACCGCCTGCAGCCTCCATGTGTTTGATAGCTCCCATCTCTTGCCGGGTCCCATGATGTGGTGCTGTCATATTCGGTACTGGAATGCTGTTCAGTTTTTTCTGAAACTTAGCTACTAAAGGCACTGAGTCAGTACGAAGCTTACTTTCTTCGAAAAAGCTGAATTTACATAACCATTTGTAAATCAGGTACTTTTGATATTTTTCCTTATCAAAGACAGAGTCTGGTGCTAGTTGTTGTAGCTTCTGATGATCCATAATATCACCAGCTAGGTCGTAAACTACGGTATTTTTAAAGCCTGGATCTTCATTGAATTGTTTTGGTAAGGTGTTCATCCATTCGTTTACTAAAGCTGCCACTGTTTCTAAGTAAGTCGTCTCCTCGGGGTTTAATTTGGGGACATTCTTCTTTTTTGCTTTTTTCGGTGTGGATGTCGCTGGAGGGGTCTCTGATCCCCACCTGTATACTGATATAGTTCCTGATAACTTGGGTATTACAGAATCAAAGCTTGTAGACGTTGAGCTTCTTGCATTGTTGAGTCCTTCGTTTACATTTTGGATGATTATATTGGCGACTGTTTGAGCTTTGCCCATAGAAATCTTACCAGTATCTTGTATAAACTGGCTGATCTCATCTAAAACGTTAATTCCATAGATTTTGCAAAGATTAGAATCTAAGAAGGTTGAACAGATTTCTTTTTTAAGGTGATTCTTATTGCAAATAGGCACTTTGTCTAAACATTCTCCTACTTTGTCTAAAACTATATTCTTATAGTTATAAAGCGATCTAGGCATGGGTCTTCCTGTCACCTGACTTGTAACCATATGGTACAAAGAAGGAGAAATAATGCCACTATTTTTGGGACTAGGCGATCCTTTTTTCAATTGTACATTCAGTAATCTATTAGCAAGATCTTCAGCAAGTTTGTTTAGTTGTATAGTTTTATATCTCGGACTTGTAAAAATTAGCGGTAGATTATCTAAGATATTTATGATTTCACCTTTCAATATAAGCTTGTAGCTTGTCGTTTGAAGTCGTACCTCGAGCAACGGCGATAGTTTTTTCATTAGTAAATCAACTACCTGTCTTCTTGTTACAGATTCCGTTGGATCTAAAAGTAAGTTGAGCGACCAGTCAATCATTTGTTTCTCATAAGACAAACCATCTGATTTAACTGTATCTAGATTATCGTCTTCATAATTGACGCCAAGGAAAATTTTGTTAAGCCCCTTTATTTTATTCCAAAGCTTTTCTTTCAAACAATCTTTGAAGAGCATTTGTTCCTGTCTTGAACCGTGTAACCATATCGGCAGTTTATTAAAGCTCTCATCAATTTCTAGTTTCGTTTTTGTTTCGTATGTTTCATCGTGAACTTCAGGTGTTAGTGCGTTGATTTTGTCTACTAAGTTACAGACGACAATATCCTTAATATCTTTAGAAGTAAAGTTTAATGAAAAGAACATTGGTACATTCCGTAGCCAGTCCAGTACTTCATTTTGTAAATACTCTTTGTAGAAGTTCCTTTTCGGTAATACGTCTCGTGTTTCGGTTTTTCTTAGAGGTATTTCATTTTGTACATCGTCAATTCCTGGCTTGCGTATAAAGAGGCGGTTAGGACTGAAGTCTCTCATAGAGATGTCAGTTTGGACGCTGCAAGCTTCGTTCAGTATAGGGAGGGCAAATTTCGGTAACCGCATTCTTGATAGTGTTGGAGAAACAGTAATCTGTATGAAAAAAAGAAATAAGTATAAAGCCCTTAAGAATTATAATGTCAAATGGTCATTTAAGATCTCTTTCACATTAGGACGTTAGCAGCGCGACAGTTGCGCGACAGACGTTGTTCAGCAAATGCTCCCCGCCTTAGCTGTACTTAATGCGAAGGAATGTACTTCTGCCGCGCTACTGTCGCGCTAAAGTCCTAATGTAAAAGCTTTTTTTTTCAACGTGTTAAAATCATCAAATTAGTCCTCCCACCCAGGGCAGAGCGGGAGGGGCTGTCAGACGTGTCCTTCAATAGCCGGGGTCACGGTAACTCGTGAGTCCCGTGACCCCGGCAGGCTCTGGCCCTCAAGATGGAGGGCCCGTCACTATGCTGACACTCCTTGAGACGCGCGTGAAACACAACGCGCCGTCGACCCGGGCATGGTCCATGGTTGGACAGCGAGTCGTCCATTACTCGCCGCCCGCATGCCCGCGCCTTCGGTGGCCGGAGATCGTATGCCGACATCCGTCGCCGTGGGCGTCTACCAATGCGGCTGGGGTGGAGGGAGGACGCTGTCCTCTCTCTCACGCAGCCCGCCTCCTCCTTCGCGAGCATGACTGCTTCGTAGAAGGAGGAAGGACAATCAGCCTTTTTTTATCGTGGTAAAATCATCAAATGAGTCCTCCCTCCCTGGGCAGGGCGGGAGGGACTGTCAGACTTGTACTGACTAAAATTCACGATATCCTTCAATAGTCCTTTACGTACCGGGGTCACGGTAATTCGTTAGTCCCGCGACCCCGGCAGGCTGTGGCGCTCTACAGGCCCCGTCACTTTGCTAACACTCCTTGAGGCGCGCGTGGAACACAACGCGCCGAGGAAAATCAGCCTTGGCATAAAATTGACTATTTTATTCTATTGCTTGGCATTTAGGATAGAATCTATACACCTTAACGAAGTTTACAATTTAGCGAGCTTGCTGAAGACGCGATGCGACGCAATTCGACCGATTTCAACTGCAAGTGAAAATCATCCTTACCACTACGACATAATTATGATATAAAACGTGCATTTAAATAAGCGGGTAGATGAAAAACAAAACAGGCTCGCCACAACAACGTCAGTCAGTCGAATTGCATCATTAAATCGTAGTAGCAAGGACGATATTCATTTTTAGTGAAAAGTAGAAATGGCGAGTCGCACGAATCGCGTCATGAGCAAGATCGCTTAGAATTCGCTTAGAATTGTATTGTAATACATGTTTCGGCAGTAAACATTACTTCGTGCAAAAGAGACAACGCTCTACGAAACCCAAACTATCCTTATATCTCTTTCTGAGATCGATGTGCGAGTTTTTATTTGTTTTTTTTTTAAACATGTTTCTTTACTTACTCCTTTGTCTTGCATCCCTGATCTAGTCCCGCTAGCGTTATCATTTCTTTTTAGGCCAGAGTGATGAATCCGCTTGTGGTAGTTCAACCTCTCCTTGATCGCTGGGCATTGCTTCTGGTCACACGACTGGAAGAAAAAAAAGGTATTTTTTTTTTCCTGGTACTATTGTCAAATGAGTCCTTCTACCCAGGGCGGGGTGGAAGGGACTGTCAGACTTGTACTGACTGAAATCTACGGTGTCCTTCAATAGCCCTTTCCGTACCGGGGTCACGGTAATTCGTTAGTCCCGCGACCCCAGCAGGCTTTGGCCCTCTACAGGCCCCGTCACTACGCTGACACTCTTTGAGGCGCGCGTGGAACGCAACGCGCCGTCGACCCGGGCATGGTCCATGGTCGGACAGCGAGTCGCCATTTACTCGCTGCCCGCATGCCCGCGCCTACGGTGGCCGGAGATCGTCTTGCGACGTCCGACGCCGTGGGCCAAATATCCTTATAGGATATATTATGATCTTTAGCAGATAAAAAGACAGCAGTGCTGTCTGCGGTCCAATAAAGTATTGAGCACCTAAATATTCAATGACAGATTAAAAATTCAAGACCGTCAAACGGACATGGTTCCTCATAGAAGATGCTGGGATGAACTGGACAAAATCAACAACCAGTGATCTAGGCCACTTGCCCTAGATCAAAGAAGCTGAAAGTAATGGATAGTAGTCTATGCTTACCAGTATCTGTAGTATCATCATACTCTTATTAACTCTTTACACGTTCACACCGGCACCCCGTGTGTAGGTGCTTGGTATCCTACGGCGCAAATCAGCTACCGGTGGCACATCACCGCCCAAAGAACTAAGTCTTGCCAGGCAAATTTTCAAAGCAGCTTCAAAAGCTTCAAAGCGGCAGCTGTCTATATTACAAGGTGGGGTCGCAAAATACAACACTTTATTTGAAAGTATAGTGTGACGTGGCCACCGGTGGTACATACCTCGCCATGTCAGCAAATACTCCGTGCACCACCGTACACGGCGCCGTATGAACGTGTTAATAGATGAATTCCTTAAAACTTTTCTTAATGTTCACTCTCGCTATTTCTCGGATTTATAACAAAAGTTAGTGGTTTTTGTCCAAAAGTGTATGAATTTATGATTGTCACAACTTACAAGCATACAAGAAGACCGAATTTTCTGCTTCACATCGGCATATCTGACATCTATCTTTTTCGCCAGCCTCTTCTGCAGTATCGGTCTGTCTTTAGTAAAACAGACTTCTGCAGACATGGAGCTGTACTTCTGCTTCTCCGTTCCTCCATTTTTCTCCTTTCTGCCATCACTGTCAGATGATACATTTGGGGCTTCGGGACTTCTGTCATCAGTGTCTCGCGTTGGATGATTTGAGCTATAGTCTTCTAAAGATTTTTTTTCTTCTACTGGCTTAAATTGCTCTTCAGGTTTTGGATCTGTGAATATTTAGGAAAAGGTGGACTGATAACTTTGTTATAGGTTATGGAAATTCATTGGACGCGAACGATCATGCCAAATATCTCGTAAAATTTGCAAATTGAAGTGGCAATGGGCAGGCCACTACAATCTTAGAACTGATAACTGATCGGGAAGAAAAGTTCTCGAGTGACAACCACGGACCGGAAGACGCAGCGTAGCAAGCCATCCACACTACGTGGACCGACGACATCGTGAGAGTCGCGGGCAATTGATGGATGCTGTGATGTGTGATGAAATGTCATTCGGCGTGGCGGAATAAGGGGGAGGCATATGTTCAGCACTTGTTCCAGCTGATAATGACAATGAAAGATCAAGACCCGGTAATATGGTGATATTTGAGGAGGCTTATAAGCTTATAGCTCGTAGACGTCTTTCTGTTGTAATGACGAAGAAGAAAAATACTCGTATATCGTTCATCATTGTTTTGATTTTAGTACCCTGGGCCTGTTTGCTATTAAAATTTTTGAGTATGAATGTGGATGGCTATAAAATATAAAAATATAGTTGCTCTGAATGAAGTGATGAAGTATGACATGGTAAGAAAAAAGAGGACTGCTGAGAAGTATAGAAGAAAATATATCTTCTTTCTTCTCCAACCGTTAATTCACCCAATACTGAGTGTAGGTCTCTTGCAAATCTTTTCACTTCTTGGCGGAAGAAGACATGCTGGACCCCAAATGAATTTTGGAAGTGTTTGTAGCAGAATTATGATATTTTTTGTGAGGTGGATGGAATCTACATCCTAGAAGTCCAGAGCTAGATTGAAGCCAAGAGGAAACCCTTTTCATCATCTGCCTAGCCTTTTCCCAACTATATTGGGGTCGGCTTCCAGTCAAACCAGATGCAGCTCAATATCAGTATTCTACATTGAGTAACTCCCTATCGGACCTTCACAACCCAGTGGGTTGGGTACTACGTACTACCCACTGTGTAATACGATACCCCATGATAAGACTAGTTGTCAGACTTTCGAGCTTCTGATTAATAGTAACGACTGTCAAAGATCTACAAATGACAGCCGGAACCAACGGCTTTACGTGCTTTCCGAGGCATGGAGGAAACTCGCTAATTATTAGCAACGAGCTCCTATCAGGGGAAACTCATTAAAAAAATCGACGGGTTGCACTCTGGGAATGCCGGCAGAAGTGAAAACTTGAATAGTAATAAACACACACGATCATTCGCGCAAGCGCCCTGTGCCGTCTTACGAATTTTCGATCAGGTCACGTGTCCTGACGCGAGTTTAACATTTTTTACCCATTCCAAAAAAGTGCACAACGCCGCTAAAGAAGTTTTCACTTTGAAAATACCTTCGGAAGTCTTGTCTGGCCCGCCAATAATTGTAAGAGAAAGCCTGGTGCCAGAGAGTTCCTTAGTCACGTTGAAAACTTCGTTTTGTGACGATGTCATCGCTGCAAAACTAAGTCCTCGTACAAAACTCCCGTCTCATATGCCTCCCTAGTACTTATATCTTAGTTTCATGCTACAAAATGGTTGGATTGTAAGTTTTTTTTGTTTTTTAGTATCTAAATATTTTAATCATTTTGTTAGTTGTGAAAGAATGATTTTGACATTTTGAAGTTTGATTTTTTTATTTTAATTCTCTATTTCTTTATGAAGTATATGTAAGAGGTATTCTTCCTCTTTCGAATCGATGATACGACTTAGGCAGGCCGTTCACGTACGACAGTTGATCAGGTATACGTTTGCCGAATCGAATGCGCCCCGCATGATTGTGCACGATTGTTTTCTTATGGCGCAATCTAATCGGACTTTAGGTTTTTTTAACCGCACAAGTAGAAAAGTGCATGTGCAGTGGATTGACCTTTTGTATGAAATTGACGTCTCGATGAGAAAATCTGACTGGATACCTGGACCATAATAGTGTAACTGCTTGAGTCTATAAGATGGACATTCTAGCGGTGCCTGTAGTTTTTGTCTAAGCTCCAATGTGCAGGAGCTCTAGGCAAAAACTGAGGGTATTCCAGCCCCCGCCCCCATATTATTGCCTAGTATGTCACTCAGGACCAAACTCGTGAAGTACTTTCGGAGCTTATTCAATACAAACAAATAATTAAACCTTTCCTCTTTATAATATTACTAGCTTCTGCCCGCGGTTTCACCCGCGTCATGTTAGGCGTTTGGCCCTATGGTCCCGTCCCGGTCAGTTCCCTTGAGGAGCACGTGGAACACGACGCACCGTGGCTCGGGCCTCGTCCTTTGTCGGACGGCGAGCTACCCATTACTCCCCGTCCGCAAGCGGCTGGAATATGCCCCGCGATTTGTTGCCCCGTGGCTGGGGCGATAGGTAGAGGATATCTTTTCCCGCACGCATTCCGACTGCTCCCCATTCACCTCGCCTGCCGCCGAATCCCTCAGGTACCTCCCGCAATAACCGTGCCCGGGAGGACTTGCGTCAGGTTGAAGTTGAGGCTGAGGACGCCGTAGCGCATCTCCAACCACTTCTCAAAGATGATCTTACGACCGCAATTATGACTTGCCCAGGCAGTCATCCAAACTAATATTATAAATGCGAAAGTAACTCTGTCTGTCTGTCTGTCTGTCTTTTCTTCACGCCTAAACTACTGAACCGATTTGTGTGAAATTTGGTACAGACATAGTTTAGAACTTGAGAAAGGACATAGGATAGTTTTTAACCGACTTCAAAAAAAGGAGGAGGTTATCAATTTTATGTTTGTTACCGCATTACGACCCACTGGGTGAACTGATTTTCATGATTCTTTTTTTGTTTGAAAGCTGGTGCTTTCCGTGTGATCCCATTGTCACCAAATCAGGATCTGATGATTGGATCTTGGAGAAATCGAGGGCAACCCTCAAATTTTATAGGTCCCCCCATCGTTTTTCGTAAATCTTATGAAGTAATTTAAGTACTTGCGTATGGTAATCATCATCTTATGTAGCTGAGCTGATGATGGAAGGTACAACTCCTTAACAGTAGTTTGTTACCGAATAACGACCGACTGGGTGAACCGATTTTCATGATTCTTTTTTTGTTTGAAAGCTGGTGCTTCCCGTGTGGTCCCATTGTCACTAAATCAGGATCTGATGATTGGATCTTGGAGAAATCGAGGGCAACCCTCAAATTTTATAGGCCCACGCATCGTTTTTTGTAAATCTTATGAAGTAATTTAAGTACTTGCGTATGGTAATCATCATCTTATGTAGCTGAGCTGATGATGAAAGGTACAACTCCTTAACAGTAAGGAGTAGGCATCGACTGATTCATTGTTCGCATATCTCCGGAACTTCACGTCCGATTTAAATATTTTTTTTTGTGCTAGGTATCGTTCAACTTAGGGAATACTGCAAGTTTCATCAAAATCGGTTCAGTAGTTTTTGAGATAGAGAATTTTATTAGCTTATTGTGTACATGAGGGATGTTATTACCAGTGCTACGGTTTACGTACCGGGTTCACGGTAATTCGTAAGTCCCGCGACCCCAGCAGGCTTTGGCCCTCTAAAATAATGAGCACTTAGAAAGGAATCCAGATAATTCCACCTTCAAGAGATTCCCTCTAAATATATAGGTATAGGTGTTCAAAGATTGTATGGAAACTAATTTTAAAGTTAGAAATCTGGGATGTACGATGTGAAGTTACATAAAAAAAATATAAATATTAAAAAAAAATGTCACGTAACTTAATGAGGCAGACCACATTCTACGCGAGCGAAGCCGCGGGCAAAAGCTAGTTATTTATACAGATATTCATTAAAATCAAACGATGTCAAGGGCAATTTTGTTCAAAATCAAATGCTTGTGATGATTAACGTATTTATTTGGATAAGGATTAATATCATGTTAATGAAAATACCTTCGCAAATAATAAAGCTCTTTAAAATCAAATTTGATTTCCACAAAAAAGGTTATAGTGACTTAACCTTAAAAGATAGATATATGCCCTCGCGGACTTTATTTTAGAACTTTTCATGAGAAATAATTCCGTAGTACATAATTTTTGCGTATCTTTAACCCGCAGCGCACGCAACGGAAGCTCTCGAAAAGGAATTCATTTTCCCGATTTTGAAACATTTCTCACTGCTGCTCCGCTCCTATTAGTGATAGCGTGATGTTACATAGCCTATAGCCTTCCTCGATAAATGGACTACCCAACACTGAAAGAATCATTCAAATCGGACCAGTAGTTCCAGAGATTAGCGCGTTCAAACAAACAAACAAACTCTGCAGCTTTATATATTAGTAAGTATAGACTAGCTGCAGCCCGCGACATCGTCTGCGTTAATGCGTTGAAGAAATAAAGGTTTACTGCTCGTTCCCTGTAGGTGATAGCATTTTCATTAGCAATTTCTACAAACTAAAAATGAAAGTCGACCTTGCTACTATGATAATTATAATGATGCAATTCGATTGTCTTGACGGCGCACTATGGAAAATCGTAGAACAACTGCTGATTAAAAATGGTTTTTGTCAATGTCGCTACTGGCATGCTTTTTTTATTTTACTCAATAGTTTAAGGACCAAACTAGACTATAATATCAAAAAATTATAAATATTAAATGAAATGATTTTTTTACAACACCACAAACTTTATAGTTTTGACGGACGTCCATGTCAGGCCCGTTCACTTCATCACTTTTAAATTGATTTTATTGTTATACGTTACAGGAAAAGGTATAATGTATTATATATTTCTGGAAACCTCGTCTTTTGAAGAATATGAAACAGCTAATATGTATTTAATGTTATGTTAAGGTTCACCTTAAAATAATTGCAAAATAAAATATGGTGAAACAAAAGTTTTTTTAAAGTTCAACGAGACTTTTGACAGTTACCCACGTTTACCCCTGCTTTACATTTAATGTTGATTTGTAGCCTAACTATCCATAATCATAATCAAATAATAACAGCTGCGGATATTTGCGGGTTTCGGAGTAATTAATAAAAATGTGATAAGAGTCAGAAAACGGAAAACCGCTCGCTATCTATTGCGGTTTGAAATGTTGCTGTTTACATCAATAGTTTGCGGTAAGATTTGTAATTTATCATTGATATTTGCACTCATGTTGCGTGTGAAAATATTAATCAACAAAATGCACACTACCCTCATATTTCAAATAGTATATAAACAGTGGTTTCATTCCATTGTAAATAACAAAATAGTGGTGAATTAACAGAAGTGTTATTACATTTGTTGACTCTTCAAAATGTCTACTTTCAAGTGTTCTAAACGTGAAATAATACTTTCGTATATCGAAGGAGGAAAATCGTTGGAAGCATTATCAACAGTTTTGCAAGTAAAATATCATGTGTCTGAAGACAACTTATGTTTCATCCTCAGTGATTTTCAAAGACATATTATTCCCGCTTTTAATAAACGCTGGAAAGAAGCTTCACGGAACAAGTGGAGCTACAATATGTGGAGCTACTCCACGCCAAATGAACGATTTGACAAAAGTGACAGCTAGGCCTGAAAATGAAGATTCTCATCAATACGGACTGTCTACTTTGCACGCCTGGATTCGTTGTATGGAAATGATTTTACATATTTCCTATAATCTGTCTTTCCAAACATGGTCAGCCACAAGTGAAGAAAAGAAACGACTAAAACAAGAGAAGAAAACCCTGGTACAAAGGCGTTTCCGTGAAGAGCTAGGATTGATCATCGACAAACCAAGACAAGTAAGTGGTAATTCTAATGACGGTAATACTGCTAGAAGATTTTTTCACAATGCAAGCCGCTCTGCTGAAATTACAGGAGTGGATATAAATTTGATTAAACGACTTTACATAATTCTACAAGCTCTTTCATCGGGTGTAATGATAAATGCTGAAAAATTTGGCAGTTATGCTATGGAGACTGCTAGGATCTATGTGAGCAATTATGAATGGTATTACATGCCATCTTCAGTTCACAAAATTTTGATTCATGGAGAAAGTGTCATAAAGCATTTTGCAGTACTTCCTATTGGTCAACTTTCGGAAGATGCACAAGAATCTCGCAATAAGGATTATAAAAAAGTTTCGTCTTCATCATGCTAGAAAATGCTCAAGATCCGCTACAAACGAAGATGTATTTCATACTCTTCTTTATACTTCAGATCCTTACATTACCAGCATTAGAAAACCGTATACTAAAAACGTGAAGGAACTTGATGAAGACACCTCAGATCTTTTGAAAGTGAACGAATTAATTTTAGATCCCGAAGTTCATCAAGTATAAATAACATAACATTTAGTAAACAGTACAATTAATTAATCTGTGTTCGATTTTAATCTTAAAAAAAATGCTTTTATTTTATTTTATATGATTTTTATGTTGATGTACTATATGATATTTGGTTTTTGTAAACATTAAAATAATAGTATTCATTGTTAAGAAATAAACATTGGAGATTTTTTATAATTCTGAATTTGTTTTATTTTTTAATTTATTATTTTAAATTTAATCATAATAAATTACATTCAATTTGAAGCCATATACACTATTCTATATTTGTGCAAAATTTTAGAACATAATATTCAGAAATAAAGAAGTTATTGATTTTTAATCAGAAACAGACCATTATTTTCCACAGTGCGGCGTCGTGGCGATCGTTTTTCATTTTTCATCTACACGTAGACAACTGCGCATTTTATGTCTTATGCTTAGTAGTAAGGTTGATTTTCGCTTGTTGTTGGAATTGGTCGAATCGGGACGCATCGCGCCATGGGTAAGCTCCCTTAAAAGTATGACCCATAAGTAATTGTTTCGACTATGTTCATGAATTTAAATTCTTGCAAGTGCACCCACGACTCAGGATTAATTCCTAGTGTGGGGAAAGGAAAACAAAGTGTACAGGCTTCAATTCAGCAGTAGAATAGCTATGTTATGCTCTGTAAGAAATCTCATCGCTCGATTCTACGCTGGCCTTTAGGAAGCAACGGCTTTGAGATCGTCCATTCGCGCAGTGCGAGCGCCTGCCGTTCGCGCCGCCGCCACATGATTGGTTAGTGTCGCTGTCAGTACGACACGACAACGGAGGTCCCGGTTCCCTCCTCCATGTGCTGATGGTGATCACCGGGGTGGTTTTAGTGAGGTACAAATCCCACACTCCCTGGTCTTATCCCCAAAGACCGGGCGCCTTTTGAAGGTTTCCCCCCGAAAATAAAACGACGGGTTGCACTCTGGGAGTGCCGGCGTAAGTGAAACCTTGAATAGTAATAAATACACACGAACATTCGCGCAAGCGTCCTGCGCTGTCTTACGAATTTTCGATCAGGTCACGTGTCCTGACGCGAGTTTAACATTTTTTACCCATTCCAAAAAAGTGCACAACGCCGCTAAAGAAGTTTTCACTTCAAAAAAAAAAGGACACAACAACGGAGTTAGAACGTAGCAAACTCTAGTCCCTGCACTGGAGGCACCAGGCACTGCAGGACTGCTAATGATGATGAAGGTGGTCATGTCATGATGAAGGATCTTTTTCTAAAAGTCATCCTTCTTTGTACTTGTCTATTCAAATCAAAAAAAGAAAATCAGAAGAAACCTGTCAGTTTTATTCCGTCGTCTCTGCGTGTGTCACAAAATTCTAAATTGTTGTAGAAATTATACTTGATTTTTTAATTATTTAAAATTGAAATCGTTAAGTTACTACAGTATTCTTAAATTCTTGCAAGACATGTAAGTATGTTTAACCTGTATTCGTATTTTTTAAGGTTCCGTGCATTCCAATGGAAAAATGGAATGTTTCTGTCTGTCCGTCACTCACAACTGTTATCCGACTTTAACGACCCTTTTTTTTTTTTTTTTTTTTATCGTGGTAAAATCATCAAATGAGTCCTCCCACCCAGGGCAGGGCGGGAGGGACTGTCAGACTTGTACTGACTAAAATCCACGGTGTCCTTCAGTAGCCCTTTACGTACCGGGGTCACGGTAATCTGTGAGTCCCGCGACCCCGGCAGGCTTTGGCCCTCTACAGGCCCCGTCACTATGCTGACACTCTTTGAGGCGCGCGTGGAACACAACGCGCCGTCGACCCGGGCATGGTCCATGGTCGGACAGCGAGTCGCCCATTACTCGCTGCCCGCATGCCCGCGCCTACGGTGGCCGGAGATCGTCTTGCGACGTCCGTCGCCGTGGGCGTCTACCACTGCGGCTGGGGTGGAGGGAGGACGCTGTCCTCTCCCTCACGCGGCCCGCCTCCTCCTTCGCGAGCATGACTGCTTCGCAGAAGGAGGCGACCGCTTCCCACTCCGTCTCGCCCCGCAGCATGGCCTCGACCAATGCCGGGCGCGAGAGGTCTCCGCCTATCGCCGTCGTGAGGACACGGCGGTGCTCTGCCCAAGCGGGGCAGTCCTGCACCGTATGCTCCACCGTGTCCTCCGGACGATCCTCGCAGTGGTGACACCCAGGCGTTTCTTCCCTCCTTATCAGACACAGGAACCTCCCGAAACTTCCGTGTCCGGTGAGGACCTGCGTCATGCGGTAGGTCAGGACGCCGTGACGCCTATCCAGCCACTCCTCAAAGAGGGGTCTTACCGCCGCGATTGCGGCGTGCCCGGACTTTAACGACCCTTAGTATAGGGTCAAGTCACACCGATACGCGACGATGCGTGCGCGTTCAATAGAGTTCAAAATCTAACTCTATTTACAACACGTTAAGATAATACATTTGCAGTTTCGTTGCATCACGTCGCGCCGCGTCGCGTCTCTGCGTAAGCTGCCCCTAATGTTATAAAGATAGAATTTGTTTGTTTGGTTGAATGCGCTAATCTCAGAAACTACTGGTTCGAATTGAAAAATGATTTTAGTGTTGGATAGTCCATTTATCGAGGAAGGCTGTGGTCAAAACATGGGCTTGTATTTAAATGATTCATACATTTAAGCTGTATACCTAATGAATATCCTGAACAAAAAGGCCTCAAATTGAGACTTAACATACCTAATGCCGTAAACACCCGAATGCCGTATTTTATAATGTTAACAGCCTTCAAATTTCCGACATCTGAGACTCGGGCCTCGTCTATGAAAAGGGCCTGTCATTTTTGCGGTTGCCTATAACTAGGGTTGACATCCGTCCGGGTTTTTCTGCGGATCTGTCCTAGTTTAGAGGGCATCCGGGGAGCGTCCGGGCGGCTTCATTTGTAGTCCGGGTTTAAAAATTTATAGTCTTGAGCCGGCCGCGACACACGCACAAATCACCGTCCCCCCACCCCTCCCGACGCAGTTGCCACGGTGCGAACTTCGACTCATGTCTGGGTTTTGACGCGTCTTGTCCTGATTTGAAAGATGGCAACCCTATGTATAACAGAACAATTATCCATAGGCCCACACCACACGCTGACGGTTGGCAGGCTACCCCAAGGCCTGATTTGTGTTATTCTTGCCTAAGATTGTTGAAGATGTCTGTAAGTATATAGCCTAAAGTTATTAAATTGAAACTTTTGTAGATAGAGTACAGAATTCTAATAAAAATTGAAATATTTATTTATTTATTTAATCATGTACCTATGTACACACAATATAAAATAAACGACATACCAAAACTTAAAAATACAAAGGCACTGCTTATTTTTAAGTTTTGGTATGTCGTATATTTATAAGAAGTTACTACCAGCAGACCTGCGACAGGAAGAGTGAAAAAAAAGAAATGTAGATAGTAGTGTGTGGGAATAAGAAAATAATAATGAGATAAAAATGAATGTTAACCTAAATAAATATTAGAACACATATAAATTATATATAAGTACATATATAAATATAAAATTCTAAAATATATAAAAGTAAATGATGATAAAGATAAAGAATAGTCACTTTTTACAGGAAAGATGCTCTTTGACTCTATTTTTTAAAAAAGAAATAGATGATGAGTGATGATGAGTCCTCTAATACAAGGCGGAAGGCGGAAGGAGGCGAATTCCACAATCTTACAGCATGGACAGAGAAGGAATAGGAATACTAGCTCGTTTTATGAGGATGGGTTTTAGGGGAGACCTATGTTCAGCATTGGACGTCCGATGGCTGTTAAAATGATGATGATGAAATGTAGAACATTCAAGGTTCCTAGCATGCTAGCTCTTTGGCAATACGTAAGCCTCCCACGAAGATAACTGAAGAGCTACTGATATTCACGAACGAAATAGCAGCGGTGGATATGACGATGTTTAGGGGCAGGAAACAAAAGGTGTCTTTAAAAAGGATTACCTAGGACCTTCAATTTATTTTTCAGTTTATATAATTTTAGCCTAGATCGTCATCATTTCCCGGGTCGACGGCGCGTTGTGTTCCACGCGCGCCTCAAGGAGTGTCAGCATAATGACTGGGCCTGTAGAGGGCCATAGCCTGCCGGGGTCGCGGGACTTTCCCATTACCGTAACCCCGGTACGTAAAGGGCTAGTGAAGGACACCGTGGATTTTAGTCAGTACAAGTCTGACAGTCCCTCCCGCCCCGCCCTGCCCTGGGTGGGAGGACTCATTTGATGATTTTACCACGATAAAAAAAAAAAAAAAAAAGATCGTCATCATCAAGTAAATATGTTCTCTTCTCATTCACAGCACATCCCCTCTGACCAAAATTGAGTTGTTCATGGAGGGTGACGGGATGGTAGCGGTGGTGAGAGGACTCCGGGAGGCAGGACTCGCAGTGACGCTGCTAGACGGCAACAGGCAGTATACTTTACTGCCTAATACTAGTAAGATCATTTAAGATACTTTGTCAGTTGATTCTGCTCTCGCATAAATTGGCAAATGATATAGCGACAGGTACGGATGAATATGGCGGAATGAGCTGAACTCCTTTAAGGCCCGCGATATGATCTGAACGAATGCAATCTGTTGTCAATTGACTGGCCTGTTGGTCTAGTGGTTAGTGATCCTCACTGCTATGCCGGAGGTCGTGGGTTCGATTCCCACCCAGGACAAATGTTTGTGTGATGAGCACGATCATTTGTTCTGTGTCTGGGTGTAATTTATCTATAATATGTACGTATTTAGAAATATATAAGTATGTTTATCAGTTGTCTAGTACCCATAACACAAGCTCTGCTTAGCTTGGGACTAGATGGCGTTGTGTGATAGTTGTGGAATATTTATTTATTTAATCACTTGACCGCGTTCCGAACTGACACCGGCAGTAAGAAAGCACATATAGACATCCATAGGTTACAGAGATCGCATGCGATCAGATCATATCGCCAGATCGGATCGCTGGAACGGATCGCACTCTGTCGGTAAAGGCCTTTAATAAAGATTGGCAGGCAGCTTAGCACCATGGCTGGTGCCAAGACGCTGATGACATTCCCCAAGTCCAGTCCACGAGATACACTTTATACATAAGTATAATATATTAATTTTATAGCGTCAACAACACGTAGTGATTATGCTGTTAAAATGTAGCTTATATGACACGTTCGTAGATTTACCATAGCAGCGCCATCTAATGATTACTTACTCAACCCAGTCGAAAGGTATCGACATCTGTTAGAATCATTTGGAGTTAACAGATAATTGTGACTGTCAAATAATAACAGACAAATAATTAGCAATAAATTAAAATTGCGACTATAATTTGAGATTTAAACTATCCTATCTCTCAAGTTAGATCGAACTGCACATGGTGTGTGAATTTTATTATAATCGGTTAAGTGGTTTAGGAGTCCATTGAGGACAAACATTGTGACACGAGATTTATATATATTAAGATTAAAATTGCCAGAATCGCCACTTTGGTCATTACGCCCTGGGTGGACAGCAAAAGACTGTCAGACTCTCACATGCCTGTTCCTTTGCTTACGCTGTGTGTTCCACAGCCACGATGCACTTTAAGACAGTTCCATGACCCCGGCAATGATCTACAACAAACTGCTAGATTTCTGACAGCTCCTTGAGGCGCGTGTGGAATAGGACGCGCCGTGTCGACGCGGGCCTTGTCTTTGATCAGACAACGAGCTACCTGTTACTCGCATTATATGGCTGGAAAGCGTTCAGCAATGTCCAATGCTAGAAGAGGAAGGCCAAAGAAGAGATGGATGGATTGTATAAGAAATGATATGGAAGAAAGAGGAGTGAATGATACTGTGACGTTTGATAGAGGAGAATGGAAGAAAAAAACGTGTTGCGCCGACCCCAAGTAAAATGGGATAAGGGCAGGAAGATGATGAATGTCCAATGCTAGCCACAAAAGCCCACGATAGAAAGTTTTGACGTGGTATAATTTTTTTTATTTTTTTATAAATATTCCACAACTGTCACACAACGCCATCTAGTCCCAAGCTAAGCAGAGCTTGTGTTATGAGTACTAGACAACTGATAAACATACTTAAATATATATTTCTAATTACATACATATTATAGATAAATTACACCCAGACACAGAATAAATGCTCATCACACAAACATTTTGTCCTGGGTGGGAATCGAACCCACGACCTCCGGCATAGTAGTCAGGTTCACTAACCACTAGACCAACAGGCTTGTCAAAATGTATCATTTGTTAACAAGTTGTGAGTAAGAACCCTTTGGTACCCTATTTCCCTAGCAACACAACCAGCAACGAGTCAACGCGCGGTCCCCAAGAACATAGTCCACGCGTCTACTCAGCAGTATTCTCCGAAGCTCACTACTGACACGAGCACGGAGCCGGCAACGCCGCTGTGTGACCGGGACGCTCAGGCTGTTGACGGGAGATACGCTTCTACGTACAAGGTAATACAGCTGCTTTCAGCATAAACACAACGTCGCACTGACGAGCATGCTCACACGCATGCATGTAGAATAAAATATAATATTATTGAAGTTACATCGCTAGGATCCACCAACCCGCACTGGGCCCACGTGGTGGATTATGGCCCACTTCCTCTCTCAGAGAGGAGAGAGAGAACACAGGCCGTGTTCCAGTAGTGGAAACATTTATAGGCTGATGATGATACATCGCTAGGAAGTTTGGTGCTTTTTGCCAATTAAGTAGTAGCCGACCACTTATAATAGGTAACCATACAGTCGCTTGTCGTATTCTCTATAAACACATCCTTGTGACGGCGTGGTCACAGCGCTGACGCCACTCTGTGACTAAAGCTTGCTATGCACTAAGCTACTGACAGGGACACTATAGCGAATGATCTCAAAGCCGTCGCGTCGAAGAGCACATCGTAGAGTGCAGCGATGAGATTTCTTATAGAGAATAACATAGCTAATCGGTACATCTCTACTTAATAGCTACATGTGACATTACCAATTCGCACTAGGTCTACGTGGTAGATGGTGGCTTACACTCTCCCACTAGAGCAGGCCTTCCCAGGTTGGGAAAATACATTACTATACTGATGATGATTTATCTTTCTCAACCAGACGATGCACTGCAACGTGCGACCTACATCACCTCCAGTTCAGTTGACTGAGTTTCCACCACAAAGACCTGAACTTTACCCTGGTTAGTGTACTGTCTCTTTCTTTTACTCCATATAAAAAACTGAAACTGTAGTATTCAGATGAGAATCCTTTTCTATACATAGTTGCGACAGTGAAGTGTGTCTCCATAAATCCAAACTAATATTATAAATGCGAAAGTAACTCTGTCTGTCTGTCTTTTCTTCACGCCTAAACTACTAAACCGATTTGTGTGAAATTTGGTACAGACATAATTTGAAACTTGAGAAAAGATATAGGATAGTTTTTATTACAAAAAAAAAACAAAGATCTGCCCGAAGTCACTATTCCACGCGAACGAAGTCGCGGGCAAAAGCTAGTACAATATATTCGTCGTTTTAAATACATACCTACTTTCTAAAACTGGATAGTTTACGACATTTCTTTTTTCTTCCATCTATTATGTTTGTCAACCATATCGTAATACCAGAGACATCCGGGCTACATCGCTTCACTTCAATAATGTTAACTTGAATTATGTGCAGCAGAAGACGCCTTTTGGTTGAAGAGCTAATAAATAGACCTTGACACTTTTGAATTTAGGGAAGTTTTTTGGGAGAGAGGTACTGGTGATTCTCTTCAGCGTAAACACCAAGAGGGTCGTGAAAGGCTCGCGTATTACGGGACTTTTTTTTCTTTTTCTTAGAGCAACGTTGCCCCACACTAGGAATTTCTCCTGTGTCACGGATGCGTTTACAAACATAGAAACTTACATACGCAAAAACCCAAACTCGGAACAACTACTTGTGGTTAATACAAATATTTGTTCCGTGCGGAAATCCAACCCGCGACACGCTCCAGTCCAACCGCTTAGCCACTGCGCTAACCATGACTGTGTCATATAAGAAAATGACAGTCACGGCTAACACAAACACAAACTTCATATTAAATAAATAAATATTCCACAACTATCACACAACGCCATCTAGTCCCAAGCTAAGCAGAGCTTGTGTTATGGGTACTAGACAACTGATAAACATACTTAAATATTTCTAAATACATACATATTATAGATAAATTACACCCAGACACAGAACAAATGATCGTGCTCATCACACAAACATTTGTCCTGGGTGGGAATCGAACCCACGACCTCCGGTATAGCAGTCAGGGTCACTAACCACTAGACCAACAGGCCTGTCAAATATTGCACAACTATCACACAACGCCATCTAGTCCCAAGCTAAGCAGAGCTTGTGTTATGGGTACTAGACAACTGATAAACATACTTCTATATTTCTAAATACATACATATTATATATAAATTACACCCAGACACAAAACACATGATCGTGCTCATCACACAAACATTTGTCCTGGGTGGGAATCGAACCCACGACCTCTGGCATAGCAGTCAGGGTCTCTAACCACTAGACCAACAGGTTATTATTGTCAAATTCTCTTTCCCTCCAGGACATGGAAATTTCATAGTAGGTGGTACAGGCAGTGGGATGACTGGCTGCCCGATAAGACCGAGCTCTCCCATCAACAGTTTCCGAGGAGGCATGAGCTGGCCTGACCGAGGTATGAATTTTTTTGTTCCGAATAATTATAATCGCGCCAGGAAGCATAATTTGTTTAATATCCCATTTTTTTGCACCGTGGCCCGATCCACCTCCCCTATACCGCGTATGCTGACGATTCTCAACGCGCTCGTGGAGACCAACCCTGGATTGGACTTGTTTGCTGATGAATGGAAGACGATCATGTTGGAATGTTTGCGGTTCTGTGATACGACAGAGTGAAAGAATATATTAATTTAGTATTAATGGCTAACGCTGTACTAAATGTTTATTAAATAAATAAATAAATGAATTCATCAGCCCGGTATTTTTCAGTAGCTTTTTGCCGTACAAGATTGATCTTCCAATCTTTATTCAGACCCATCAGGTGCATTGCTTTGACTTTATTTCATCATCACTACTCTATATAACTACATAACGTGAGGAAATCGGTCCAATGTACTAGAACGATAAATTCGAAGACATGTGACATCTACTAACCAGCACTAGGCCCGCGTGGTGGATCTCAGACCAATTCCTCTCATACAGAGGAGGCCTGTGCCCCAATGATGGAGACATCATAAGAACCTGAGGATGTTCCAAAATTTAAATAAATATTTTCCAGGGTCAGTCTGTTCCCCCAGACCCTCACGCATGGAGGATGCGTTCGTCAGATCCTTGAGGAAGTATCCTAACTGTCTCTCACCAGACAGGTCTTCGGAAGTCATCGAAAGACTCGTTAATTACTCTCAAGCTAAGGGCTGTAAGTATGTCCTGTTTTTGTTTTACTAGTGTCATAAAATCTTGCTTATAATTTCGGAAAGGTTAGGCAGAAGCATACCCAGTATATCCAAAGTTCGTCAGTTATCTTCAGTTGCAAGTCATAAAGGGACAGCTTATTGTCGTCAAAACTTTTCTTTGGAAAGAAAAATTCGAACCGCGAGCAGGATTTGAACCTGCGTTCTCCTGATTCAGTCCATCCGACCCTCTTCTTCTTCCACCGAGCTATCGAGGTTCACGCCTTCTGCGTCGGAATCTTCAATCCATTTTTAACGTACATACTACTAGGTAAAATCCCGATTGAAGAATACAACATTGCCGCATGTGTTGTGCCCGACCTGGCATTAAGTTTAAGACATCTGTATAGTATCCTTTCTTGACAGTAATGCTCATGGTATGGGCCTCACCCGAAGAAGTGCTACAAAAATTTCTGCTTAAGGTCCAGAACAATAATTGTTATCACAGACATTTCTGCGTATTCTTTGTCACAGCAGTTCAGCTACCTTTCCACTGGTACCATAAGCGACTATCACCATATTAAATCTTATACCATCAAAAATGTACTCAATGGGCTGTTCGCCGCCCAATCTGGGACGAGGTCGATGGCGCGTAATGTTCCACGCGCTCTTTAATGAGCTGTCAGCTGGGGTCGCGGTAATGTCTGAGCAGGTTACCGTGATCCTGAACCATAAAAGACAATTCAAGGAACACGGTGAATATTAATCAGTACAAGTCTAGCAGGTCCTTCCGCCTCAACCAAGGCGAGAGAGGATGATTTGCGGATATTATAATCCAAATAACAAGAAATCGTTAACGCCGTTATAATTCCGCCAGCATCAAGAAACTACAGAACCTCACTATCCCCGAACCGTAGCTTAGACCCCTCTTCCCAAAACGTTATCGAACCAAAATCAACATTTAACGTGGCCTCCCGAAGTCGTTCTTACGAACCTAACGTCAAACTACGACCTAGGAAGACCGAAGATCCTCCTACTAGGGACCGAAGGAAGGAGGATCCGTATGAGAGGCCTGTGAGGGGTAGTTATGATGTGAGGTACCTGAGGGATCTGACGAAGAGGATGAGGGAGAGTAACGGCAGACCTTACACTAGTTATGTGAGTTTTTTTTTAAACCAGATAGCCATGCTGACGTAGATCAGAAAATTATTTAGATAATTATGAATCTAAGGGTCATCTCAGACCAAGACGTGTCGCTGCGCGCACATTCCAATAGAGCTACTCAAAATGTAACTTTATTTAAAACACGAAAGGATACACATTTAGTATCGTTGTGTCAGAACGCGCCTCGTCGCGTCTCGGTGTGAACTGACCGTCAGGTAAACAAAGTGAAGTGCTTTTGGTAATTTTGGGCCACAAAGAGAGAACTCATTTCGATGTTTCTTTTGGTTTAACTTATGGCTGAAATTAGTGGCTGCTTTATTTTTTTTTATATTTTGCGGAATCACAATAAGTATCCACTTGACCACCTTCTGCGCCTGTCATCATAACCCGTAGATAGACATCATAACCATTGCCTCTTCAGCTGGCGAATAACCGGCAGGCATAATTATTGTTTCGAAAGAAGAGTTTATTGCGTCACGATTCACCAACTTCATTAACTATTATACACCAACGAATTATTATCTATCGACAGCCGTACAATCATCCAGTTTGTCCTCCAACGATCAGAGAGAATCATGACTATCACCCGTTGTCGTGTGATTACCAAAATGTAAGTAAAAAGATCTTTTATTCAAATTTTATCTAATACAAGGTAATTACAGATTGTGAATCTTCCAAGGAATCTGTTAAAGTCGTTATACTAATTTCATCATCTTCCTACCCTTATCCAATTCTACTTGTGGTCGTTTTCTTCTTCTGTCAGACGTCACAGCATCATTTACTCCATTTTCTTTCATAAAATTCTTCACTCAATCCATGATTACTTTGGCCTTCCTCTTTTTCTCCATCCATCAACATTCATACCCATAATAATCTCATCACATGAGTGCACATATCCCAATTTAAACATGTGATAATCCCAATTCAAGCTTTTATTATTTTGGTTACAGAGTTCAAATTCAGTCAACATGGAGATTCAAGGTATAATTCTATTTAATGCTTTTTCCTTCTAACTATTCTCTATTTTATTTCTTTTGCGAATAGACTCCTGTATCTTCTACATATATTTCTACTAACAGTCCCATCTTTACCATTCATTTAATATTACAACAGTTTGATCTATCAACTCCATAAAACAGCAAAATAATTTCTTTAAATCCACAGCTGCCGTCAAAATGTTATCCAAAGAAGTTGCGACTTTATCACGAGCAGACATTACTAGGAAAACTGTAAGATTTTAACACAACAAAAGATAATGCCTTCATTCTGATTTAGAAATGTGGAACAAAAGTACACAGGTTTTAGCCAGAAATATTTGAGATCCAGAGGCAACCGATGAATGCAAGCAGCGAATTGTCGTTCGGCGTGGTGGTCTAAGGGCTTTGTTCAGCAGTAGACGTCTTCCGGCTGATGATGATGATATAAATTGGAGGTCCTATGGCCAATACGAAATGCCATATACACCTGTCAATCACACCAACAAGTCGATCAGAACCAGAGTAATCTTTATTTAATCTTCGCCGTTTGTTTGCTGCTGTCAGACATAAATTAACTGTAAATCTTTCAGGTTGCTGTCCCCGAATCTCCCATCTCCTCAGTCGCAGACGACTACGTGGAAGGTGATTTATTCTACGTTGAGAACCTGGACATCAGAACTTCAATCAAATCAATACAAACCAACTTCTATTCTTCTGACACTACTCTAAAACCTAAGAAATCTGCTCAGACAGTTTTTAGCACCATAGATTTTCATTCTAGTCGAAATAGGACTGTAGTTAATAGGAAAACTAAATCGCATGAAGCTATAAAATTAACTAAAGATGAATTGAAAATTAGTCTCTTAGAACTTATCAATGAAATATCTGATACCGTGTCCAAAAATACTATTAGAGATGAATTGATTAAAAAATTGTTTGAACCTACTGAAAGAAATGAACATATAAGTGATCAAGGGAAAATAAAACAAGATAAATACCACAAATATGTTGTCAAGAGTAGTCCAACTGTTTGTGACTACGTCGGAGATTACCAAGATCTTGTTGGTAAACTTAAAAACTGTTATGGAGATGCGAAACATATTATGCGGTCTGAAATAAAACCTTTTAGGTTATCAGAATACAGACAACTCGATTTTGTTTTAAAAGACTGGGTCAATAATTTAAATTTAAAAACGGATGATATAGGTAGGTATATCGATAGGAGTGACCTCCTCAATTCAGTAGAAAATAGAATTAAAGACTTACTAAAGAATTGGACTAACGAAGATTTCGATTTGAAATCACAGATAGTAAACGTTTTGCAAGAAATCCCTATTGAAATCAATAAAAGTTATGGCTTGAAATCTTATTTACGAAAATTAGTAGATGTGTTACTGAAGAGAATGAGAAATGTGATAGTAACTGAACACAGTGGAAGAGTAAGAAGAAGACCTTTTGCAAGTAGATCAAAGACGATACTAACTGAAGAAGACATGAGAGATTTCGTTAGAGAACATTTATTAAATTACATTAACAAATATAATTCAAGAATTTCTAACGATGTATTATATGAGCTAGAAAATGAGCTGGTTGATTTTATGATGGACTCAATCGAGTGCATATGGTGTGGATACGATGATGAAATCATTGATGAAATGGAAATAATACTTCAGGACCTCGGCAAAATATCTAATAACCAAGCGCATTTAATATCGACCATTATGCTTCAAGATTTACAAGACATGCTGAATAATTGTGTGTTTAACCAAACTTACACCATATTAAACGTTTCCAATAATTCGGGAAATTACATGGATTCGACTAATAATACAGATTTCAGTATTGGATCCTTAAATGAGGAAGATTTACAAGCAAATCTAGATCGTTATACAAATGAATTATGTTTAAAAATCAACCAATGGTTAGATGGCTTGGATATACCCAGGATTCAAGACTCTGGTTACAGAGAAGTAGTAGTTAACGACCTAGCAGGGGATATTATAGATAGACATAAATACGTAGAACTAAATCACACAGGAAAAGATTCGGAGCAAGACCAACTAGAAGCTTTGAAATATCAGATATTTAAATGGATAAACAAATTAGTAGGAGATGATAATAAGGAAACTATAAATCACGCTGATAAATTATTGCAAATGATCAACAGTGTACCAGTTCCTATGCTGGTTAACCCTAAGCATCAGAATATAGGCGGAACATCTGGTGAAGTTGGTAAAACATTTTGTCCTAATGCTGGCCAAAGTGATCCAAAACCGTACTCACAAACTGTTCAGGGATTTAATCAGTCAAAACCTTGCTGTGGCAAGCCGACTTGCCCGAACACACCAAAAGATGGTAGAGGTATCAATCAATCAATCAAAAAGGATACTGTGAGCAGAGCCAGTGGACATAGTTTTGGTCCAGCTTCGCCGAACAACCCATGGGGAACTAACACTTATTCATCTGGGTTCGATCCTACACTAGTTGGTAATCTTACATCTCAATCAGGGCAGGGAAATGTTAGCGTTAACAAAGCGGGCACTTGTGGAACCTTTGGTCCAATATTGGGCCCAAATCAACAAACTATGAATCACACAAATCAGTCAATTTATGTCTGTTCACCAAACAGACCCGGAGGCTCAGTACCAGTCAAAAAATTAAACGAAGATTACGACGAATACCTTAAGCAATGGGTTAAAAAAATACCCATACCAGATAAAACTGCGGCCGAAAAAGAAACGGCAAGACTGAACGTCTATAACGGAGTATGGAAAGCTGTTACAAAAATGAAGTTAGATCCGAACATTTTTGGAAACCAATATTACTGTCAAGATGTCTTTGAAGAAGAAGTAGAACAGTTACTGACACTTGTATCACAATCCACAGATTTACAGACAGCAAAGCCTGCGCTGAAAGCGCAGCTTATTCAAAAAACTTTAGCAATTAATGACTTGATTAAGTCGACAAATGCACCAGCTTCTTTTAAACAGCAACTTATGGATAATATTGATAATAATTTACCAGAAAGAGCAGCCACTGAGAGTGATGAAGACAAAGCCATTGATGAACTCGATAAACAGAACATGGCGGATAACTACATACTTTATACAAGATACAAAGATGAAGACAACGTAAAAGCAACGGTTTATAAAAAGAAATTTCTGAAAAAACTAGATGTATACATTAACAAAATAAAAAATAGACATAATTTAGCTGCAATGGATACAACGGCGTATGCAAATGAAATCATAAATTCTTTGGAAAAAATCCCAACGCCAAACCATTCGGCCGTAAAAGATGAAGCGGATGATATTTTAATCACAGCGGAGGTTGAAAACTGGATATCTGATATTCCACAAAATAGTACTCCAGGTCCTTTAGAAAAACGAAGAACAAGAGATGCAATAGTTAAAAAAATCCAAGAAATTGGGTTAGGGGGTATCAGTTGTTGCGATGGTTCTTTCAGAGACACACTAAAAGCAGAACTTCCGAAGTATTTAGAAAAGATGTCAATACAAGAAGGGACTGACAAAGAATATTTGATAGATGAACTGGCAAATAGAATCAAGAACTTATCAACATCCATACGAAGAGTGTCCTTTCAAGAACCAAACGATTATGAAGAGTTTAGCAGAAATATGCCAGCTGCATCCAGCATGCTTGAAATGTCTGAAGACAGAAGTTCCTACTTAATCGTTGGAGACGATAGAGTCAAATGTTCTCCAAGACAAGTTGGGATCAGACTGGGTGGAGAGAGACAAGACTCAGTGCCTGAATACGAGATGCAGTGGCTTTCTATGGAAAGGACGGACGTCCCATCTCAAATGCAGAGTGGGTATGTAGCACCTCAAGGTAGGCAATCGCCCCAAGTATATAATCCGAATGAAGCAGGCCAAATGCCTCAGAGAGCCCAATCGCCACAAATGTATGTTCCAAATGCTTCAGACTGCAGCGCGCCTGCTGAGAGAAGTTTTTCTGGAGGCAGTGTATCACGAGACGCTGTTTCTAACAAGGTATGGGGGTGTGAGATGGCGCCCTTACCCCAGAAGAGACAAAAAATGTCGATAAATGAGAGCCCCTCACCTGCAAATGTGTACAACAGGTCTGGTCTTCCCCAAACCACAGGTTCCCAATCGTATAAGCCAGATGTCTCCCTTGCAGGCAGAAGCTTTCCAGGTAAAGGGAATTTCGGGACTAACGCTGGTCCTGTGAATGCGAACTGGGCTTGTGGCCAAGCACCTGTTGCCCAAGAGGATATGCAATGGTTTTCTATGGAAGCAACACAAATACCCTCACAAATGCAGAGTGTGTCAATTGCATCACCAAATATGCGATCTCCACAAGTGTATTGTCCGAATTCAGCAGACCAAGCAGCTACCCAACAAAGTTTTCTCGAAAGACCCCAAGTACAATTTCTCCCTAATACACAAGCACCTTTCGGATCTGTTGTTGACGTACCTGTTTCTTCCTTCATTCAAGGTGGTCCTCCAACAGCCCCGGGCCAATTTTCCGTTGATTCCCAAGGTCGCGTAATATGTACAGGACCTCCTTGTTGTCCTAATCCAATTTGTAATAATAGAATTAAAGGTTTCCCAGGACCATATTCACAACCAGTTCCTAATAGCACAGGTCCTAGAGCGCCATATGAGCAAGGTTCTCCTGAACGGTTTCCTAACGCCCAAGCTTCTCCATGTTGTAATGTCCCAAACGCTGGTCAAAGTAGCCCATTACCACAAGGAGTGTTTGGCCAAGGTAGTCCAGGGCGATACAACCAAAGTGTTGGCCCTGCTTTTGGCCCAGTAGCACAAAATAATTTATTTGGGGGGGCAATTTTTCCCCTGGGCCATGCAGCTTCTCAAAGTCAGGGTCCTCAAGTGTCTAGTGTTCAAGGTGCACCGTTCAGTTCAACTGCTTATAATCAGGGTCGAAGTATTGGACCTGTAGATCCTGCTTACAGTCAGATTGCACAAGGAGGTCTCAGTGGACAGCCTTTGCAAGGATCGCTTTACCAACCTCCTCCAAACATCGGTCTAGGACAAGGCCCAGGTTTTGCTAATAATACGCTAAGACAAAGTTTCAGTCCTCAAGCCCCTGGTGGTCCGGGAAACATGGCACCAGGAGGCAAATTGTCTTACCAAGGACCAAACGCAATGCAGATGGGCAAAGTCGGTCAAAATTCCTGCTTCCAAGCTATTCCTAATACCCTAGACAGTTCACAACGCGGTCAAGCTTCCATTTATGGTATAGTTGAGGGTAGTGGCCAAGGTTTCACGAATGTTCAAGGTCAAGCTACATCAAATCAGCCATCAAAGAGTCTTAGGCCTATATCAGCTGGCAGCCAAGTTCCTCAACAAGGTGCGAGACCGTTTAACATGCAAATAATGGCTGGCGGTCGCATGGGTATACTTGGCACTAGTCAAGTGCCTGGTCCTAGCACACAGCCATCTAGCGTGCCAACAGGCAGTGGTCCTAACTTCTCATGCTGCTCTAACGGAGCCCAAGGAGTAGGAACAGACGCCATCCCAGCTATTCAAATAACCACAAACGATGGAAGTGTTCAGCAACCAATTAATGTGAACCAAAGTATTCAACAACCGAGTAACCAGAACCAACGTATGCAGCAACCAAATCAGAATCAAAGTATGCAGCAACCATGCTTGACAGCTGATAAAAGTTTACAAGTGGCGTGTATGCCTCCCATGTTTTTGAGAAGACCTAAAGGCTGTTCAGCACCAGATAGAGATAGGGAGAGATGTAAGTGTCTGAGGAGAGGCAGGAAGTTCAGACCACGATTTCAAATAGATCCTAATACTGATGGTCAGATGAAGTACCTCCCTTGCAGGTCCAAGGGATATTATCCGTACTTCTTTTAATATTTTATGTTACGTATTTGTTCGGCGATCTAGTTAATCAAAATGATCACAGTGAGGCTTGAACTTCTCTTACGCTGACATCAGTCACGTGCGTCAGTCGCGTGTACGTGTTATTCTTTTAAAGTTAATGTTCGCCAGCACCATTTGATCAGATTATGCCGTCTTGATTTTTTTTCCAATAAAATGAAACGATTCTTACATGAAAAAGAGTCAAATGGCATTAAGAAAACTTTAGGCAGATTTCACTCATTTTAGTGGACAATTCGATATGCCTAAATTGTCAACAAAAAAAGGTAAAGGTTCCTAAGAAAGTTTTCCCGTATCTGTTATGATGGTTGCCCCTGTTGGACAATTTAAAGAAAGACGATGTTAGAGCACCATGTTGCGACACTGTCGTCACCGCGTACGTTGCCATGCGTTTAATGAAGACGTATACGTCTGATATCAGCGAAATAAGAATTCTGGTTTAAATGATGCTTTTGGATGCGCGTGTAGGCGCGTATTCGCGCGAGTCGCTTGATATGTCGTATTTTTTTCTAACAGAGATGTCATTTTTTAATCAAGCGTAGCGGGACGTGTTTGGAGTGGAAGAGGCGGAACAAGCTTATATGCCCTGACAATCACACTCCCCAAATCTGCTCTTAAGTCTGTCATTTCATAACAATTAACAAATACCAAAATCATCATTCTTGCAATTCGTGTCTTGGACTCCCAAGTTTCTAATATCTTCTGAATAATAATTTCAAAAATTGTTTCAATAATGATAAATTTAGAGTATTTCAAAAAGCAAGGTCCTTTGGTTTATTATTTGTTAAGAATTAATTATTTAGTTATTTTATGTTACATAACTAAGTTTCGCCAATCTATTTGTAGTTCCAAAACTTTTTGTAAAATATATAAATCACACAACTAAATACATTTATTTTAATTTTCCTAAGATTGTCATTATGGTAAGCATTTTTTCTTGATACTAACTGTTACGTTTGTTTTACAGAAAATCGACCAACACCTACTAAACTTGGAACTGTAGGTACTATTCAATACTTGATATTACAGTCCTTTAACAGTTGTTATGCCTTTGTTAGCAACTTAATACCAATCTTATTTTCATTGGAGTAAAGATCACTTGTCAATTCTAACAAACTTAGTAAAACGCGAATGCCTGTAGATTGTCAAATCACAGTTTTAACTTTTAAGGGACTGTAGGACTCCAACATTTGACAAAATACAAACAATGAAAGTAGATGTATTTTTTTTCAGGACGGCGAGAAAAAGCCGACCAAAGAAACTAAGAAAAGCAAAGTAAAGGCAGTAGGCGTTAAAGAAAAAGAAGTAATTAACTTCAAGTCTGTACAAACAGCGTTTAGCACTATAGATATAACAACAACTAAATGCAAGTATTGTGAAATCAGGAGCAAATCTCAAGAAGAACTAACTAAGATGACAAAAAAGCAGGAAGTCATTAAAAGAACGGATGATGGAAAAGGGAATCTACAGGAAGAGGTCACGGAGTGGTTTGAAATCCACAGCGATAAAGTCAAAGTCAAATTATGGGGTGAGAAAATGAAAAAACTAGCAAAGAAGATAAAGGAACCTGGTGGTGAAGAAAAAATAAGAAATAAAATTGAAAAGTATTTGAAACAAGCACCTGAGCAGTACCCTAAAGCAGACAATGACGTTTTAGAATTCAGAAAACAGCTACCAAATAATATAGTACGAAAACTAAAGAAAATGTATTCAAATCCTAAAGAACCTAACGTTAACATTTACAGGATGGAAATACCAAAATACTGCAGTCGTTTGAAGATAGAAAACTTTAAGAACGCAGTCCTGAATTGGACGAAGACTTTGAGCATTAAGAAAAGGGATTTCTTAGGCAGAATAGTAGAGAAAGATGATGTTTTTAAATATGTTGCTGAGAGATTGGAACCGCTTGTTTTAGATAGACCTCCATCCGATTCAGAATATAAGCAAGCATTACAATCTAGTATAACAGAAATTGTTAACGAATTGCCTATAGCCGTTAGCACTCATAACAAAGACTTTTACTTAAATAAGGCAATACAAAATCTCGTCGACAACATATTTACGATAGAACATACATTTTCTAGCACATACATCCAGCCTTCGACAAAAGAAATAAGAGAATTTGTCAAAGATGAAATAAAATTTTTCTTAGAGAAATGTCACGTTGCTATAAGTACGAAGAGGATGGAATATCTTGAAAGAGAATTGGTTGAGCGATTACTTGATCTTACAAATATAACTGATATAGATAGTCAAGTTGCAGATGACGTCACAAAACTTCTTAAAGAAGTCAGCAAGTTACCAGACTACAAAGCGAAGTATTTCACTAATTTGATTTTGAATGACTATAAGGAGTTTTTCTTTCGCGAACACTTTTTTCAACAAAAATGCAATTCGAATCGTGGGCGCCCAGAAGTGTATTCAGATTTCCAAAATGCTACTGGCTTGTTAGAATTAGATACGAAAACAAGCTTAACAAAGTACAGACAAAGAATTATTGAAGAAATTAAGAAATGGTTAACGAAACTGAATATTCCTAACGACAAAAAGTGTATGGATTCAGTCGCAAATGATTTGGCTAGTGACATAGTTGATAGATACAAGTACTTATCAATAAATCCGAGCGCCACAGGGACAGACGCTGAAGAACTAGAACAGTTAAAATTTCAGATATTTAAATGGACAAATAAGTTCGTTGATGATGAGAACACGACAATTTTAGAACAGGCTGAAGAGTTGATGAAAGAAATAAATAACATTCCTAAACCTTCTTTGCAGGATAGTAGTGTATTTCATTCTTTGTCACCAATAAATACTGATATAACATCAAATGCTCCTAAACTATTCATAGACAAACTTACTGAGCAAATTTACGAATGGTACTGCGAATTACCTGTCAACTTTCAGACGTCACAAGACGTGAGACAAAACAAAAGATTAATCAAGGAATTAGCGGAAGAAATTGAGAAAGGTCTTGAAAAGAATGAAGATGAAGTCACTGAAAAAGAAGTTAGCAAATGGACAGACAAAGTATTCAATAAGAAATTAAGTTATCATGATGTGCAACAATTAAAAAATAGGATCACCAATGTTCCCTATGCAAAGGATAATAGAGCGAACGATCTTAAGCAAGAAAAAGTTCTAATCAGGTCATATGAAGATATAGTTGATGAATGGATAGATACAGTACCCATAGCACCGATAAAGTTAAGATTATTCATTAATAATAAAAATGAAATTGTACACTCAATAGCAGTTAAGATATTTAAAATAAAAACCAAACTAAAACAATTACCAGCTCAAGATGTAGAAATGAAATTACAAGAAGAACTATCTCATTGGTTAAAGAAACTACCATTGCATGCAAAAGTTGATAATCAAAATGATAGAGACAAATATGCAGCAAATCTTGTTAAGATTATACAAAGACAAAGTAACAACATTTTTTTAGGAAATCACCCACAGGTAAATGACAAACCTGTGGAGAAGCAGCTTGAATACGTGATGACAGAATGGGTTAGGAAATTGCCTCTTTACAGGGAAAAAAATCCAGAAGAAATACAAAGTCAAGAAACAGCTATAAAAGAACTAGCCAAAAAAATCATCCAAAAAATAGGCGACGAAGACACTGATCTTTATAATGAAATTTTTCAACAAATCAGGAACCTAGATCCAAAACAAAACGATGAATGCGTACAAAACACGGCTTTTGAACTAAAAATGTATTTACAAAAGCTTGATTTGTTCAAAAATTTGTGCAAGCAACGTCAAAAGGAAAATGAATTGTTAATTGCTACGATCGAAGTCTGGTTAAAAGGTCTACCCTTACAAATTACAGATGCAAACAGATTTCGGAAACAGAAAACGGATTTTATCAAAAGTGTAAAGCAGTTGCTGTCTTCAGGTTCAGATCTCGCAGTTATGAGAAAACAAATATTGGTATTCGCGAAAACTCTTCCATTGAGTCAAACAAAAAAACATGATTTGAAATATCTGAATGCAGAAGTATCGAAGTTAGTAAAATCTTTGAAAGGAGAACCTATCAGTGATGTACCTAGTGTAAAATCAGCTACAAGTATAGAAACTATTAGTGATGTCATCAAGGTATGGACCAGTACTTTACCACTACAGCCGGTATATTGCCCTAGAGAGTTATGCTCTTTTACTGATGATCTGTGCTCAGTTATAACTTCAATTATACTCAACCCTGATGAAAACTCAACACCAGAGCAAAATGATGCAAGATTGTACAGAGAAATTTCAATTTTTTTAAGGAAATTCCCTTTAATCTATGAACTGAGTTCCGAAAGTCATATCTTTGAAATGGCAGCGGAACTATCAAGATCTTTAAAACACACAAATTTATTTCGAAATGATAAATGTCTCGTGAATAATCTGACGGTGTATGATGTTTCGGTTGACAATAAAACCGGAAGTAACGATCTCAGTATAAAAAGCATTAAAAAAACAGATATAAATGTAAACTTCGAAACTTACACGAAACAGCTAGTTCAACAAATAGATGAATGGTTTCACCGTCTAAATTTGCCAGAAGCCAAACAGAAAGGATTCAAAGAAGTAGTCATCAATGACCTAGCAGCAGACATCGTCGATAGACATAAGTACTTAGAACTAAATCCTAACAAAGGTCAGTCGGAAGAAGATGAATTAGAACATTTAAAGTACCAAATATTTAAATGGATCAATAAGCTAGTTGGTGAAGAAAATAATGAAACAATAGCGCATGCTGAAGAATTAATGCGTAGAATAAAAAACATACCAGTACCAATGTTGGTGGGACCTCAAGACAAGGTTAACGCAGCGTCACATTCATCAAATCAACTGCAATGCTGCCAAGAGAGAACTGCGGGGCAACAGAATAGAAACTCGTTATCTGCCTCACCAGCAATTTCTAATCGTGTAGATCCAGGTCACCCAAATTCAAAACCTTGCTGTTCGCAAGAACCACCACCAGCGCTTTCACTTTCAGCTGAAAACGAGGCCAAAGAAGCTATGTATGAGAAATTCGTTTCAGTTTTTACAGGTCATTGTAATCTTTTACCGTTGAATGAGTCCATACCTGATGTTGAAGAAGCAAGACGGACCATATACAACGGCATTATGTTAACGTTTTTCAAATTAAAAGGAGACCCGGTTATAGAAAACGACTATGGGTACTTCGAGTTTATACTTGAGGAGACGATAGATAAACTACTAGATGATCTTCCGCAAACAGAAGAATTGAAAAAAAGAAGACACTCTTGGAAAACGGGCGTTTTAGAGAGCGCTCTTCTTATGTTGGATGAAATGCACGCCGTTTCTGATAGGCCATCGTTCAGGCAAAGAGTTAAAGACAAATTCAATCGACAAATGGCTGTAGATGACGAAATTCAATGGTGTTTCAATCTTCAACAAAATTTCTTGAATTCAGTAGCAGATGCATATATTCTACAAGTTAATTACAAAGAAAAAGATCCTGTGAAAGCTAATATTTACAAAAATAGATTGATGGCGGAAATTGACAAATTAGTGAATCATTTGGCTAAAGAACACAACATGGGGTTTCGGCTGCTTAATGAAGCTAAATTAAGGCGTATAACCATGAAAGCATTAGAACAGGTACCTATCCCTACAGATGATGTCTTAAAAGACGAGGTGGAAGAAATACATCTCGCTGATGAGATAGAGAAATGGTACAAGGAACTACCAACCAAACCTTTACGAAACGAAACTGAAGGAGTTCTAATAAAAAGAATGATAGATATACTGGCAAAGAAGTTAAATGAGATGCATAAACACGTAAACGATGATTTGTCTATGGAAAATAAGATGAAGCATGAAGTGAGTCATTTTTTAGAGAAAAGAAAGCAAATACAAGATGAACATGTACATAAAATTACTGATATGGTAAATGCACTACATTCAAGACTTAAAGACCGATGGGCGCCCGTCCAGGATCCTGCAGGTTTCGATGAGTTTGCAAAAGCTAAGCCATTAAGTTCTACACTTGCTAATGTTGATAACGCTGAATTTTTAGCTCCTTTAATGAACGCTGCTACAAGTACCAGTCCACAAGGCCAAAGGACGTTAGGCGATTCAGGATATTTCATACAACCAGGTCAGACAATGCAGAGTTTAGGTCAAGTGCCTCTTTGTTCCCTTATGAGTTCTGGTGTTGATTCGAACATGTCAAGACAAGTACCTTGTGGAATGACCCAAGGTAGGCCAAATGAGGGGTATGCTTACCAACAAGGTACCCCGTCGCGGAGCATTCAAGGACCTGGATCACATAGACCTAATTTAGAAGGCAGTCATTATGGACCAAGGCAAGGTACACCTCAGCAAAATGCACAAAGGTCAAACCTGTCTCAACTAGTTCAAAGTCCAAAGCAGATTCGACAAAGCCCCCAGTCAGTTCAGAATACGGTATATTCCTCTCCAAAAAATGAAATCGGCTCTTGTAATACTTGCCAAGGAAGAGAACAAAGTATCAATCAGAGTCTTCGCCAAGTGGGATTCCCGGACCTACCGGGATCTCAAGAACAACATAACATGGCTAGTCAAACGCAAGGGCCGAATATTGGGCCCGTGCCAGGATCTAATGGGACTGGTCGAGGTCAACTATTCGTTCAAGGACGATCAATTAGTGGAGTTCCTGGAAATGTTAGTAGCCGCGGTCCTACTCCTAGCCAGGGTATTGGCACAACCGCTGAAGCTGCAATCGGTGGAACTGCGACAACCAGGGAAACCAGAGCAACCAGTCCATCTCCATCCTCAGACGAAGATGAGTTAGATGGTGGGTTTCGCGTCAAGTGCAGATGTTTGGAGGCTTTCCAGAGAATGCGGAGGATGGATTACGATGATCAGTGTGCTAGGTTCAGATTTTATAGATATCCTTATTAAATTGTGTGCGTCTGTTCTTCTGTTTTTGATGTCTTTGTCAATAAACTGTTTTTTAAAGTTTTTTTCATTGCTTATTATTTTTTTTTATATTTTGCTGGGTTGCAGACCATGAGCTAAACTAAGTTTGATTAGCATAGCTCGCATAGCGGACGGAGTTTTTCAAACTTGTGTTAAAAACTGTCAGTTTGCACACAAGTGCGACAAACTGCGTCAACTATACGAACTGTGTTAAACTAAGATTAGCTCTCAGTCCATAAACCTACAACTTGTCCAGATACCGATAGAACCCACATAAAGAAACGCTGTTGCAAATAAAGGCACACACCTGCACATGTACACAAATCGTGCATCTTAGAAACATAGTGAAGGCATAAACATTGCGACGCCCATAGCTTTTTGAGCAACGCATCGTACTCATGCGCTGGTCTGTACTCTCCTTTACAATACACGTACACAAAAAATCCAAAAAGAATGGTGAATTGGATCTTGTTTTTTAATTGAAACACAACAACAAATATATACGACAACACAGCACTTTCACAATAATCATTTTCTAAAATACAAAAAACTGGGATAAGGGCAATGATGACCGCAACATTTTGCACACTTATTTAAATTCTGCCCGTCTTCGTTGCCTTGGGTGAATTGTTGGCTGGGACAACCGCCCAGCGAAGACCTACCTGCCTGGCGCTTAGGAATCAGCCGCTCTTTACACTTACATCTTATCCTTTCTTCTCTTTGCTCCCTCTCCATCACTACAGAGTCATCAATCCCTTCGTTTACAATCACACGCCTTATCGGCGAAGTCCAAAAGTTGTCTTCCTCTTCTTCTTCTTCTTCCTCATAAAAAGGCCAATTGTTACCATCATTGTGCCGTTTCTTCGGTCTTCCATTGCAAAGATCGTCTAGGGATCCTAACTCAATCACTCTTTCTTTCCGGGACGGTCTGCTGCTGCTGCAAGGCATTTGGTCCAAATGATCAAGACCATCTCGTTTCGGTATCCGGTATTCTTCCCTCTTTGAGAAAGTTGAATTTCCTGGTAAAGGCTGCTTGTCAAGTCCGAATGGGCTCGTGCAAGGACTAGCCATGCATGGACTAGGCATGCATGGAGTAGGCACGTAAGGAGGTCGAGAGCTTTGCATATCTCTGTTCGATGCCCTTTGGAACGACCTTTGTTGTTCAAAACAGGAATTATTTGGAGGTAGACGTTGGGACTTCGGCTCGGGGCTCGTTAAAAATTCACAAGGTACTCTCGGTGGGCCTGCATCTTGCTCTTGTATCTTACTGAAGCTGGGACGATGGCAGGGAGGGGGCGAGCACTGGGCGTAGGAAGACTGTCGAGGATTACCGCTTTTCGTTTGGCCACTGGGTGCAGGATCAGACTGCCCACGATTAACTCTACTGCCTTGTGGTATATCTGATTCTTCGAGGTTGCTTTTGTCGTTGGGACTCCAGTAGTATTGTTTTATGACTATCTGAAAAATTATAAACACAGTTTAGATTGGTTAGTTATTGCTAAAAGTTAAAATAAAAAGTTAGAATGTTTCCCGATAAAAATAGAAGACGAAAGTGTCAACATAAACACCGTACTTGCAATCTCTGAACCGATGCCAGAATCTCCGTTATAGATACCGAGTGTTTAGCCTATTGCAATCCTGGTAGTTGATACTGAGAAATTTCTGATGTTAAACCAAATAACAGTCTCCCGTCCTAGGAATCGAACCCAAAATACGAGTACCTTACACTACAGAAGTCCTTGCGACCACAAAGCCAACGAAGTATCAACATAATATTATCATAAAATAAATAAGAATATTTGTCTAGCTAACAAAAGTACTGATCTTCTTTGTTCAGCCGATGATTCCTTATAACTAAATTAGTTTCAATCAAAACTCCGCCACATTAGTGGTGACTTATAACACGTAAATAATTCATTAAAACATGGAAACATGGAACCTAAAGGCTAAAAGAAGTTACCTGTGGTTGAACCTCTCCTTCTCCATCATATATATTGCTACTCGAAATCGTGTGTCTTCTCAACTGTTGATTGGACTGTTGGGGCGATCTCGGATTACCTGGACACGTTCCAGCTGCCTTTTGCGGAGCAGCTGGACTTACTGGAGGCCTCTGTGGTTTTTCCTTACCGCAAGGTGTTCTCCCTTGGGAAATACCCTTGGCTGGTTGTCCTGGACAAGTTCTAGGTTTTCGTTCATTGGTACTTGGACAAATTGGACTTTGAGGTGTTAGCACTGTTTGGCTACCAACATCGACTGGCCGTGGTCCAGGACATGTCTTGCGGTTATCATTCTTCACTACTGATTTAACATAGCTGGGTGATAAGCATGTTCTGCGTCTTATTCTCTCTAAATGATCCTTATCCTCAGGGCTTAAGGTACAAGGCGGCATAGGTCTGAGCGGTTTGCAGGTAGGACGTGCACATACATCGGGAGAGCTACTACGGCCTGGAGTAGCCTTCCGCCTGTCAGATATCGGCATACGTCCTGGACAAACCGGAGCATCCGCACTAACATTGCCAAAAGCATCTAAAGTCACATTAGAAGCTGGGATGTACTTTCTAGATATTTCCGTTGCCGTTAATTTTTCTATTAATTTATCAGCTAGGGTTTCATAATATTCTTCAGTTTCCAAAGGTAATCTGTTCAGGAATTTTACTATTTCCTCTCTCATTTGATCGTTCTTAGCGTCATTTCCTTCCACCTCAATATCAAACAGTTTTTTAGCTAAGACGTAAACCATTTTGTTTCTATTTTGAAGTTCAGAGGGACTTTGAGGTTGTATTGGTAGTTCTCTTATCCAGTCATTGATTTCTTCTCTTATTCTTGCTTGTTCTACTTCGTATCTTATAGAATCTCCAAAAGGCAACGGGACGTTGTTCAAAGCAGTGTACAAATCTTGGTTTATTTTCTGACTATTGAGAGGTGAGCATGGAATTCTATTCATATAATCCTTACAGAATCTATTTAACTCGTTAGCAATTTTCCTTTTTAATTTTTCCCTTTGAAATTCATTATTACCGGTAAAATGTAAATCAATATACGCATCGGCCAGCTGGTCTTTCAAAGTTTCAATTGTAGCGCGATCTTCTTTTGATAGATTCCGTTGTTCTGGTAAAACGTTTGATATAGTATCACGTAACTTACGCTTGTAAGCTTGGCCTGCGAACTCGTCATGAGCCCGCTGTTTTGCTTCTAAAACTTTGCTTATAAGATCTTCTTTCAAAGCGCGTACATCTTCGTCGGTTATTGTGACATCACCAAACATATTTTCCAGTTCATCTCTTAAAACTGCTTCATAGAGAGCGTCATCATTAAATATTTCGGGATCAACATTCATTTCGCCGATTTTGTGGATTAAATTATTCGCCATGTCTTTTTTCATGTCATTAATTTCGCTTTCGCCCTTAGTTTCATCATCTTCCGTATGTATACTACTTAACCAAGTATCTATGAAGTTTGAGAGTCCATTGAAACTCATCCCGTAGTGACCTTATGCATTCAGAAAATTGATATTGATTAGATTTTTTTTTATATTAAAAAGTAAACGATATTGAATGTCTTAAGTCTGTAATGTTCCCACAGCTGGGACTAATGCCTCTTTTCTATAAAAATATGCAGTCTATACTCTACTTTTGATTGAAGTTTTTAAATTTCTGGTTCTAATACAAATTCATTCCTCACAATGTTATCTTTCATCGTCTGAGAGCAGTGGTGACGAAAGATATTAAAAACTCAGGATCTAGTCTCAAAACCTACAACTCATATTATGTTGACGTCGTTACTATTGAGCCACTATGTTTTTTACTTCCAAATAATTTAGAAATAAAATTCTATTTATGGTTCATCAAAAATTAAATGTCATACCTGCACCGCTTATTGTAGCTTCACTATCTTCAAGAGGAATCCCTAAATCCTTAGCATAGTCTTCAGCTAACTGACTTTCCATCATCTTTCTCTTCTCTGCTGACATAGGACATTCATGGAAAACGTCTCCTATGTCCTTCATTACGCCTTCTCTAAAATCTCTCCTTTTTACTGGGGCTCCGTTAGATTGAATTTTAGCTATCAATTTTTTGGTTCTGGCTAGAAGTTTATAGGCTAGATCTTCAACTTCATCATCACAAGTGATGCAATCACTTAAATGAGTGATTCTTCGTATAGTATCTATCAAATTATCTATGATTTCATCTTGGTCAGCATTGCTCTTGCCTAGTTTTGCTAGCTCGCTAGTAAGGCTCGCTAGCAAATCTCTTCTTTCACAGCATATGTTGTAGTCGTTTAAAACATTTGCTATTTCATCACCGAGAGCTGTTTGGAATTCTTGCGCTTGCTTTGGCGTTAGACTTTTTCTTCGACCGTCCCCTTGAAATATGTTGAAAAGTTAGGTTTTCTTATGGATTTGTAGATGATGAGACTTTTTCATCAGATTTTTAGGCTATCTTTTAATTCCAATCTATTTTTTTTTAGAAGAAAGATTTCCAAATAAGTTATATTTGTGTCTGATGAAAAAGTTTTCAGATATTTTTTGTAACTGCTATTTTCCCCATTTCTATTTTAACATTGTATTTGCAAACGCTACAGCGTTATTCAGATGTTATTGTTTTATTTGTGTGTTCAATTGATTTGTTTTATTTTTCGTTGCTGTTATGAGATCTACTTTATTTTAGAAATAAAACGATTGCCTTCTTTCTCAATTAAGTATTTAAAGTTGGGAATTGGCCAAGCTTGTTTTAGTATTTAAAAGTTCACGAAATGTTTGTTTCTGATTTTTAAACAGGCAGGACACGCATTTTTAAGGGTCGGCTTCTTAGGGAGGCTTTTTTTTCTATATCACGTTAGAGATGCCTGTCTATAGTTTTCTGAGCACCTTTGACCATTTGAACTAATCTATATAATTATAATTATAGATAGAGGGCAACCACAGCGTCCCGCAGTTTTACATTTTATGTTTTTTTGTTTGGAAACATTTAGTTCTAAATCATTGTTTACTTTTAGAAATTAAGTTTATAAACTCTGTACATAATTTAGTTCTTAAGGAGATTAATGAAAAGGCAATATAATTTAGTCATTATTTGTCGATTTTGTTGAATAATTTGAAGTAAAAGTGACATGCAAAGATCAGCATTTATCCCTATTTATTTTGTATGCAGGAGTACTCCTTAAACTGTAAATATTATTTAATAAAAAATGTAAATTCTCCTGAATAAATTGTCCAAATGGTCAAGAAATTAAAAGCCTAATTTGATCCGCAAATATTATTGCTAAGTAATAATTTCGATTTGCAGCTCTGGGCCGGGCGACTAATAAGAGCACTTTTTATTCGGCATTCATTAACACATCGGTGACATCGAGTTTGTGAATGTTTTCAACTAATACAACTAGTATTAGTTAAAGTTTTAGCAAATGCTTTGCAGCAATATTAAAATTTGTAAAAAAATAAACGTCTCCCTATATTTTTTGCCCTCTAGTTTGGACATCTCTTTTTAAAAACATCTTTTAAAAGTAAAAGTCATCAACTTCAATACCATAGACCATTTTGTATAACTCCTCGATTTTATCAAAATCTGGAGTTTGACTTTCGTCATCTGTCACTGCATTCAGCCTCTTAAACACTTGAAATCTTAGATTTTCAATCTCTTCATTTCTCAATACCGCCTTCTCTGGATGCACTTGCAAATATTTCTGTCTGTCGATTATATCGTTAGCGAGATCATTAATGACATCTGTTTTCACTTCAGGCTCTATATCTATAGGCACACCGTCCATCCAAGTTGTAATGGCATCTTTGACTTTATCCATGAATTCCTCTGCATTATCTTCTCCAGTTTGAGAACCACTCGCTTTATTTGGCGTAGAAGTTTGTTCTGGACCAAATCCTGTATTAGAAAACTTCGTTGATTTTCTCTTTTGAGATTTTGGAACTACCATTAGTGGTACTGGAACGCTTTCAATTTTTGTTTCCAATTCTTCTACGACTTCAATAATTTTCTTCAGAGTATCAGATGGAACCAAAGCTTTCATCCTCCTATGTACTTGCAGCTTCAAAAACTCGAAATCGTCAGTTTTAGATCTAGTCGTAATATTAAGGTCTTGAAAGTATTTATGCCTTTCAATTACGTCATTTACAAGCTCATCTACAATTCTATTCTTCTCATTCAGAGGTATATCGACTTTTGTGTTTTCCAGCCAATTTTTGATTATATCATTTAATAACATGGAATAATCTTTCTCAGTCATTTTTTTTTGCTTTCGATTAAAAGGAGAATTTTGTTTGGTAGTATTATTAAAAGCAAATGCTTCCTCTATTTTTGTAAGTCGAGTTTTTCCTTTATTATTCTTTGGCACAAGTTTAGGAACAAACTGTTTCTTTGATTTAGGATCCTGATCCTGTCCAGCAGACAACACATCAATCTGTCCAGTCTCATCGTATAAAGCTAGAGTGTCTTTCGATTTTTTGTCGTTTCTTAGTCTTGGTAGTTTATTTGCGGCGTCATCAAGATTTGTAGCCCACTGTTTTCTAACGCCTTTAGTTGTTGCTATCAATTCTTTCAGTGAGTAGTTTATGTTGCCTGTGGATAATGCTAAGCTGGTTTTGGTCTTCTGCCTGGCTTGAGGTGATGATTCTCTTTGCCGCATGTTGGAGGGGCTTTGTTCTGTTTTAAAAGAAAGAATTAAATAAGACAGGGATCCAAATGGAAATATAATGATGATGGTACAGATGTTTATGATGATAAGGGTGCTATTCACACGACCTACACGTAACGCGCCCTTTTCCCATGGAGGTAGGCAGAAATTATAGCGCATCACTTTTTTTTTTTTTTTTTTTTTGGGACAAACCCACCACACTATTCCCTAACCACTGCAACTCCTGTGCGCCAGAATCAACAGTGGCAACCAACCAGAAAAGGGCCGAGACAATGAAGCTCGACGTGTCCCGGAGAATGAATTTACCTGTCTTGGATCCTGCAACGAAATTAATCAGAAAAGAATAGTGGAGGAGTAGGAAAAAATATATGTTTCCACTTCCCTCCCTGCAAGCAGGAGACAGAACAAAACAAGGCCAATAGGCACAAAGGGACATTACAACTGGGAGAAGCCCAGTTGCCTAGCACCACGGGTAAAATGACTACTAATATTAATGGGTCCTAAATTGTGAGCTGCTAAATTTGATTCCAATAATAGGTATGGCAAAAACGCTTGAACGCACGGAAGTTTGTTCGAGTTTCAACAAGGTCCGAGTAGTAAATGACTCCAGATGTAGTCTGAACAGTGTTCAACATAATATTACGTTCGTTCTGCCAAAGAATACACTCCCATAGAATATGATGTGCTGATTGTTCATATTCACAGTCAGATGTCGAACATTGACAAAAAGGCGAGGGAACAAGCTTGAAGGAAAATAATTTACTTTTAAAGTTACCATGTCCCGTGAGAAATTGGGCAACACAGTGATCCACCTCCAGCCACGTCCTAGCCAGCCGCTCACGAACGGATGGAAAGAACTGGTGGAGGTGCCGCCCCTTGATAGAATTATCCCACCTACTTTGCCATTCGGATAAAAGATCCTCCCAGACGTCACTCTGGGGTTTGAACAATCTAGATATCTTATCACGGTCACGTTGAGGTAGAAAATCAGCATCAGTGGTCTCCCGTGTGGAAAAGTACATTGCAGCACGTCGCTGTACTTCAAGATCGACTGGAAGAACACCAGCAAGTACCGGTAAAGCTTCAGTACTGACGGTTCTATACGCTTTACTTAAGAATAACAAAGCCAAGCGCTGGCTTTGAAGCAATTTACGTCGTGCCGCCCCTATGGTGGCCCTATCGGCCCAAACAGGTGCTCCGTAGCACATACAGCCCAAGTAAGTAGCACCATAAATAGTTTTTAAGGTTAAAAACGACAAACCCCAAGTAGATTTGGATATTCTCGTTAGGGCATAAAAATTATTTTTAGCTTTTTCACCAACTGTTTTTATATGTTCTATGAATGTGAAATTCCTCTCTAAGACTAAACCAAGATAGCACACCGATTTCTTTCTCTTAACGGGAACATTATTGAATTTAATACTAGGCCACGATTTAAGGTCACCTTTTAAAATGAGTTGATAGGTTTTTTGTGGTGCAAAGGTCAGACGGTTTCGATCACCCCACTGTGATATTAAGCGTAGGCAAGTGTCAGCCAAATTCTCGAGGCCAGCACGAGTACTCGACTGAATGAGCAGAAGGCCATCGTCCGCATAACCAGTTAAAGAACAACCACTTGGTAGTGGAATCGCGAGGAAATCATCGAAGCCTAGATTCCATAAATAAGGACCGATAACCGAACCTTGAGGACAGCCCATGGTGAGAGGTTTCGATATGGAATGATGTCCGAGTTTAAGTTTCGCGGATCCATTAGAAAAGTACGAACAAAGAAGATTAAATATATTATTATAGCAACCACGAGCTTTTATTTTAAGTAGTAGCATTGGCCACCACGCGTTATCAAAGGCCCCGGAAATATCTAGAAAGATCCCAACTACGTACTTGTGTTTAGAGGTATTAACCATTTTTCTAACAGAAAGTGCCGCGTCAACGGTTGATTTCCCGATAGTAAAACCGAATTGATTTTTATGGAATTTGGGCCCGTCCGGTAACAATCGTGGGACGATAAGACGCTCCAAGAGCTTTCCCAAAGATGGTAATAAAGTTATGGGCCGGTATGACTTAGGGTCATCTGGAGGCTTGTCGCCGCTTTTAGGTATTATTCGTATAAAGCCATGTCTCCATATACGAGGAAAAACGCCTTCAGAAATACACCGGTTGTAAACAGTTAATAACGCGTCACCCGCTGTTTTACACGCTTCTTTTATCATACGATTAGATATTTTATCTTCACCTGATGATTTGTTAAGGGGCAGTCTCCTAACAACATTCATTAATTCGTCAGTGGATGGAAGGTCTGACGCTGGTGATTCAGGCGGGACTGTTGCCCATGCTCTAATTTGTTGGTGGTAGTCATTATCATTAACAGGTGAAAAGGAGTGATAGCCGAGTGGTACGACCGTTGGACTGCCAAGTCAAAGGTTGCAGGTTCGAACCCCGGCACGCACCAATGTCTTTTAGAATTCATGTGCGTATTATAAATTAATTATCACTTGCTAAAAACGGTGAAGGAAAACATCGTGAGGAAACCAGCACACCTTTTTTTTTTTTTTTTTTTGCGTGGTAAAATCATCAAATGAGTCCTCCCACCCAGGGCAGGGCGGGAGGGACTGTCAGACTTGTACTGACTAAAATCCACGGTGTCCTTCACTAGCCCTTTACGTACCGGGGTCACGGTAATCCCTTGGTCCCGCGACCCCGGCAGGCTTTGGCCCTCTACAGGCCCCGTCAACATGCTGACACTCTTTGAGGCGCGCGTGGAACACAACGCGCCGTCGACCCGGGCATGGTCCATGGTCGGACAGCAAGTCGCCCATTACTCGCTGCCCGCATGCCCGCGCCTACGGTGGCCGGAGATCGTCCTGTGACGTCCGACGCCGTGGGCGTCTACCACTGCGGCTGGGGTGGAGGGAGGACGCTGTCCTCTCCCTCAGGCGGCCCGCCTCCTCCTTCACGAGCATGACTGCTTCACAGAAGGAGGCGACCGCTTCCCACTCCGTCTCGCCCCGCAGCACGGCCTCGACCAATGCCGGGCGCGAGAGGTCTCCGCCTATCGCCATCGTGAGGACACGGCGGTGCTCTGCCCAAGCGGGGCAGTCCTGCACCGTATGCTCCACCGTGTCCTCCGGACGATCCTCGCAGTGGTGACACCCAGGCGTTTCTTCCCTCCCTATCAGACACAGGAACCTCCCGAAACTTCCGTGTCCGGTGAGGACCTGCGTCATGCGGTAGGTAAGGACGCCGTGACGCCTATCCAGCCACTCCTCAAAGAGGGGTCTTACCGCCGCGATTGCGGCGTGCCCGGACCTCGGTTGCGACAGTCGCTCCCTCCATACTGCCCTGAGATCACGCCGGAGCTCTTCCCGCCGCGCCTCGACTTGTCGAGGCAGCGGGGATTCGCCCCGACGCTGCGCCTCCACGCGCCATTCATAGACGCGCTGAAGGGCAGTCGCCTCCAGATCCCAGGGCAGCAATCCTGCTAGGAGGTTGGCTGATTCGCCGGCGATCGTGCGGTATCCCCGGATCATCCGGATAGCCATGACCCTCTGGCATGCGACCAGCTTGAGTGGTCGCGTCCGGATGCTTAGGGCCCACACGGGGGCCCCGTAGAGGGCCATGGACCGCACGACACCGGCGTACAGCCTCCGGCAGGAGGCATTTGGCCCGCCGAGATTGGGCAGGAGCCGCTTGAGAGCGGCTGCTGCCCGGTTCAGCCTTGGGGCCAAATGCAGGAAATGCTCCCTGAAGTTCCACCGGCTGTCGAGGACGAGTCCCAGGTACTTCATCGTCCTCCCGACGCCGATGCGAACCCCCTCCACCGTAATGTGGGACTCTGAGCGTGGCGCGTTCAGACGGCCATGAAAACACATGGCCTCTGTTTTGTGCAGCGCTACGTCGAGTCCCAACTGCCGGATCCTATTAGCGACTGTCGCTACCGCCTGCGTCGCCACGTCGGCCGCCGCCTGGTGCGACTCTCCCTTCGCCAGGACGAGCGTGTCGTCGGCGTAACAAATTACGCCGACGCCGTCAGGGAGGTCGCCGCGCAGCACCCAGTCGTAACCGATGTTCCACAGGAGCGGCCCCAAGACCGATCCCTGTGGAACACCGCACGACATCTCTCGCCGGTTCCACTCTCCCCGGTGACCGGGGTAGATGACGGCTCTGTCCGTCAGGTAGTCCTCGACTATACGACGGAGGTAGGTCGGCACCCGGTGATACCGGAGTGCCTCCCTGATGCAACTCCAGGGCAGGGTGTTAAAGGCATTGGAGATGTCTAAAGACACCCCCAAGACGACCCTGCCCCGGGAAACCGCATCCCCCGTCGTGAGGGCTCTCACGCGCGTGATAGCATCCACCGTCGAGCGCCCCCTGCGGAAGCCAAACTGGCTCTCCGCAAGGTCCGGGCCCACCCGATTCAGGTGCCCGACGAGGCGGTTTGCAATTACTCTTTCAAAGAGCTTGCCCACCTCGTCGAGCAGCACGATGGGCCGGAATGCGGACGGAGAGTCCGCAGGGCGCCCGGGCTTCTGGATCAGGACCAGTTTCCCCGTCTTCCAACGAAGCGGGAACTGGCCCCTCTCCAGGCACGCGCTAAAACCAGCACACCTGAGAGATTTTTCAACGGTGTGTGAAGCCATGTCAGAGGCCTACGGGCGGTTTAAACTCTGACACCAGGTTGTTCATCAACCATACGATAAGAAGAAGAAGACAGGTGAATCATCAGGGATAAGAGTATTTAATAAAACTTCCGTTGTTTCTTCAATACCGGCGGTGTGTTTATTATTTATCATCGCATCGCATCACTTGCTACCATTCTTACATACTCCTTTCTTCTCATTCACATTTATACATCTAGTCATACAAGCACGCCGATTGCACACGTTTTCTTCTACCATTATCATCTGTCTGACGTCTCATCATTAACTCTTTTTTCTTTTAAATAAATCTTCACACACTTCCATTCATCGTGTGTATTTGAATTTGTTGATACAATATGTGTGTGCTCTAGTTTTTGTATAAGACGGAAGCCAAACAGATAGGTACAGGAAACAACATATTTCTGATAAACAATATTTCATCTTTCACACAACGAAGAAAAAATCAAAAATTAAGAAAAATCTAAGTAAGACTTTTTTTTTTACGGACGGTGGGTTTACTCTTGACCTTAGTCTAGGTCTGGGGTGACAAAGACAAGGTCGACGATGGAGCAAGCTTACCCAAAAGAAGCCTGTTCACTCTAACTTTGAAGGGATTACGGTTACGGTATGCGTTCGGAAATACAGACGCAGGCGAGGGTTCCACTCCTTCGCTGTTCGCATTATAAAAGACTTTTGGAAACACTTAGTGCGACGAATAGGACAAACATAATTCACCAGTAGCACAGAGTTATTTCTTAATAAGTAGGATAAAACGGTAATAACCTGAAAATAAGTGTTGGCTAATGTTTAATTAAAAAAGACAACTGTCAATGAAATCCTAAAAAAAACCAATGTAACAGCAAAATACTGACTTCCTTGAATGCTGTGTCTCCTTTTTTTCGGCAGTTAATAGTTTACACCTTTCCACAGAGTCACAGGGCACTTGTGTGAGGCTCGCATTCACTAGAAAACTGTATTTCTCTACTTCCATATTTCTCCTAAGAGTTCTGCGTTTTCTGGTGACATTTACTTCCGTGTCTTTGGAATACAGTTGATCAAATTTCACCCGACTCACATGAACTCGTATAATGCTGATGGTAGCGCACTTTGGATGCCCTGGTGTAGGTTCACAAAAGTTTGCGCTGTTTCCATGGTTCTTCTATGTTCTTTTTCTTATCCGTCTATCAAAGGTCCATAAAGCAGGAGATTCCAAAAATTCTGGTTCGGATTTCTCCGATTTCAAAGCAATCAACCAATTCAATTTAACAATATCTTAAATTATTATAAATGTACATTTTGACTATTTTATGTATAACGTTATAAAAAGGAAACATATTTTGTTTTATACAAAAAAAAACAACGTTTTTTCGTTCACCAACTTTTTTGTGTTTAAAATATTAGTTTTTACTTATTATTGTAATGACTTAATTAAAAAATATTAATACTTATCGATACTGTTAAAATAACTTCTAGTTTGATTCGTTTGTCGTTAGAGACGCCTGTTACGAATCAACACAAATATTTTATAGCAAAGTATTAATTTTTTTAAAACCTATACTATCCCCCCATCAAAGATTATCTACTCAACCTTTCGCGGTCTCCTCAGCCTTTTTTATGTTCATGATCAAATTGTACAAGTCTTTGGTTCTCTTCATAATATCCGGAATCTTATCCGCATCCACAATATCTTTCATTCTTCTGAAAACGTGGTACATTAAATTTTCTATCTCATCTTTATCTGTAGGTACTGTTTCCTGGTGTGCTTTCAAGTATTTCTGTCTATCCAATATATCGTCAGTAAGTTTGTTTGTAAGATCTGCTGCAGTTTTTGGATCTATTTCTATAGGCAGGGTACCCAGCCAAGTTTTAACACATTCTGCTATTTTCTTTCTATATTCCTGTGCAGTAGGAGTCTTGTCGATTGCGTCTGATGGTCCCACATCATATTTTTTTGCCTTTTTACGATCTTTTGTTTCCTTGGCTGGTGCATCAGCTGGTTTGTCCCCGTCTATAGTAAATCCTAATTCCTTTAGTAATCTATTTTTTATGATTTCTTTGTCATTTGGGGATAGACTAGATTGATCAATGGCTTCGTTTACAGATTTGCCAAATGCTTTTTCCAATTCCTTCATTTCATCCTGTGTCTTTGGAACTTGCTTTGTCGAGGGTATTTTATCATCACCGGTTTTCATATCTCGTTTTTTAACAGGTGGCTTTTTTGGCTCCAGTGGTGGTGGTTTAACCTTTTTAATAGTGTTGTACAATTCTGGGGTTCTTTCCATAATTGTAGGTATAGCTTTTGGATCCACAAATCTATGCATTCTTCTAAACACTTGATATTTTAGATTTTCGATTTCTTCTTTTTCACTAGATTTTGCTTCTGGATGTGTTTGCAAGTACTTGTGTCGGTCTAATATGTCGGTAACTATATTATCAACTACGGTCGCCGCGAGTGTTGGATCTAAATGTATAGGCAGACTATTTATCCATCTCGTAACGTATCCTGTTATAATATTCTTATAGTCCCCAGGACTCTTAGCTTCTTTAGTATCTTCATCTTTTTTAAAAGCCTTGTCTAATTTCTCTTTCAGTAATGATTTCAATTCAACTTTTTTATTTGTCGGTATTGATGACTCATCAACAATTTTATTACATTCTTTTAGGACCTCTTCTTTTAGAGGACCTATATCGCCTTCGCGAATGTCTGATTTTTTATCTATTATTTCTTTCAGTTTATTTAATAGTTTATCTTTTAAGACGGGTTTGTCAGATTTACCTACAGAAGACTGGTCGACAGCTTCACTGATAGCTTTTGCGAATTTGTCTCTTGTCTGTTTCTGTAGTGAAGTTTTGTCCTTAGTTTTATAATTCAACGTCATTTGTCGTGCCCTAGAAATCAAATCATCAGCTAAAACAGTCGCTCGTGCTTCTGATAAATTTAAGTCTCGCATTAATTTTTTAATGAGGTTTATTCTTGCATCTTCAATTTCTCCACCGTTAAGTAGTGTTCGTAATAATTTTCCGAATTCTTCTGTCAATTCATCTTCGTACTTAGGATCTACCGCGTGTTTTTCTAAAATATCTCTAATGCTGTCTTTTAGCGCCATTTGTTTTGCTCTCGCAATCATTTCATCTGCTAAAGCTGTCGCTTCTGCTTGAGATAAGTTTAGGTCTCTCATTATTTTTTTAATGAGTTTTCTTCGTGCATCTTGTAAATCCCCACCCTTATACGCTATATCTAACAATTTATTAAACTCTTCAGCTAATTGATCTTCGTAACCAGGATCTATATTGTATTTATGGAAAAGATCTCTTAATATCTCTTTTGCTGCAATTTTTCGTGCTTTGGCAATCATTCTTTGTGCCAAAGCAATAGCTACTGCTTTAGTTAAATTATGTTCTCGCATTAACTTCTCAATTAGTTTTCTTCTTGCATCATCCAAATCCCCACCATTTAGTGCTACGTCCATTAAATGAGCAAACTCTCGAGCTAATTTTTTTAAATTTAGTCTTCTTAGCATATCTCTGATATTTTCATCTACAGCAGCCGTTAATTCAACTTTCAACATGTCTTTCTTGTTTTTTGACAAATCCATGTCATCTATGACCTCAACTATTTCATCTTTGATTCCTTGTGCAAAATCATCAGATACAGGATTCATGAAGTGTTTGATAGTCAATTCTTTCAATTTGTTTTTCAATTCTGTTTTCACCTCTTCCGGTATATGTTTTCGGTCAATGATATTTTTGTGGAATTGCAAAATGTCCCTTCCAGTTTTATTTTCTAATTCTTTAATTGATTCTAGGATTTGGTCTTCTGCTGTACTTTCCTCAAAAGGCTTTGAGTCCCTTTTAGTCTTGCTACTTATATTTTGTGATTCTGAATCACTTGAATCATATTCACTTATTTTTCTTTGTAATTTGCCCATATTGTCATCAACTGTATCATTTATATCAAGTTTCAAATTGTCTTTCTTATCTTTCGGTAAATTCAGCTTTTCAATAACTTCATTCATGTTTTTTTTTAAATCGTCGACAACACTATTAGATAAAGGTTTTTGGAACGTTTTAGTGGACACATCTTTAACTTTTTTCTTCAATTCCCGCTTTGTTTCTTGCGGTATAAATGCTTCGTCAATCAACCTGTCCAGTTCATCCGCAATATTTCTTTTGGTTTGTTTTTCTAACTCCTTCACGTCACTTTTTCCACTTGATTTTGCTTTTTCAAAATTGTTCATATTTTCGTCAACAGTGGCGGTTATTTCACGTTTCAATTTATCTTTCTTATCTTTCGGTAAATTCAGCTTTTCAATAACTTCACTCATTTCATCTTTGAGATCGTCGACAACATTATCAGACAAAGGTTTTTCGAAAGTTTTAGTGGACACATCTCTCACTTTTTTCTTCAATTCCCGCTTTGTTTCTTTCGGTATAAATGCTTCGTCAATCAACCTGTCAAGTTCATCTGCAATATTTCTTTTGGTTTGTTTTTCTAACTCCTTCACGTCACTTTTTCCACTCGATTTTGCTTTGGTTAGGTGAAAATTGTTCATATTTTCGTCAATTGTGGTGGTTATTTCACGTTTCAATTTGTCTTCCTTATCTTTCGGTAAATTCAGCTTTTCAATAACTTCATTTATTTCATCTTTGAGATCGTCGACGACATTATTAGACAAAGGTTTTTGGAAAGTTTTAGTAGACACATCTCTCACTTTTTTCTTCAATTCCCGCTTTGTTTCTTGCGGTATAAATGCTTCTTCAATCAACCTGTCCAGTTCATCCGCAATATTTCTTTTGGTTTGTTTTTCTAACTCCTTCACGTCACTTTTTCCACTTGATTTTGCTTTTTCAAAATTGTTCATATTTTCGTCAACAGTGGCGGTTATTTCACGTTTCAATTTGTCTTTCTTATCTTTCGGTAAATTCAGCTTTTCAATAACTTCTTTAATTTCATCTTTGAGATCGTCGACAACATTATCAGATAAAGGTTGTTGGAAAGTTTTAGTGGACACATCTCTCACTTTTTTCTTCAATTCCCGCTTTGTTTCTTTCGGTATAAATGCTTCGTCAATCAACTTGTCCAGTTCATCTGCAATATTTCTTTTGGTTTGTTTTTCTAACTCCTTTACGTCACCAAAACTTTTTCCACTTGATGTTGCTTTTTGAAAATTGATCATATTTTCGTCAACAGCGGCAGTTATTTCACGTTTTAATTTGTCTTTCTTATCTTTCGGTAAATTCAGCATTTCAATAACTTCTTTCATTTCATCTTTGAGTTCGTCGACAACATTATCAGATAAAGGTTGTTGGAAAGTTTTAGTGGACACATCTCTCACTTTTTGCTTCAATTCCCGCTTTGTTTCTTGCGATATAAATGCTTCGTCAATCAACCTGTCCAGTTCATCTGCAATATTTCTTTTGGTTTGTTTTTCGAACTCTACGTCACCAAAACTTTTTCCACTTGATTTTGCTTTTTGAAAATTGTTCATATTTTCTTCAACAGCGGCAGTTATTTCACGTTTCAATTTGTCTTTCTTATCTTTTGGCAAATTCAGCTTTTCAATAACTTCTTTAATTTCATCTTTGAGGTCGTCGACAACATTATCAGACAAAGGTTTTTGGAAAGTTTTAGTGGACACATCTCTCACTTTTTTCTTCAATTCCCGTTTTGTTTCTTTCGGTATAAATGCTTCATCAATCAACGTGTCAAGTTCATCTGCAATATTTCTTTTGGTTTGTTTTTCTAACTCCTTGACGTCACTTTTTCCACTCGATTTTGCTTTGGTTTGGTGAAAATTGTTCATATTTTCGTCAACTGTGGCGGTTATTTCACGTTTCAATTTGTCTTTCTTATCTTTCGGTAAATTCAGCTTTTCAATAACTTCATTTATTTCATCTTTGAGATCGTCGACGACATTATCAGACAAAGGTTTTTGGAAAGTTTTAGTAGACACATCTCTCACTTTTTTCTTCAATTCCCGCTTTGTTTCTTTCGGTATAAATGCTTCATCAATCAACCTGTCGATTTCATCTGCAATATTTCTTTTGGTTTCTTTTTGTAACTCCTTCACGTCACTTTTTCCACTTGATTTTGCTTTGGTTTGGTGAAAATTTTTCATATTTTCGTCAACAGTGGCAGCTATTTCACGTTTTAATTTGTCTTTTTTATCTTTCGGTAAATTCAGCTTTTCAATAACTTCTTTAATTTCATCTTTGAGATCGTCGACAACATTATCAGACAAAGGTTTTTGGAAAGTTTTAGTAGACACATCTCTCACTTTTTTCTTCAATTCCCGCTTTGTTTCTTTCGGTATAAATGCTTCGTCAATCAACTTGTCCAGTTCATCTGCAATATTTCTTTTGGTTTGTTTTTCTAACTCCTTTGCGTCACCAAAACTTTTTCCACTCGATTTTGCTTTGGTTTGGTGAAAATTGTTCATATTTTCGTCAACAGTGGCAGTTATTTCACGTTTCAATTTGTCTTTCTTATCTTTCGATAAATTCAGCATTTCAATAACTTCATTCATTTCATCTTTGAGATCGTCGATAACATTATCAGACAAAGGTTTTTGGAAAGTTTTAGTAGACACATCTCTCACTTTTTTCTTCAATTCCCGCTTTGTTTCTTTCGGTATAAATGCTTCATCAATCAACCTGTCGAATTCATCTGCAATATTTCTTTTGGTTTCTTTTTCTAACTCCTTCACGTCACTTTTTCCACTTGATTTTGCTTTGGTTTGGTGAAAATTGTTCATATTTTCGTCAACAGTGGCAGTAATTTCACGTTTCAGTTTGTCTTTCTTATCTTTCGGTAAATTCAGCTTTTCAATAACTTCATTCATTTCATCTTTGAGATCGTCGACAACATTATCAGATAAAGGTTGTTGGAAAATTTTAGTCGACACATCTCTCACATTTTTCTTCAATTCCCGCTTTGTTTCTTTCGGTATAAATGCTTCGTCAATCAACCTGTCCAGTTCATCTGCAATATTTCTTTTGGTTTGTTTTTCGAACTCTACGTCACCAAAACTTTTTCCACTTGATTTTGCTTTTTGAAAATTGTTCATATTTTCTTCAACAGCGGCAGTTATTTCACGTTTCAATTTGTCTTTCTTATCTTTTGGCAAATTCAGCTTTTCAATAACTTCATTTATTTCATCTTTGAGATCGTCGACGACATTATCAGATAAAGGTTGTTGGAAAGTTTTAGTGGACACATCTCTCACTTTTTGCTTCAATTCCCGCTTTGTTTCTTTCGGTATAAATGCTTCGTCAATCAACCTGTCAAGTTCATCTGCAATATTTCTTTTGGTTTCTTTTTCTAACTCCTTTACATCACTTTTTCCACTTGATCGTGCTTTGGTTTGGTGAAAATTGTTCATATTTTCGTCAACAGCGGCGGTTATTTCACGTTTCAATTTGTCTTTCTTATCTTTTGGTAAATTCAGCATTTCAATAACTTCATTCATGTTATTTTTGAGATCGTCGACAACACTATCAGACAAAGGTTTTTGGAAAGTTTTAGTGGACACATCTCTCACTTTTTTCTTCAATTCTCGCTTTGTTTCTTTCGGTATAAATGCTTCGTCAATCAAGCTGTCAAGTTCATCTGCAATATTTATTTTGGTTTGTTTTTCTAACTCCTTTGCGTCACCAAAACTTTTTCCAATTGATTTTGCTTTTTGAAAATTGTTCATATTTTTGTCAACAGTGGCAGTTATTTCACGTTTCAATTTGTCTTTCTTATCTTTTGGTAAATTCAGCATTTCAATAACTTCATTCATTTCATCTTTGAGATCGTCGATAACATTATCAGACAAAGGTTTTTGGAAAGTTTTAGTAGACACATCTCTCACTTTTTTCTTCAATTCCCGCTTTGTTTCTTTCGGTATAAATGCTTCATCAATCAACCTGTCGAATTCATCTGCAATATTTCTTTTGGTTTCTTTTTCTAACTCCTTCACGTCACTTTTTCCACTTGATTTTGCTTTGGTTTGGTGAAAATTGTTCATATTTTCGTCAACAGTGGCAGTAATTTCACGTTTCAGTTTGTCTTTCTTATCTTTCGGTAAATTCAGCTTTTCAATAACTTCATTCATTTCATCTTTGAGATCGTCGACAACATTATCAGATAAAGGTTGTTGGAAAATTTTAGTGGACACATCTCTCACATTTTTCTTCAATTCCCGCTTTGTTTCTTTCGGTATAAATGCTTCGTCAATCAACCTGTCCAGTTCATCTGCAATATTTCTTTTGGTTTGTTTTTCGAACTCTACGTCACCAAAACTTTTTCCACTTGATTTTGCTTTTTGAAAATTGTTCATATTTTCTTCAACAGCGGCAGTTATTTCACGTTTCAATTTGTCTTTCTTATCTTTTGGCAAATTCAGCTTTTCAATAACTTCATTTATTTCATCTTTGAGATCGTCGACGACATTATCAGATAAAGGTTGTTGAAAAGTTTTAGTGGACACATCTCTCACTCTTTTCTTCAATTCTCGCTTTGTTTCTTTCGGTATAAATGCTTCGTCAATCAACCTGTCAAGTTCATCTGCAATATTTCTTTTGGTTTCTTTTTCTAACTCCTTTGCGTCACCAAAACTTTGTCCAATTGATTTTGCTTTTTGAAAATTGTTCATATTTTCGTCAACAGTGGCAGTTATTTCACGTTTCAATTTGTCTTTCTTATCTTTTGGCAAATTCAGCTTTTCAATAACTTCATTTATTTCATCTTTGAGATCGTCGACGACATTATCAGATAAAGGTTGTTGAAAAGTTTTAGTGGACACATCTCTCACTCTTTTCTTCAATTCTCGCTTTGTTTCTTTCGGTATAAATGCTTCGTCAATCAACCTGTCAAGTTCATCTGCAATATTTCTTTTGGTTTCTTTTTCTAACTCCTTTGCGTCACCAAAACTTTGTCCAATTGATTTTGCTTTTTGAAAATTGTTCATATTTTCGTCAACAGTGGCAGTTATTTCACGTTTCAATTTGTCTTTCTTATCTTTTGGTAAATTCAGCATTTCAATAACTTCATTCATGTTATTTTTGAGATCGTCGACAACACTATCAGACAAAGGTTTTTGGAAAGTTTTAGTGGACACATCTCTCACTTTTTTCTTCAATTCTCGCTTTGTTTCTTTCGGTATAAATGCTTCGTCAATCAAGCTGTCAAGTTCATCTGCAATATTTATTTTGGTTTGTTTTTCTAACTCCTTCACGTCACTTTTTCCCGTTGATTTTGTTTTTTGAAAATTGTTCATATTTTCGTCAACAATGGCAGTTATTTCACGTTTCAATTTGTCTTTCTTATCTTTCGGTAAATTCAGCATTTCAATAACTTCACTCATTTCATCTTTGAGATCGTCGACAACATTATCAGATAAAGGTTGTTGGAAAGTTTTAGTGGACACATCTCTCACTTTTTGCTTCAATTCCCGCTTTGTTTCTTTCGGTATAAATGCTTCGTCAATCAACCTGTCAAGTTCATCTGCAATATTTCTTTTGGTTTCTTTTTCTAACTCCTTTACATCACTTTTTCCACTTGATCGTGCTTTGGTTTGGTGAAAATTGTTCATATTTTCGTCAACAGCGGCGGTTATTTCACGTTTCAATTTGTCTTTCTTATCTTTTGGTAAATTCAGCATTTCAATAACTTCATTCATGTTATTTTTGAGATCGTCGACAACACTATCAGACAAAGGTTTTTGGAAAGTTTTAGTGGACACATCTCTCACTTTTTTCTTCAATTCTCGCTTTGTTTCTTTCGGTATAAATGCTTCGTCAATCAAGCTGTCAAGTTCATCTGCAATATTTATTTTGGTTTGTTTTTCTAACTCCTTCACGTCACTTTTTCCCGTTGATTTTGTTTTTAGAAAATTGTTCATATTTTCGTCAACAATGGCAGTTATTTCACGTTTCAATTTGTCTTTCTTATCTTTCGGTAAATTCAGCATTTCAATAACTTCACTCATTTCATCTTTGAGATCGTCGACAACATTATCAGATAAAGGTTGTTGGAAAGTTTTAGTGGACACATCTCTCACTTTTTGCTTCAATTCCCGCTTTGTTTCTTTCGGTATAAATGCTTCGTCAATCAACCTGTCAAGTTCATCTGCAATATTTCTTTTGGTTTCTTTTTCTAACTCCTTTACATCACTTTTTCCACTTGATCGTGCTTTGGTTTGGTGAAAATTGTTCATATTTTCGTCAACAGCGGCGGTTATTTCACGTTTCAATTTGTCTTTCTTATCTTTCGGTAAATTCAGCATTTCAATAACTTCATTCATATCATCTTTGAGATCGTCGACAACATTATCAGATAAAGGTTTTGTTAAGTTTGTAAACAATTCTTTCAATTTTTTTTTCAATTCCATCTTCTTCTCTTTTGGTATAGGTGCATTATTAATTACATTTTCAAGACCTTGTTGAATATTGACTTTAGTGTTATTTTCAAGTGATTTTATGTCACCGTCGCTTTCATCGGAAAACATTTTTTTCTGAAAATTGCTCATGTTTTCATCTAATGTTGCAGTTATTTCACGTTTCAATTTATCTTTTTTATCTTTTGGTAAATTCAGTTCTTCAACTAAGTAATTTATGTTCTCTTTTAGTTCCTCCCCAACTTCATCAGACAGAGGTTTCTTAAACTGTTTATTCAAAAAGCCCTTTACTTTTTTCTTTAATTCTTGCTGTTTCTTTTTTGGTATTGGTGCCTCGTTTATTATCTTTTCAAGTCCATATTGAATATTTACTTTTGTCTCATTTTCAGATTTTCTTCTATCGGTTACGGGCCTTTTCAAATTTTCAGTAACGGTTGTTTGTAATCTCTTCTTTAGTTCATTCTTTTTCGCTTGAGGGATGGCAGATTCTTGAATAATTTTCTCTATTCCTTTCAGAATGTTATCTCCCACTTTGGTTTCATCGACTTCTTGTATAGGCGTAAGACTTCTTACAGCTCTTTTGGTTGTACCTGCATTAGATCTTCTTTGGGACTGAGGGTATTTATTGTCTATATCTACTGCTTTTTCTAGAAAATTGCTCATGTCTTTTTCCACTGCACCAGTTAAATCCCTTTTCAGTTGATTTTTCTTGTCTCGTGGTAAATTTATATCATCTACGATTTCATTTATGTCATCATTCAGTGCTATTGCAACATCATCAGACAATTGATTTTGAAAGTGTTTTGCTGTCAAATTCCTTAGTTTCTCATTCAGTTCTATCTTCTCCTGTTTTGTTATGGGTGCCTCATCAATTAAATTTGCAAGTCCTTGTACAATATTAATTTTAGTTTCTCTTTCTAATGCTTTTATATCAGCGATTCTTTTTTCACTTGGTTTTGGTTTTGGATATTTTGATTCATATTTAATTTTTCTTTGTAAATCGCTCATATTGTCATCTACTGTAGCGTCCAGTTCACGTTTTAATTCAACTTTTTTGTCTTCTGGTAAACTCAAGTCATCTATGATTCCATCCGTTTCATCTTTTAGTGCGACTGCCATGTCCTCAGTTAGCTGATTTTTGAAATGTTGTGTGGTTAAATCCTTTATAATCCTGTTCAGCTCCATCTTCATCTCTTCCGGTATTGGAGCTTTCTCAATGGCGTTTTCAAGGCCCTGTCGAATATTCTGCTTAGCATTATCTTCTAACTCTTTAATTATTTCTGCAGTATCATCAGGCGGTTTCTTTAAGTTTTTGGTGGCCCTTTTCTGTAATATTGCCTTTAATTCTTCCTTCTTCTCTTTTGGTATTGAAGACGTGTCAATGGACTTTTGAAGGCCTTCTAAAATTTTAAGTTGGGTTTTGCTTGTTAATTCTCCGGTACTGTCATATGGGCCTGTACCTGACCTTGTTTTTTGTGTTAGATCGTTTATACTATCATCCACCGCTGCATCTAGTTCTCTTTTCAATGTATCTTTCTTGCCTTTCGGTAAATTCAGCTCATTTAGGTTTTCATCGGTGACGTATTTGAGAGCTTCTGCAATATCTTGTGATGGTCTCCTGAAGATTTCAGTGGCCATATCTCTTAACTTCTTCTTCAATTTGATTTTTTCCTCTTGGGGTATAGACGTTTCATCAATGGCCTGTTCTATTTTTTGTAAAATATTATCTTGTATTCTTTTGTCCCCTCCATTTTGTGCAATTTTCTCAAAAAAAATATCAGCAATGGTTAATAACTGTTTTTTGAAATTATCAGATTTGATTTCATCCATTCCTAGATCATCGACAATATCGCTTAGTTTTTCTCTAATCATTTCTTTTTCTTCATCTGTTATATCTCGAACTAAGTTTTCGGTTAGCACATCTTTCAGTTTATGTTCCAATATCTCCTGCTTATTTTTGGAAACTGATGAGTTCTTTATTACATTTCTTATTGTTTCGCCTAAAACAGTTTTCATTTCGGGCACATTTTTTCCCTGGGCAATTAGTTTGTCAATTTCTTTTGTCACAGCTTGCGATACATTTGACTTTAAATCATTTTTCTCATGGTTTGGAATGTTCATCTCATCAATTTCATTCTGAATGTCTTCTTTTATTTTCTGTTGCAATTTTTTAGTCAGAGGGTTGTATAAATAATCCAGTAACGCTGCCATTATATCTTTTTTAATGTTATCTTGTGCACCCGAGTCCATTGCAAGTTTTTTGACAATTTGGTCAACATATTTTGTAATCATTTCTAATAGGTCGTCCCTTTGATCCTTCTTTTGTAATGTATCTATCTTATTAGACAATTTATCCGTTAAATCCCTTCTCTTTTCTTCTGGCATGTCGTCATGCAGAATGCCCGAGACTTCATCTAACATCCTGAGCTTTTCTTCTTCTGAAAGAGAAGAATCTAAATTCCTTCCTAGAACACCTTTAAATTGACTTTTCAAATTTGTTTTTTCATTCCTTGTAATTGGTGACTTTTCAATGACGTCTGTCATACCATCGAATATTTTTTTTCTTAGCCTATTTAAATCGTGCTTTAAAGTTTCTAAAGCATTTTTAAGGTTTTTAGATACAGATGTGGTAATCGCCATTTTAACGATTTCTTTTTTATCCTTTGGCATGGGTAGATTATCGCACATACAATTAATTTCTTCTTCTAAAGTTCCAACGACTTCTTCTGAAAGAGAACGGTCTCCATTCTCCGTGAGTATATTTTGAATACATTCCTTCAACTGTCTCTTCTTATCGGAATCTATCGGACACCTGTCAACAACATCACCAACATCTTTTTCTATTGTACATTGGAAATCGCACATAGGTTTTGGCAAAAGAAAATCCAAACATTGGGAAACAACATCACATAACCCTTTCTTCAAACGTCCCCACAAGCTTCTGTCTTTGGAATCTGAACATTTCTCTAATACATCGCAAATTTCATTGTTGATGTTTTTCTTGGCATCGCAAGGTAATGGTTTATTCATATGCTTGCACAACGTTGCACAAACTTGCCCCATCAAATCTTTTTTTCTCATATTGTCTATGGGGAGTTCGTCTACCGCATGTCTGACATCTTTCTCAATAGCCTGTGTTAAATCACTCACATCTTTGCCAAGTATTGTAAACGATTCATCGAAATTTTTGCTCAATGAACTGCTTAACTCATTCTTTAAAGATTTGTTTACAATTTGACTCATATCTTTAATTAAAGCATCCCTCACTTCGTCTCTATTGTCATCAAAACTGTAGGTTGACATTTGCGTGTCGCTTTCGTCAGGAATGATTATTTTACTTACAATTTGATTCATGTTAGAGATTAATGCTTCTTTTGCCTCCTCTTTAATAGTGAAAGATGACCTGCGTAAAGAGTCTTCAATCATTTCGAAGGCAGATTTTCTTAATAACTCCTTTTGCTCTTCCGAAAGTGACGATGCTTCAATAATTTCGTCCATATCTTCGAGCATTTTTCTTTTTGCTTGTTCTATAAGGACTTCGCTTGGTGATAACATATTAAGTCTCGACAGTAGTTCTTCAACGTGTAGACGCAAGTCGGCAGGTTCCATAGAAATGTCGGCATCAATTAGATATTCAAATATGTCGTTTTGCAAGTCCTCGTTTCCTTGTATAATTTTAACAAGATCATCAGTGATTTTTTCGTATTTACTTGGAGGCCAATCAGATATTCCTGCCACGCTATTCAGCCAATCACTGACTAATTCTGTGACTTCATCTTGATCAAACCTTTCAACGGTACTTGGAACTGGTTTCAATAACTCATGAACGAAATCATCTAATATTGTAATTGCAGTTTCGACATCGTCCACAAATTCAAATATTAATTCTTTCATTTTTTCTATGAGTTCTTCGTCTTGTATCCCTTGGGACTTTAATTTATTGGCTAAACTTTCAATCAATTTAGGATCTTTTCTTAGCTCTCTACACAAACCATGTTCGCATATCCATTCAGATATATTCTCTTCGAACCCGCTTGTCGTATCTGTATCATCACCTGATAATTTAATGTTTTTTGGTAAACTGACTATTTCTACTGCTAATTGATGGGCTTTTCTTCTTAACATTTTACAATCATAATTTAAAGGCAACTCGATCATCATTTCGCTGATTTCTTTTCTTAAACTATGGGCGTATTTCATATCGCACGTGGGTCTCTCAGCAGCTATAGGTTTCAGTTGATTAACAAAATTATCAATTATAACTTCTTTGTCTATATCTTCATCTTCATCATCAAAATCCAAATTCTCAACCCATTTTGAAACTATTTCTCTAAATCTGTCAGGGTTCCTTGGTATAGCTAAAATTTTATCTGTAAGCTTTTCAGCTAATTGGCTTTTAAACACCATTTCGTCTTCCTCATCTTCACCAGGATTCCATACCGGAAAATCATCAATAAAACTAGCAATCTCATTCCTAACATTTTCATCAAAATCTTCATTATCGGGTAAATGTTTTAACGTCTCCCGTAATTCCTTGACAACAGTATCTCTTTTCTTTTTGACCTCATCACATTCTATGCTATGAACAGGGACATCTTTAAGCCATTCAGATATTTGTTCATCGATTCTCGTGTTATAATATGCTTGCTTTTGCGCCTTGCTAGCACAGACGCAGGACAGGTCGCGACTGCAGCTGGTCTTAGCCTCTATAGTTCTGGCTTTGCAGCTACAGCCTATTGTATTGGTGGAGACTTCGGGGTTGTCGCTACACTGCGTTGCCCTGGTACAGTAACAGTCTGTTCTGTTACATTGACATCCGGCTTGTTCCTGGAGAAGAAAAAGCGATTCAGAATTGAAAGAAGGATCTTTAAAGTTATAAACGCTTATTGATAATATCAGAGATTTTGTCGTAGTAATACATACATGAAATGTTGTCACACCTACAATAGTTCAGAAACAAAATAACTGAAAACTGAACTATTGTAAGTACATTGATAAAAACTGAATCTCAAAACAAAAACAATGTCTATCCAAACAATAAACAAGTACTTATGAAGACAATCGTACCGGCGATATGAATATGAAGCGCAGCAATGAAAACATAGCCACGGACCCAATCGTGACAACAATTTGTTTAAAAAGGTTGTGGTCAAGATAGAAAATAATGAAAAGGCAAATGAAAAAGAACAAATACAAGATGAAGCTGCACTAGCATAAGCTAAGGAAGAAATATGATTCTAAGAAGATGAATTCGCTAAAGATATTTAAGAAGAATTATCGTAGATTATCCACTATGAAAAGTCTAGGTGTTTGTGTATGCGAGTTTCTATGTTTGTAAACGCACCCACGATACAGGAGAAATGCCTAGTGTGGGGTGACGTTTTTTAATAAAAAGTTTGTTTTATAATAAATTTTCTAAAGGAAGTTATTCTAAGAGGTAGAAAAGTTGTGGAGTGGCGACCACGAACCGGAAGACGCAGCGTAGGCAGACTTCCCATAATAGATGTAAGTAGCGGATTAAAGTTCAGCGTGGCGGCCTAAGGGGGAGGCCTTAGTTCAGCAGCAAACGTCTTCCGGCAGATGATGAAGAAGAATTTTAAGACACAGATGAATTTACTAACCCTAAACTAGAAGAATGACTAGATGAAGGTTAAGAAAGAGGCAAAGATGAAATTAAAAACAGTAAAACCAAAACTTACAGTTAGAGGCATCTGCCAACCGCTGAAAGATCTTATGATTCGCGAGAGAACTGAACCGGATGCTGCGATGTACAAAATTGAATATACTAGTAGACATACAAGACAGATTGTAAGCACGGGGCCTTGGGTTTGATACCCGAACTAAACCTTAGTTTGGTCTATAGACATATTTTTTGGGTTGTAAAATTTCCCGATAAGTCTTCCTTGTCTGGGTGGAACGGAAGGGAGTGTCAGACTCTTACTGTCTAAAAATCCACTCTGTTCCTTCAGCTTTCCTTTGCGTTCACGGTCACAGTTAACTTTACAGCCGTTACCACGACTGTGGTCTATAGACTTCAGTCGCAAACTATTTCTGCAATATTTCCCATAGCAGCTGAATCTTTCTTTTCTATGTGAGGATATGGTCGGACTCTGATATCAGAGTTTATTAAGACGCCTTTAGGAACACCACAGGCTCTCTCTCTATCTCTCTCTCTCTTCCTTCACAGCTGTCAGAGATGTCCAGGTTTGATCTCACAACCTTGGGCTTGGGAGGCAAGGTTTAAACGTTTTTTTGGAAATTCTGGATTTTTATTGCCCAGTGAAGACGGCAGAGCATATCAGACTGACTGAAAAACACATGTTGTCCTCTACTGTTTTATGCAGGGGATATGGTTTTATTTAGAAAAATATAAGTGTGTTTATCAGTTGTCTAGTACCCATAACACAAGCTCTGCTTAGCTTGGGTTGCTTGGGCTGCTTAGATGGCGTTGTGTGATAGTTGTGGAATATTATATTATTATTATATTATTTGTGGAATCATCACTCCCCGGCAGGCCTTAACCCGACTGCATCGTCGGTTCGCTCTTCCTGGTGCGGCCTCACCTTCGAGTGGCGAACGAAGGACACATCGCCGCCATCTTAGGGCCATCACAATTAACTAACACTGAACCTAAGTGGAACTGAATACACTGTTTTCATTCCTATTTTCACTTAATTTATAATTTCAATAATATTTGAAGACAGATAAAGGTTCGTTTATTAATTATTTCCGTAGATTTTGTGAAGGATAATTTATGTCCAGAAAAGAAAAAACATGACATGTTGCGACGACCACAAACGAATTGGGATTAGGGCAGAAAATGATAAGAAATGTACTGTGATGATGTGTGCGTGTGTGTGTATCATAATTAAATGCGTAGGTATAGTATTATGTGAAAACACAAGTCTGCTATCATAAATTCGTCATTCCATCCATTGTCCCATCACTAAAAGTTCGTAATCTGCTAAATTCATCAGTCAATGATTGATCGATTATCTCGTAATAAAATTGTGTTATAAGGACATTTGAACATTAAATTCATGCCAGATTTCGTTTCAATATATTTTACATATCATCTATATACAGGGTGTCCCAAAACTCAACGTCAAGCCGAAACGGGGTGACAGGATTGATCATAACCATCACGAGAAAAATCTGAAAAAAAATCTATCCCGTGCAGTTTGAAAATTATGGGCATTTTAAGAAAAACCTAGAAATGTGATCAAACTGTACCATTTTTCGGTTATTGTGGTTATTCTTTTTTATTTTTGTTCATTTGAACTTTGGAAACGTAATCCTAAATAACATTTCTAGAATCCCAATAAAAAATAATGACACAATTGCCTCAAGTTTCCGAGAATTGAGACTATTTGTTAAACTACGAATTTAAAATTTTCTAGATTCGTCGACTTTGACAGGCCCTCCTATAAAAAAAATGTACTAGAGTGCCTTGGCAAGTGGCATTAAAAGTTGGCGCATTTAATCAGAATTCTAAAATGGTACAATACTTGTTAGTTCCATACAATAGAAAAGAGTAAAAAAATTAAAACCTCAAGTAACCCGATTTTTGCTATCACATTTTACTCAGTTAAAATGTTTTTAATTCGCACAAGCTGTAGGTAGGTTCTTAATTTTAAGACAGAATGATGAGAGAGATGGATAATGGGTATGTTTGTCATGAGTGAGCGAGACAGATAGTGACGCCACTTTTACCAAAGTGAAAAAAAGTTAGTAAAATAATTAGGTTTGTTGGACTAAAAGTCAGATAGAGAAAAAACATTTTTATTACAATAAATGTTCAAATTGTTTACCATCAGCCTCAATACAAGCCCTACATCTTCTTAAAAAAGATCTACTTATAAGTCGGGCATATCTTCGAGAGTTGATCGCCTCAGCTGCTTGAGAAATGCGTTCACGTAGGTCGGCTACGTGATCAATGGGCTTTGAGTAAACTTTTTCTTTGAGAACTCCCCAATAGAAAAAATCCAGGGGATTTAAATCTGGTGAACGGGCGGGCCACAAGATAGTGCCTGAACGTCCAATCCACCTTCCCGGATATTCCTGGTCAAGGAAATCTCTTACTTGCACTGCGAAATGCGTACCCATACCCATTATCCATCTCTCTCATCATTTTGTCTTAAAATTAAGAACCTACCTAGAGCTTGTGCGAATTAAAAACATTTTAACTGAGTAAAATGTGATAGCAAAAATCGGGTTACTTGAGGTTTTAATTTTTTTACTCTTTTCTATTGTATGGAACTAACAAGTATTGTACCATTTTAGAATTCTGATTAAATGCGCCAACTTTTAATGCCACTTGCCAAGGCACTCTAGTACATTTTTTTTATAGGAGGGCCTGTCAAAGTCGACGAATCTTGAAAATTTTAAATTCGTAGTTTAACAAATAGTCTCAATTCTCGGAAACTTGAGGCAATTGTGTCATTATTTTTTATTGGGATTCTAGAAATGTTATTTAGGATTACGTTTCCAAAGTTCAAATGAACAAAAATAAAAAAGAATAACCACAATAACCGAAAAATGGTACAGTTTGATCAAATTTCTAGGTTTTTCTTAAAATGCCCATAATTTACAAACTGCATGGGATAGATTTTTTTTCAGATTTTTCTCGTGATGGTTATGATCAATCCTGTCACCCCGTTTCGGCTTGACGTTGAGTTTTGGGACACCCTGTATATAAAAGGAGAACTGACTGACTGACATATCAACGCACAGCCGAAACTACTGGCGCTAGGAATGTGAAATTTTGCACACGGCTTCCTATTATAATGTAGGGGAGCACTAAGAAGGGTTTTTTGGAAATTTAACCTTTAAGGGGGTGAAAAGGGGGAATTAGGAAAGTACGTAACCCACGCGGACGAAGTCGCGGGAAAAGTGCTAGTTTGTTATAATCAATCTGACGTTTTAAAGCGTCAGTGGTTCCGCTCGGGGAACGAGATGGCGCTTTACGACTTGTATAGCTCTGTCTCTTTCCCACAGCCTAACTACTCACACTAAGACGTCACGGAAGTCACCAGGTCCTATTGTACATCTATAGGGAGGCCTATGTTCAGCAGTGGACGTTTTATGGCTGATAATAAATTTATGGATGATCTTGGATGATTGTGTGAAATAGAAAATATTCAAAACAATAGTTACCTTGAGCGTCTTCCTCTACTTCTTCGTTTTCCTGAAAAGAAGATAATATTCATTTAGTTTTGAGCCATATCTTTACAGCTAAATAGATACAGAGTGTTTGGTTTTCGAGCGATACTTTCCGATTAGCGAAACTTCAAGGGAATATTATATTCTCATTTTTATCGACACACAAAACATGAATTTTCCATATCGGTCCAGGAGTCATCTAGAAATCGGGGAACAGCATAAAAAAATGATTCCAACGAATTGAGAACCCCACCATATTTCAAAGTCGGTTAAAAATAAAAAAAGGTTCAGACGAATTGAGAACTTCTTTTTCTTGGCAAAAAAGTCAAGGAAATATGAAACAATAGTTATTTTTATTAGAGAAGCTCGTGGCTAAATAATTACAGCCGCACAGGCCGATCTTCCAGGTAAAGCCGCGCTTGCCGAGGTTGGTCTGTGGATGGGTGACCATCTGTCATAGCGAGTTTCCTCCCTGCCTCGGAAAGCACGTAAAGCCGCTGTTCCCAGCTGTCATTTGTAGATCTTTGACAGTCGTTACTGTTAGTCAGAAGCTCTAAATTCTGACAACCAGTCTTACCATGGGGTATCGTATTACCCAGTTACTGGGTTGTGGAGGTCCGACAGGCAGTCCCTCCATTTAAAATACTAATATCCAGGTACATCTGTTTGACTGGAAGCCGACCCCAATATAGTTGGGAAAAGGCTAGGCAGATGATGAGTTATTTTACACTTTACTGTGTTTTTTTTTCGAAGTCTTTTAAATTTTTTTCAAAAAGTTTTCTCGAATTGATAGAAACGTACCTCTTCTACGACACCTGATTGTTCATTCTTGGACGGACACACTCTCTTGTGCTCGTTATATCGATTTTTCAGCTTCGGACAAACTTGGAGAACCTGTGGGAATTACTTATTTTTTTAAACTTAATCATTTAATACTTTTATAGCAGCCTTCTGCGAAGCAGTCATCGTCGCGAAGGAGGAGGCGGGCCGCGTGAGGGAGAGGACAGCGTCCTCCCTCCACCCCAGCCGTAGTGGTAGACGCCCACGGCGACTGACATCGACAGACGAACTCCGGCCACCGTAGGCGCAGGCATGCAAGCGGCGAGTAATGAGCGACTCACTGTCCGACCATGGACCATACCCGGGTCGACGGCGCGTTGTGTTCCACGCGCGCCTCAAATAGTGTCAGCATTATGACGGGACCCCCTTTCAGAGGGCCACAGCCGGCCGGGGTCGCGGGACTCACGAATTACCGTGACCCAGGAACGTAAAGGGCTATTGAAGGACACCGTGGATTTTAGTCAGTACGAGTCTGACAGTCCCTCCTGCTCTGCCCTGGGTGGGAGGACTCATTTGATGATTTTACCACGATAAAAAAAAAGCTACTGACAGCGAGTGCGCACGCTGCGCGATTGGACGATTTCATAGCCGTCTCATTGTAGAGCACATCGTAGAGTACAGCGATGTTATTTCTTATAGGGAATAGCATAGCAGCTTAATGTACCTATGTACAATGGACAAAGTTGAATCATGACCTATTTTGACAACAAATCGTTTGAATCCGTCAAATTGACAGATCAAAGTCGTTACCATGGATATGTTTTGTTTACGCGAATGTGGACTTAATTTTATTTGAATGTCTGTAAGAAAATAAGCTTATGGTGGATCATAATTCAACTTTGTCGATTGTAAATATTTTGATAACCGTCGTATTTTCGTTTACAAAAAACACCCTGCATAATTATAAAAATAAAAACTATAAGGACAGAAAGCTGATGATAATTATAGTGATGAAAAAAAAAAAGCAAACAGCATATAAATCACTTACCACAGGCCGCTCCTTGCAAATCTGTCTAACAGTACTCCTAATATATTTGGACATTTCACTCAAACTCAAATCCCGGACAGACCCATTAAACCGGACAGAGGACGTCCCAGGACCCTTAGACCCTGTGGGACTCGCGAACCGGACTGGGCTATGACCAGGAGTCCTGGAATCCCCTGGACTCTTGGATCCTGTGGGACTTGGGGATCCATCGAAATGGTTGGACCGTCCATCGGGAGGACTTCCAGCTTTTAAGTAGTTGTAACTGGTGCTGAATGCTGTTTCTGTGTTTCTGTAAGAGAAATTAATGCAGGACTTAAAGATATAAATGGACCCTTCACTATAGTAGTGCTAAGTTTTCTGAACATCAAACTGAGTCGTAATCCTCATCAGATGGAAAGACCTCCACCGCTGAACAAAAGGTTCGATCTAACGCTGGAAATTAATAATCTATCTCGGTTGCTTTCTTCGGTCGGATCTTTGTCTGTAACCAATCAACTACCGAATTTGCCTATCCGAGTCTTTAAGATGTCCAAAAACAAAGGAACGGGGTTTGGATTGAGATTGAATATTAATCTTTACATATAATAAATCTGTAGAAGGGTCAATTCTGTACATTGAAAACATTGAAAAAATAAATAGCGGGGGGTGTTGCTGGATCGATACCAAATATGTGATTAAAAAATGTTTTGTCTGTCTGTCTGTATATGCAGGCATCACGTGAAAACTAACGGTTCGATTTCGATGAAACTTGGTATAATTATACCTTATTATCCTGGGCATAAAATAGGATACTTTTTATCCTGGAAAAATACGTAGAAAAAAAATCTTATTTTTCAGTTTTATTCATAGACGTTGTTCTATAGAACCGCGAACACACGTTGCATTACCCGCAGTGGATTCAACGCCGTAATATTTATAAGATGTCATTGTCAGAGTTACTCAAAATGGAGAAATAAAACATCCACGCGAAGACCGACATCCGCGCGGACGGAGTCGCGGGCGGAAGTTAGTTTCTAATAAAATACTAGATGCAAAGAGACCGATCATGAAGTCGTCGGTCCACCTAGTGGGAGGCCTGCCTACGCTGCGTCTATCTGTTTGTGGGCTCTTAACTAGCGTGGTCAGTCGTTATCACGGCGCTACACTTCAAGATCGACTAGAAGAACACCAGCAAGTACCGGTAAAGCTTCAGTACTGACGGTCCTGTATGCTTTTCTTAAGAATAATAAAGCCAAGCACGTGCTTCGTAGCACATACAGCCCAAGTAAGTAGCCCCGTAAATAGTTTTTAAGGTTATAAAAGACAAACCCCTAGTATTTTTATAAATATTAAACGCATTTCCGCATGCGTAGCGAATTTCAAAGATTTTCTTTGGAAAGAAAAATTCGATCGAAGAATTCGATGCAGTAGGTAAGAACCTCGGTAGCTCGGTTGGAAAGAGCGTCGGATGTACTGAAAGCGGAGGTCGCGGGTTCAAATCCTGCATGTGGTTCAAATTTTCCTTTCCAAACAAAATCTTTGAAACCCCCGAGTAGATTTTTTTCGTTAAGGCATAACATAAGGCATAGCTTTTTTTACCAACTATTTTAAATTCCTCTCTAAGACTAAACTATGATGGTCGCGGGACTTTTCCATTACCGTGACTCCGGTACGTAAAGGGCTAGTGAAGGACACCGTGGATTTTAGTCAGTACAAATCTGACAGTAAGGGTGGGAGGACTCATTTGATGATTTTACCACGATAAAAAAAAGACTAAACTATGATAGCACACCGATTGCTTTCTTTTAAGGTATGGCAAACAAAAATGTTTAGGGTAGAGTTTTAGGCCAGATAGTACCCCTGATCCTTGAACAGACGGTGAGCTACCCAGTCTTCTTACCTGAAATTCCTACTATCACTCAAAGCCGAGTACAGCTTGAAGTTCTTGGTCCGACCCCTATGTCCGACCTGGACGCCACTGTTGCTGGCGTTGTCCGGTTGTCTTCGAGTGTAGGTCTGCTGGTGTTTGGAAGCCAGCTCGTAGTTCTCCGAGCTATGGTTGCGAAGGGAACGCATGCTTTTTGAGGAGCGGGACATCTCTCGGACTGGGGGAAGAGAAGGATAGAAGAAGAGAAGGATTAGAAAATAAGAATAAGGTTGTGATTTGGCACTTCTAACTTCTTCTTTGGGATTTTAGGTACAGGTAGTAAATTTGGTCGCGGGACTCAAGAATTACCGTGACCCCGAAACGTAAAGGGCTATTGAAGGACACCGTGGATTTTAGTCAGTACGAGTCTGACAGTCCCTCCCGCTCTGCTCTGGGTGGGAGGACTCATGTGATGATTTTACAACGATAAAAAAAAAATCTACACTCACAATTTTTAGCCTGTGTGTACCGGATGAGTTTCTCAATGAGATCAGTGGAAGCTGTCCTGAATGGAGCCAGGTTGGGGTACTTCCGTAGCGAGTGCTCAAAAGCGTCCACATCTCGCTTAGAGTTGCAGTAACGGTGGTTAGAACCTGTAATGTTACAAAATACATAGAAATGAAATGATGTTTATTTATGCCAGTAGGTTATATCAACACTTTTACACGTCTTTTTATAAAACTAGAAGGGGCCGGTGTTTCGTACCTGACTACTCTGAGAAGAAACAGCCGATACAAACTCAGAGGTCGCAGTCTCTTTTGAAGTCCAGACATTATATGTAGATCAGGCTATACGAGGACCATGCAGGTCAGTGTCTGAAATGGTCTTTTGAAGAAAGAACCACACAAATTCGAGTGGACCTGTCCAGTCAGTGCAAGCATTTGTCAGTTATCGTGTAGCTCGACTCATAACTCAAGGAGCTCAACGACAGCATCATAACCGTCATATACAAGTGAAAATCATCCTTACCACCACGACATATGACATAAAACGTGCGTTTATCTACGAGTAGATGAAAAACAAAACACGCTCGTAAGTACGACGTAAGTCAGTTGAATTGCATCATTATATCGTAGTAGCAAGGACGATTTTCATTTTTAGGTAGTAGAAATTGCGAATCGCACGATAGACCAAGTTTGTAGTTATCTGCGACCATAATATGACGTCTTAAAACCAGGCTTGTTCCAGTGAGTGAACGAGGTAGCGCTAGACGACTTGTATAGCTCTGTCTCTTTCACTGACTGGAACAAGCCTGGTTTTAAGACGTCATAATATGGCCGCACAAATATATTTCCGTAATTCTGTAAATCTAAGAAAATGATATAACGTCACGTATTCCTTTAAAGAACTACAGTTACCTCTATCACGCCAGGTCTGACTTCCTCCGTTATGTCTAATCCTGGACGTCGAAGTCCTCACTTGTCCACTCCGACTGCCTTGTCTGATACTCTGTCCGCTTCCTTGTCCACTGTGGAAACTCAAATTTCCGCTGCCATTACCACCGATCTCGAAGTTCCCTTGATCTGTTGAGTTGAGTAAGAAATAAAGAAAGACTGCGCCTTCTACTTTTGTCTAGTGCTCGCTTGTGAAGCAGTCATGCTCGTGAAGGAGGAGGCGGGCCGCGTGAGGCAAAGGACAGCGTCCTCCTTCCACCCCAGCCGCAGTGGTAAACGCTCACGGCGACGGACGTCGCCAGATGATCTCCGGCCACCGTAGGCGCGGGCATGCGAGCATTGAATAACGGGCAAATCGCTGTCCGAACATGGACCATGCCCGGGTCGACAGCGCGTTGTGTTGCACGCGCGCCTCAAAGAGTGTCAGCATAATGACGGGGCCTCCCTCTAGAGGGCCAAAGCCTGCCGGGTCCGCGGGCCTCACGAATTACCGTGACCCCGGTACGTAAGGAGCTATTGAAGGACACCGTGGATTTTAGACAGTACGAGTCTGATAGTCCCTCCCGCTCTGCCCTGGGTGGGAGGACTCATGTGATGATTTTACCACGTAAAAAAAAGTGCTCGGTTGTGCTCCACCTATTGTCGATTTTTTGACGAATACAAAGAGATTTGCATAGCATTTGCAGTGAGCGCGTGGCTGTTGGCAACGTAACCAGAAAAGGCCTGTTCACAATTGGTTGAGTTATACATCAAAATAATCCAACATCCAAAATAAATCCGACTCTAAAAATTAAACAACTTAATTAATGATGCCACGAGCCGCAACACACACTTGAAAACTGCTATCGAAAGACAACGATCATCGTTAGGTCCTTGCGCTTTTTATTTATCGTGGTAAAATCATCAAATGAGTCTTCCCACCTAGGGCAGAGCGGGAGGGACTGTCAGACTTGACTGACTAAAATCCACGGTGTCCTTCAATAGCCCTTTACGTACCGGAGTCACGGTAATTCGTAAGTCCCGCGACCAGGTCCTTGCGCTAGGCGAATTTGAACTCCAGATTTCTTTAATAGATAGTAGTCCTAATATTTTTAAGTAACACGTAGATACTTGAAAGTCAAGGAAGATACAGCACTTACTGCGACAAGGTTCCCTCCTCTGAGGTGGAAATTCTGACACCGCTTCTGGAGGAGATGTTGGAGTCATCTGGCAGTGTGCCAACTGTATTATTAAGAACAATAAGTTAACAACAGTAGTATATATGTTACGTCGACCGTATTACAATGTTCTGGAAGGTTCCACTTAGTTTCAGAGTGTACTAGATGTCTCTAGGGAACGTTCTACTAACTGTGTAGAAGTGCAAGAATGTTAACAGAAAATTCTACCATGTTCTGGAAGCTTCTACTCATCATTTCATAAATCACGATATAAACAGCTCAATGACCTACTCGATCAGTGGGTCAGATATTCAGATCCAGTATGCTCTTGCTATCCTCCCCAGAGACGCCCTAAACCGAGGTTAATACCTTACAGAGGGTGCCCTTAGCGTGTGGTCACTTAGTTTTTAATTTAGTTGGTAAGCCCCCTACTTGGAGGCCTTACATTCAAGTTACACCACAGAATTGTCTGGTTAAGCAGCACACTACCTCCTCTAGGTTGACTAGCGAGATGCCACTCACAAAAAAAAACGCAGTCTTGATCAAGCTTAGCAAACAAACACAAAGATTCAAAGGGAACTAAAAGTGACTTGCGATTACGTAGTGAATAGTGGATGATAGAGAATCTGTAAACATTAGAATTGGCTATTTGACAATAGCTATAAATTACAAAAATAATTAGTCCGTCATTTAGAGTTTAAAAAAATAACGGACACGTATTTTTTCTTTTGTAAACTCAATAAATATTCACCAAAACACAACGCATCAAAACTCGAGAGTGGGGGCTCGTGACGTCAGAATTCAATAGAAATTGTACTGAATTGTGACGTATTGCCGATTTTGAAAGCATCGTATCTCCGTTAATTTTGGTTTACGAAACAAAAGAAAAAATACGGGTCGAATATTTTTTGATAATCTAAGTGACGGACTAATTGTAATTTTTTAGTCAAATAGCCAATTTGTAACTACGTACCTTGTAACTACTAGTATATCTATCATCACAAATCTGCGACCCTTTGCTGATTTTCGAAAAATCCGCTCCAGTGGTGGTCTCAACAGACGCTCTTGGAGTCGCAGATATCCCAGGCATTGGATACATTGCGGGCATCCCAGAAGCTTGATACGCTGCGGGCATTCCAATCGCTGGATACGTTGCGGGCATCCCAGACGTTGGAAACGTTGCGGGCACCCCAGACGTTGACGGTATAGTGTTCAGTCCCTGATTATTTGAGGGAAGCACACCAGGCCTCATGGCTGTGTTTATCTCTGAAAAAATATATGAGATCAAACTACGCAAGCGCTGCGTCCACTGATATTTGTTGTTATTAGGCCACGAACTACCCAATTAGAAGAAAAACCCTATAAATGCTTCCATAATTTCAAGAAAAAAAGTCTATGCCTTCATAATTTCATTGGTGCCCAAATATCCTTCAAATCACATCATCATCCGGGGTCGCGGGACTTACCCATTACCGTGACCCCGGTACGTAACGGGCTAGTGAAGGACACCGTGGATTTTAGTCAGTACAAGTCTGACAGTCCCTCCCGCCCTGCCCTGGGTGGGAGGACTCATTTGATGATTTTACCACGATAAAAAAAAACACATCATCATCTGCCTACTTTTTCCACAGTTTTAAAGGATGAACTGTAGCCGTATTATGACATCTTAAAACCAGGCTTGTTCCAGAGAGTGAAAGAGACAGAGCTATACAAGTCGTCAAGCGCCACCTCATTCACTCACTGGAACAAGCCTGGTTTTAAGACGTTGTATTACGCCCCATGAGCAATAGCTGCATAAAATGAAACAATCTCTAGAAAGAAAGAGTTAGTAATTGTAATTGTTTACCTCTCTTTCTAGGAGGGGCCGTAGGCGCGGGCATGCGGGCGGCGAGTAATGGGCGACTCGCTGTCCGACCATGGACCATGCCCGGGTCGACGGCGCGCTGTGTTCCACGCGCGCCTCAAAGAGTGTCAGCATAGCGACGGGGCCTGTAGAGGGTCAAAGCCTGCCGGGGTCGCGGGACCAAGGGATTACCGTGACCCCGGTACGTAAAGGGCTATTGAAGGACACCGTGGATTTTAGTCAGTACAAGTCTGACAGTCCCTCCCGCCCTGCCCTGGGTGGGAGGACTCATTTGATGATATTACCACGATAAAAAAAAATAAAAAATAAAAGGAGGGGCCAATTTTATCTGTCAATTTAGCATGGAAGACGCAGTTCACACTTTTAAGTCTATACCTTTTCCCAACTGTGTAGGAGTTGGCTTCCAGTCTTATGGGATGCAGCTAAATATCAGTATTTTACATGGAGCGACTGCCTATATGACGACCTCCACAACTTAATTACTGGGTAATACGATAGCTCTTGAGAAAACTACGATTACCTCAAATATCCTTAAAGTCAAAGCACTGCAATATTACTTGGAGGCAAGTCTGTGTGGTCTAGATCGTTTTTCATCAGGCGTTCCAACATATTTAAGGAACTTAGCTATAAAGTTTTTCTTTAAAAGAAACCTCATAAGAAATCATTGTATTGATGAAATCCGAAATCGCATATTAGCATTTAATTACACATTTAAGTAGGTATTTAGTAAATCAAATTAATTTAGGAAGGCTGCGTATACGCATATAACTTCTGAACGACTTCACTTAGTTGGATTATTATTTTTTTAGTGTGTTCATAACTTTATTTTTCTGGAAGAAAGATTTTGGAACGTTCCGTGTTGTTCAAAAATTTAACTTATGCAAAGTCTGTTACAGTTCCCTGTTCGACGGCGCGTTGTGTTCCACGCGCGCCTCAAGGAGTGTCAGCATAGTGACGGGGCCCCCTGTAGGGGGCCAAAGCCTGCCGGGGTCGCGGGACTCTCTAATTACCGTGACCTCGGAACATAAAGGGCTATTGTATTGAAGGACACCGTGGATTTTAGTCAGTCAAGTCTGACAGTCCCTCCCGCCCTGCTCTGGGTGGGAGGAGTCATTTGATGATTTTAGCACGCTAAAATAAAAAATAAAATGTCTGTAATAGTTCATTTAAGGGATTTTTTTTCCTCTGAAACCTAGCCTTATAAATCATATCTATAGAAAATGAATCCACAAAAAGACTCACGTATCCTATGCCTCGACGGTCTCCTTCTCTCCGCGTTATGCCTGGACCGATTGCTGACCGTAAGGGTCACGCCAGCCGCGTCCAGACCTTGGACGATCGCCACCAGCTCATCGCCGTCTCCGTCCATGGTTGAAGAAGTACTTAGTTCATTGGTGGTAGGGGAATATACTGGAATTAAAAGTTGAAGTCATTTCTTCGTCATTATCATTATTTGGCATTTTAAATTTTTGCAGGTATTTTATTGTTCTCGTAATTAAATTTTTTCCAAGACGTAACACCTTGGGCATGCGGGCGGCGAGTAATGGGCGACTCGCTGTCCGACCATGGACCATGCCCGGGTCGACGGCGCGTTGTGTTCCACGCGCGCCTCAAAGAGTGTCAGCATAATGACGGGGCTCCCCTCTAGAGAGCCAAAGCCTGCCGGGGTCGCGGGACTTATCGAATTACCGTGACCCTTGAGCGTGAAGGGCTATTGAAGGACACCGTGGATTTTAGTCTGACAAGTCTGACAGTCTCTCCCGCTCTGCCCTGGGTGGGAGGAGTCATTTGATGATTATACCACGATAAAAAAAAGACGTAACACCTTACTTGTACCTCTGAAGTGGAGGTTGTCAATGCATTTGGTAAAGCAAGATAATGGCAGCTGGAATACGCTATGCGCGCATCAGTGGTAGGGACTATCAAATAGATCGCAGCGCGTGATGTGACAGAGACAAGAATCAATGGGCACACCCCCGCGGACCTTTTTGAGTAGTTTTATTAATTTTTTAATGCAAAACAAGCCGAAAATATTTATCAAAGTATCTAATTAGAATTTGCAGATTTTATGGGTCCCTAACGTATTTACTAGGCGACGCTATCATCGCGCACGCAACCTATAAGTAGGCTGTCAATGGTGTTGACCACCTGATAACTTATCCTGCATTCTTTTGAAGTCATCGTCATTATACATATAGTTTGGAAAAGCTATTACAAAAAAGGAAAAGTGTAATTTTTCTTCCAGAAGTCGGTGGCTTTGGTTTTTATTTCATTGCCTTTTTTGCCAACGACTTTTACTGTTTTTTTTTTCTTTTTGGGGTAGTTTTGAAGTTGGTTATAATCGTACTCACTGTCATTTTAAGCAGTCTGAGGATTGAGTAGCATATGTCAGGCTTGTAACAGCCTTGCCATTCGTCACTGACGGGTACTGGCCTGAAACAATAATGCAAATATCTAGGTTTTTTAAAGACATAAACAACAGACGTCAGATTTTTTTTTTAAATTTCAGATAGGCTCTCGTTTCACCACTCCACCTCGCCTGATGCTAAGCGAGCAAGCAAGTTTTTTTTTTACGTGGTAAAATCATCAAATGAGTCCTCCGACCCAGAGCAGAGCCGGAGGGGGACTGTCAGACTCGTACTGGCTAAAATCCACGGTGTCCTTCAATAGCCCTTTACGTTCCGGGGTCACGGTAATTCATACAGTCCCGCGACCCCGATAGCAAGCTTGCCTAGAAAAAAAATACTCGCTCTGGGTCGATTGGGACTCAAACTCTTACTAACTGAAATCCTCCGTGTTCCTCCAGAAGGATGTTTAGATGACTGTAGGCGAGACGATTCGAAGATGTCACCCAGCTTCTCGAATGTCGCCCAGCTTAAGCGTATTTCTCTCGTCGGCTCCTTCTCAAAATTGTGCGGCACCCATAATAAGTCCAGGTTACCATTATCATCATCAGCCAGAAGACACTGCTGAACATAGGCCTCCCCCTTAGACCACCACGCCGAACGATAATTCACCACTAGCATGCATCGGTTGCCCGCGACTCTCATGATATCCTCGGTCCACCTAGTGGATTAGTGGCCTACGCTGCGTCTTCCGGTCGTGGTCTCCATTCAAGAACTTTTCTTCCCCATCAGTTATCAGTTCTTCTTTAAAGGGACAAACCCACCACACTATTCCCAAACCACTGCAACTCCTGAAAGCCAGAATCAACAGTGGCAACCACCAGAAAAGCGCCGAGACAATGAAGCTCGACGTGTCCCGGAGAATGAATTTACCTGTCTTGGATCCTGCAACGAAATTAATCAGAAAAGAATAGTGGAGGAGTGGGATAAATGGTCAGTGGCTCATCTTAGGTCCACTTCCCTCCAGTTATCAGTTCTACGGGTGATGTGGCCTGCCCATTCTCACTTCAACTTGCAAACTTTAATGCCTTTGTCAGACTGGCGAAAGCGAAGCGTTTCCGAAGCGATACCGAACGGAAGCGAGACGTCAGTCCGATAGTTCTGTCACGATATCGGATCGCTTTCGCTGTTCTATGTGACTGGATTCAAACAATTCCATACATTACAAATAAAAACGTCACGCTTCGCATTCGCCACGCCAGTCTGTTTCACAAAGGCTTAAGAGCTAAGTCGGTGAAGCTGGTTCTTCGTTGAATATACTTATTCCGAGCTTAGGTGAAAATGAAAATAGTTACTTACATTATAAAATCGCTAAAATAAATACATAAGACAACGGATATCACAACAATTTAACAAACACACACGATTACTAAAAATAATACAAAAAATATAGCAATTTAGAATTTTGTAGCACCATTGTCACTCTGACATTATTACTGACAGAAATCTCTATGAATTATGGATGAAAAGAACAGAAAAGAAGTTTTATATAAGCAAGCAAGAACTCATCAATCATTGTGGTTCATCCGGGGTCGCGGGACTGACTAAACAGGTAACCGTGGCACTGGAAAGTAAAGAGCTATTGATTGAACACCGTGGATTTTAGTAAGTACGAGAAAGAGAGTCCTTTTCGAGTCCACCGAAGACGGTAGGATGATTTTATTACGTAAAAAAAACCGGCCAAGTTCGAGTCGGACTCGCGCACGAGGGGTTCCGCATAAAAATGGCCAAAAAACACGTGTTTTGTATGGGAGCACCTTTACATATCTACATATTTTACTTTTTTTTTGTGAAAAATCCATTAACAAAACCTCAGATAAAAAAATTTTTGATCTGAGAACAAAACTATCTCAACGTCGAGGACCGAAATAGCTTTAGTCCTTAATAGATTTTCAACTCAATATTTCATTACAAAAAGTCGAAAATCCACCAAAGACTAGACGTGAAATTACGCAACTATTTCGCAAGCTTATCACATTTTAACAATCGTGATTTTAAATACAGATCGTGCTTTCTTGTCCAATTAATAATAAATCATTTTTTTTTAAATTCAAAAGTCAAGGATGAACAATTAAAAGTCGTTACCGAAAAATGTTTCAAATGTCAAAGTGACAGCTGTCATAAATGTCAAACATTTTGGCGCTAAACCGCCATGTTTTGATGTCGCAACAGAAAAAGTTTTGCGTAAATGATTTTTATTGACTGTAATTGGAACTTTATGCAATAAAAGATAATACTTTCGAGGTTTATGGGTCAGTTTTATTTGTTTACAATTTATTTTGCGGTTAAAGCAAGGTCAATGTTTCTTGTAAGTAACAATGGTTGCAGTTATTTGTGGCGTAATTTGAAAATGTTCATTTGAACTAATGCATTGAACCAGTAAACTTTCGTGCAGAAATTCTTATGCGTAAAAATTTCATGTTGATCAATACTCGTTTATTTACTGTATGTGAGGTGACCATTGCCCAGCAGACAGATTTTAATAAATACTGCACGTTTAGTGCAGTGGGTAAGCGATTAACTGCTGCGTTGTATGTCGCGGATTCGAGTTTTGCACGAAATATAAACGTATTTTTATGCCACTTTATGGCATTGTAAGTTCTATTTATTCTGATATAGGTATGTTTATAAATGCATCCACAGAACAAAGAATAAAGTGTTGGGTAAAGTTACAAAAAAGTTTAAGAATATTTTTGTGTATGTAATTACAGAATGAGTTATTGAGCATTTTATTTAAACATACATACATAAACGCACGCCTGCTTCTCATGGAGGTAGGCATAAACTACAGAGCGCCACGCGTTGAATCAGCAGCGTTTTATTTACTTGGTAAAATCATCAATTGAGTCCTCCCACCCAGGGCAGTGCGAGAGTGATTTTTTTTTTGGGACAAATCCACCACACTATTCCCAAACCACTGCAACTCCTGAAAGCCAGAATCAACAGTCGCAACCACCAGAAAAGCGAAAACAAACAACGAAATTAATCAGAAAAGAATAGTGGAGGAGTAGGAAAAATATGTTTCCACTTCCTTCCATGCAAGCAGGAGACAGAACAAAACAAGGCCAAAAGGCACAAAGGGATATTACAAATGGGAGAAGCCCAGTTGCCTAAGAAGCCCAGTTGTCTAAGCGGGAGGGACTGTCAGACTCGTACTGACTAAAATCCACGGTGTCCTTCAATAGCCCTTTACGTACCGGGATCACGGTAATTCGTGAGTCCCGCGACCCCGGCAGGCTCGCGACCCCGGAAGTCAGGCTTATTACCTTTCAATTAAGTTATAGAGGTCTTATAACTTAGTTGTAAGGGATTAACAACTTACAACAGACTAATATACAAGAAAATTCATAAAATGTATGCAGATGCTAAAACAGTAGAACTGAAGGGGAAAGTAAATAGTTTGTTCCACACTCTGCGCCCGCGCGTCCGCCACGGATCTCGATAGACAATTTAATCGTAAAATATCTGGCATTGATATGCTTACATGGCGATTATAGTTTCTATACGGTTTGCATTATACAGAATGAATAAAAATCCTGAAAAGTCTTTTCAGGATTAGTAGTTATTTTGGCATGACTGTGTTGGAATGTTTTTATAAATAAATCTATATACAATTAAAGGAGAACTGACTGACTGACATATCAACGTACAGCCGAAACTACTGGGGCTAGGAATGTGAAATTTTGTACACGGCTTCCTATTATAATGTAGGGGAGCACTAAGAAGGGGTTTTTGGAAATTTAACCTTTAAGGGGGTGAAAAGGGGGAATTAGGAAAGTACGTAACCCACGCGGACGAAGTCGCGGTAAAAGTGCTAGTAAATAATAAAATATTTGGTATAATAATAACTTTGCCGTACTTAGTTGTCTTTTGGCATACGCAGTCTTATGTAGTAACTTTATTACCATTTATTAGTATTATGCCTAGTAGGCATAATGATTATTAGCCAATTACCCTGGAAGCATAAATCGTTAAACAAAATTATAAGTATGTGTTTCGTGGCATATCACATGTTGTCTTGAAATTGACATAAATGGGCAACAGATTTCTTTCATAATTATTATAAAAATATCAAGATATTAATTTTACTCTCCCTTGCCAAAGCAAATTTTTCTCCATATGTAAGGCCTCCTTACGCCAAACAAAAAATCTACTACGATGCAACGTTACTTCAAACAGTCATCAAACCACTTTCATATTTACAAACAGTCAGACGTTACCGATTACTACTCCATCTGATGAATGTTTATGAAGTAAATGATGTCATCGGTGTGATTCCGACCGGCTGAGCAATGGCGACCGTTGAGATTTGTGCCAGTTATTCAATTGATAACGGTCGGCCGTACGTTGGAGTAAGTAGTTCTATCTTTACACTCTCTTAAGCATCCTGTTTATGGCTTTTTCTTAGCTGTTTGTAATTATGTATACGGAACAATAAAGCCGTAAGTCTCAAGCTACATTTATATGCAGCAAGAACTTGCATGCATGTTTGACCACATTTCGTTTGTTTAATCAACTGAATTCATTGTAATTGTTAATATGTCGTTGGTGTGCCTTGCTAAATAAATAAATGAGTTTCATAGACATGCATTCAATAAAAAAACAAAAAAAAAAAATATAATGCGAAAAATCTAGCATTACATTCGTGGCGCGGATTCTAAATGATGCCGTGAATTCTGTTTTTTTTTGCGTGGTAAAATCATCAAATGAGTCCTGCCACCCAGGGCAGGGTGGGAGGGACGAAAGCAAAAAAAATGAATTACGAATTACCGTGATCCCGGAACGTAAGGCTATTGAAGGAGACCCTGGATTTTAGTCAGTACAAGTCTGACAGTCCCTACCGCTCTGCCCTGGGTGGGAGGACTAATTTGATGATTTTACCACGTAAAAAAAAATGGAAACGTGCTTTGAAGTCGGTAGACTGTTGTTAATTAACGAATTCTAAATCTAACCTTTATATAAAGTTCACATAGTTCAAGGCCTATACTGGCCAATGACGCGTCATTTTGATTCTTAAACTTGACAATGAGAACCAAATGTCGTTTACCTCATGTTTTTTCTTCTTCCGTAAGATGTGCTTTATATTTCTTCATGGTTGTTTTAAAAGTGATGAAAACAGGATCTAAGGAGCTTGGTCTAATTGATTTATAATACTAAATGAGCGCGAAGTGTGACGGTTGACAGAAACTTATCTACTGGATACACATAAAAAAAAATGCGATCACTTTGACAAATCGAAATCTTTTTTGTTACGGTACTTTATAATTGTCATTTCTTTTTGTAGATTCTTTATTTAAAAATATAGATTTAGAATATAAAACAATAAAACAGTTTAATTGTTTTTCCGATAAAATAAAAAAAAAACAGCTTATAAGTACTAGTGATCACAAAATGTGACATAATGGGCGATCTAATCGCGAAAAGCGATCTTTTGAAAAAATTCATAGGATGGATATGAGGTTGGATGGGTTTGGGAAATTAATTAGCTTGGTCTAATTATTTTCTGAGTAATAACCGTGATGCGTGAAGAGGTTTTATGTGCGGCATGATTAAGTACCAATTTTTTTTTTGGGCCAAACCCGCACTATTCCCAAACCACTGCAACTTCTGAAAGCCAGAATCAACAGTGGCAACCACCAGAAAAGCCCCGAGACAATGAAGCTCGACGTGTCCCGAAGAATGAATTTACCTGTCTTGGATCCTGCAGCGAAATTAATCAGAAGAGACTAGTGGAGGACTAGGAAAAACACGTAGTTTCCACTTCCCTCCATATCAAGCAGGAGACAGAACAAAACAAGGCCAATAGGCACAAAGGGACATTACAACTGGGAGAAGCCTAGTTACCACGCAACACGGGTAAAAATTACCATTAATATTTAGGCCCTAAATTTTTAAAAAAGGGGTCGTGCGAATTGTTAACCGAATGTAAATCTGGATTTATAGGAGTAAACTACATCCTCATTAACATCTGCCTAGCCTTTTCCCAATTGTGGGGGTCGGCTTCCAGTCGAATCAGATGCAGTTGAATATCAGTATTTTTTAGACAGTAAAATCATCAAATGAGTCCTCCCACCCAGGGCGCGACGGGAGGGACTGTCAGACTTGTACTGACTAAAATCCACGGTGATCGTTCAATATCCCTTTACGTTCCTGGACCACGGTTTCTTGATGAGATAGTCTCCAAGGGGGGGCCCTCTCAGGATTCGTCGCCCTTCATGGTCGGACGGCGAGTCACCCATTACTCGACGCGACGTCTGCTGGCTTGTCCGTCTCCAAAGGCGTATTATGTTTCCGTGACATAACTTTCGAGTTACACGCGGATCCGTTAACAACAGGTATTATGTTCACAATACTACATACTTAGTAAATCGTTTTAACACCCATTTTTTTTTTAACATATTGGGTCGATATACAGACCCACAACTTTGTCTTATCAACTGCCAGAAATAACCAGAATCAGCTTAAAGTCCGACCTTGTTATTTGAAGTCGTTATCCTTGTATTACCGGTCCACGCAATAAATAACGACATGCATGGACGTTACAAGTACGTTATTTTTGAATCTGTGGCCGTTGAGAATTCGTGATCAGTGATTTATTAACCGTTTTTTGTTAAGATTTAATAAATTCAAGTTTATGTTTATTGTTTTAATAGAACATTACGCTTGTTATGAACGATTGATTGGGCTTGGGAGTTGGGCAGAGATATCTATACATATAATAAATCTGTAGAAGGGTCAATTCTGTACATTAAAAATATTGAAAAAATAAATAGCGGGGGGTGTTGCTGGATCGATACCAAACCCAAATATGTGATTCAAAAAATTTTTGTCTGTCTGTCTGTCTGTATATGCAGGCATCACGTGAAAACTAACGGTTCGATTTCGATGAAACTTGGTATAATTATACCTTATTATCCTGGGCATAAAATAGGATACTTTTTATCCTGGAAAAATACGTATTCATTTTTTTATTCATAGACGTTGTTCTGTAGAACCGCGAACACACGTTGCATTACCCGCAGTGGATTCAGCGCCGTAATATTTATAAGATGTCATTGTCAGAGTTACTCAAAATGGGGAAATAAACCATCCACGCGAAGACCGACATCCGCGCGGACGGAGTCGCGGCCGAAAGCTAAATTATACCAAGTTTCATCGAAATCGAACCGTTAGTTTTCACGTGATGCCTGCACAAACAGACAGACAGACAAAAAATTTTTTAATCATATATTTGGGTTTGGTATCGATCCAGCAACACCCCCCGCTATTTATTTTTTCAATATTTTCAATGTACAGAATTGACCCTTCTACAGATTTATTATATTACTAGCTGTACCCTGCCCCGCTTCGCTGTGGCACAAAAAACCTTTTTTTCAACAAAAAAAAAAATAGATAAAAACAATCCTTGATGCGGATTATATATCATGCTAAAATTTCTTCTCACGTGACTGCGTCATTACGACTGCGGTTGTCAGCGAGTGTTATCCTCGCTTCCGGTAGATGGCGCGGTCACTGGTACAGAGCTGATCGTTAAAAAAACTGTTTTTTCGCGGTTGCGGATATGTGACTGATGCAAAAAATAGATAAAAACAATCCTTGATGCGGATTACATATCATGCTAAAGTTTCAGCTCAAGCAGTGCAGTACTTTTTGAGTTTTTAAAGCATACACAAACCAACATAACATTTTTATATATATAGATAGAAGATAGAAGATTGTAAAATAAATTTACATTTAACTAAATAATTTTAAGAGGGGAATTAACATTTAACTTAATTGCACCTCAAGTTTTACTACATTGCGGCATTTGTTTGATCAACTGAATTCATTATCATCGGCAAGCGCGGTTTAACTCGAAAGATCGGCCTGTGCGGCTGTAATTATCTAGCCACGAGCGATTCATTATACATTAATATTCGTATTGTAGTCAAAATTGCATGCAACTCGTATGCAACTCGCATACAATTTCTTGCAACGTGTAAATGAGGCTTTTTTTATTTTTTTATCGCAGTAAAATCATCAAATGAGTCCTCCGACCCAGAGCAGAACGGGAGGGACTGTCAGACTCGTAGGTACTGACTAAAATCCACGGTGTCCTTCAATAGCCCTTTACGTTCCGGGGTCAAGGTAATTCGTACAGTCCCGCGACCTTTTGTGACGGATAGACCATTTATTTAGGAAGGCTATGGGCTACGCGGGAGAAACGGCATCAGTAGAAATAGCACCCAACAGTCAACAATGTCGTGTGCCTTGAAATTAATAAAATACATATAAATATTCAGAGAATCTTGTCTAATGGCTTGAGGACATCTTGTTCGGAGGCGGCGCATTATGATTTAATTGATTCAAGTTTATTTAAATGTTGCAAGTTATATAACTGACGTAATCATTGCTATTATTTAATTGAGGACTCTTTGAATTGTCAAATATTTAAGGACCGCGGGTCTAAAACAGCCATTCATCGTACTATCAGCATCGGACGTCGCGAGGTGATTCCCGGCCACCTTAGGCGCGGACGGCGAGTAATTGGCGACTCACAGTCCGATCATGTACCATGCCTGCGTCGACGGCACGTAATGTTCCACGCCTTTCATGAGCCTCAATAGCTGTCAGTAATATGATAGGGGCCCCCTTTGATGGCCAAAGGCTGTTGGGGTCGCGGGACTGTCTTTTCAGGTAACCGGGGTCCTGGAACGTAAAGGGCTATTAAAGGACACCGATTTTAGTTAGTACAAGTCGTCAAAGTTGGAACGAGTTACTACTAGCTGCAGATTCTGGACGAGTTACAAGCAGTAGTTAGCAAGTTGCTGGAGCAAGTTACTGGAGCAAGTTACTGGAGCAAGTTACTGGTGCCAGTTACTGGAACGAGTTACTGGAGCAAGTTACTGGTGCCAGTTACTGGAGCGAGTTACTGGCGCCAGTTACTGGAGCGAGTTACTGGCGTCAGTTACTGAAGCGAGTTACTGGCGCTAGTTACTGGCGCCAGTTACTGGTGCCAGTTCCTGGTGCCAGTTCCTGGTGCCAGTTCCTGGTGCGAGTTGCTGGTGCCAGTTACCGGAGCTAGTTACTGGCGCTAGTTACTGGAGCAAGTTACTGGCGCCAGTTACTAGAGCGAGTTACTGGCGCCAGTTACTGGAACGAGTTACTGGCACCAGTGACTGGAACGAGTTACAGGTGCCAGTTACTGGAGCGAGTTACTGGCGCCAGTTACTGGAGCGAGTTGCTGGTGCCAGTTACAGGCGCCAGTTGCTGTCGCCAGTTACTGGAGCGAGTTACTGGTGCCAGTTCATGGTGCGAGTTACTTGCGCCCGTTACTGGAGCGAGTTACTGGCGCCAGTTACTAGAGCGAGTTACTGTCGCCAGTTACTGGAGAGAGTTACTGGCGCCAGTTACTGGAGCGAGTTACTGGCGCCAGTTACTGGAGCGAGTTACTGGCGCCAGTTACTGGTGCCAGTTCATGGTGCGAGTTACTTGCGCCAGTTACTGGAACGAGTTACTGGCGCCAGTTACTGGAACGAGTTACAGGTGCCAGTTACTGGAGCGAGTTACTGGCGCCAGTGACTGGAACGAGTTACAGGTGCCAGTTACTGGAGCGAGTTACTGGCGCCAGTTACTGGAGCGAGTTACTGGCGCCAGTTACTGGAGCCAGTTACTTGCGCCCGTTACTGGAGCAAGTTACTGGCGCCAGTTACTGGAACTTGTTACTGGCGCCAGTGACTGGAACGAGTTACAGGTGCCAGTTACTGGAGCGAGTTACTGGCGCCAGTTACTGGAGCGAGTTACTGGCGCCAGTTACTGGAGCCAGTTACTTGCGCCCGTTACTGGAGCAAGTTACTGGCGGTTACGCGAGTTACTTGCGCCAGTTACTGGAACGAGTTACTGGCGCCAGTTACTGGAGCGAGTTGCTGGTGCCAGTTACTGGAGCAAGTTACTGGCGCCAGTTACTGGTGCCAGTTCATGGTGCGAGTTTCTTGCGCCAGTTACTGGGGCCAGTTACTGGAGCGAGTTACTGGTGCCAGTTCATGGTGCGAGTTACTTGCGCCAGTTACTGGAACGAGTTACTGGCGCCAGTTACTAGAGCGAGTTGCTGGTGCCAGTTACCGGAGCTAGTTACTGGCGCCAGTTACTGGAACGAGTTACTGGAGCCAGTTAATGGAACGAGTTGCAGGCGCCAGTTACAAGTTACTGGGGCCAGTTACTGGAGCAAGTTACTGGCGCCAGTTACTGGAGAGAGTTACTGGCGCCAGTTACTGGAGCGAGTTACTGGCGCCAGTTACTGGAGCGAGTTACTGGCGCCAGTTACTGGTGCCAGTTCATGGTGCGAGTTACTTGCGCCAGTTACTGGAACGAGTTACTGGCGCCAGTTACTGGAACGAGTTACAGGTGCCAGTTACTGGAGCGAGTTACTGGCGCCAGTGACTGGAACGAGTTACAGGTGCCAGTTACTGGAGCGAGTTACTGGCGCCAGTTACTGGAGCGAGTTACTGGCGCCAGTTACTGGAGCCAGTTACTTGCGCCCGTTACTGGAGCAAGTTACTGGCGCCAGTTACTGGAACTTGTTACTGGCGCCAGTGACTGGAACGAGTTACAGGTGCCAGTTACTGGAGCGAGTTACTGGCGCCAGTTACTGGAGCGAGTTACTGGCGCCAGTTACTGGAGCCAGTTACTTGCGCCCGTTACTGGAGCAAGTTACTGGCGGTTACTGGAGCGAGTTGCTGGTGCCAGTTACAGGCGCCAGTTGCTGTCGCCAGTTACTGGAGCGAGTTACTGGTGCCAGTTCATGGTGCGAGTTACTTGCGCCCGTTACTGGAGCGAGTTACTGGCGCCAGTTACTGGAACGAGTTACTGGCACCAGTTACTGGAGCGAGTTGCTGGCGCCAGTTACTAGAGCGAGTTACTGTCGCCAGTTACTGGAGAGAGTTACTGGCGCCAGTTACTGGAGCGAGTTACTGGCGCCAGTTACTGGAGCGAGTTACTGGCGCCAGTTACTGGTGCCAGTTCATGGTGCGAGTTACTTGCGCCAGTTACTGGAACGAGTTACTGGCGCCAGTTACTGGAACGAGTTACAGGTGCCAGTTACTGGAGCGAGTTACTGGCGCCAGTGACTGGAACGAGTTACAGGTGCCAGTTACTGGAGCGAGTTACTGGCGCCAGTTACTGGAGCGAGTTACTGGCGCCAGTTACTGGAGCCAGTTACTTGCGCCCGTTACTGGAGCAAGTTACTGGCGCCAGTTACTGGAACTTGTTACTGGCGCCAGTGACTGGAACGAGTTACAGGTGCCAGTTACTGGAGCGAGTTACTGGCGCCAGTTACTGGAGCGAGTTACTGGCGCCAGTTACTGGAGCCAGTTACTTGCGCCCGTTACTGGAGCAAGTTACTGGCGGTTACGCGAGTTACTTGCGCCAGTTACTGGAACGAGTTACTGGCGCCAGTTACTGGAGCGAGTTGCTGGTGCCAGTTACTGGAGCAAGTTACTGGCGCCAGTTACTGGTGCCAGTTCATGGTGCGAGTTTCTTGCGCCAGTTACTGGGGCCAGTTACTGGAGCGAGTTACTGGTGCCAGTTCATGGTGCGAGTTACTTGCGCCAGTTACTGGAACGAGTTACTGGCGCCAGTTACTAGAGCGAGTTGCTGGTGCCAGTTACCGGAGCTAGTTACTGGCGCCAGTTACTGGAACGAGTTACTGGAGCCAGTTAATGGAACGAGTTGCAGGCGCCAGTTACGAGTTACTGGGGCCAGTTACTGGAGCAAGTTACTGGCGCCAGTTACTGGAGCAAGTTACTATTTGCCTATTTGGCACAGCCGTGAGGCACACGGTACCTACTTTTGTGTTCTTCCTTTTCCATTGTCTCGTAATTTTCATTGTAATTGTGTGCCGAAGGCGTGTCAAATAAACCTATTTTCTTTCTTTCTTACTGGCACCAGTTACTGGAGCGAGTTGCTGGCGCCAGTTACTAGAGCGAGTTTCTGGCGCTAGTTACTGGAGCGAGTTACTGGTGCCAGTTACTGGTGCCAGTTACTGGGGCCAGTTACTTGCGCCCGTTACTGGAGCAAGTTACTATTTGCCTATTTGGCACAGCCGCGAGGCACACGGTACCTACTTTTATGTTCTTCCTTTTCCATTGTCTTGTAATTTTCATTGTAATTGTGTGCCGGAGGCGTGTTAAATATTTTCTTTCTTTCTTTCTTTCTTACTGGCACCAGTTACTGGAGCAAGTTACTGGGGCCAGTTACTGGAGCGAGTTGCTGGTGCCAGTTACTGGAGCGAGTTACTGGTGCCAGTTACTGGAGCGAGTTACTGGCGCCAGTTACTGGAGCAAGTTTTGGCGCCAGTTACTGGAGCGAGTTACTGGAGCAAGATACTGGCGCCAGTTCCTGGTGCGAGTTGCTGGTGCCAGTTACAGGCGCCAGTTACTGGAGCGAGTTACTGGCGCCAGTTCTAGTGCGAGTTACTGGCGCCAGTTCTAGTGCAAGTTAGTGGCGCCAGTTCTAGTACGAGTTACTGGCGCCAGTTCTAGTACGAGTTACTGGCGCCAGTTACTGGAGCGAGTTACAGGCGTCAGTTATTGGAGCGAGTTACTGGCGACAGTTCTAGTGCGAGTTACTGCCGCCAGTTCTAGTGCAAGTTACTGGCGCCAGTTCTAGTACGAGTTACTGGCGCCAGTTCTAGTACGAGTTACAGGCGGCAGTTCCTGGAACGAGTTACTGGCGCCAGTTACTGGCTAGAGCCAGTAATTGGGCAGTAACCGAAGTCACTGTAACAAAAGTGCAATGATAGAATGTTTGTAAGCTCTGATTTCACAAACCAAAAAAAAACAAACTAAACAGGTGCGCATACGTCATAATACGGCCGCTAGCCGTTTAAGCGCACCTATATCACCCATAATAAGGAATGAAAATAAGACCGAGCGAAGTGATGCCACGGGCAGAAGCAAGTCGTTAAATAATTCATATTCAAGCTCCTTACACAATAACGAGCAATACATAACGTATTATATCCAAGGTCGTATAAACATAAAGCCAAGGTTGAATTGTTCTCACGATTTTCCTAATTGCAGTTTCTGAGTAATTGTAGCAAAACATACAGACGTTTGCGATGTCAGTGCATTATGTCAGAACTAGATATAAGACCTTGGAGGAAAAAAATGAGCGAGTATATTGTAAACCATTTCCAGAAGAGTAAGTATGGAGTTTCTTGCCCATTCTTCTCTATACAAACCTACCCTTGCGAATGGGTGTAGAATCAATCCCATCCCATCCCATTTCCTTTAATTGTAATATTCGACGTTCAAAAGTGCTTCTTGAAATAAACGATTTGACTTTGCCTTGACGTACAAACGTTACGTTGTTCCACGAAGCGCGTCGTTCGCGAGTAGCCTGTTAAAAAGGAAATGCTGTTGGTCTTTACCTCGCGGGCAGCGAGTAATGGGCAACTGGCTGTCCGACCATAGACCATGCCCGGGTCGACGGCGCGTTATTTTCCACGCGCGTCTCAAAGATTGTCAGCAAAAATGACAGAGCCCCCCTCTAGAGGGCCAAAGCCTGCCGGGGTCGCGGGACTTACGAATTACCGTGACCCCGGCGCGTAAAGGGCTATTGAAGGACACCGTGGATTTTAGTCAGTACGAGTCTGACAGTCCCTCCCGCTCTGCCCTGGGTGAGAAGACTCGTTTGATGATTTAACCACGCTAAAAAAAACGTACAGAAATAAGTCTCCGATAACTTACGACTTTGGTATCCATTGACGCGTGCCTGTGTACGTACCTCTATGGATTTGTATTGCGATAGTCTCCTGAATACCAAAGTCGTAAGTCGTCGCCTTAATGTACGTAGGGGCTAACTTGACGGCACGGTTGGCGTAGTGTTTTTGCGATCGACTGCTGCACAGCGTGTTGCAGGTTCGATCTCTTCACGAATCAAATATTTGTATGACCTACAAGTAGTTGTTCCGGGTCCGAGTGTTTGTGATCTGTTGCTATGTAACCAGAACACAGGAATAAATCTTAGTGTGGGGCAAAGTTTATTAAAAAAAAAATTGCTTTGAAATGTTCTCGAACAATATAATTACTCACATAATTTTTCAACACTGTTTTTGAACAGGCATGCATCGCGAATCGATTTCTCTGATCTTCAAAGTTAGTTTAAAATATTAATAAATAAAAAAAAATATTTATTGATTATTCTGCAAACAATTTTAGCAATGAAACGGAATCGTTAGTCAATAACGATTTGATGCACTTTTAAAACAAAACATGACCCCGCGTCCTAACTATAACAATCATCTCACGCCGAACACTTGGACATCCGTTAAAAATTCGGAGAGCTTTTAGTCACGTCCTAGTTAAAGAGAACATCACGGGAAAACACGACACTTGCATTAATTATGTTCCACGGACCATGCTGCATCTTTCATGTTGTGTGTTTATCGTGGTTTCTTTGCGCTAAAAAAATGTTTTTTCTTTTTCAAACCCGAGGCCTTAGCACAGGATTACTGTATTTTATTTATAGAGTAATTGAAGTATTTAAATCGTAATTGTATAAAACAAGAAAAAAACGCCTGTGATGTACCAACTAATGAGGAATTAATTTATTTCATCAAATTAAAGTTAAAGTTTGAGTTTACTTTACGTCTCAAAAACTGAAAAAGTCATGTTAAGGTTTACATTAAGTTATAAGTAGAATGGTATTCAATATCCTTACTAATTTTCAACCACCATGTCACATAATTATGTCTTTATTACCTTTAAACCACCGACTTGTTTGCGACGTTCGCGTAATCGCGCGATCAATCGCTTTGGTTAGAACCTTGCCCGACAACACACATTTAGTCAAACAGACAACAAACAAGCGTAGTATATTTTATTGTTACAACAGTATTGTCAATATTTGTAAACTGTTACCAAATTGTTTACTCATTGCAAATCGTTTGTGGTAGGTATTGTTTCAAGTTGCTTTAGTATAGTATTTTCTATATTTTTCGTGGGAGAAAACCCTCCGTTTTTTGATTATGTTTATATCATGTATGCTCCTACCCATACTGTCAGACTTGTAGGTACTGACTAAAATCCACGGTGATCCTTCAATAGCCCTTTACGTTTCAGAGTTTCTGGTAGACAAAATGGGACAGCTGTCAGAATAGGACCGCTGTCATCATGGGACCGCTTTCAGAATGGGATCCCTGACACCATGGGACCACTGACACAAAGGGACCGCTGGACCGCTTGGTACATAGATATTTTATAAGCTCCATTAACACATAGGACGGCTGCTGGCAACATACCAATATTTAAGTTATGTTAATTTTATAGAAATATAATTGCGAAAAATACTCGAAGGACATGGATCGAGTCCGATTTTGATAAAGCTAAGACTTTTCAGGTGGTTATACCTATTTGGAGCAGTGGTAGCCCAGTGGAATTGGCCTCAACTTACGAATTGTAGGTCGTGGGTTCGAATCCCGCCAGGCGCATTACTTTGTATAATTTATTTCATCTCCACTGCTCTTAAACGGTGAAGGAAAACATCGTGAGAAAACCGGCATGCTAAAACCAAAAATTCGAAGTCATGTTACATTTACCGACCCGCAATGGGCCCGCAATGGGCCCGCGTGGTGGATTATGGCTCACTGCCTCTAACAGAAAAAGCCTGTGTCCTTTATAGGCTGATGACGACAATACCTATTTGCTTATTGTGTAGGTACCTCTGTAGGTTTATTATACGTATACATTTAACACTTTCAGCTGAGCATCTGGGTATTCAAATGTTTGTTGCGCGGCGCACTATTTTCTGAATGTATGCTTAATTAGAATGTATGTGTGCGAGTAGCCTTATAAAGTGCACAAAAAACTATCCTGGAGTGGCGCTAGCAGTCCCAAAATTTAAAGTGATACGACGCGATGACATAGCTTTTTTTTTTTTCAGGGTGGCAAAATTGTCAAATGAGTCCTCCCTGAGACTCTTACGTTACGTTCCGGGGCCGCGGTATCCTGGATTAAGAAAACATCCGCGGTCCAGCAGGCATTTGGCCCCGTCGGTGACGCGTGAAACACGACGCGCCACCGACCCGGGCTTGGTCCTTGGTCGGACGGCGAGCTTACCCATTACCCGTCGCTGTGCCCTGTGCTATTCAGAGGGACACGCGTTGGAGCATCCACCCGACAGGCTATTCGCATACGGGCAAAGAGACCCCTTAGGCACACAGTGCCTAAAAGAGTTTTTGCCCGCATCCCAGGGTGCACCGGCCCGAAAAACTGGTCTTCCCCCCGGACGTATCCGAAGGGGAACTCCAGTCCACGGGCGCACGTGGAGGTTTCCTGTCTTAGCACCCCGCGATGACGTAGCTTGAAGGAATTTGTACAAGCCTCAGCCGTTTACACACGTTCTTTGAAGAAAGACATATTTTTTACTGACGATCAAATTTTACGTATTATAACGTTGCTCAGCTGAAAGTGTTAACTAATAATATTTCTAACTCACGCACATGTCACTCATAATACTTAAGTAGGTACTAAGTTACCTTACGTGGCTTCGTGACCAAGTTAGGTATGAAATCAGCAATTATACAATTAAAAAAAATTATGTACTTGTTTCTATGTTCGTTTGTAGGTTCGAGCTATCGGAAGGTAATTTTTGCCTAGATATCAATTATTCAGTGTCCCACATCTGGGCTAATAAAGCTTTTTTATCGTGGTAAAATCATCAAACGAGTCCTCCCACCCAGGGCAGAGCGGGAGGGACTGTCAGACTCGTACTGACTAAAATCCACGGTGTCCTTCAATATTGCTTTACGTTCCGGGGTTACGGTAATTCGTGAGTCCCGCGACCCCGGCAGGCTTTGGACCTCCAGAGGGGGTCCCCGTCATTTTGCTGACACTCCTTAAGGCGCGCGTGGAACGCAACGCGCCGTCGACCCGGGCATGGTCTATGGTCGGACAGCGAGTTGCCCATTACTCGCTGCCCGCATGCACATGACAAGGCGGTGCTCTGCCCAAGCGGGGCAGTCCTGCACCCTATGCTCCACCGTGTCCTCCGGACGATCCTCGCGTGAATCGAACCCGCGACACGCTGCGCAGCGGTCTCATCGCTGAGCCACTGCGCTTTTTTCTAGCCAAAAAACGTCTTATAACCGATAAAAAATCAAAAGATAATAGCAAAAAATTGCGTCAATCAGTAACTCTAAACCATGGCATTAGGTACCTAATATAAGAAGGTCGTCTCCACATAAGACCATGTTATATAAGGCTGATTGCCATAAAACAAGTATAACTCTTGTTACACAAAATATTTTCTCCCTCTCGGTTGGGGAAACAACTATAAGGAAACAACAAATTATATAAAAACTGGTTTATTATTATACATAATAAATTTGATGTGACATTTATTGTTTAGTAGTTATGACAAGTAGGTCGAGAAAATTAAATTAAGATCTTAGTTTTAACTAAAGGTGGCTAGCCAGTTTATACTTTAACGGAAAGAGCTATGGGCGTGGGGAGTTGGAGATAAACCTGCCGAGTACTGTTCCGAGAAAAAGTTAAAAGTTAAATTATATCCAAACTAGAACGTTCCATTTAAATTCAAATTAAAATTAACAAATGGGCGCCAGGGACTGGGAGAGTCCCGGATCCTGAAGCTGAAGATGTTCACCCTACATCCGGGTGAATGAAGAACTAGCCCAAGATCCTCAATTTGAAAATCGGTGGAACACCGACATCCAGACCCGGTATAATATAGACCGGTTTACAGGCTCCGGTTTACAACGGGAGCCGGATTAAAATATAAAAAAAATAAGGAGTAAAAAAAAGGGAGTTAAAAAAAAACCGTCTCGCACGGCGCGACCGCCTGCGGGCTTCGCAACCGTGCCGCTCGCTGTGCCGCTGGCTCCGCAGGTGGCTTCAGGCGAGCCCGAGCAACGGGTCCCGCGTCCAGGCCCCAACGGCCTGCTGGATCCTGGCGGCGGGACGAGCTTCTCAAGCTGCCTTCCTGTAATTTGCCATACGGAGACCCAATAATATAGGTGGAACCAAATTGCTTTCCTCAACGGGACCGAAAGGGGAAATCAATTAGCCTGAGCCTGTAATGGACATCAGGTTCTCCATTCAAATACCGCTCCGGCGTGGCATCCGCCACGTCACCACGGGGTCCACGAATAACCTATAAATTAACACTGTGGTAGACACCGAGAAAACACCTACGGCCTATCTTTAGTAAATAGCGATGTTTAATACTCACAGTTCACTCTGAAAGAAGACTCGTCGGCGGCGGCTGCGGTGGAATGCTATGATGGAATGCTGTGGCCGTTGGTCACGGGTCGGCGCCACAAAGTCCCGCAATTAAGAATCCTGCAATAAGTTTTCACGAATCACGACTATATTCTCTCAACAACCGGGGAAGTGCTCACCGAACAACCTCAGACACCGTTACAATAAAAGAACTCACCTTCGCCAAAAAGTAAATAAGTTTGATGCTGACTGGAAGCCGGCTCGGGCAGAATGTGACGACTAACCATCACTGGCGCGTCGGCCGGAAATCAAGGCAGAATTCGGGTGCCCAAGAAATTCACTTTCCCCAAGTCCAGGGAGAATCCTTCTTGGTTACCAATTACAAACACTCCAAGGAAAACACTCAATTCCTCAAAAATACACCAAACTCACAAAAAACTGTCCAACGTCACGTGTTTAAGCCTAAAGCCATTTCACTAAATTAAATCCATACGATTTCGTGGTCTAATTTATAATTCCTCGTAATTAACAATAACAATTACCCCTGAATATTAATTAGGCAAAATTGACATTTTTCTGTGACAACATTCTGTCACAGACAATTCACGCAAAAACTTCACAGATAATAAATGTTTCGCGGCCTTAGAATGTTCGAGAAAAAAGTCCATATTGAAAAAACTAAATCACTTCCGTTTACGGATATTTCATTTTATTAATATTTTTTATTTCCGTTATCTTAGAATTATTTAGGTTTGCTAAATCAGGTATTTTATATTTTCTATGATTTGCAAACTATTAGTTAAAAATATCGATTATTTTATAATCGTTAATCAGCGAATCGCCAGATGGCGCCTTGAACTGTCATAATTGACGTCTGATGTAATGTCAAGTGAAAAGTAAACAAGTAAACTTTTGTTTTGATTTAATTAATGTTGTAAAACTGTTTAAAAGGTTTAATATAAAAGTGAATTGTTGTGAAAAAGTGATAACCTAAGAAACTCCGTAATGGACTCCCTATATATTGTCAGGAAAACAGCCAGGTACAAAAAAACAACGTAACAGTACCTCCCCAACCACCAGAGATTTGACCCACTAGGGCAAATCTCGACGCTGGCCCTCCAGCGTTGAAGCAGACTCCAAAGGGCCTAACACGCCTACAAAAATCCACAACGTCCAAGCCTGAAACGAGGAATGGAGAACGAACCGAAGAGAAAAAATGTTATGGAAGCTGGTGTACGATTGTTTACAAAAATTTCTCCTGGAGCGAGTCTAATCCATTTACGAACATGTAAAAGACAAGCTCCAAAGGGATTAAACAAAATTTTGAAAATAACTCCCGACGAACTATCCCAGTCTGACTTACTATATCTATGTAAGACAGACCTACCTACTCTATCGTACACCACCATTCACATCTTAAACTAATGGACTACCAACAGTAATGCTGGCTGGTATCCAAATAATAAACTGGAAAAAATTAAATTCTACAAACGAATGAAAATTGGCTAACCGTCTTCCCAAAATGGAAAGTAACGGTTTTCGCCCCTAATATAAAAAATACCATCTTAAACGTATTCCATCAATGCAGCCTACACGCCCGCCATTATGGCCTCCAATCTCAGGACTATCATTTTGCTGCCTTACCAGCAATCCGGAGTTTTAGACTCCCAACAGGGTTGTTAAACATGCAACAACCACTCCCAAATATGGTTAACAAACGTGGACACAGTAGAAACCTGTGTACCACTACAAACCGTAAAAACAGTGGAAAATACTTAAATCCAACTGTAATATAGCGCCGTGGAAATAAAATCCCACAAAGCTAAAATAAAAACCAGCAACCTCAAGGCATATACAGCCCTCAATGGTTACTGCGACCAACTACGACATGCAAAAAGTAAAATATTTATTTTAAATAGGAATTAAATTAAAAAAAAAGAATTAATCATGGCCACATGGTGGTTTCATATCCTTAATATGCCATGTGCCCAGATTTTTGCCGGAACTACAGCCTTCCAATTCATACACTAAGGGTGAAAGTTTTTTCCTAATAATACATTTTTCGTACTTAGGTGCTAATTTGGCCATAAAGAATTTGGAGGCGTCACTCTGGGGATAAGTTTTCTTCCACACAGTGTCGCCTACCTCAAACTCCGCCTGCCTCCTACTTTTATTATAATAACGAGCACTACGAGTATGTGATTTTATGAGCGCTTCCTTTACTTTATCGCAGATACCACGTAACGTTCCTAGCTGGTCTGCATATGAACTGCGCGGAGAGCAAGCTAGAGTGAGCTGTCCAACGGTATCATTGCCGAAGACATCACCACTACTAACTGCTTCTCTGCCATGTACTAGAAAGAACGGGGTGAAACGAGTAACTTCATTCGTGGAGGTGTTCATAGCAAATTGGATCTTGGAAATGTTTACGTCCCAAGATCGATGATCATCCTCCACGAGTATTGATACCGCGGTCATTATGGTACGGTTATAGCGTTCAACGGTGTTCACGCTTGGGCAATAACGAGGTGTGAAGTGAACTTGAGGTATTTTGTACCTCTGTAGTAGTGATCGAATCTCGTTGCCCGTGAATTGCGTCCCGTTGTCTGCTATCACCGTACGGGGTATACCGTGTACCAGGAAAACGCCGTCTTCTAGTTTCTGTGCTATAGCCTTACCAACAGCTCTACGTAAAGGAAACAGCAGACAATACTTCGTGAAACAGCACACGACAACAAACAGATACGTGAATCCCGCTCTTGACCGTGGTAACGGACCTACTAAGTCGATGCTTATAGTTTCGAAAGGTTTGGAACAGTCTTTCGCATCGCCTAAGAGACCGGAAGGAGGCTGTTGTGAGTGTTTGTATGCTGCGCATTTATCACATTTACCGACGTAGCTAACCACATCTTTGTACATGTTTGGCCAGTAGTATCGGAGAGCGAGTCTTTTATAAGTTTTAAACACTCCAAAGTGTGGTGCTAATTCGCCACTGTGGTGACTCCTAAGCAGTTCTTCACGATTGCTCTCCGGTACTACCTGCTTCCAATCATTGTCGCTAGCTACACCGAATTTATTTTTAGAATAGCGGTAAAGTTTATCCCCTTTAATAATATAGTTAGGGCACGACCTAGGTGTACTGACGCATTTATCCCACACCCCCTTAAACCAAGTGTCAGTGTCGGACGCTTTAATTTCCAGCACCGGAACGCCACGCGATAAGGCATCTGGAACCACATTGTCCTTACCTTTGCGGTGCTCAATGGTAAAATTGTAAGGTGATAACCGACAACCCCAACGGGCCAACCGCCCAGATGGATTGGTTAAATTAAAGAACCATTTTAAACTTGAGTGGTCGGTTACCACTTTAAATTCAGGACCGCCTTCAACGTAAGGACGAAAGTGTTCTACGGCGAAGACCACCGCTAGTGCCTCACGCTCCGTCGCTGAATAATTGCGTTCCGCCGGATTAAGCGAACGACTGCAGTAGGCGATTGGGTGCTCCTCCCCATTAACAACCTGAGTCAGAGTGCCCGCTATCCCAAAACTGGATGCGTCACAATGAATCTCAAAAGGTTGAGAGAAATCTGGGCAAGCTAATACTGGAGCTGACACCAATGCCTCTTTCAAGGTTGAGAACGCGGATTCGGTCTCAGCCGTCCACTTGAAAGGCGGCGCCTTTTTGCTAGTACTGGTTAGCGCATTCAAAGGGGCCGCTATGGAGCTAAAGTTTTTAATAAAACGTCTATAATATGAGGCCGTTCCAAGAAACATTTTCACTTGCTTACGTGTTGTAGGAGTTGGAAAATCGACAATTGACTGAATTTTCGACGGATCAGTGTGTAAGCCTCGCTCGTCTACTATGTAGCCCAGATATTTAAGTTCGCGTCGAAAGAAACAGCACTTAGGTAAATTAATTGTCAAATTAGCCTGCGTTAACTTATCTAAAACCCGTTTTAGAAGCAAAGTGTGCTCCTCGAAGGTTGATGAGCAAATAATTAAGTCATCCAAATATACGAAGACCTTATTTTCGAACTCCGGACCGAAAAGTCTGTCCATTAATCGCTGTTGGGTGGCTGGGGCTCCAGTCAACCCAAAGCACATAACTTTAAACTGGAACAAACCTCGACCGGGGACTGTGAACGCGGTTTTTTCTTTGGACGAAACAGAGTCCAGTTCTATTTGCCAAAAGGCCGATTTTAGGTCAATGGACGAAAGATAACGCGCGTCACGCAACTGGTCTAAGATGCGAGAGATGTAGGGTAGTGGATACGCGTCATGCTTACTGACCGCATTCAGTTTTCGGCTGTCCAAGCAAAATCTCCATTCTCCGTTTTGTTTTGGAGCCAACAGAACCGGATTATTCCACGCGCTGTTGCTAGGTTCCACCACTCCCATCTCTAACATCTCATCCAGCTGACGGTTGAGTTCCTTGAGGCGTTCAGGCGACAAAGGGTAATAACGCTGTTTAATAGGAGGAACATCTCCCGTGTCTATTTTATGGCGCAGCAGATGGGTACGACCTAATCCTTTTACCTCAAAGGAGACCTTTTCAAAATCTTTAATTATTAACTCCGCTTCAATCTTTTGATCCGGTGTTAACTCATCAAACGGCTGTAGATGCCTAACCTCCGAGACGCAAGAATGACCTCTTTTACGTTTAAAATATTGAAATGGTAAAGTATTAAAAATTTTTGGTGCCAAATTAAAGGCCTTCCAAAAATCAACACCTAAAATTAACGGTGTGGTAATATCTGGAATAATATAAAATTTAATCACCTTAGTTACTCCCATGAGAGATACTGGTAAAAATAAATAACCCTCCACGGATGCTCGCGAATCATTGGCAGTTACTATGCTGCCCAACTGTTTATCGGCGTGCACAGTTGCACCAGCCCTTATAAAGTGCTGACCAACATCGGAACCCAACACCGAAATGCAAGAACCCGAGTCGAGTAATCCGTAATACTGCTCATCGTATATAGATATAGTTAAATGTGGACGACTATCGTCCGAAGTCTTATAATGTACTGTATTCACCCTTAATGTACTAAAAAATAATTTTAAAAATTTTAAATGATTGTCCCAATCGGACTTATCAAAATTTTTGCTGTAGTTCCGGACATTTAGTTTTTTGAAGTGCAGGTTGGACAGGACTGAACCTCCTTCTGCTTTTTATTGCACGTAGGGCACGACGGTGCACGTACGCCCTTCTTGCCGCAACGGTAACACACGATTTCCTTTGATTTACAATTCGATAACGAGTGCCCCTTAACCCCACAACGAACACAAAACAACGAACCCGAATCAGTCTGCACGGCTTCAATCCTTGAACCCTTCGGGGATTGGTAGGCTAAGTCTGCTGCGACGAAGGAAGACGTTGGTTTGGGCGGCTCATGGAACTGAGCCTTGCTGTGGAAGCCCGACTCTAGTTGCCTGCACTTCTCCTTCAGCTCGCCGAGCGTGTTAATGGTGAACAAACACAACCCCGAAGTGTATTCTGGTCTCAAGTTGTACTTAATCCGTGCCAACCGATCGTGCTCTGGAACCCTATAAGAAAGCCTGTTGAACATGTTCTCCATGACTGCTATAAAGATACAAGACTGCTCCGTCGACCCCTGTGTTCTGTTTGAGATTTCCGACATGAGACGCATGTCGTAATCAGGTGGAGCGAAATCTGCAAGTAACTGCTTTTTCAGTTCCGGCCAATCACCAACCAACGCTTTAATTCCACGGTACCACAACAAGGCTCCATCTGAGAAAATGTCCAGAGCTGATTGATGTAGGGAAGACTCGTCGATACCTCTGGCCTCGCAGAGCTCCTCTAGACGCTCAATGAACGCTTTCACGCAACCTGTCCCGTTAAATTTAACACCTAGGCTTTTTACAGTGTCCTTTTTGCAGGAAATGATGACGTCCTTCGTCTGCAAATTAGACACTACCTCCGGTGCCTCCTCAGCGGAAGTAAAAGATTGGTGGAAGCTCGCGTTGACCGAATCAATTCTTGCTAAGAAACTGCTAAGTCGCTTATCAACGGCTGCGTAATCGGCTTCAAGCTCAGTTGGAGAAGATATCCTACCCAAACGATGAAATAGATGGAAAGCCAAAGCCCTGGCGCGGTTAAATTTTTTAAAATTGCTGGGGTACTTATCCAGAACTTCACCAATTTCTGGCAATTTGGCCTTAATTATCTTTAATTCTGACTCTGGATCTCTATCCGTTTCCACGATTTCATCGGAACTAACCAATTTACTAAGTTCTCTAATTTGCACACGTAGTTCCTCTACGGTTGTGGCAGGTTTAGCGTCCCGGATCAGTACTTCATACATGAGCTCATCTTTCCGAAGCAAATTAAATTTAATAGGGCGTTCCATATTTGAAATTTTAAAAAAACTGAATCTAAGATAAACTGGCCGTCACAATTTACAAATTCCAACAAAGTGTAAACATTAACTATAATAAAATAAACAGTTACATTAATAGCAATCTTATAGATAACACGATATTAGGGTTCTTATTTATTTTTTTTTTTAAAAGACAAAAGTCTTGGTACAATATATTGGGGCACGTGTAAAAAAATAGAATTGTATAACGCAGCAAGAAGTAAAAAAATAAAAAGTAAATAATTGTAAAATGTAAAAGGTAAAATTGTATAAGACAGCACAAACATAAACAGGCAAAGGATTCTGCAAGACGGTTTTTCCTTAAAATTAAAATAAATGGAAGGTTCCAGAAACAGTACTCCGGTTTATAAGGTACAGCCAGAGACGTAACCTCTATCTCCAACTAATACACACGTTGGTCGCCACTGTTACACAAAATATTTTCTCCCTCTCGGTTGGGGAAACAACTATAAGGAAACAACAAATTATATAAAAACTGGTTTATTATTATACATAATAAATTTGATGTGACATTTATTGTTTAGTAGTTATGACAAGTAGGTCGAGAAAATTAAATTAAGATCTTAGTTTTAACTAAAGGTGGCTAGCCAGTTTATACTTTAACGGAAAGAGCTATGGGCGTGGGGAGTTGGAGATAAACCTGCCGAGTACTGTTCCGAGAAAAAGTTAAAAGTTAAATTATATCCAAACTAGAACGTTCCATTTAAATTCAAATTAAAATTAACAAATGGGCGCCAGGGACTGGGAGAGTCCCGGATCCTGAAGCTGAAGATGTTCACCCTACATCCGGGTGAATGAAGAACTAGCCCAAGATCCTCAATTTGAAAATCGGTGGAACACCGACATCCAGACCCGGTATAATATAGACCGGTTTACAGGCTCCGGTTTACAACGGGAGCCGGATTAAAATATAAAAAAAATAAGGAGTAAAAAAAAGGGAGTTAAAAAAAAACCGTCTCGCACGGCGCGACCGCCTGCGGGCTTCGCAACCGTGCCGCTCGCTGTGCCGCTGGCTCCGCAGGTGGCTTCAGGCGAGCCCGAGCAACGGGTCCCGCGTCCAGGCCCCAACGGCCTGCTGGATCCTGGCGGCGGGACGAGCTTCTCAAGCTGCCTTCCTGTAATTTGCCATACGGAGACCCAATAATATAGGTGGAACCAAATTGCTTTCCTCAACGGGACCGAAAGGGGAAATCAATTAGCCTGAGCCTGTAATGGACATCAGGTTCTCCATTCAAATACCGCTCCGGCGTGGCATCCGCCACGTCACCACGGGGTCCACGAATAACCTATAAATTAACACTGTGGTAGACACCGAGAAAACACCTACGGCCTATCTTTAGTAAATAGCGATGTTTAATACTCACAGTTCACTCTGAAAGAAGACTCGTCGGCGGCGGCTGCGGTGGAATGCTATGATGGAATGCTGTGGCCGTTGGTCACGGGTCGGCGCCACAAAGTCCCGCAATTAAGAATCCTGCAATAAGTTTTCACGAATCACGACTATATTCTCTCAACAACCGGGGAAGTGCTCACCGAACAACCTCAGACACCGTTACAATAAAAGAACTCACCTTCGCCAAAAAGTAAATAAGTTTGATGCTGACTGGAAGCCGGCTCGGGCAGAATGTGACGACTAACCATCACTGGCGCGTCGGCCGGAAATCAAGGCAGAATTCGGGTGCCCAAGAAATTCACTTTCCCCAAGTCCAGGGAGAATCCTTCTTGGTTACCAATTACAAACACTCCAAGGAAAACACTCAATTCCTCAAAAATACACCAAACTCACAAAAAACTGTCCAACGTCACGTGTTTAAGCCTAAAGCCATTTCACTAAATTAAATCCATACGATTTCGTGGTCTAATTTATAATTCCTCGTAATTAACAATAACAATTACCCCTGAATATTAATTAGGCAAAATTGACATTTTTCTGTGACAACATTCTGTCACAGACAATTCACGCAAAAACTTCACAGATAATAAATGTTTCGCGGCCTTAGAATGTTCGAGAAAAAAGTCCATATTGAAAAAACTAAATCACTTCCGTTTACGGATATTTCATTTTATTAATATTTTTTATTTCCGTTATCTTAGAATTATTTAGGTTTGCTAAATCAGGTATTTTATATTTTCTATGATTTGCAAACTATTAGTTAAAAATATCGATTATTTTATAATCGTTAATCAGCGAATCGCCAGATGGCGCCTTGAACTGTCATAATTGACGTCTGATGTAATGTCAAGTGAAAAGTAAACAAGTAAACTTTTGTTTTGATTTAATTAATGTTGTAAAACTGTTTAAAAGGTTTAATATAAAAGTGAATTGTTGTGAAAAAGTGATAACCTAAGAAACTCCGTAATGGACTCCCTATATATTGTCAGGAAAACAGCCAGGTACAAAAAAACAACGTAACACTCTTAATAAGGTGATAAATACTCCTTTTGGATAAACCAACATTACGCCAATTACCTAAGTCGAGTGTGTAACTGAGACGGATTGGTAAATATAGCCATAATTAAAGATATACAAGGTTATTAACTGTTGGTCGCGGGACTCTCAAATTACCGCACCGGGGTACGTAAAGGGCTATTGAAGGACACCGTGGATTTTAGTCAGTACGAGTCTGACAGTCCCTCCCGCTCTGCCCTGGGTAGGAGGACTTATGTGATGATTTTACCACGTAAGAAAAAGGTAATTAACTGTTGGGTCACGGGGCTGCCTAAACATGGTACCTAGCTGTGTCCTGGAACGCAAAGGGCAACTGAAGGAACATGGCGGTTTGAGGGTACCGTACCCATAGGGTAAGGACCCTATTACTAAGACTACGCTGTCCGTCCGTTTTTCCGTCTGTCACCAGGCTGTATTTTATATGCTACTAGCTGTACTCTGCCCCGCTTCGCTGTGGCACAAAAAATTGTTTTAAAAAAAAAAAATAGATAAAAACCATCCTTGATGCGGATTATATATCGTGCTAAAATTTCAGCTCAATCGGTGTAGAACTTTTTGAGTTTTTGAAGCATACACAAACCAACATCACATTTTTATATATATGTATAAGATATGATGATGCTATTCTGTTTCCGCTACAACAATAAATTTTAAGGGGGTCCCATACGAAAGGCCACGGGACTTATGATTTACCGTGACCCCGGAACGTAAAGGGCTATTGAAAGACTCCGTGGATTTTAGTCAGTACCGCTCTGCCCTGGGTGGGAGGACTCATGTGATGATTTTACCACGTAAAAAAAGGGGTCCCATACAAACAACAAACATGATTTTTTGGCAGACACGGAATAAAGTCTACACTACCGTCATTCAGCTAAAAATATTCCAAAATGAACGTCACCTAAACTATAAACAGCATTACAAATGAACCTAAATATGAATGTTGTCACCACACTTAATGAACTAAATGGTCTTGATTAAACTGCGCATCATGGCGATGTCGGTTTCTTCTAATTATGGTTCTTAATTTAGCTTGTAGCATCTGGTTATTTACAGACTACATTATCATGTTTCATTAAGTGATTGAGCACTAATTTATTTATGAATCGCTTTTGATAGCTCGTGGCTAAATAATTAGAGCCGCACAGGCCGGGTAAGGCCGCGCTTATAAGGTAGGTCTGAGGATGGGTGACCATCTGTCGTAGCGAGTTTACTCCGTGCCTCGAAAAGCACGTAATGCCGTTGATCCCGGCTGTCATTTGTAGATCTTTGACAGTCGATACTGTTAGTCAGAATCTTGAAAGTCTGACAACCAGTCTTACCATGGGGTATCGTATTATACAGTTACTGGGTTGAGGAGGTCCGATAGGCAGTCGCTCCATGTAAAATACTGATATTCAGCTGCAACTGGTTCGACTGGAAGCCGACCACAATATAGTTGGGAAAAGGCAGGCAGATGATGACTTTTTATCAGCGGCTTCAAAATGACAGTGGGATCGTGTTCGAATGACGAATTTATACAAACAGCAGACTTCGGTTCCTGAACTGAAGTTTCTTTGACGCGGCGTTAGCGTCGATGATGTTTGATAGTAATTTTGAAAATTGGTTTTGACAAACTCTTTTACACCACAAAAAACACATTCCTTTTTTTTAAACTACATAGATGAGGCTTGTGTTTCTTACTTGACTGTCATTCAACTGTCAGTATGTACATCATATTCATATTGTATTAAAAAATTGAATACCACTTCCGCGGGCCTTCTTTCGTGACGTGCACTCTTGTTCGAATTTCAAAAGTGACGTTTAGACAATTTCTTGTCTCATTTTGATTTATTTTGAAAACAAAATGAGTTTGATTGTGCCCTCACTTGGGTAATTTGAGCGGAGTAAGCCCTACTGTACTAAATAACAATACACTCACGATTATACAAATCTTTATCTATATCTTATCTCAGACTTTCTGCCATCTATAGGACGGTGAATTCCTGCAAAACAATGTTGAAAAACGCAATAAAGGTCGGCCATTTTTGCAAAACAGTTAATTTTAGAATCGTTTTTTTAAGTGAATTTTATGAAGTGGTTACGGGGTTTCTAGTGTAAAAAGATTATTGGATTCTATGTAAGAACAGGTAAATATTTAATGATAAACAAATGGATAACGCTTAGTTGTAATTTTGTAAATACATTAGCGATAATGTAATTTGAAAGTCAATATTATGATAGAGCAATTTCATTGTTATTTGTTTTTATTTTCATTATGTGATTTGTTAATTGTTTTATTAAAATTAGTTATTGGCTTTAAAACATTATGACAATTTATAGAATCACGTCAATTTTATTCTATCTTTATGTAAAAATGCGAAAAGTGACCAACTCAATGATTCACTCACTGACTCACATTGATAACGAAATGTCAGAAACTACAAGTGCTAGGAGTTTCAAAATTGATGCTCACTAAGGCGGGATTTTGCGATAATCGACCCCGAGGGGGTTGTATTTGGGGCTGATAGCTTTTCAAAACTTTCTACATGCACTAGAAGCTTAATTTTTTTTCTTGGTAATTTATTTTCAAGTGCTACGAGTTTTAAATTCTGCAAGAAGGTTCTTTCTAGGACGTAGGTGCTACTCAGGTCTTTGGGGCTGATAGTTAAGAGTCTCAAAGATTACAATTTGATTTGATTTTTTTAAAGGGATTCTTTTTATGACGTAAGTGCTAATAACTTAACTATAAAGTCACTGGCCAAAGCTAATGTGTAATATTTTCAAGAAAAAAAACACGATATTTAAAATTTGAAATAACTGACTATATTTCCAGATCATAAAACATCAGTAGCCACGAAAATTGAACTAGTTAATTCATACAACAAAGCAGTCCGAGAGAGATGATCTCCTAGCCGTCAAACCCGGGCAACGATACCACAAGATACCAGAACCCTGCAGTGAAGGCTGAGCGGTCCCACTGGTGATGGTAGACCTCACCAGGGCTGCAGCAACCAGACTAGTCGAAGTCCGTCACCAAACAGTTATTACTGCATTCCGTCAGTACGCAGGAAATCCAGTTCCCTTCTTGATGAGCTCGCTGGATCTCGTCTTATCCTTGCTTCTGATTGAGGACACCCATATAAAATGTATAAAAAGCGAGCTGGCACATCGGGCATCAAGGGACAGCTATATGAGACAAAACTAATCAGCCTAATATATTTCAGATTGAAACATCACGATTTTGTCACTAATTTCAATTTGTGTACAAACAGAGCTGACATAGGCGCCTTCGATGATATTTGTTTTAAAGCAAAAGTAACAGAATATAAAAAACCAGTCATTGTATTCATTCAAGCGAAACATAGAGAGAATGATAAACTTCTAACCTTCAATAGTAAAACTGAACTGGCTAAATATTTCAATAGTTATTTGGATATTAGAAAAGCTTTTGATCCAAACAGTAAAGATGTCATTTTTGGAGAAAAGTTTGATGATACTGAATGCTTCTTCGTTATGTATACAACAGCTAAAGACGATCCCAATAACAAAGTATATGAAGGTACTTTAGCTGATCAACTGAACGAACTTATTGGAACTGGAGGCAGTTGCACACAGCCGTCATATAGCGATGAAGATGTGGATTATTTATGTGAAATAGTGATGAAAGAAGAAGTAAGAACACTAGCGGAACAACTAGCTAAGTTTATTCGTGATGAGTCTGATAGCGAATTATCTATGAATAATGATCTCATGTTACGCTATCATGTCATTCTAGCACTCAACGTTTTACACGTTTCAGAAATCAAACGCGAAGGACATCGTGTAGCCAGCTTTAGAAAGGACTTTTTTACAACAAAAGATGAATTTCTTGTACTGATCAAAAACATTTTGTGCTTAGAAGTTCTCAAAAAGCGAAAGACAGAAGAGAAAGATTCACAAAGTTTAATGTTCTTATTTCTTCGTGACCCCTCTGATATAAAAATACTTAGTAAACTAATAGGTAATGTTCTGACATATAAAAACGGCAAGCTTGAAGTTATTAGCAAATCAATAACAAAGGATCTAAAACGAGAACTCGATAAAGCAAATGTCCCTGAGTGGACAGTCTATGAAGCAGCAGAAATGGCTGCCAAGGAGCATTTACTGTCTCTGAAGTTTAAAGTCCCGGCTTTATTTGGCAACAAAGATTTAGCGGTTAGAGGCAAACCCGAGAAAATAGAAAAGAGATTAGCCCACCTGACGTCAAAAATCATAGAAATAATAGAACAGTCGAAACCCAATAACATTATAACTATAGATGAGTCCCTAGAAAATGGATTTCTGCAGTTAAATGGAGGCATAGCTTCTGCAGTCGGTAACATACTAATTTTCGATGAAGCTGCTAAACTTTTGAAGTTTATAGACAGTGATGAATCACTGGAAAATCTTGCTAAAACTTGGTATAAAATATTGAATAACAAAATTAAAAACTTAAACGAATATAGATTGGAAGTTAAAGTTAAAAAGGTTCCAAAACTTTCATTCGAATGAGGTGAATACGATGTGAATTTAGTCAGGGATTTCTATGAAAAAATATTGTTTTACACTAACCAAGCCGATCAGAGGGGCGTAGAAAAAAATTTGAAAGAACAAATAGAAGATCAACCGTGCAAAGATGCAAACGACATTAGACTTCGATCTGATCTCATATTTCTAAAATATCATGATGAAATACAGAATTTGTGGATGACATCAAAAGTGGGATCATATCTTACAAAAACAAGTAAACTATATGAGAATGCTGTAACCAGTGCTTTGAATGACCTATTAATGGGTGTTTTAAAAACAATGGATAAGATGAAAAACAAAGATTTTACATTTAATGAAGATGCTGTTAAACGATTAGAGTTACATGGTGAAATTATAGGAACTGTTATTGCTACAGGGAGCTGTGTATTAACTGTTGCTAAACTGGGACAATTTCTTGCAAATAAAGATCATGTTGTGTTAGACTTGGAAGACGTCTTCAGACTACCTTTGAAGAGCAAGGACACTTTATTTAAAGAATTAGCAAATACAACTAAGGGGAAAATACTTATTCTCGTTTGTAATAACTTTCAAGATACTGCAAATTGTCGTGAAAAGCTTGAAAATGTCGCTAAATCTGTAGCTGGCAAGGAAATAATAGTTGTTACGAACAAAATATCAGTCGACATAATCACTGAATATTTTTCACAAGCAAAACTTAACGTTGACAGTACTGCTTTCAGAGACATGAATGTAGAATCTCAAAACAAGCTTTTAGCGACTACTAAACTAAAATTTCAAGGTGTTAGCACAAGTTTAGACACAATCGTGGACGATGAGACTGTAAAATTAATAGAAGAAGATGTATTGAATCAAATGATAAACAATGAAACTGTAGAGATTGGTAAACCGGTAATTTATGATGACTACATTAAAATAAAACCATTTTATATCGACAGAAGAGTGAGTCGTATAAAAGAGCAGGAAGAAGAATATGAAATCAAAGACCACGTATTAGACACATTGTATGATATGGCTGAGGATGTTGTGCATGTAAGAAATTTACCAAAATTCGGTAAGTCTACTTTGCTCAGTCACTTATCCCAAAAAACAAAGGACCTAGATCCTAAAATATGGATAGTGAGAGTAAACTTTTTGGAGCAACAAGAGATCCGGATTTTAGAGAAGTGGCAGGAGAGCAAAACAGTCATCAATACATTGGAGAGTTTAAAGTTCATGTGCTATGCTGCCCTCAGCGAAAATTACAAAGACTGTTTCAAAGACGGTGAAGTTTTAATTGAACTAGAAGAATTAACAGATGGAACTGTTTCCTTGAACAGATGTTCTGGTGGTAGTTCAATAGTATTTCAAGTGAAATTATTTTTACATTTTTACAATCATGGTAAATTGATATTTATTTTAGATGGTTTTGATAGGGTATGCCCGAGTTATGAGGATGAAGTATTTTCATTGCTAAAAGGTATTATTGATGGAATTCAGCAACGTAAAATCTGGATCACAAGCAGTTTTGATCTAGAAAACGAAAATATTTTAAAAGACAAGTTCGGACCGCCTTATTTCATTGAACCATTTTCTCTAACAGATGTTGATACATATTGTACAAAATTCTGGAAATCAAAGATCCGATATGAAGATCTGGATAGTAAACAATTAGAAAACGTCCATGATTTTGTAAATTTTGCAATGACGCAACTAGTAATTCCCAGTCCACGTAACGAAATGGACAGAGTATTTTTTAAATATTATTGTTTAAATTTTTTGAAATTTTTGGAAACGGAAGCTGTTAATGATTTAAATTTTTCTCATCATAAGATTAATAATTTAGTACAGTTACTGGAAAGAGAATTGTCATACTATCCTTTAGAATATTTCCAAGCAGAACCGTATCACTTAAAGAATTTATCTGAAAGTTTTTCTGATAAGATTTTAAATGTTAGCCAAAGATATTTTTTTGGTAGCAAATCATTGCATGAGTTATTTAATTGAAATTGATTTAGTTATCATTGATGCTTTCATTAAATTTTAAAGACGTTATTTTGTTAGTAATGTTCATAACAATATTGTACAGAAGATACATTTAAAATAAATAATATAAATACATTTGAAAGAATGTCGTTTTTGTTCCACAATGTCGCGTTTACAAGCAGCTCTGAATCTGGATTCACTTGTCGCGTTGTCTGTACTCGAAGTTGTTGACTCATATATCTACTTAGGACAAGTAGTCCAATTAGGTAGGTCCAACTTCGAGAAAGAGGTCAACCGCCGAATCCAACTCGGTTGGGCAGCGTTCGGGAAACTACGCAATGTCTTTTCGTCCGACATACCTCAGTGCCTCAAGACGAAAGTCTTCGACCAATGTGTGTTACCAGTGATGACGTACGGCACCGAAACGTGGTCTTTCACTATCGGCCTCATCTCAAAGCTCAAAGTCGCTCAACGAGCTATGGAGAGAGCTATGCTCGGTGTTTCTCTACGTGATCGAATCCGAAATGAGGAGATCCGTAGACGAACTAAAGTCACCGACATAGCCCACCGGATTAGCAAGCTGAAGTGGCAATGGGCAGGCCATATTGCTCGCAGAGCAGATGGCCGATGGGGTCGAAAAGTACTAGAGTGGAGACCAAGGACTAGCAAGCGCAGCGTAGGACGTCCACCAACCAGGTGGACAGACGACCTTATAAAGGTCGCCGGAAGACGCTGGATGCAGGTCGCTTCCAACCGGTATATGTGGAGATCTAAAGGGGAGGCCTATGTTCAGCAGTGGACGTCCTATGGCTGAGATGATGATGATGATGATGATGTTGTCTGTATTCACAATATGTATGTATATCGCTTGACAACACAATAATGATGACATAAAGGTGATCTGATGGAAAGTGGCCATAGGAACTCTAAAATGAAACAGCGTAACCTCATCTAATTGGGACTCGTTTTTAGGGTTCCGTACGTCTGAATACAAAAACGGAACCCTTATAGGATCACTCGTGTGTCTGTCCGTCCGTCGCTTACAGTCAATTATCTCCGAATCTATTAGACCGATTAAGTTGAAATTTGGTACACATATCAATTTCTGTGACCCAAACACAGAGGTGTGACGTGAGCAGATGAAATCTGTATATGGGGGGTCATTTTTGGGGGGAAGGGGAAAATTAAAAAAAAAATTCTGTAAACTGCATCGTGTGGCATATCAAATGAAAGGTCTTGTTGAGATCTTAAATGTATTTTTTTGTAATTTTAAAATAAATAGTTTCCAAGTTATTCAAGAAAATAGACGAAAATTGACCATTCCCCCCCCCTTATCTCCGAAACTACTGAACCTAAAATTTTGAAAAAAATACAGAAATTAGTTTTCTCCTTATAGATTATAGGAAAACCTATAAGAAGTCCATGATATTAAAATAACATGGTAAATCACTCAATATTGTACGTACCAACTTACATTTTTTTTTTAATACGTCATAAATCGTAAACCGCAATTTATCTTTCAAAGTTACAACCAACTTTTATATAATGTTACTTGCTGCTACGGAACCCTTTAAAGGCGAGTCCGACTCGCACTTGGCCGGTTTTTTTTAGACTTAGCAGCAATTTAATACAAGATCGAAATTATTTATTTGTTTTTCATCTGCCGATGTCGGAATAATTCAGTATGGATCCTTCGGGTTGGTGTTAGAGGGACTTCAGAGGACCATTCTATTCTTTCAATTGCCATTTGCGTTCCAGAGCCCCGGTAAACTTTTAAGACAGTACCGTGACCGTACCTACCAAAGATCTAATGAATGCAGTTTTACATTTTTACATTAATATTTTAACATTTTGTGTCCAAGGTTAAATTAGAAGGAAGTGTTTTTTTTTGAATATAATTAGCATGCACTTTAGATGTTGATTATAATCGAACTATTTAAATTAATGCTTGGAAAATGAGGTGAGCATTTGCAAAGTAATTAATGTTTATTCTTTGTTTGACATTTATTGAACATAAAATAGGTATCAAATATTATTGAATCAATAGTAGGGATGTTATGTATGTTTGTGACACTCTCGCAAAAATACACATATTAGGTATATTCATCGCGGGCGGCGAGTAATGGGCGACTCGCTGTCCGACCATGGCCCATGCCCGGATCGACGGTGCGTAGTGTTCCACGCGCGCCTCAAGGAGTGTCATAGTGACGGGGCCCCCTCTAGAGGGCCAAAGCCTGCCGGGGTCGCGAGACTATTGACGAGGCTATTGAAGGACACCTCCCGAACTGCCCTGGATGGGAGGACTCATTTGATGCTCACGCTAAAAAAAAAGGTACCTAAATTCATGTTTACCTGAATGACCTTTTATACCGGTATTTCGTTCTTGTGTGATAATTTTCAACTTATAAAGCTAGTCAAATTATTCATTAGGTGGTGTGGGCGCCTTCTAATATCTTGCTAATATTATAAGTACTTACAATCAAGGATTTTTGCGAAGATGATTTTTTTGTTTCATTGAAGTTAAGTATTGAATTGATGATAACATGGCGGAGGTTGCCAATACAGTAGGCGTTGCCAGACCTGCAGACAGATGGCTGAATAAAAACTTGCATTAATCAGGTACAAGCAAATAGTAGTCAGGTAGTAAAGCTTTTACCCACCGTGAATAGGGAAACGCCAGTAATAGAAGAGAACGCCAATAGCCATTTGTTAATGGCCGCTTGCAAATGACGTCCTGTTGACGCTTGCGCTACGTTAGTATTGTGTTAAGTTTGCCTAAAGAGATTATGTCCCCATTAAACCTCGCGTCCACGTCTTATAAACTGTTCCTCTACCTTTAACACACCTTGTGATTGTACAGACGCCAGCAGATCAACCTACCCCAATCTGTCAAATTTTACCAATTGAACATTAACCTACCACAATTGAGAGAAGGTTGAAAATCTATTAAAGACGACCCACTGACCAGAATTTGGACAGTTTGAAGTAGGTTGATGTGCTGGCGTACTTTTGTTTAATTATTATTTTTATGTTTATTGTCCTTTATTCATTTTTCAAAATATTATTTTACATTTTTAAATATTTTTACAAAAATATAAAAAAAAATTGTGGCCCACCAGCATCGGGAACAGGGTCCAAGCTGTCGGTGGATCGGGGCTCTGTAACGGAGTAAAAAAAAAGATTTGATTTGTGTGTGGGAATGTAAATATAAAGTAAGTGAAAATGTGTCTTCAAGCTCTCGGCTTTCAGCATTGAACTATTGGTTCAAGGACCTCTTGTTTTAAAAACCTATGGGAGGTTTATTTGAAATAAAACCAAAAAGTTTAACATGCGAATATAAACATTATATTGTTAATGTTACAACAAAGTTTAAAAACAAAGATTGAGTGGAATCCGACTGTCCAAGTAGGAACGAGGCAACGGGCCTATGGAATACGTCGCGCACTGACTCTAACTTCTGGCCAGATAACATAGGAAAAATATACTTACGGTACCGTGGTCTCACACACACTCCGTCACATATTGCTACCGAAGCAATAATTGGTTCCCCACGAAGATGGTAAACCAGGCGTTCACCTGGGCACTGCTTGACAGTGTCCGTCGAAGCCTGGACTCGCTGAGGATACTGGAAGACCCCTCCAACACACCTAGCAAAGGTGTGCGGAAGCTGGCACGGGTTGCTGGCGGCGGAGACGGATGGCGAACACGGTGAGCAGTCCTTGAAATCGTCTACCACGCATGGCTGGTGGCAGGCACTAGCGCTGGTACAAAGTCCCACAGATGTGGCACTTCCCCATGAAGCCGGTCAGATGAAACGCTGAACCGATGATGGTCAAAGGCTCTTCAGGTTGCCCTTGAAGTGATGGCGGCGTTAATGTCCTCTTGGAGTCGCCCGTTGCTTAGAAATAACAACGGACACAGCCTCGCCGTTAAGGCTGTCCTACGAGATGTCACGATTGCACAGATAGCATTGCGGATTCACACTTAACTTTAATGCTAATACATGCTTCTAAGTTAAATAAAAAAAAAGGCCGTAGACCGGAGTCCGGCGCGAAAGAAAAACAAAACACACGCGCACGCGGCGCTAGCTACGTTAGACTTCACATGTGTCCTTGTTTAAAAGTCAAAATTGTGAGCCTGACCGAACGCGGCGTACGTCCCGCTGTCGAAAACCAGACTGTCATGACATGCAGAATCGACCGCTTCGATACATCAATAATTCGTTCTAAGCAGAATGTTGACATGGAGAATATATTAACTATTTTTAATATCTGTAGATTTAAAACAGTATTGATTAATCAATAGATTACCACATCCCACACAAGAACATAATTTATTCGTTCGCGTTTATGTAGTTTTTGCAAAAAGCACGTATATTCAAGTGTCACCAAATAATCACTAAGTGTGACGTGTACGAATTGACAGCCGCATGAAACGAAACGCAAATTGTATTTTATAATTAAGGTTATGAAAAAAACTAAAGTTGTAATAAATCTAAAAACTATTATTATATTTGAAAAGATCGTGCAATGACGATTCCAAAAAGTAGTAATATGTATCCAATCCGTGCAATAGTTATCGAGTATTTCGCATACCAATATTGCCGGTATTGTTAAATTGTTTTTACGTTATTATGAGATAAATACAGGGTCTTATTTCAAAGTACTCGCTGTTTAAGGTTACTTAGTACCTAAATATCTTATACACAATGAATGCTAATCATTCCCTATTGTAATTCATGTTCCTGGCTTTCATTGTAAAACTAACCCTAAATGTCAATTGTAATTTATGTTAATTGGGTTGTTGTGAGATAAGTAGCAGGCTATGTAATATCTCTGCTACAGCTCATCATTATTATTTTGAGAATTAAATTTTTATTTAAACTGAAAATAATCTAAACTATTTATAGAGTATCAAAAAATTCATCCTCAACGCTGTCAGCTGGTAATAAGTGAAGTAAAATTAACGAAGACTGATGAAGAGAAAAAATGTAGTAATTTTTCTTTTGCAATTGCTTTAGTTGCTAACAGCTGTTTTAATGTTTCTACTCAGCTATAATGTCAATACGTCTTAAACAACTTTCATTGCAATTAATATAAATAAACGTCTTTATACATAATCTCACCTCGCGTTCAAGGTGCAGATCTCAATCCGTCGCCCTCAGCCTACATTTAAGAAAAAAACTTTAACTTAAATGGAGATTTGTGTCCAAGGTCTTTTAATTTATTTTTTTATTGTGGTAAAATCATCAAATGAGTCCTCCCACCTAGGGCAGAGCGGGAAGGACTGTCAGACTTGTACTGACTAAAATCCACGAACCACGATGTCCTTCAATAGCCCTTTACGTACCGGGGTCACGGTAATTCTATAGTCTCGCGACCAAGTCTTTTACTTTTTTTTTTTTTTTTATCGTGGTAAAATCATCAAATGAGTCCTCCCACCCAGGGCAGGGCGGCAGGGACTGTCAGACTTGTACTGACTAAAATCCACGGTGTCCTTCACGAGCCCTTTACGTACCGGGGTTACGGTGATGGGTAAGTCCCGCGACCCCGGCAGGCTCTGGCCCTCTACAGGCCCCGTCAATTTGCTGACACTCTTTGAGGCGCGCGTGGAACACAACGCGCCGTCGACCCGGGCATGGTCCATGGTCGGACAGCAAGTCGCCCATTACTCGCTGCCCGCATGCCCGCGCCTACGGTGGCCGGAGATCGTCCTGTGACGTCCGACGCCGTGGGCGTCTACCACTGCGGCTGGGATGGAGGGAGGACGCTGTCCTCTCCCTCAGGCGGCCCGCCTCCTCCTTCACGAGCATGACTGCTTCGCAGAAGGAGGCGACCGCTTCCCACTCCGTCTCGCCCCGCAGCATGGCCTCGACCAATGCCGGGCGCGAGAGGTCTCCGCCTATCGCCGTCGTGAGGACACGGCGGTGCTCTGCCCAAGCGGGGCAGTCCTGCACCGTATGCTCCACCGTGTCCTCCGGACGATCCTCGCAGTGGTGACACCCAGGCGTTTCTTCCCTCCCTATCAGACACAGGAACCTCCCGAAACTTCCGTGTCCGGTGAGGACCTGCGTCATGCGGAAGGTAAGGACGCCGTGACGCCTATCCAGCCACTCCTCAAAGAGGGGTCTTACCGCCGCGATTGCGGCGTGCCCGAAGGTCTTTTACTTCAAGAAAGTTTTTAATTAATACGAATATTCGCATTCGCATCCGTATATTTTTAGACATTGTTTTCGTATTCGCATTGGCAAAATTCATGCGAATATTATGCGAATATAAACGAGTGAAAAAATTCCACAAACTCCCTTCATTATTATCTTTCGTCTTCCTCTCTATTCATCTTTTATTCAGTCTACTTTTATCTCGAACTCAACTCAACGATATCTGTTTTCCTCTTCGATTATAAACGGAGTCATATTACAAAACATTGCAACAGTGTTGATAATAATGTTGTGATGTTATCATGCAGTAATGTAGTAGTAAAACATGAGGTTATTAACACGTATTGTATGAATAGACTGACGATTTCCAGGGCCGGGTGCTCCAGTTGCGGAGCAACCAGAACGCAGATAGGTAGGTTTGGGCTTTGTCACTCCTTCGTGAGTACGCAGATTGGTACGAGCGCGACGACTGATGACTTTTCAACTGTTAGACTGTGGAGGACTCGGGCAAGCGGACGTTGAGTAATAGGCGACTCGCTGTCCGATCATGGACCATGCCCGGGTCAACGGCGCGTTGTATTTCACGCGCGCCTCATAGAGCTGTCAGCAATATGCAGGGGCCTCCATTAGGGGGCCTCCATTAGGGGGCCAAAGCCTGCCGGGGTCGCGGGACTCATCAGGTAACTGTAGCCCCGAAACGTAAAGAGCTATCGAAGGACACCGTGGATTTTAGATAATACAAGTCTGACAGTCCCTCTCGTCCTGCCCTGGGTGGGAGGACTCATTTGATGATTTTACAACGTAAGAAGTAAGAAATAAGGAAATTTTAGCAGCCCAGTGATATTGCTAAAACAATAAATATGTAAGTAATACAGATACTTAGTAGACTAACCTAGATAATCAATGCTCGTGAATAAGGCAACTTCAGTAGCTATCTACACTATGCAGTAAGTAATTAAAGTTATTAAATTAACGTTTATTAACGGTAAAAACCGCTACCGTACTCATTCTCTAAACATAATTGCCCGTAACTTCGTATTACAATAGACAGTTGCTGACTTAATCACAATTATAAATTAATATTCCTAATCTAAGCCACTTTATTATAAAAATCTTTTAAATAACGCTTACATATCATTAACGTTCCCACATAAGCTAATTATTTTGTTAGAACAATCAGAATGCACTTTCGACGAGCTAAGATTAATCACAAAAACACATCGCGTGCGCTTGCCTACTCCATTCAAGTAAAAACAAACTTTAAAATTTGTATTTTGCCGTTTGCTGACTTCTATAACTTCCATTCTAACCCGTATTGCAAACTCATAAGGAATTTATTTGACTGGAAAGAATTTTCAAAATGGCAGCGTCTTTCAAGTTGGTGTCCGCCATTTTGCTCGCAGCCAACTTCAGTGCGTTACCAACCGCGGACCGGGACAGGCGCGTCGCGCGAACCAAAAATAATTAAACAAAAAATGCAACGTTAAAATTATTAAAAAAACAGTAATTCCCAGTGACTTTGTGGTGTGACAATCCAAGTTTTTATGTTAAACAGTGGTTAAGAGTGTGTTTCGTGGTAAAAAGGACAGTTTAAAGGCCATTGTTCTAAAGAAAACTTCGAAATTCTCGTAAACAATGATTGGCTGACCATTATGGAAGACGTATACACAATTAAAGTTAAAACGAAACCCGATACGAGGAACTTGTATCCGTCGGAGAGACGTTATTCTGCATCGACAGTATCGGGTCTAGCGTGGGTGCATATTGCATTGGCTGCAACGTCCTTTCTTCTAGCCTGTTTGGCGTTAGTCAACCCGAATTCCGAACTACACCCTGTCAGTAACACAACACTACCAAATGGCGGAACTCAGAAAGAAAATACTCCTTTCAAAGAGAATTCGAATATCTATTTGAATGATTTCGATGGGGAGAACGCAACTCAAATAAATTCGAACAATGAATCGAATTTCAAATTGAGTGGGAACGGAAATCCGTTGAATTCGAATAATCAAACAACGGAATTTAACGGTAACAATAGTAATAAAAATGACAGTAATTATATATTGGTTTTAGCGCCGGCTTTGATCACGATTTTTGGGCTGGCGGCTGGAGTTGCGAGCATTCTAGCTTCAGTAAGATGGTATATAGACCATAATATAACATGGTTATTTGTCATGTCGTGTCTCTCGACGCTGGTTTCTCTAACATCCTTCATAATGATAGCTGTTTGGTTTATAACCACATCAGACGGCGATATAACTGAATTCTATAAGGACAAAGTCCCTTTCAAAGACTTTATAGTTATAAAACATACTGATGTTATCATAAGAAACGAATCTCATATGATTGTAGCATTAAATACGACTGTGGATAATGGTGAGACACCGAATTTGTTTACGAAACGTGTACTATCAATAAACATACTAATTGCAGCGTTTTTAGAACTGCTATGGTCCATTTTGAGCGTAAAGATCTCTTATAAAGGCATGAAAAATACTTATAAAGAGGATAATGAAAGACGAGGTAACTGCATATCAGTTGTAACAAAAATCAAAGGAAATGACACAAGAAAACTGCCAAGAAATACTAAGTTATTACCGCCAAAACCTGATTTAATAGAACACTATCCAAGCAAAAAAATAAAAAGGATATTCCTCGCACAGTCTGACAACGGATTTTATTTGAAAAATCAAACGACTAAAACTAAACAGAATACGGAGACGAGCTCAGAGTTCTACAAAGAACGAATGATGAACTTTTTGAACCGCTGCGCTTCTTTGGAAGGTCATTCGAACCCTGAGAACGGTTCAAGCGTTCATTCTGAAGCTCTAAACTCAATCCCTGAAGGAGTTACCGTGGAGGTGAACATCCAAGAACCGTCCATCGAAGTTAAAGACCGAATGACTCCCATATCTTGGGGAGATACTCCCGATCATACAATTTACAACCAAAATACGTTGAATCTCGATAAAATATTCAAATTCAAGCCAAAACAGAACAAAAGTGAGACTCCTAACGGCGAATAGCGCGTGTGAGTGAAATTGACAATGAATTGTAAAAAATTAGTGTTTAAACACGCGAACTTATAGTGTTATTGATGCCAATTCGTGTTAAACTATTGTTTTTTTTAACTTGTACTATATTCGTTTGTATTATACGTTAGTATTGAATGTTTCTTTGATATTTTGGACACTGTTTTCTAGGACTAGATGGACTCGATCAATAGATTCCAACTTTGATAGGTCATAATCTCAGAAATGTGACACTTTATGTGACTATAAAACTGTTATTCACAATAAAGGGAGCGGCAGTATGAAAAAAATTAATTAGCGAAAGTTAGTGTAAGCTAGGCTTTATAGAAAAATCTTCTCTACTTGGAGACTTTTCATTTCATTTGAATCTCATAAAGAGCATTACCAAGCCTAGAAAGAGATAAAAAAACTAAGGGACCATTTATTTTTCTTTTACATTACCATTAACATTAACTTTGACTTACAGGAAAGATATAGATGGTCATATTATTGTTTTTCTGTCTTTTTAGTACATTCCAATTTAAGGCAGACATTATGCCTAAGGCGACAATCAATATTATAAATGAAAATGACAAGATTTTTAAACAAATTGCAATTAGAATACAATCTTTCTTGAAAATACGAAAATTATCATTCAAATTAGACACTATTAGACACTATTTAGTTTTAATTTGTGTCCTTTGACGATAGTCAAACATAGTTTTTGACTAAATTGACAGATAAGATACTATTCGTTACTCTAAACGTAATTGAAACTGGTCCTACGCATGATTATCTAGTACCGCTCTGGAATGCGGGCCTTGCCCTTACACCGGTTACTCACATTAGGTCTACCTGGTCTATGGTCGTGCGTATACGCAATTCAATTTACAAGGCTCAAATCTGTCATATGAAATAACTAGCTGTACCCCGTGGTTTCACCCGCGCTGCTCGGCTCCTATTGGTCATAGCGTGATGTTATATAGCCTATAGCCTTGCTCGATAAATGGACTATCCAACACAAAAATAATTTTTCAATTCGAACCAGTAGTTCCTGAGATTGGCGTGGTCAACCAGACCAACTCTTTAGCTTTTAGGTATTTTTTTTTTATCGTGGTAAAATCATCAAATGAGTCCTCCCACCCAGGGCAGGGCGGGAGGGACTGTCAGACTTGTACTGACTAAAATCCACGGTGTCCTTCACTAGCCCTTTACGTACCGGGGTCACGGTAATCCCTTGGTCCCGCGACCCCGGCAGGCTTTGGCCCTCTACAGGCCCCGTCTCTATGCTGACACTCTTTGAGGCGCGCGTGGAACACAACGCGCCGTCGACCCAGCTTTTAGGTATAAAGATACTAAAGTTTTTTGGAAACTCCACCGAGTATGGCTCATAGAACTCGCACGAAGCCAGACGAGCAGCTAGTAATATATTGTGTTAAAAGTTATCAGGTTAGAGCGGGTCTAAAGCCAGTTAGCAATATTCCTAATGATTTACGTCATTAGGAATATTGCTTAAAGTGGCCGTTTTAGTGTTTTATTTTTATCATGGAAAAATCGTCAAATCTGTGTTTCCACATGATTTTTAATGACAAACTAAGAAAAAAACCGCATGTTATGTACCTACGCCTTTAAAATACTTATAATTGTAAAATAGCTCATTAAATAATTGCAATAAACTAAATGAGAAATAATCGGTTTGGTTACCACCAGGTGAAAACGAATCGCATTTTAGTAACTATGAAATAGTAATAGTAGGGATAATAAGTTGTAGGTATTAGGCTAAACGCACGAGAAAGAATTAAAACAATTATTGCGCTTAGGATTTCTTTATCGTAGCTATTATATATTGACGACTTGCTGTCTGACCATGGACCCTGCCCGGGTCGACGGCGCGTTGTGTTCCACGCGCGCCTCAAAGAGTGTCACCATATTGACGGGGCCTGTAGAGGGCTAAAGCCTGCCGGGGTCGCGGGACTTACCCTTGCCAAAGTAAAGGGCTATTGAAGGACACCGTGGATTGTAGTCAGTACAAGTTTGACAGTCCCTCCCGCCCTGCCCTAGGTGGGAGGACTCATTTGATGATTTTACCACGCTAAAAAAAAAAGCTATTATATATTCTGTGATCGTAGTAAAATCATCAAATGAGTCCTCCACGACTGCCAGACTTGTACTGACTAAAATCCACAGTGTCCTTCAATCGGGGTCGCGGGACCAACGGATTACCGTGACCCCGGTTCGTAAAGGGCTATTGAAGGACACCGTGGATTTTAGTCAGGACTCATTTGATGATTTTACCACGATAAAAAAAAAACTGTCCTTCAATAGCCCTTTACGTTGCGAGGTCACTGTTATATAAGACAATCCCACGACCCCAGGATAGAGACAGGTTCAGCAGTTTCTGACAAAAATAGTACCTAACAAACAAACATCTGTCTTCTTTAAAATTCAAATGGCCTGAAAAAAAATGTTTACCAAAGACAAACAACTTTCGCAAGCGTCAGCCATATTGTTTACGTTCACAAGTCTGCCCACAGCCTAACCATTGCAAATTGTTTTTATTGGCAACGTACCATAAAAATGAGCATTGTCTTAGTTCCAACTAGGGTTGCCAACCGTACTATAATATATAGTATTGTACTGTATTTAGGGTCTCCGTATTATATACTGTTGAAGAAATATATAGTACGCGGAAATACTATATTTCAGTACAATAGCTCAATGTTTATATTTTGCAATACTAAAATTAGTAAAATAATGAAAAAAAATTAAAACTTCCTGCAATTTTCGAACGCGTCATCGTCGTCAAAAAAATGCAAGAAGTGCAAAGTAACATAGTTTTTTATAAAAAATAAACTAATAAAAAATATAACTTGATTCTTTTTTTTATTCTTTTTTATTAAAATACTATATTTTTTTTAAACGTCCTATATTATTTATGGTTTTTTAAAAAATATACAATATTCAGACCAAAAAATGTTGGCAACCCTTGTTCCAACTGGCCTTATTCGGTGACGGCTATAAATTCAATAATAACTGATTGGCGGACGACTTGTATCAATTTAGGAGTATCTAGGTATTTCTAGGTACAGAATAAATTAGGAATTTAGCTTTAGTTATGTAGTAATGCCTAGTTTTTGAGGTTTCGTTGCATAGTGCTTTTAAAAACGAACACCGAACGAGGGAAAAGTTATTATGAAAAAACGTTCTTAAGTTCGGTCGTGTCGGGGTCGCGAGACCTGACGCATCAGGTGATCGTGACCCCGGAACGTAAAGGGCTATTGAGGGACACTGTGGGTTTTAATCAGTACGAGTCTGAGAGTCCTGCTCTGCCCTGGGTGGGAGGAATCATTTGATGATGTTACCACGTTAAAAAAAAAAATCCAAACTTGTTAATATAATAACTGCTAAAGGTTATAAAGATATATGCCAACATACAAACATTGTAAGCAATCTTCTAAATTCCATTTTGTTTTTTTATATAACATCAATATTAGGTATTTATAATTACTTATTCACGGCCATTCGAATAACGATGGAAATTGTAATAAATATCCGCAACTAATCGATAGAACTGAAGGTAATCGATTTTAATAATTATTAAGATTATTGCTTGGTTATGTAAATATGGTATTGAGCCTATTTTAAATGGTTATGTAAAGGGTTTATCATTGTGACAGCGTTTTTATTTGCATTAAGGCTACTCTCGGTAAAAAGGTTAAAAAAACGCGAAACTCATCATCTGCCTAGCCTTTTCCAAACTATATTGGGGTCAGCTTCCAGTCAAACCAGATGCAGCTGAATATCAGTATTTTACATGGAGCGACTGCCTATCGGACCTCCACAACCCAGTAACTGGGTTTTACGATACCCCATGATAAGACTGGTTGTCAGACTTTAGGTAGCACTTCTGACTAACAGTAACGACTGTCAAAGTTCCACAAATGACAGCCGGAACCAACGGCTTTACGTGCTTTCCGAGGCACGGAGGAAACTTGCTGTGACAGATGGTCACCCATCCACAGACCAACCTCGGTAAGCGCGGCTTAACCCGGAAGATAATTATTTAGCCACGAACTCCTCCAAATCGCGAAACTGAAGGAACTTTTATTTTGGATATCATCTACTTATTTCTGATAAATAATTGTTCATTACGCAATGTACAACAGGATATATATGACACGTAACTTGATTTGACCATAATTCAAAATTTTTAAGAAATTATTAAAACGCGACACTATCAAGCTATGTTTCATTTTAAGCGCGGTGACCGTTAAGTTTAATGCACAAATTCAGCGGGTTTTAAGCCTTTGTCAAACAGACAGGCGTGACGAATGCGAAGCGAGGCGTTTTTATTTATAATGTATGGAATTGTTTGAATCCACATAGAAAAGCGAAAGCGATCCGATAGCGTGACAGAACTATCGGACTGACGTCGCGTAACGGTTCGTTATCGCTTCGGACTCGCCTGTCTGTTTGACAAAGGCATTAAGCTCTTGTACGAACGGGACATATCACAGATCTAGGGAAGAGTTGGTTAAACTTGCTTAACCATCCAAAGACAGTTCTGGACAAGCGTTGCTTAACCTCACTCACCCATCTACAGAGAGACCTCAGCAAGAGTTGCTAATTCCGGTGACCAATCCAAAAGTAGATTTCGGGAAGAGTAGCTTAACCTCGCTCACCCATCCACAGAGAGACCTCGGCCAGAGTCTGTTCATTTTCGACATGTTTCAATAACTTATGTATTGTGTTCATACATTATTTTACATTCATTATTATTTTAGTAAATTCGTGAAGATACTATGATAAATTAATATTATTAACGAATTTAAATATTCTCTTTAGAGTTTAAGAGACTGATTTTTATACACTTGTATAATAAAAATTATGAATTTATGATTTTGTTTTTTTTTAATTTCTCCAAACATGGCTTTGTTTCCTGACTTTGTCTATGGTAAATCGTCTAGGACTTGATAGAGGCAAATAAAAGTTCAGGATGAGAATAGAAAGGGGGGGAAGTAGAGGGGGGGGGGGAGTTTTTCGTTTCTTTTTCATATAAAAATTGTAATTTTTCTATAGATTTCTAACGCAATTAAAAAACAAAAATTTCTTCAAAAAACAATTTTATTTGGCGACAAAAATAGTTGTAAAAAATGTACTCCTTACATTACAATTTTAATAATACTTAATAGTAAAAAAAACATCTAAAAATATAAATTGTAATTATTATGAGAAATTGAGAACCATTGAATTACTTATTGAATACTATTTTATTGTCAAAATGCACCTTGATTATTCGGTTGTATACAAAATGATTCAGTATGGCCGTCTTTTTATGTCTACCAGACGTATCTTTAGTCTATTGAATGTATTTTATGTATATTGAGCATATTTTACGTATATTTAGCGTATTTTCCGTATATTGCGTGTATTTTACGATTATTGTTATTATCTTAAGTATATTGCGAGTACCCTACATTTATCTGACATATCCTACGTCTTTACGTCTTTTGGTGCATCCTAAATCTACTGAGCTTGTTCTGTCTATTAAACGTTAAATAGATTTATTCTACGTCTGTTATTCGTGTTGTATGTCTATTCTATTTTAGAGAAATGGCAACCCAAGCCGATTTCAACTATTCTGCCAATCTCTCGATGTCTACGGGACGTATTTTACGTCGCATAATACGTCTACCGGACGTATTCTACGTCTACTAGACGTACCTGGGGTATAGCGGGTGTATTATACAATTATACGATTAGATTTCTACCAGGTTATGTACCTATATAGGATTATAGGCTAATGAACACATACATATTCGAGCTACATAATTATTCTGATACTTAGCTGCTTCTACATATACAAATACATACGATAAATATACAAAAACAAAAAAAAATGGACTATTCATACTAATTCTCCTGTCAATGTAGTATTTTTAACAGACATAAATCATCCTTTTAAGTAGGTTTTAAAATGATGAGGTAATTTGTATGGGAAATTCAAGTTTTTTTTACATGAACTCCTCCTGGCCATGGGACAATTCGCTGAAGCGAAAATCGACGCGAACAGCGAATCGTATTGCGACTAAAATTAAACAAAAGAAATGCTTAGAAGTCTAAAATAATGTTATGTGCAGCACATTTCTATGATTCACCGTTCGCGCCACGAGAATTATCGCTGCAGGGAATTGTCCCATGACCAACAGTGCTATCCAAACTAATATTATAAATGCGAAAGTAACTCTGTCTGTCTGTCTTTTCTTCACGCCTAAACTACTGAACCGATTTGTGTGAAATTTGGTACAGACATAGTTTGGAACTTGAGAAAGGACATAGGATAGTTTTCACTATTCCACGCGAACGAAGTCGCGGGCAAAAGCTAGTTCTCTATAAACAGCTTTGAGTTCGCGCGGTTGCAGCGCTGACGCCACGCTGTGACTAAAGTTTGCTATGCTCTAAGCTACTGTCAGCGACACGAAACAATCGCGAGCGCGAACGATGAGAGCTCGAGCTGATCTATTGGACGATCTCAAAGCTTCATCGTTTTTTTTTTTTCGTGATAAAATCATCAAATGAGTCCTCCCACCCAGGGCAGGGCGGGAGGGACTGTCAGATTTGACTGACTAAAATCCACGGTGTCCTTCAATAGCCCTTTACGTACCGGGGTCGCGGTAATTTGTGAGTCCCGCAAACCCGGCAGGCTTTGGCCCTCTACAGGCTACAGTCATCGTCCACCGATGAGATTTCTTATAGAGTATAGCAAAGCTGGCAGTAAGAGGCAATGTGTTTTTTCTATGACACCCTGTTTTTTATACGTTTATCTTTTTTAGTCTTAATAAATTGTAAAATAGAATTATATTTGAACTATCAAAGCCATTTTGAATCATTTTGTATTAAACCATTTAAAAATTAACAATTATTGATATAAATTTACTTAATATCTAATCACTGTACTATAGTAAAGGAACTGGGGTTTTTATAAGCTGTCAAAACGATCTAATTTGAACGCGTTTAGAGCGAGAAATTTTTAACCACAGCATTTGCATGAATAGGTGAACAATTTCACTTGCAAGATGTCTCTTTTCAATATTATACTACCAAAAAGACGTAATCGTTAACCCAGTCGACGGAGCCCTGCTTGGCGGGGCTTCTAATAGTGGGTGGTTTAAAAAAAATATAACGAAGGAGATGGCGGTGAGCTGGTGATTTGGGGTACCCCGATTCGTACAGGTTATATTTTTTTAATTGCATCTTAATAGGAGCCCTGCTCAGCGGGGCTCCGTCAACCGCGTGACTTTTTGACGCGTTATTGACTGTATCCGAAGAAAAAATGACATTTTGCTAATGTGAAGTAATACGTTTTTAGGATTTCGCAATTTTGAAAAACTTTGCGAAATTCCAATATTTTGCTAATGTAGTATTATACGCCTAAACCATATTTTGTGTCATTGTACAGACGCCAGCAGGTCAACCTACCCAAATCTGTCAAATTTTACCATCGAACAATAACCTTCCACTATTGCGATAAGGTTGAAAATCTATTAAAGAAATTTGACAGATTGAGGCTTGCAGTGTTGGCATCTGCACTTTAAGGTAACGGGTTCAATTACTGTCTTCAACAAAGTTTTAGCCAATCCATTCTTATTTCATCTCAATCTCATCTACATACATAGGAATAGCGACCAAAAGATAAAGTATTACAAGTTTATATGACACATCGAGTTTTAGAGACTGTCTCTGTCACACAGGTAAGAATGAAAGAGACAAAGCGAGATAGAAGAACTCCCTTTGCTTATTACAACACATTTAATCCAACAAAGTCGACTCCAATTTCCACTCATATTCGATTTTTTGGCTTCTGGTCGCCTACTGTGACAGCGTGAGTAGTTCCGCTCAGGGAACGAGATGGCGCTAGACGACTTGTATAGCTCTGTCTCTTTCACACAGTCTAAAAACTCACGCTTTAAGATGTCATTGTAGGCTACCTGCTGCCGTATTATGACGTCTTAAAACCGGGCTTGTTCCAGTGAGTGAAAGAGACAGAGCTATACAAGTCGTCTAGCGCCACCTCGTTCACTCACTGGAACAAGCCCGGTTTTAAGACGTCATAATACCGGCCCCTGAATATAATTATAATACCTACTAGTAAAACCCGATGTGCCATATTTACTCCCAGTACTGTTTCTTTAGTAAAATTGGTGGGTTTAGCCTACTTTGCCCAGCTGTGGGCTGTGGGCTTACGTTAGAGGTTCATCTGTGAAGTACGGGTGTTCTAGACAGTCTAAAGCTGTGAGGCGCCTCGCAGGGTCGAAGATTAACATACCCTGAAATGAAGAAGAAGAAGTTTTTAATATTTTGGTAGGTAAGTAGTATTAATATTACTTGAAAGAAAGAAAAGAGATTTATTGTCACCCACAGGACAGAACAAAAAAAATACATGAATAAAAACAACAAAGGAAACAAATATATAAAAGAAAAACGACAAAAGGTAAAACTAATAAAAACAATTTAATCCTGTACGAGGCCAAAAGGCTTCTATCTCAGCATTGTGCTGTGACATTTTTTGACATTTTCACTACCAGATCGCTAAAATTTTGAAAAAAGAACAATACATTGTAGACTAATTAATTTCGGATTCTCGTCTTATCGTGTTATTTCCCACCATTTTTTCACTCGAAAATGGTATGCGAATATGGTATGGTATAAGAATCTTTTATAGAGGATTCACATCATGATTGTAGATAAAGTCTTGTATGCAACCGTTATAATTAGGTATTAAAACACTCATGTGATACTATTATCACACTCGGCTACGCCTCGTGTGATAAACCCACATTCGTGTTTTAATACCCCTGATTTATACAACAGTTGCATAAATTTATTTATCTACTATCATGCTATTAATCCTCTATAAAAGAACCTATAACAATTAGCTTATTGCCAACATTAAAACACTCAATGCTATAATGATCATTATATCATCCAAACGCGTGTTATAATGAATTTCAAAAAAAGAACATTCTCATGCAATGACATTTTTACCACCAGATCGCTAACATTTTGAAAAAAGAACAATAAATTGTAGACTAATTCGTAATTTCGGATTCTCGTCTTATCGTGTTATTTCCCGCCATCTTGAATTCACATAGTTCTGTACAACACCCTATGGTATGAAAATCTTTTATAGAGAATTCACATCATGATTGTAGATAAAGTCTTGTATGCAACTGTTATAATTAGGTATTAAAACACTCATGTGATACTATTATCACACTCGGCTACGCCTCGTGTGATAAACCCACATTCGTGTTTTAATACCCCTGATTATACAACAGTTGCATAAATAACTATTATTTATTTATATGATAATTTTCTGATTAATTTCGTTGCAGGATCCAAGACAGGTAAATTCATTCTCCGTGACACGTCGAGCTTCATTGTCTCGGCGCTTTTCTGGTGGTCGCCACTGTTGATTTCGACTTTTAGGAGTTGCAGTGGTTTGGGAATAGTGTGGTGGGTTTGTCCCAATATAGAAAAATTAAAAAAAAATACCTTGATAAGTTCTAATGCGTGTGGATGTATCCTGGGTATGACTTCTCCCAGATCCTGTGCCTGGTACGGCGGGAAGCTGTCAAGCATTATGGACACGTTATCAGGCCACTCTTCCCGGGATGGTCTGCCTATTAGTCTGAAAAATATAGTTTTTTTTTTTTATTACTACTTGATTTGAGGAATATTATATTAGACGGCAAGGTTGGCGCTGTGGCAGAGGGATTGGATTGCTGTGCAGCGTGTCGTGGTTTCATTTCCCGCACTGAACAAATATTTGTATGATCTACAAGTAGGGTAGTAGTAGTTCGGGTCTGAGTGTTTGTGTGTTTGAGTTTCTATGTTTGTAAATGAACCCACGACACAGGAGAAAGTCATAGTATGGGGCAAAGTTAAAAAAAAGAATATGTGACTAGGGTAATTTCATCAAGATCTGTTGAGCCGTTCTAGCGTGATTGTATAACAAACATCCATTTTTTATAATATTTAGTAATCCATACCTGAATATTTCGTGCAGCTGATCAGAATCGGAGGCTCCTGGCAGCAGAGGTTTTCTACAACAGAATATTATACTTAAAACAATTTCAAATTTTCAATTTTAGATCGAAAACTAGCTAATAAACTAATTTGGTTTATTGATTGATACACTTGAATGATTGTATACATTATACAATATTTAAAATAAAAAAACAAAAACTACCCGATCGAATTAAGAACCTCCTCCTTTTTGAAATCGGTTCTTGATCTTGGAGAAATCGAGGGCAACCCTCAAATTTAATAGGCTCACCCATCGTTTTTCGTAAATATTAAGAAGTAATTTAAGTATTTGCGTATGATAATCATTATCTTATGTAGCTGAGCTGATTATGGAAGGTACAACTCCTTAACAGTAGTTTGTTACCGCATAACGACCGACTGGGTGAACCGATTTTCATGATTCTTTTTTTGTTTGAAAGCTGGTGCTTCCCGTGTGGTCCCATTGTCACCAAATCAGGATCTGATGATTGGATCTTGGGGAAATCGAGGGCAACCCTCAAATTTTATAGGCCCACGCATCGTTTTTCGTAAATCTTATGAAGTAATTTAAGTACTTGCGTATGGTAATCATTATCTTATGTAGCTGAGCTGATGATGGAAGGTACAACTCCTTAACAGTAAGGAGTAGGTAGTAGTACTGATTCATTGTTCGCATATCTCCGGAACTTCACGTCTGATTTAAATAATTCTTTTTTTTTGTGCTAGGTATCGTTCAACTTAGGGAATACTGCAAGTTTCATCAAAATCGGTTCAGTAGTTTTTGAGATAGGGATTTTTATTAGCTTATTGTGTACATGAGGGATGTTATTACCAGTGCTACGGATTGTATTACATGTATTTGGCAAGAATTTGGGTTGATATTTTAACTAAAAAACGAAAAATAAAAAACTTTTTCAAAAAAAAAAAAATGTAACCGCCTTCAAAAAGGATAATATTTTGTAGATTATTTAACCCTTTTTTGTGGTTCTTTTTGAAGACGGTTACATTTTTTTTGAAAAAGTTTTTTATTATATATATTTTTACGGGTTAAGCTGCGCTTGCCGAGGTTGGTCTGTGAATGGGTAAAAAGCACTCGGAAAGCACGTAAAGCCGTTGGTCCCGGCTGTCATTTGAAGATCTTTGACAGTCGTTACCGTCAGAAGTTCTAAAGTCTAACAGCCAATCTTACCATATCGTATTACCCAGTTACTGGGTTGTGGAGGTCCGACAGGCAGTCGCTCCATGTAAAATACTGATATCCAGCTGCATCTGGTTTGACTGGAAGCCGACCTCAATATAGTTGGGAAAACGCTAGGCAGATGATGAACGGAGTATAGATAATTCTATTAGTACTATATGTCGAGTGGTCCATATGCTCGATAGATGGCGGTGATCGCTCAATGATGTCGATCGTTACACGGAACAAAGAAAGCTACTTTGTTTTATACTATGTAGTGATTAAATGCAAGTAACATTGGTCCGACCTGTTTATTAGTCAGTGTATAGTAATCCGTTTGTGCTGGATAGGATAATCTCAAGCCCGGGGAAGGACATAGGGCTACTTTTTATAAACACACCATACAGGTAAAGATTGATGAAGAAACCACTGGTAGAATTTTGAAATTTGCAGGGTTCTATTATTTTATTTTTTTATCGTGGTAAAATCATCAAATGAGTCCTCCCACCCAGGGCAGGGCGGGAGGGACTGTCAGACTTGACTGACTAAAATCTACGGTGTCCTTCAATAGCCCTTTACGTACCGGGGTCACGGTAATTCGTAAGTCCCGCGACCCCGGCAGGCTTTGGCCCTCTAAAATAATGAGCACTTAGAAAGGAATTCAGATAATTCCACCCTCAAGAGATTCCCTCTAAATATTAGGTATAGGTGTTCAAAGATTGTATGGAAACTAATTTTGAAGTTAGAAATCTGGGATGTACGATGTGAAGTTACATAAAAAAATATAAGTATTAAAAAAAAAGTCATGTAACTTAATGAGGCAGACCAAATTCTACGCGAGCGAAGCCGCGGGCAAAAGCTAGTGTATTCTATAATTCTACATCCAACTTAAAAAATAACTAAAAAATAACAAAATAATTACTCACTACATAATACGAAATATAAAGAGAAAATGAACAAGCCAACGTTCAAAAACATTTTATAAAACAAGTATTTATTACTTGTTAATAAAAATAAAAAGAACTACTATCTACTAAATATTCGTCAAGAAAAATCAAACGAGTCCAAACTCTATCGGCCTTATTACAAAAACTAAAGAAACACTAGTTTAAACCTGGACTATCAAGTCCAGGCTTATATACAGAACCATGGTTTAAATTTCCCCATATTACAAAAGTTAGATAAACCGTGTGCCTTAGGGCCGTCATTTTAACCATTGTATATACAATTAAATCCACAATGTGTATTACTACTACTACTGTACATTAAATCTACAACGTTTAAATCCATGTTGGGTGAAAATAACACAAAAACAACAACACAATGAATAAGTTAACATGAGAAACATGACACACCTTTGACAGCTACGACTGTTAGACCATGTCCTTGTCCCCGTGTATCAAATCACTAAATCAGTTTTACAGGTTGGCTGGAAGAGATCTCTTTAAAGAGATAAGCTCGCCTTTGTGAATGCAATTTCAAGTTTGTATTTATTGTAACTTTTGTGCACAATAAAGAATACCATGGTTTATCGCAAAACCACGATTTGTAATAACGTTCGTGTAAACTGTAGTTTAGCGAGATTTAAACCTGGGTTTTAAGTTAAACCCCATTTTGTAATAAGACGGAATAAGGTTTGCGTCGTTTCATTACGTCCTAGTCCTACCGACAATGGAAAATTCAAATGAGTCCTCCCACCCAGGGCAGAGCGGGAGGGACTGTCAGACTCGTACTGACTAAAATCCACGGTGTCCTTCAATAGCCCTTTACGTACCGTGGTCACGGTTATTAGTGCGTCCCGCGACCAAATCTAACTTATTTTGCACAAATTTAAGAGAGAATGTTTTGATCATACTTATATTTAAAAATTATACTTGTTAATGTCGCGTAACATATTTTGATTAAGTTATTATCTGAGATCGACCAGAAAATTGCTAAAAAGTCAAGAAAATTATTAATATCGAAGGCTACAACTACGCTATCACCTTAATTTACTGTAAGTTACCTTGTATGTAGTTGTGCCAGCACACACCCCGCTGACCACACGTCGACTGCGGTGTTGTACGATGTACCTAGCAACACTTCTGGGGGACGGTACCACAAAGTTACTACCTGCGAAATAGAATAAGAATATTTTGTAGCGACCACGAATTGAATGAAACTGTGATTTTTTTATTTTTTATACCGTGGTAAATTAGTCCTCCCACCCAGGGCAGAGCGGGAGGGACTGTCAGACTCGTACTGACTAAAATCCACGGTGTCCTTCAATAGCCCTTTACGTTCCGGGGTCACGGTAATTCGTAACGTCCCGCGACCGAATGAAACTGTGATAGAGCCATGTTGTGACGTCATGCACGCTTTTCTTACACTTGCACGCTCTTAAATGAATGTTATTTTGATTAATAGTTTTGCGGTCTAAAAGCAGAAAATTACATTATTTCAGCGCAAACTCAGTAATTTTTTGTTTGTTTCTTAATCCCATTTTTTTAAACGAATGGTTAGAAATTGAACTGATGTTTTTTTTTAACGTGGTAAAATCATCTAATGAGTCCTCCCACCCAGGGCAGAGCAGAAGGGACTATCAGACTCGTAATGACTAAAATCCACGGTGTCCTTCAATAGCCCGCACAGCACAATGATGGGGCACCCCTTTAGAGGTCCAAAGTCTGGCGGGGTCGCGGGACTAACGAATACCGTGACCCCGGAACCGTGGATTTTAGACAGTACAAGTCTGACAGACCCTCCTGCCCTGCCCTGTGTAGGAGGACTCGTTTGATGATTTTTAACAAGTAAAAAGAAAAAAAGGGAGTAAGTTCCATCACGGAGGTGATAGGCGGCACGGCGAGGCCATGCTGCGGGGCGAGACGGAATGGGAAGCAGTCAACTCCTGCTTTTATTTTATCATCATTATGAGTTCTGCTCGCGGGACTCACGAATACTCGTGACCCCGGAACGTAAAGAGCTATTGATGGACACCGTGGATTTTAGTCAGTACAACTCTGACAGTCCCTCCCGCTCTGCCCTGGGTAGGAGGACTCATTTGACGATATTACCACATTTAAATAAAAACTTACTACACTAGTTAGCTTCATATCAGTATCGTAAGTCTTGGCGAGGCCGAAGTCAGCTAGTTTGACGCGACCGCTGCACGTGACCAGCAGGTTGTGAGGCTTGAGGTCACGGTGGACGATGCGGTGGGAGTGGAGGAAGTCGATGCCGGAGAGGATGTCGAAGGACATGCTCTGGAATAGAAAGAAAAAAATGATGTGTAAAGTATTTTCTATCGATTCTGTGGGAGTTATTTTGTAAAATCTAATGCGGATGACGGAACGTCACGGGGGACGGATTCCGTCAAACACTAAGGGAGCCGGATTCCGTCAAAAGCCATGGGAGACGGATTCCGTCATAAGTGAAGGACAACAGATTCGGTCAAACGCCGCGGAAGACGGATACCGTCAAAAGCCATGAGAGTCGGATCCGTCATACGTCTTGGAAGACAAATCCAGTCATACGTCACGTACAAAAATGACAGCACGTTTGGCGCAGTAGCCGAGCAATTGGACTGCTGCGCTGCGAGTCACGGGTTTGATTCCCGCACGGAACAAATATTTGTATGATCTACAAGTAGTTGTTTCGGGTCTGGGCGTTTGTGTATGTGAGTTTATATGTTTGTAAACGCACCCACGACACAGGAGAAATTCCTAGTGTGAAGGAAAGTTTTTTTTTTATGAAAGAGGATTCCGTTATACGTAACTGGCGACGGATTTCGTCACACGTCACGGACGACGGATTTCGTCCGTATTTTTTTTAATAATGTGTAATATAGGGTCCAACAAAAAAATACCTAGCCACTGACAGAAAACTTTATGATATTAAAAACTGAATCAAACTCACCCTAATAGTATTCTGAGACAGAGGCGACAGGGACCTCTTGAGAAATGACTCCAGATCCTGATCAACATGCTCAAATACTAGGAAGAGTACTAGCTGCTGATCTCGCTCCAGAGATTGACCACCGTGGCAGACATCTAGGAGCCTGAAAAGACAAGATGCTGAAGTTAGAAAAAAGGTTTTTTTTATTTTTATTATTCATTCATCGGTAAGAATGCTGCCAGTCTGAAGTGAGACTGGGCGGGTCACGTCAGCTGCATGAACATTGACCGACTGCGAAAGCCCCGTACTGGGTGCCTTTTTTTTGACAGAGCGGCAGGGACTGTCAGACTCGTACTGACTAAAATCCAGAGTGTCCTTCAATAGCCCTTTACGTACGGGGGTCACGGTAAATCGTAAGTCCCGCGGCCCCAACAGGCTTTGGCCCTCTAGAACCCCTTCTGGAGGATCAAAGGATAAATTAAAAAAAAAATTTTGTTTATCATTTTAAGAATTTTGCCATTTCGAGAAATTATCCTCTTGCGACTCGGTTTTCATTTTGCGAATTAGGCATTCTGTGCCCAAACTGAAGCTCAAAGCAGTAATTCCAAAGATTAGTGCGTTCAACCAAACAAATGAACTCATCAGTTTTGTAATACTCATATTAAGTATAGATGAACAATCACCTGACAATATTAGGATGTCTATAGGCCTCCAGCTGCCTCAACAGTGCTATTTCCCTCAACGTAGACAGAGGTATACCATCCTCAGTGAGAGCCACCTTCACTTTCTTCATGGCCACGATGTTGCCTCCGTTGTGGAGGTCCCGTGCCTTGTATACTGTGCCATAAGCTCCTGTAATGTTGAAATTGTAATTTGAGGAATGATAGTAACTACTGTTGTCTCTCTTCAACACAATTGGTTAGACGAGGATGCCTTATGCATTAAGTTTGTTGGCTTTTAGTGTGCAAGGAGTTCAGTGCAAATTACAACAATCAACTGCATGTCACAGGTTTGACTCTCACCCAGAACAAATTTTATTGTGACCTATAAGGAATTTTTCTAGGTGTGTATCTGCGTGTATCTGAGTTTTAAATGTATGTAACATTTTCACTCCCACAACATAAGAGAAATTCACAGTGTGGAGCAAGGTTTAAAAAAAACCCGCTTGGTCTATGGCCATCTTAGAGGCGGATACTGTGGTCTGACTGTTGCCATGTGAGAGTTAGACAAAATAATACCATAGAGCAAACTTAATCTTAGCTCAAGATTATACAAATTTTACTTCATGCGAAAATAAACCATAATTAATGTATAAAACTGAGTTGAATATCCTTCAGATGACTGTAACCAAGTTTATCATAGGAATAAGAACATGAGAGTAAGGTTAATTTTCAAATAAAGTGCGACTGAGCTATGACTACATTGGCTCTATTAGTTCTGGGCCGCAGGAATTCAACTGTGTTTAGGATCATACAATGCTAAGCACAGAAATCTAGGCTCAATCTGACTGTGTGGTTCGATCACAAGTGAATTGTAAATAAAAATAAAAAAACGTTTTGTCTCTCAGACACTAAAATTATTAGGCCATCAATTAAATAAGTTTTTAAATCAGTTATAATTTTCTGTTTATAGCTAATAGCATCACCATTAAATGTTTCCTTATAAATAAGGTCTACAAGTCGGTTCATATGTAAGCTATAGATGCTATACCTTGCAAAAATATACTGTAAATACAAAATAACACGCATACAAAGCCAAAATTATCACTACACTATGCAAAAAAATATGGAACATGATATTTAAAAATGGAATTTAATACTTGAGTCAAGGTAAAATACAAAATCAAATGCACACTTTTAATTGAAAACATGGATCTGAAGATAATTTAAAACGCGGAATTAGCTTTAAAAAGTATCCAAAATTTCTACGATTTGTGAAAATTATAAAAATAAACAAACTAAAAAGTTTGGTTTATAACACAAATTGCGCGAAAACCTTATCAACCCGGCACATGTAAAATTAGGTTATTTACGAAGTAATTTTGTTCCTCACCTGTCCCAATCACATTCAACTCTTCATATTTCTTCGCATTTTGAAATAAAGCACTAACATCACTGATAGAAGCCATTGGAGGTGGACTATGTGAGGTACTGGCTCCCGACATTTTTATCCCAAAAATAACGGTATTTCTCACTTTAAAAACACTTTTAACGATTATTCATTTGCTTTAAGGCACTTTTGAGTCCTAAATTAAAGAGTTTTACATTATTTTACCGCAAAACACGTGTTTAAAACTTCGTGTTTTGTCTGTAAACTTTTTTGAAGGGAGAGGGGGGAATGGAAAAAGTCATTGACCAAATCTAGCCACCTGCCGGTTATGCGACCAAATTAAAAAGTACCGGTATAAACAAAACGGTTGTTTACATTCCGGGCCTACTTTAAAAGGTCGAGTTTTTATTAACTTGCCGTTTTGTGAATGAGTTTAACGCCATCTCTTGGTTTTAATGTGTAACATAAATGATAGTTTGTACTTGTTGTTGATAGATGGCGTTAAATCATTATAAATCGGAAAACATTTCCTCAGCAGAAATATTCAGTTTATTTGAAAATAAATAATACTTACTTGAAAATAAATGTGTTTTCAAAGTAATGTCTGAATGTATGATTGTGATATCCGCCAAACAATTATTTTATAACAATCGAAAAAATATATTTAGATAATAATCGAAAAAAAAAATAATATTCCACTTTGGAAAACAGAATACAGTGATAAATCAAAAAGAAGACGTGTGGGACTTCTATACGGGCTCGTCCGGGATTTGAACCCGGGACCTCTCGCACCCGAAGCGAGAATCATACCCCTAGACCAACGAGCCGTGTTAGACAATCGCGAATTTAATGATTGTATTTTGTTAGTAATGACGTCAGATGAAACTCCTAGATTTTTAGAGGTAAATCCAAAAAAAAAAAATTTTTCGGTAAGTTCTGATAAAAATTGTAAAAATGGTACTAAAACAATAGCCACAGCGTATAACACGCGTTTTCTTCTCATTCAAATAAATATTTTATTTGTTTGTAATCACAGCTCAAAATCTTTAATATTAAATTAACTTTTAATTTTTAAAACATAACAAAATTGAGCACCACAACAAATTGACCGAACACCTCAAGGCGTTTTAGAAAGTTGACGCGCGAAAGGAGAAAAAAAATTACCGCTACATGACACCCTCTTGGCATCTCGCTTTTTCTCTCGGAAAACGTATTAGCTATCTCATTCACTCGTATGAATCGGAGTAAATTTCGAGTCACCGCGTCAGTTGACTTCAGACAGTATTGCGCGCGCATGTTCGAATAAAATGGCGGTATTTTTCGAGTAAATAAAATACATTTCAACGACTTTTTAACGTAGAAACGACTATTTTCGATTTTTCTTGAATTCTTAATAGTGTTTTAATTATTTAAAGAATATTTCTGTTGTGTGTTTAAAAGAGTGGACACGGAAATAGCGTGTGGAAGTGTGTGGCAAAATGTGAAAGTTCCTTCATATAAGAAAACAGTGGATAGTTTTTTTACGTGGTATCCTACATATTTCTTGTTTCTACAGCTGTTTTGCTCTTTATAATTCGGTAAGTGTATTAATTAGTTTGTTTATTACTTTAAGGTTTTTTTTGTGATACATTTTACCTAAAAGTTCTATAATCATTACGGATGTAAGAAAAGCATGAATGAAAGTTGTTCCTGTTTTGATTAGAAGAACCAATGAATGAAATGGGTTGAATGCAAAGTTTGCAAGGCTTCGCAAGTCATTGCACTAAGGGGCCGCAAACAAATATTGTTATTTCTGATTTTATAACGCGAATTTGGGGCACTTCTGATCCCAAAAACGTTTAATAATTTTCTTTTAAACTTGTAACAACACTGAGCAGGATATTATCAAATCAGTTCAACAGCAACAAAAAATAAAAATCATAAATGACTATAAATGTGTGAACTGTATTTCTTGAAAAAAAAATTTTGACTTCTCTGATAGATACCTCCTAGATGTTTTATTGTCCTCCTTTCTAGATCCTCTTTGGCTTGAATCATCAACATTCTTATTCCATACTGATTACTTACCTACTTTATTTTACCTTCAAACAAAACAGGCCTCCTTTTTATCCGACAACGAAAACGAAGCTTCTCGAGTCGACGACGATTCTTATTATAATTTACGAAACGGTTAAATTGACAATAAAAAATCTGGCTATAAAGCAATCAAGGAAAATTGGCAATGTGAAAGCTAAATTCACAAATTAAAAAGCTACAACAGTCTTTGCATTGTCCCAAATATGACAATGGCAATGCATTATGCGGTATAATTTCTACTCCAGTGCCCTTTTTTGGAAAGCACCTCAACCCTGAGTAATTACTGCCAAAATGTTGCTGGTTTTTACCAAACATCTTCAATCACCTAATGGTCAGACAGAGGTGTAGGTTATCCTATATGCACTGAAATTAGCTACCTACCTAAGGTGTCATGTGGTACGAATTCCAAGGTCATCACCATTTCAGACTCTTGCAGTCCACTCTTGGATCTAGGCCTCTCCCAGGGAGCGCCAGGGCGCACGATCTCCCGCTTTTTTATTTAGCCAGCCAGCTACTTTCTTCAAGGTCATCGGTCCATCTTGCCGAGGAATTGAATTCCAAGGTGCCACTGACAAATTTCATAGGAAAAATCTGTAGATATACCCTGGATATTGAACGCAGAACAGAACCTTATACTCAGTAATAAGCAACGGGTCGTTGACGGTCCAAGTACGAGTATAACGTTTCAAACTCGACAAATATTGTACTAAGGTGCGTTTACAAACATTTAAACTCATATACACAAACGGGATAAGTACTGGTAGGTCATACAAATATTTCATCCAAATCAAATAAAACCGCAGCTCAGCAGTTAATGTCTTACTCTCACTACGCCAATCTTGCCCATTCTTGAGATCTTCATTTATTACACTCAAATTTTGCCAGGATATGTCGCTGGTCGCGGGACTGTACGAATTACCGTGACCCCGGAACGTAAAGGGCTATTGAAGGACACCGTGGATTTTAGTCAGTCCAGTCTGACAGTCCCTCCCGCTCTGCCCTGGGTGGGAGGACTCATTTGATGATTTTACCACGATAAAAAAAAGGCTATGTCGCTACCCTCACAGCAGGTGATTGTGCAGGATCAAGTTCAAAGGAAAGGTCCTGCAAAGCGGCTCCATACTGTCATTATATTTCACTGTCATGATGGTTCAAGAGGACACCACTTCACCAGATTTTAGTTTTCAACAGGGTTCCCATTCTTTACTGATTAATTTCTTTGCAGGATCCAAGACAGGTAAATTTATTATCCGGGACGTGTTTAGCTTCATTGTCTCGCAAAACCACTTTAAGCAATCAAACATTTCTTCGCCTCATATCAAACAAGAATTTCAAAAACAAATGAAAGAATTATACGGGAGATAAAAACCCGCAGAATACCTGTAACGGTCGACTTCTCGTCATTAATTGCTCGTGGTGCAGCTTCACGCTGGAGTAGTATGTGGGTGAGCAGGTAAACGTATGCTGGGAAACGGAAAGCTACGAATTCTTTTGGCAAATGTATTCTTGTTGATTGTGTATGCTATTATATTGCTAACTCAATATAATCTTTGATTGTTATGTAGGAATTTACAAATATTACTAACACTATGGACTCCATCTGCAATAACGTTACTTGATTTTTCAACTATCATAAAAAAGTAAGACCGTATTCGATTTGTAAATATTGACACATTGGGCTAGGTTGTGCTGCCGTCATTACTTAAAAACTTAATCTATACGACTGTAATTTACACTGAAATCGCTGAACACACGTTCCACCATAATCTGTAAGATTCAGAAGAAATTCATGCTTTGATATATTCGAAGAAATTGTCTGCTCAATTACGGTTGACTTGTCAAAATGAATAGCAATTAACCACGCTACTGGCTTATCAAATCGAAAGCGTCGTTGCTCGTACTGTTTATGTCTAGGTATAGTTTATAGATCTACTAGAAGAAAGCTAAAGCTTAGTGCTTAGTCACTTAGAGAATCCGTTTTAGAATTACGTAAACCTAAGTCGATTTCGTTTTCTTGAGTAAATACGTAGCTAGGTTTAAAATGTAAACTCAAATTAATGGCGCTTGCACTTTCTGCATTTGATGATTTGTTGTTTCCATAATTATGTAATCAATAAGATAGTGGCGAGTCACTAAAATGACATAAATCGTTCTTCAGTTTTAATGGCTTATTCCCACTTTTCCAAATCTATTGTTATCTTAACAATTTATATCAAACATTGATTCCCAAGACCACCGTAATTGTTTATTTTTAGATCGGAAGGTGCTCCACGTAAAATTCGAGTAGATTGGGGTTGGATAGGATTTATTCTGAAATCGGTTCTCGGGAGCGTTTTTCAATGGAAATCAGGCCTTTTCTCCGGATATTAAAATTTTCTATCTGGTAACCGACTCCAAGATAATTGGGAAAAAGCTAGGCTGAAAAAGCAAAAAGGTTGTACTCGTGACGAGATAACTATCAATTATATTTGTCTTGATTATGAAAACATCAGATTTGCTACTAGTTATCGAAATAGTGTTGGAATACTATCTGCGTCAAATAACCATGTCGTTTAGTTTAACTCAAAACATCAAGCTAGACCTAATGAGACAGGTTTTGAGCTCAAGCCTTCGAAATGAAATCTAAAGTCAGAAAATAAACGGTCGTATGACAACATATCTTAATGGATCCAGTTTCATGGTTAGGTTTTACCAAAGTGTTGCAAAAAACTTGATGCTGTATATTTGTACGCTTTTTGTCTGATGAAAATATCTTTTACTTATTCTTGCTTGTCTCGTTAAAACGAGAGTAGTCGTTCTAAGACTATTACTTTACTATATTCTTCAACTTTTCTGGGTATCGGCGATAATTGCACATAGTTCTTTGGAAGGATATCATCGGCTAGTCTAGGCTTCGTTATAGCGATATCTCTGTCGCACGAGTTACAACGAAGATAAACGAGCGATAAACGTGAAATGAGTAGTGTGTTACAGTGATAACGCCTATGAAGCCAAAACTAGCCGAATATTTCTTCATAATAATTATGCATGAGAACGCCGGTACCTTTTTCGTACCATTTTTATCACCAGTGGGTTAGACATACCTAAATTCATCATTCAAACATAGAACTGATTAAAAATTCCCAACCAATCCACAGACCTGCTACACGTAAACAAGCCTCGCACGTGGACAAGGGCTCCAGTGACCGGATAAAAGTGAAAATTGTGGTGATAACACTCTACGAAGCTGAAACTAGCAGATCCTTTCAATGATGATATGCAATATTTTAACACCGGTAGTTATTTCGCCCCATCTTTTAGTGGATCAGACAGCTAAATTCATCAGAAAAACATAAAACTAATTGATTGATAAAAATTCCCAACCGCTCCACAGACCTGATACACGTAAACAAGCCTCGCAAGTGGGCAAGGGCTCCAGTGACCTGCATAGCTTGCAACCGGTTCCTGACCGCCTGACCGCGAGTACGGGGAATGTGTTGATGTGGAGATTACAGCTTTTTTTAATCTTTTAGTTTAGGTTGTGGGTCAATTTTGTTGGAGATTTTTCCCATGGATAATGTAGATTGGTGATGTTTTTCGATGTGTTTCATGGTTAGTGTCTTAACTGTGTGTTAAAGCTTTTAAGGATGTTAAAAATCTAGGTAACTATTGCATAGTAGGTACATTTTTTTGAACAGTATCCTGACTGCAAGTCCAGAGAATGGTAGAATGTAAATATAAGACACTAAATTGTTTTTTATCAATTTGAAACGTTGCCTTGTTTGGGTGCCATGCATGGTGGCAGTGGTGTGAAATAACCGTTTATTTCTTGAAAATAATCATTAATAAGGGGAATCTTCGAGACGAAAGAATTAATTTATATAAAGTCTTTAAGATTGAAAACCTATCTACTATAAAAGGCCAAAATTGTTAAAAGGGAATCGAAAAACTAGATTTACTTACACTTAATTACTAAAGATATTTAAACTAAGAAATCAATTATAACATTTAATCCGAAGTCTCATCTCAAAATTTTCTCCGGAAATATAAATTCACTAGCACTTTTCCCGCGACTTCGTCCGCGTGGGTTACGTACTTTCCTAATTCCCCCTTTTCACCCCCTTAAAGGTTAAATTTCCAAAAACCCCTTCTTAGTGCTCCCCTACATTATAATAGGGAGCCGTGTGCAAAATTTCACATTCCTAGCCCTAGTAGTTTCGGCTGGACGTTGATATGTCAGTCAGTCAGTTCTCCTTTTATATATATAGATTAAAGTTTCATAAACTAAAACTCTTTTCTGCTTACTCATCAAGTTATACCTTCTTATTTGCACAAACACTCAGGCCTACCGCAACTGGATTTCAGCATTGTTTAGTACTACCGCGCTACTGATAACACCTTATCTTTACGCTAAGTGACACATTTTGAAACATAGCATAATGTTACCGTTTTCACTTTTAAAACTAACTCATATGACAATCGGTATGCGGGAATGATAAAGAACTGCATACTGCAGGTACTTTTACCTTTACGCAATAATATCTGTGCTACCTCATTGCAAGGCAAATGTCACTGTTCGTAAAGTCAGACAAGTACCCTCAAGGAGTGTCAGCATAATGACGGGACCTGTAGAGGGCCAAAGCCTGCTGGGGTTGCGAGACTCACAAAGTACCGTGACCCCGCTACATAAAGGGCTATTGAAGGACACCGTGGATTTTAGTCAGTACAAGTCTGACAGTCCCTCCCGCCCTGTCCTGGGTGGGAGGACTCATTTGATGATTTTACCACGCAAAAAATAAAAAAGTCAGACAAGTCTTACTAAAGGAAGGCCAGCTATTTGATTTGATTTTGATTTAGTAGTTAAGGAAAATAGGTAGGTATTTGCTAAAATGTTATCAATACCTTTTAAACTATCTGTAGAAAACTGCATTTTAATTAATAGTTTGTACATATTCGCCATTCGTGTAACTGGCCCTAAGGTTGACTGGTCCGCCGTATGTATCACAATATCTTCTATATATATAAAAATGTTATGTTGGTTTGTGTATGCTTTAAAAACTCAAAAAGTACTGCACTGATTGAGCTGAAACTTTAGCATGATATGTAATCCGCATCAAGGATTGTTTTTATCTATTTTTTGCATCAGTCACATATCCGCAACCGCGAAAAAACAGTTTTTTTAACGATTAGCTCTGTACCAGTGACCGCGCCATCTATCGGAAGCGAGGATAACACTCGCTGACAACCGCAGTCGTAATGACGCAGTCACATGAGAAGAAATTTTATTTTTTTTGTTGTTGAAAAAACAGTTTTTTGTGCCACAGCGAAGCGGGGCAGGGTACAGCTAGTTGTACATAAAAATCTAAATAACCATAGAACTATCTGGGTTGAGGGGTCAGATAGGAAGCCATCCATGTAAAATACAGGTTTTCAGCTGTAGGTTTTCAGACTGGAAGCCGACTCCAACACAGTTGGGAAAGGGCTAGGCAGGATAGTAGGTTTAAACGCTCATGAAAAAACCGTAATGTTATAAAGACTTCATCACAACATTTACCCAAGGCTGTGCCCAAGGTCATGTCAAGCATCCTATTTTTAATTGAAACGCATAGTAGCTACTAAAAATTAAAAAGCAGTAGGTACATTACTGGCATTTTATTGATTTAGAACAAGGATTACACTGCTCATCTTCATGACAGAATCCGTTAATTCCGTTAAAAAAACTACATAGTTAGCATAACATATTATTATGCGATCTGATTTTATTTTTCTCTTTGATTTTTGAACTTCAGATAATACCTATAATTGCTGTGAATTATAATTATATCATGCATATTAACCCAGCTAGATTTCACAATTATTTTATAATAAGTCGGAGACAAAAAGCGCTGGCGGACGATGGTAGGAGCTTTTGGTCTGGGGCTAAAACTTCACGGGCAGAAGCTATTCATTAATAATTAGGCATTTCAAAATGAATTTCTCTAAACCAATAAATGAAGAAACGTGTCATAAAGAAAAACAGAAATCAAACAGTTAACTATACAGGGGAACAACTAACAGAAAGTTAAATGTTCGCATCATAGAAAACTAATGTGTGGTTCAATGACTCGTAACCAAACGGTATATTTTAGCTATTTTAGAGAAATATGCATATTATATGCTAATGTAATACAAACGACCGGCTGTAAGTGGGTTATCACCAAGTTAAGATTAACTAAATAAAATATAAAACCGAAAATACTAGTTTTTTTTCCTCATAAATTTAAGAAATTGAGAAGAAAAAAAAAATATGCCAGTACACTCTTTTTTTTATCGTGGTAAAGTCATTAAATGATTCCTCCCACCCAGGGCAGGGTGGGAGGGACTGTCAGACTTGACTGACTAAAATCCACGGTGTCCTTCAATAGCCCTTTACGTACCGGGGTCACGTTAATTCATGAGTCCCGCGACCCCGGCAGGCTTTGGCCCTCTCCCCTGTAGAGGGCCAAAGCCCCGTCACTACGCTGACACTCCTTGAGGGGTGAACACAACGCGCCGTCGACCCTTGCTAGTACACTTACGGAAAAAAGAGCTCGTTTTATTATTGTTGTATAAATCATCAAATGAGGTCTCACGCCCTGGGTGGGCAATGACGGGGCCCCCTTAGAGTGCCAAAGCCTGCCATTGGCTATTGAAGGACACCTTGGATTTTTGTCAGTACAAGTCTCTGAAGCGCAGGCCACACAGAAGAGATATAAGTCGAGGACGCGTCGCGGACAGGCGCAGATGTACTAGCGTTGCGCCCGCGACGCGTCTCTTCTGTATGTTTTGAGTCGCGACGCTTCTATACATTTTGTATGAAAGGGACGTTGTAGAGACAAATGTCTCCGACCAGTCTGCGTCTTACGTCTTTTCTGTGTGGCCCGCGCCTGACAGTCCCTCCCGTACCGCCCTCGAGGACTCATTTGTTGGTTTAACCACGATAAAAATACGGTCTGATGAAAATGGATGAATTGATAGTAATTAAAATTATTTTTAAAGCGACCCATTGTTTAGCCACCTCTGGCGCATGAAACATTACATTTACTCGTCCTACCTTGTATAATTAAAGGATGTCAAAATGTATTTATCAAATGATAGCATTTTTAAGAGATAATTGAATTAAGTAAATTAATTATCTTCAATTTTGACATTCGGTGCAGATCTTTCGATACTAAGATTTTTTTTAACATCGAAATTAAGAAAAAGTTTTTTCTAATTTTAAAATGGCGGTCTCTTGGCAATTCTGAGAAAAACTTAGTTTTCTACAATAGAAATACATACTTACTCGAAACGACAACTTTTGCCGATCTCCGTATTACCTACGTAAAAAGTATTTCACTACAATCACATCTAACAGATCTAATTTACTCTTGAAATACGAAAACTAACTTTATTGAAACGAAATAAAGTTGTTGGCAATATCAATCTAACTCATGCAAACTTTTATAAAACGACAGTATTATTGATTTTCAAAAATCGAAAATGACAGGATTTCTTCACATTCCAATTTCGACCTTATTCTAATGGAATACAGTGCAAAAAAACTTTTACCCATGCATTTGTCTTGCAGACGTGCAGAAAGTACCAAACAAAAAGTAAAATAAAACCGACTTTAACACAACGAAATAAAGACGCTGTCTTTAAACTGTTACCTGTGTGAATCTTACACCATTGACAATAGCAAATGACCTTCAAAAACCGACCTTACTCCAACGAAATAAAGACGCTGACTAATTGAAATTGTTACACCATGAACATAACTAACTGATATTCAAAAGTCAACCTTACCACACTGCAATAAAGGCGTCATCAATATTTCCCATTGAGTGGCGGTATAGTTACGGTTAACTTAGTAATGTGGGTCAGCACAACACCTGTTCATCCGTTATGTGAGGAGACGCGGATACTATGTTATGCGAAAGGGGGTAGGCAGATATGAGACATCTTAGTAAGACTGGGTTTTTTTTTAACGTGGTAAAATCATCAAATGAGTCCTCCCACCCAGGGCAGCGCGGGAGGGACTATCAGACTCGTACTAACTAAAATCCACGGTGTCCTTCACTAGCCCTTTACGTACCGGGGTCACGGTAATTCGTACAGTCCCGCGACCCTAGTAAGATTGGACTTGGAAAATTAGTGTATTAGGCTTATTTTTTTCACACATAAAAAATAGTGAGAATATAAAAACAAAAGTTGACTTCATTATGAGTTATGCCAAGGAACTGTTATGATGACGTACGCTCTAAAATCCACGGTGATCCTTAAATAGCCCTTTACGTTCAAGGGTCACGGTTACCTGGTTAGACAGTCCGCGACCCCGGCAGGCTGTAGCCAACCACAGCATGCAATGCCGGGGGGCTCTCTCAGATTGCTGACATCTCTTAGAGGCGCACGTGAAACACGACGCGCCGTCGACTCGGGCATGGTTCATGATCTGACGGCGAGTCATACATTACTCGCCAACTAACTAAAACTTGTTTAAAAGCAAAATGTACAGTGTGCCCCAATCGAATATATTCTTTTGTGACAAAGTTGAAAACCTATTAAAAAAAAATGACAGGTCGGAATAGATTCATGTGCTGGCGTCTGTACTACAACACAAGACTTATTTACAAAAAAAATAACCATCTTCGGGCCATTCCATATTTCGTAACAACCGCCGCCATGACACATTGTTAGACGCTGGTTGCTCAACTGCTTGGTTGCGCGACATCCTCGTCTGACTCACTTGGTTGCTGTATAGTAATCACTCTGGTCTACTTATATTCTCCATCCGTTTGGATATTTCTGTTGATGTAATTCATTATTTAAGGTCAAGTTGGTAAGGGTCAGTTTTAACGTCATCGTCTGCCGGGGTCGCGGGACTCACGAATTTCCGTGACCCCGGTACGTAAAGGGCTCGTGAAGGACACCGTGGATTTTAGTCAGTCCCTTTCGCTCTGCCCTGGGTGGGAGGACTCATAGGATGCTTTTACCACGTTAAAAAAAGAAACCCTGGTCTTTAATCAACTGGACCCACTGAAAAAGGTCCCGCAGAATGATACGACCCAATAAAATTTAGAATCAGGGTGATATTTAATCAGTAAGTCTGAGTCACTTCTATAGGACTTATTTCGTTTTCACTCATCCCAAAATGACTGCAAATCGTATATTTGTAAATACACCCAGAACCCATTGGCAGAACAAGGTTCTTTTTTTAAAATATGGCTTTTAGTATGTCAACAGAATTTATATTTTTAAATTTCGCAAAATAACGTCTTTAAAAACCGTTAAAAGCACTTGAAATCTTCAAACAAACTAAAAAGCTTTCGCATATTTAAACCTGTTGATAAATATTTCAATTCTATAGTCAATGCCGTTAGACAAAACATAAAATACTGTTAAAAATATAAATAAAGGAATCAGAAAGTACTGTTATAAAGTTTGGCATAGGTTGTGGCGTAGATATTTTCGGCGGCCGCGTGAGGGAGAGGACAGCGTCCTCCCTCCACCCCAGCCGCAGTGGTAGACGCCCACGGCGACGGACGTCTCAAGACGATCTCCGGCCATGTCTGTCCCGCGAACATGATCAGATCGTCATCGTTTGATGATTTTACCACGAAAAAAAAAAGGCACTAAAAATTAAGTGTTGAGCGGTAAAGACATTCGGAGTTAGTTTTTTATTTAAAAAATAAAAAAAACGTTGCCCCACACTAGGAATCATATTTCTGTATCGTGGGTGCGTTTACAAACATAGAAACTCACATACACAAACACCCAGACCTGTAACAACTAAGTATTTGTAGATCTACAGTCGATCGCTCAGCTGCCCAAAACCAACTTTTAGTTTGTCTACGCTTCTAGCCCCTCTAAGGTAGCCCCGCGGTGCTGTATAATAATATTCTTTCAGACCCCGGAGTCAAGTTACTTTAATGAGCTCAAGCGTAACGTACACGTCATATTTTAGTAACAGTTGACGTCACGCGACCCCCTTTCGGGTCTACTCAGTGACCCGTACCAAATTGTATAAGAGAATGTTGTACGCCGCATTTCAGTCTTCATATCCGTTTGTGATTGTCGTCTACTAGGTGATTGTAGAAATCCGGTTTTGATGAACTTCCTAAATTTGCCAGCAGCTTATTTGTGCACCTATTATCATATGAACGCTTTTGCTGATTTTCTTGATGACAGTTACCCCCTTTCATCTCGATAAAAAGTCTTTGTACAGTTGACACCGTGTATTGCTGACAGCTCCATGGAAAATGACGACTAGAGGGGTCTACTCTTTATTCCGTTAACGAAGATCGGTCCATACGAAATTAACCAGGAATTTTTGAGTGAGCCCTACTCCCTATTATTATCCGAATTTATGAGTTTTCCCAAGAAATCGGCAGTAAACACTCTAGTCGTGCTGTCACATATTTTTACCTCGTTCTGCATCTAATCTTATAACTGTAAGCGATAAAGAATAAGAAACACCTGAAACCTCGGTCTAAGCCACGAGTTACGAGCTTAGAGAGTAGCACCCTTGGTCCTTGATCGGACGGCGAGCTGGATTTTATTCTTCAAAGTATTGGCAAAAGTATGTCAACAAACATTGGCCCACAAATACCAAACGTTTGGCAAAACAATCCGCTATGTTCCGAGCCTTGAATCAACAATTAATTTCATGTGTTGTGATGAATATCGATTCAAGTATTCAGGTTTTAATGTTAGACCTAGGTCGCTAGGTTGAAGACCTGGGTCGGAATTCTAGTGCTTTACGTGGATGGAGAGGTGAGCTGTTTTAGTCTAGAATTTAGACCCTGTCTTCATGATGTCATGTTGCTGTAGTTCATCACCCTCGTGCCTTTTTATGGTTGGCTTTAGAAACAAAACAAAAACGCAGTCGGGTAACAAATAGAGCATTTGACTGAAAAAATGTAATCGTTGGGTCAGTTAGCATATCAAAAGATATTTGACACATATTTATTCTTTTCTTACGTAAATCAAAATTGACGAAGATACGACACCTCATAAGCAAGTACAGTTTTTAATTGCTTCTTACTTCACCCCCCGATCCCCGATTAGGTAAGTACTCGATGTTGCCTGGACCGATTTGGAAAATTCTTTTTTTTGGAATCACAGATGGTCCCAAGGTAGACAGGTCAGGATCTGACGACGGGATCTTGGAGAAATCGAGGGCACTCTTCAATAAATGACAGCAAATGATCGGCGATTGACGAACACTTATACGACAGGGGCCGTATTATGACGTCTTAAAACCGGGCTTGTTCCAGTGAGTGAACGAGGTGGCGCTAGACGACTTGTATAGCTCTGTCTCTTTCACTCACTGGAACAAGCCCGGTTTTAAGACGTTATAATGCGGCCGCAGGACAGAATAGGGTAAATTGAGTTCGAGTTAAGTGCTAACGTTTTGTACTAGCTTTCAACACGTAAATAGACACTAACCCATTAGCCTGTATCTACATTCTGGACCACAAAAGCAACCACCACATAATAATGGTTCTATAGCTAGGCCATTTTTAGTAATGGCGGTTAATCTCACCAGTCCAGCGGAGACTGCTAGCCATCGACGCAGAAAATACTATGGTGAAGTGTGTTATGATTTTACACCTAAATTAATAAACTGGTTTAAATTTATTTTGGTTTAGAGACAGATGAGACCCTGGAGACGGTTTTAGAAGTTCTTTTAAAAAAAAATCGCAGCACATGCTGAGGTAGTCGCGGGACTCACGAATTACCGTGACCCCGGTACGTAAAGGGCTATTGAACTCGTACTGAGTCTGACAGTCCCTTCCGCTCTGCCCTGGGTGGGAGGACTCATGTAGTGTAAATGATTTTACCACGTAAAAAAAAAGATTTTGTTAGTTATTAATTTCTCGCTGTTTTTATTAGTTGTAAATTTCTCCGTCTTTTTTTATTTTGCATGCATGTCTGTGGAGATATAAACTATTTTTCTTTCTTCTATTTCGTCGACGGCGCGTTTCGTTCCACGCGCGCCTCAAAGAGCTGTCAGCACAATGACGGGGCCCCCTTAGAGGGCCAAAGCCAGCAGGGGTCGCGGGACTAACGAGCTACCGTGACCCCGGAACGTAAAGGGCTATTGAAGGACACCGTGGATTTTAGTCAGTACAAGTATGACAGTCCCTCCTGCCCTGCTCTGGGTGGGACTCAATTGATGATTTTACCACACAAAAGAAGGCGGTCTCTCTTGGCAAGTAAATAGCTAGTGAATTAATAAAATACGAACCCATTGCCCCTCATTTTTCACCACAGCTGATCACCAGCCACTTAACCACGTGCAAAGAGCTCAGTTATGTGTTTATTATTCTATTGACACCTTGTCCTACATACTACATAACGTTTGGTTCAATTAGGTAAGCTATTGTGTGCCTGTCTGGTGAAGTTTTTAGTGTGGGGCATTATTTATGTCATACTTACTTTTTGTTTTATTGTGGTAAAATCATCAAATGAGTCCTCCCACCCAGGGCAGGGCGGGAGGGACTGTCAGACTTGACTGACTAAAATCCACGGTGTCCTTCAATAGCCCTTTTACGTACCTGGGTGACGGTAATTCGTAAGTCCCGCGACTCCGGCAGGCTTTGGCCCCTCTAAAGACCCCGTCACTATGTTGAGACTCCTTGAGGCGCGCGTGGAATACAAAGCGCCGTCGACCCGGGCATGGTTGGACAGCGAGTCGCCCATTACTCGCCGCCCGCATGCCCGCGCCTAGGTAGGTGGCCGGAGATCGTCTGCCGATTTATGTCATACTAGGTTTTGTTTGCGGTTTCTTTTGCTCGTTACGGCCCAGTCACTTTAGTCTAAGCGGTGAGCGGGGTGGTGAGAACCGCGAACATCATCTGCCTGCCTTTTCCCAACTATATTGGGGTCTGCTCCCAGGCAAACCAGATGCACCTGGATATCAGTATTTTACATGGAGCGACTGCCTATCGGACCTCCACAACCCCAGTTACTGGGTAATACGATACCTTATGGTAAGACTGGTTGTCAGACTTTAGAGCTTCTGACTAACAGTAACTACTGTCAAAGATCTACAAATGACAGCCGGGACCAACGGCTTTACGTGCTTTCCGAGACACGGAGGAATCTCCGCAAGAATCAACCTCAGCAAGCGCGGCTTACCCCGGAAGATCGGCCTGTGCGGCTGTAATTATTTAGCCACGAGCTCCTCAGTGTGAATCGGTGAGAACCGCGAACACTGTATGTGAATTCGCTACTGGCGCTGCCTCGTGGCGTGCTTCAAACATCTCTGCTGCTTCATACACTGACAGCTTTGTTGGTCTAGTGGTTAGTGACCCTGACTGCTATGCCGGAGGTCGTGGGTTCGATTCCCATCCAGAACAAATGTTTGTGTGATGAGCACGATCATTTGTTCTGTGTCTGGGTGTAATTTATCTATAATATGTATGTATTTAGAAATACATAAGTATTTTTATCAGTTGTCTAGTACCCATAACACAAGCTCTGCTTAGCTTGGGACTAAATGGCATTGTGTGATAGTTGTGGAATATTTATTTTTATTCATTTATTTTTATTTATTTATTTATACACGATCTTACTGCTCGTCTGACAGTCCCGCTTCACCAGTGATCAGTGTCTGTACACTTAGTCACTGTGCTTTGCAAGTCATCGATCTTAGACTTACTTACGATTAACTGTGGGACGGTAAAAACAATGTTGCTCATTTGCTCCAAAATTCCAAACACGATCTTATCACCATGTGAATCTACTTAAACTTGACCCTCTAACTTAATCTACATACCGTAATCTACTTGTTTGAACTTAGTGACGATGCATTTGGTCCAAAACCAGAGGTAACGGAACGGATTAATAAGTTGGAAGTTCATAAATTACCCTTCCCTTAACCCAATTATTTCGGGATCTTTTTTTTTTGAAACTGTTACCCCACAGTAGGAATTTCTCGTGTATCGTGGGTGCGTCAAACACCCAGACCCGAAACAACTATTTGCAGTTCATACAAATATTTGTTCCGTGCGGGGATCGAACGCTCGACACGCTGCACTGCAATCGATCGCTGAACCACGGCGCGAACCATTCTTTGTAAGAATGTCTTGTATTTCCCAGATTAAAGTTGATAACTTTACAAATTTAATAAAGCTGAGGAGTTTGTTTGGTTGCACGCGCTAATCTCAGAAACTACTGGTTCTAATGAGGTTCGAATTTAAAAAATCGAGGAAGGCTATCTAATATCACGCTACAACCAATAGAAGCTGAGCAGCGGATGAAACCGCGAGGAACAGCTAGTTATTAATATAGTCAATCAACTACAGAAGCGAATTTGAGATTTGGCAGTAAATATATCGACCATTCTTATCAGACCAAAGACTAACTTAATTATTCTCCTTGTTGCAGGTCCAGTTTCAATAAATGTGACAAATAACTGAAAATCAACCTTAAAGCAACGGAACAAGGTGCAAGTGTAAGTGATGTGAACAATAATGTGAAGTGGAATGCACAACGCATAGTTTCGCGCCAATACAAGATGGCTGCCGTCATAAAATGGCGGTCGCGGAGCATCATTGCTATGATGCTTCTGATATTTATTCAAATTGTTAACGGTAAGTTTTCTTTTATTTATTTTGACAAGTTATCCACCGGATTTGTTTTTCTATCATGCAAAATATCTAACTTTCACATTTGTCAAAGCTTCATTCCCTGTTTAATTATTTTATGTTGAAGCTCCAAATAATCGTCGTGCTAAAAAGCTTTTAAACCCAACGGATTAGGCTGTGAGATTTTTATCTTCTTCCATCATCAAACTGAAATCATTCATTTTACATTATTTTTCCAGTTCATTTCATTCGTTCGTTCACTAACCAACTTGTTGGTAAGCGATAACTTAACGATCCCAAAGTGGTAGCTATCAAGAAACACATACTACGGCAGGGTATTCCACTCCTTAGCTGTAAGAGTAACTTGAAGTCTCATCTGCTCCAAGGGACATACAGACAAGGTTGTTTTCTCTCAATTTACAGCCTTTTCTTTGAAGTTAGAAGAGATTCACACATTTTCAGTGGTGAATAGATGTCATAACTAATGGTTGCCAAAGTCTAGGCCGGAGTTGGTGACTCACTGAGTTACGTAGCAAAAATGTCAGACTTACTAATTAGGCGACGCTTGTTCATCAGTTTCCGAGCTGTTACGACACAGACACGCTTTCACGTTCGTCACAACTAATGGTCAGTCGTCAAGATACTAGGTCATGTTCAAATGTGCATCATTTTGTAAATATAAACATGATTGGCACTATGGACAGACCACATCGCTCGTAGAACTGATATCCGATGGGGGAGGAAAGTTGTATGAAGACCACGAACCGGACGCAAGACGATCTCCGGCCACCGTAGGCGCGGGCATGCGGGCGGCGAGTAATGGGCGACTCACGGCCCGACCATGGACCATGCCCGGGTCGACGGCGCGTTGTGTTCCACGCGCGCCTCAAGGAGTGTCAGCATAGTACGGGGCCTGTAGAGGGCCAAAGCCTGCCGGGGTCGCGGGACTGTACGAATATCCGTGACCCCGGAACGTAAAGGGCTATTGAAGGACACCGTGGATTCTAGTCAGTACGAGTCTGACAGTTCCTCCGGCTCTACCCTGGGTGGGAGGACACATTTGATGATTTTACCACGTAAAAAAAGAAAAAATAAAGACCACGAACCGGAAGACGCAACGTAGACCCCCTAGTCCTCCCTAGTCCCTCTAGGTGGTCCGACTATATCGAGAGAGTCACGGCCAACCGATGGATGCAAGTACCGGATTATTCTTCAGCGCGGTGGGCTAAGGGAGATTCCTTGGATCGCAGGACTGTCTAGTAGCTTACCCTGACTCTGGAACGTAAAAGGCAACTGAAGGAACAGGGACATATTATGTTAGTAAGAGTCTGACAGGTTGTGTCAAAAAGAGAGTATCCTTGATTTAGAAGTGGGCGTCTTCCAGCTAATAGTAAAAAAATATATTGAGTTTAAGAAATGGCCAGGCGTATCCCGGCAAATCCGGATGGTACCAAAACCGAATTTTGATTGAAATAGTCGTCTTTTTTATCGTGGTAAAATCATCAATGAGTCCTCCCACCCTGGGCAGAACGGGAGGGACTGTCAGACTCGTACTGACTAAAATCCACGGTGTCCTTCAATAGCCCTTTACGTACCGGGGTCACGGTAATTCGTGAGTCCCGCGACCCCGGAAATAGTCGTCTAATATAAATAACAAACTAATTTAGGAGAGCATTTGGCTTTCCAAAATTAGTTTGTAAAGCATGAGGTAGGTACACAAATTAACAATTACCAAGTGATACAACCTCTTTTTAATAAAACCTTGTATCGATCAAGGCTGTTCACTCCATGTTGTCAAGGTCTCGAGGGCATTCGCCTTCTATTTCCGTGTTACATGATTGCTCTCGACAAGACGAGGTATTTTTAAATTTATACTAACACTAGCATTTGCCCGCAACTTCGTTCGCGTGGAATAGTGACTTCCGGCAGATTTTTGGTTTTACCCACATAGTTCCCGATCTCGCGGGATTGTTTTTATTTTTTGTAATAAAAACTATCCTATGTCCTTTCTCAAGTTCCAAACTATGTCTGTACCAAATTTCACACAAATCGGTTCAGTAGTTTAGGCGTGAAGAAAAGACAGACGGACAGACAGAGTTACTTTCGCATTTATTATATTAGTTTGGATTATAAAGCTAAAGGCACACTTATCTCAGGGACTACAGGATCGAATTCGATTATTTTTTAAATGTTGGACAGCCCATCTATCGAGGAAGGCTATAGGCTATAATACCATCACGCTATGATCAATAGGAGTCGAGCAGCGGGGGTGAAACCGCGGGGAACAGCTAGTACAGTATAATGTTAGGTTTGCTTTCTGTGTGTCTCCATACAAGGAATACGTCCTGTTTCCTGTGGGTACGTTTACAAACATTTAAATGCACAAACAGGCAGACCCGGAACAAATACTTTTTGGTCATACAAATATAATTATACAGGGTGAAAGAGACATCGACGCACAAACGGTTACCATGGGTCCAGGACATTGGAATTTTTCGTCGGTTTCTTTCCAATTTTAATTTTGTTATTTGGTTTTTTTTAAATAGTGTGCCGCGCATTAGGTACTACAGGTACTGCGGTACTGGACACAGTATTTAGGTATACGATGACCTTTTATTTGAACTTTTATAAATAGCTTAGAAAACACCCATTTCTAGTATTATTTACATTGCTACTTTCAGTGAAAGTAGCGAAATAATTACTTTTTTATTAATAATATCATATCATTGGGTTAAGTAAGAATAAGGATTATGAACAGTCCAAAGTAAAAAAAAAAACTTAAAAAAGAGAAAATTTGGAAAAAACCGACGAAAAACTCCAACATGGGGGGGGGGGGTCCAGAATCATGTCCTGAACCCATGGTATCCGTTTGTGCGTCGATGTCTCTTACACCCTGTATACGGCGCTGAAAGCAAATCTGCGAAACACACTGCAGCGGTCGATCGCCCAGTCCATGCCCCAACCTTAAAATTTTGGTATATTGAGAAAAGATCACGGTTTGTTTACATTACATCTGACAATGTTAACCAAATGTCCTTTCTTTGGTATTGTTCGTCGTGTCATTGAGCTCCTTGAGTTATGAGTCGAGCTACACGTTATCCGACAAATTCTTGCACTGACTGGACGGTCCACTCAAATCTCTATGTTTCTCTCTTCAAAAGATCATCTCAGACACCCGCATGGTGCTCGTATGACCTGCAACAAAACAATGTCTGGACTTTAAAAGAGACTGTGACCTCTGGGTTTGTTTCGGCTGTTTCTTCTCAGAGTAGTCAGGTACAAAACACCGGCCTCATATAGCTTTAAAAATATTGGTTGTGACGTGTTAAAAATGTGTGTTTTTATAATCAACTTATAATATAAATATACCTTTTTTTTTAAGGGTGGCAAAATCATCAAATGAGTCCTCCCGCCCAATCAGGAATTTGGCCCCGTAAGTGGCCCCGTCGGTGACGCGTGAAACACGACGCGCCACCGACCCGGGCTTGGTCCTTGGTCGGACGGCGAGCTTACCCATTACTCACCGTCCGCAAGCCCGCTCCGCCGCCGCCGCTGTGCCCTCTGCTATTGGAGCGTCCACTCGACAGGCTATTCGCATACGGGCAAAGAGACCCCTTAGGCACACAGTGCCTAAGGAAGAGTTTTTGCCCACATCCCAGGGTGCACCGGCCCGAAAAACTGGTCTTCCCCCTGGACGTATCCGAGAGGGAACTCCCGTCCACGGGCGCACGTGGAGGTTTCCTGTCTTAGCACCCCAATATAACTATACCTAGCTAGAAAAGAGTAAGTTTAAATAAAAAAAATTGCGTGCGACAAAACGGTAACAAAAAAAAACACCTCTAGTTACCTTCGGGACAAACAAGCGTGATGTTATGTTAACAAAGAAACGTCTCAACCGCGTATAAGTACAGCAGCAGTAACAAATTGGAATTTATCTCACTTTCTCTGCCAAAGTGATACACTTTCATTTCTTACGTCCATTGCGCGGTTTTAATGAGATTCTCGAGATTTTTGTGATACTAATCTTGCTATGTACTACGTGATATAATATTTCGCCTCTAACTACTGAAAGGTTTATGTTTTATTTGGCGACCAGCTGTTCACCGTGGTTTCTTATTCATACCTGCAGCTCGGCTCCTCTTCGATAAATGGCCTATCCAACTCAATTTTTATTTTATCAATTCGAATTTCGAACGCGTAGTTTTTGAGATTAGCGCTGTCAAAAAAAAAAACGACGTGTTGCACTCTGGGAGTGCCGGCAGAAGTGAAAACTTGAATAGTAATAAACACACACGAACATTCGCGCAAGCGCCCTGCGCCGTCTTACGATATTTCGATCAGCATGCGTAGCATGAGCACCGTAGAAAGGAGTTATATCGACGGAAGAATCGACATAATGACAGATTGAAGAAAGATCTCTATCGTCCCAAGCATGGCGATGTTTGACAAGTAGAAAAGAAATGTTTCTTCTCTACGATAGAGACAAGTCTACAACGTCAAGCATGCCGATAATATTTTCTCTACTTTTGACACTTGGGGGAAGACAAGTTTCTTCTCTACAAGAGAAATTTGTCTACTTCATATCAGACCTAGATAAGATTCTTTTTATAATATTCTTGGTGTTTATTGACTTAAATTTGTTTTAAAAGCAAGTAAGGCTTCTCCCAATGCAATCGCATCAGTTTTTATGCCTTAAAGTTCAAAAATGGCTGCAAGAAACTTGTTGCCCATCACTCGTAGACATAAAGAATGGACCAAACATTATCTGACTAAAATTGTCATAATTATAATTTATCATATATTAAATATCTAACTCTCTCCTTTAACACAGATCGTTTCCACACTTGTTTTTCTCTCTTTCTAGAAAGTTTGTTAAGTTTATTTGACATTTGGCTAGGAAAGACTCGAACCATACTGTACGTCTATGGGTTGTATACTTTTTGCGTTTTGTTGTCGCTTTGATTTATGAACAAAAACTTTTTTTTAATTGTAAATGAATGCACATATTACTAGAATTATGTATAATTGTGTCTGATTTCAATAAATCATTTTAATTGTATTGAAAAATTATGATTTTTACACGTTTTTTTGGTTAACTAAACGTCTTAGTTCAGTCACATTCAATCATTCACCGTTGCTATGGAAAGAGAACGTCTGTCTTTGTCTTCATAGAAACGCGAGTCTACAGCATCGCCATGCTCGGGCAGAAGACATCTCGAGTTGGATAGAAAGAGCTTTGTCTTTTCTTGGTAGAATAGAGATAGAATCGCCATGCTACGCGTGCAGGTCACGTGTCCTGACGCGAGTTTAAATTTTTTTACCCATTCCAAAAAAAGTGCACAACGCCGCTAAAGAAGTTTTCACTTCAAAAAAAAACATTAACACAAACAATTAAACCTTGACACAAATAGTCTTGACCCACCACTAAGCCAAATTCGAGGAAATCGCCATGTCTTAAAACCAGAACTTGATGGATTTGTCCTAGTTTAGAGGGCATTCGGGGAGCGTCCTCGGGCGGGCTTCATTTGTAGTCCGGGTTTAAAAATGTAAAGTCTTGGGCTGCCCGCGACACACGCACACTTCACCGTCCCCCCAGCCCTCCCGACGCAGTTGCCACGGTGCGCATTTCGACTCATGTCCGGGTTATGGACTCTAAAATCCAAATTTTAGAGATGGCAACCCTACCCGCACTGAGCCTGTGTGATGGTTTACGGGGGTGAGGGGGTCACCCCTCTCAAGCAAGAGGCCTGTGTCCGAACAGTCAACTCCATAATAAGCTGTTTTTTTTTTATAAAAACTTTGCCCCACACTAGGCATTTCTCCTGTGTCGTGGGTGCGTTTACAAACATATAAACTCACATACACAAACGCCCAGACGCGGAACAACTACTTGTAGATCATACAAATATTTGCTCCGTGCGGGAATTGAACCCGCGACACGCAGCGCAGCAGTCCAATCGCTCAGCCACTGCACCAACTGTGCCGCCAAATTATATTCTCTGTCAGTTAGTTCACTTAAGATAATAGTTATTAAGTAGATAGAAAGCTTAATTCTTTGTCTCATAATTATTTCCTCCATCCGTTTGCTTTGAATTTTATTATGCATGTATTATTATATACATCAGATGATACACATAAAAGGCTGTTATGTAAAGCGTTATACAAGAAGTTACTTCGTGTAAAATCTCTCCTAATTTAGATTAAGATCTAAATAAAAAACTAACTTTAAAATGCCTAATTAGGAAGGTAGTTAGAAACGATACTATACTATAATAATATTATAATAAGAGGAAAAATAATTACAGCCGCACAGGCCGATCTTCCGGGTTAAGCCGCGCTTGCCGAGGTTGGTCTGTGGATTGGTGAACATCTGTCAGAGCGGAAAGCACGTAAAGCCGTTGGTACCGGCTGTCATTTGTAGATCTTTGACAGTCGTTACTGTTAGTCAGAAGCTCATAAGTCTGACAACCAATCTTACCATGGGTTATCGTATTACCCAGTTACTGGGTTGTGGAGGTCCAATAGGCAGTCGCTCCATTTATAATACTGATATTCAGCTGCATCTGGTTCGACTGGAAGCCGACTACATTATAGTTGGGAAAAGGCAGGCAGTTTCTTTGGCAATACTGTTCAGACTACATCTGGAGTCATTTACTATTCGGACCTTGTGGATTGTGGAAACTAGAACAAACTTCCGTGCGTTCAAGTGTTTTTGCCATACCTTTTATTGCAATCAAATTTATATACTCATTTTTACCCGTGGTGCTAGGCAACTGGGCTTCTCCCAGTTGTAATGTCCCTTTGTGCCTATTGGCCTTGTTTTGTTCTGTCTCCTGCTTGCATGGAGGGAAGTGGAAACATCGGGACACGTCAAGCTTTATTGTCTCGGCGCTTTTCAGGTGGTTGCCACTGTTGATTCTGGCTTTCAGGAGTTGCAGTGGTTTGGGAATAGTGTTGCGGGTTTTACGAAAAAAAAGGGCAGGCAGATGATGACTATAGTAATATTATAAGCTGAAAACTTTGTTTGGTTGAACATGTCAATCTGAGTCTCAGTTGGCGCAGTGGTTGAGAGATCAACTGCTGCGTAGCTAGGCGCGGTTTCGATTCCCGCTCTGAACAAATATTTGTATGATCTGCAATTTAGCAAGGATTATTAATAGACAATGTTGTTTCATTCATTAGTAAGTTAAACACGCATCAGACTTACACACGATGTTCTAACGGTAAAATAACCTACATTCTTGCCAAGCCTTTGACGTATTTACGACTGTGTTTATAGATTTTTCTTACTATTTGTACTGTTACTAGTTAGATGGTTATTCTTTAAAACGTTTATTGATATCTGCCCAGTCGTTTGTCCACGCGTGGGATGTCCAATTGTTTCTCTTTTCTGACAAGAATAGATAATAATATTTAAAAGCAAATCTTTTTTTTATTGTTTATGGTTCCAAAATCAAAATTGAATCATTTATTTCAACTAGGCCAATTATAGGCACTTCTGAATTGTCATGACAAAAAAAAAGTTCAAAAATAGTTCTGGTGCTACAGTCCCAGTTATAAGTCACAATAACTGTGAAAGTACTTTAGGAGAAGAACGTGCAAGAAACTCCATGGACACTCTTAATGAACACTCTTTTTCAATCGCCAAAATTATTACATATAACCTTTGTTACATCATTCATCTTCAGATGTGAGAACGATGCAAGTGTTAAAGAATAGAATTCTCTGCCGGAGTCTGTATGCATTTCCTGATAGCTGCAATCATGAAATCTTTAAGTCAAGACTAAATAGGTTACTTCTAGGCAAGCGTGCTTCACCGTCGACCACATCATCGCTTACCATCAGGCGAGATAGTGGTCAAACGTGAGACTATCGCTAAACAAATGAATAAAAAATTATCAGACCTCAACAAAATCAACATAACTAAACCCCATGAAGATAATTACAGACATATTAAAGTTATGCTGCAACAGATACCCACTCAATATCGAGTTAACTGCTATCAATGCAGTTAGACATCGCTTCAGTGAATCAAACGGTCGATTGTACTGTTACGAAGTGGTTTAAATTGTTTTTTTATGTGTGTGTGACTACTCTTGTTGAAAATCCTACCGAAATTAATCATTTTGATAAATTTTAGCAAAGTGATTGATGGAGGTCGCGGGACTCACGAATTACCGTGGCCCCTGTACGTAAAGGGCTATTGAAGGACACCGTGGAATTTATTCAGTACAAGTCTGACAGTCCCTCCCGCGATTTTACCACGATAAAAAAAAGCGGATACATCTCGCCACTCAGCGCCTACACAGGCTTAAATAACACTAGGAGTAGGGTAGACAAAACTACGTGGCGCCGGTTTTGCAGCGATTCGTATTTCCATTAGTAATTTCTCATTCTAGATTTGTGACCAGTAAATCACACTAAGCACCTTTTCTTCCTGCTGGGGTCGCGGGACTAACGGATTACCGTGACCCCGGTACGTAAAGGGCTATTGAAGGACACCGTGGATTTTAGTCAGTACAAGTCTCACAGTCCCTCCCGCCCTGCCCTGGGTGGGAGGACTCATTTGTTGATTTTAACACGATAAAAAAGCACCTTTTCTTCCATTAAAGTCAAGTCCATTCTTATCTTTTCACTTCATCATCATGATCAGCCGGAAGATGTCCACTGATGAATATAGGCCTTCCCCTAAGACCGCTACGCCGAACGATAATTCGCCACTTGCATGCACCATCGGTTGCATACGTTGCGTCCTCCAATACGTATTTGCCACTCGACCACTTTTCTTCCCCATCGGTTATCAGTTCTACGACCTACATGGCCTGCCCATTGCCTCTTAATAACCGCATATCAGTATACATTTATCTTAAACTCACACTCAGCTCTATTACCAGCAATACATACATTTTCTAGTGGGTCCATCCATAGTCCGTACCCAGTTCTGTGGCAGGTGGACCGTATCGCCACCACGGAGCGTGACCGACGAGGCTAACGAGACAAGATGCAACATGCTTGAGAAATGTCTTGTTATCTGGTGAACAAGACTATTTGAAAAATTTAATCTTGAGCTGACGGAAGAGACTGGATCCTGCAACACAGGGTATCCTAGTGCGGGATACAGTGTCCCCCACCCTATTGTAACATTTTTGAGTAAATAAATAATATTTGTATTTATTTGTTGATGATTAGAAAGGTTGACAAGGGCCAAAGATGGATGGGTTTTTGTTTTTTTTTACCTGGTAAAATCATCAAAAGATCCTAGGGCAGGACGGAGAGACTGTGAGACTTGTTCTCCACGGTGTCCTTCAATAGCCCTTTACGTTCAGGAGCCATGGCTACCTGATAAGACAGCCCTGTCATATTGCGGACAGCTCGCTATGTCGATCCGAGATGGATGGATTATGTGAGGAATGACATGAAAAGGGAGTAAATGATCCTTTGACATCTGACGCGCGGGCATGCGGGCGGCGAGTAATGGGCGACTCGCTGTCCGACCATGGACCATCCCGACGGCGCGTTGTGTTCCACTCGTGCCTCAAAGGGTGTCAGCATAATGACGGGGCCCCTTTAGAAGGCCAAAGCCTACTAACGAATTACCGTGACTCCGGAACGCTTAATAACCGCATATCAGTATACATTTATCTTAAACAAACACTCAGCTCTATAACCATTAATACATACATTTTCTAGTGGGTCCATCCGTAGTCCGTACCCAGTTCTGTGGCAGGTGGACCGTATCGCCACCACGGAGCGTGACCGACGCGGCTAACGAGACGAGATGCAACATGCTTGAGAAATGTCTTGTTATCTGGTGAACAAGACTATTTTGAAAAATTTGATCTTGAGCTGTTGAGAGCCAAAGAAAAGAGAGCCATCAAAAGATCCTAGGGCAGGACGGAGGGACTGTGAGACTTGTTCTCCACCATGTCCTTCAATAGCCCTTTACGTTCCGGAGCCGTGGTTACCTGATAAGACAGCCCTGTCATATTGCTGACGATTCGCTGAAGCGCGCGTGAAAAACTACGCAAATGTCGATCCGGGATTGATGGATTAAGTGAGGAATGACATGAAAAAGGAGTAAATGATGGCATGATGTCTGACAGTCGAGATTGGAAAGAAAATGTGTTGCACAGATCACAAGTAGAAACGGGATAAGACCAGGAGTGTGACGAGTATGAAGATGCATGCTGGTCGTTATTTCAGAACGCAGACAATGTCACGAATGACATTATGGCTAGCTAGTCTTTTAGTCTAATTTAAAGAGTCGCCCGTGTCATTGACTTGTGCAATGCATGACATAACAATAGCCCACACAATGACAGAACTTTGACTATCTTTTCTGGAAGGCTTTACAATGGTCCAGAACTTATATATTTCCATTGGCAGTGGTAGGCGTCACCAGGCGCAGTTTTTACTGCGATCCATCGATACGCAGCAGTTCCAGCTCCTTGTGAGCTCGCTACATATTTAGGTCTCATCTTTGCTTCTGAGCTAGATTGAGGCCAAAAGCAAACTCATTGAAAAAAAGACGCTTTGAAAGCTTGGTTAGTAGGTTTTCTAAATACAGTGGGAGACGCCCACAGCAACGGATGTCGCAGGAGGATCTCCGATCACGGCATGCGGAAGGCGAGTAATGGGCTATTCGCAGTCTGATCATGGATCATGCCCGGCTCGACGGCGCGTCATATTCCACGCGCTCCTTAAGGAGTGTCAGTATAATGACGGGGCCCCCCTGCGGAGGGCCAAAGCGTGCTGGGGTCGCGGTTTCACGAATTACCGTCACCCCGGAACGTAAAGGGCTATTGAAGGACACCGTGTATTACAGTATAAGTCTGACAGTCCCTTCCGTCTTGCCTTGGGTGGGAGGACTCATTTGATTTTACAACGTAAAATAAAAGGCATTCTAAAGACATACAACACATTCTGGATCGATGTCTCAAACAAAACTAGTATTCATCTAATTTAAGAGTCCCCCGTGTCATTGACTTGTGCAATGCATGACATAACAATAGGCCACACAATAGCAGAACAGACAGACTGACAGAACTTTCACTGTAAGACGTTAGAGTTGGGGAAGCGTACCGTGAATTTATAAGTATAAGTTGTACAGCTTGCAATTTGGTGGTGGTAATGATTTCATCCGTACTTTTCAACTGATCTTTATTTTTGTTCATAAGGTTAATTTTACTTTCTGAAGTTGTGGTCGGATCTATATCAAGTCCAAAACCAAGCCTTTATGGGGCAGTTGTCGGTTTTGTGAGTTCTAGATCGACTGCGTATGTAATGTTATCCTTAAATACAGCAAAATTACTTTTATGAGTAACCTGAATCAGATGTTTTTAATTTAAACCTTTAATGAATGCTGTTTAGTTAGGACATTACCACTTGAGAATAGTGATTGGCATGTTGTGCTCTCAGATATCTCTATGAGCCGCCAAGCTGTCATCTTTGAATACGTCCATTTTATGTTGTAGCATCTACATCACACAATCCAATCCATTTTTTACTATCCCTTTTTGATTAGAACCAAATTCATTATTACTTCAACTTTTGCTCATGCCGCGAAGATGGATAACAAAAAGATGTTTAAATAAAAATAAGACAAAATGAAACGTTAGTCATCGTCTTATTCTTATACCCAAACAACTTTTTATAACAAAAACCGACTAGGATTTTTTTCTCGAAACGTTTTACTACACCGTTACTTTTTGCTAAATTATTTATCACAAATACTTATTAAACATTTTCTTCTTATTTCAGGTTACGAAGAAACATTCACAATATCCCAGTTATCACCAAAATCGGTGATCGCAGACCCGTTACCCGAAGATGTGGTGATGCAGACCAGTCTTCCCGACAACGCAGGACTAAGGATAGAACCTAGCGCGAATTATGAAGATGAAGAACCTCCTGTCATCACTCACGAAGACTTAGATGAGCATATAATTATAGCAAGATCTGCAGATCCAGTCAGAGAATCAAGATCGATAAACATCGATGAAATTCCATCATCGAACAATGAGATTGATAATCATTTAGAACAGCACAACAAAAGAAAATACTACGATATACATCCGACGAAAACGATGAGTTATTTAAGGAGTGATGATGATGTTATCCTGTCTTCCGAAGGTTTTGGAGATAGGCTTGAGTTCAAGTTTCCGGGGGAAGGGAAGAGGGTTCCAAAAGCGCGCGCACTGGCGCCTATGGGACCCAGAATACGGCCTACTGCAGTGCAGCCGATCTTTGCGACAGCTACCCCTAGGAGAGAAGATGGCAGACAGAATACAGAAATCCAGAACATCATCACAGGTCTCGTCAAGTTGCTGAATGGCAACGTTAATGTACAACAAGCCAATTCTCAGCTACTAAGACCTGGACGTCCAATGGCTTCGAGAATTAACAACAGAGGACCTCCAAAAATATCTGATGTTCCTCCTCTTCCAGATTTTGATAAGCCTATAACTCCACCTCCTCACCATTACCATCCTACGAAGACGCCTCCGCCATACCCATTCGATAGACCACCAGTATACGTTAACCTACCAGAACAGATAGTCCCTCCACTGAACAGGCCAGGTTTTCACCGTCCAATGCCACCCTGGCAAAGGCCGAGGCCTAGACCCCCAAATAGAAGACCTAACCCTAATATACCAATGTATAAACCCAACCTTCCTCCTTTACCAAATATGCCAGACCTTCCTGAAGAAACAAAACCAGAGGAGACTGTGAGTGAGAATGAGACGACTCATTCAGAGAATCATTTACACCATGAAGAAGTTGAAGTTCCAACAGTAACTGCAGAAGTAAATACAACAGAACCTGATACAAGTAATGAAGAAAAAGAAGAAGAAACACCAACAACAGTTGCTGACACTACAACTTCGTCTACCACAAGTACTACCACTACCACCACCACCACCACAACAACAACAACTACAACAACAGAAAAACCTACAACTACAGAAAAACCCACAACGACCACAGAAAAACCCACAACAACAGAAAAGACAACCACAACAGAAAAACCGACAACCACAACAGAGAAAAAGATTGAAAAGCCGAAACAAGACAAGAAAAAAGATACAATATTTGGCGAGAAAGATAAACTTAAAGATAAAATTAAAATTGATGATAAGCCGTACAACAAAACGAATGTACCTAAAGATGATTTACTTGATCAAGCCATTCAGATTATTGAACCTTCTCTCTTTGACATAAAGGCTAGTTCTACTGTGGCAACAGACAGTGCTACACCTACTGAGGGATTGGTTAATAAAGAACCTACGGTCAGTGCGACAGAATCATCTACTTCATCATCATCATCGAAACCAGTGGAAGCTATTGAAACTTCATCTATCAATACGGAGCCGTTGCCAAGTAAGTTCAATTTGCTATTAGTTTTGGTTACTTTTAAGTTTCCCATAAATATAGATTTGTTTCTACTAGAAATGTAGATTTGTTTCTACTAGTGGAAGAGGATCTAAGACAGGGGGTTTCTCAGCAAATATACAGGATGAATTTTCAACCTGGGCGTGGATGGACAAATCCTAAATTAAAAAAATGAGGAATATCGAAAGGAGTCTCGAGGCCTCGATGTGAGCATATTTATGCAAACTACAACTGCATCATTGGATTTTAGAAAAAAAAATAATACTGGCTTCCTGGCCAGGATTCAAATTCAAAAATATCGATTCCTATCGAACCCGTTACAAAAAAAATCACACGCTGTATTATTACGTTTTTATCGGAAAATTCAGCATGTGATTCAGCCTAAATCGTCAATTTCGCTAAATTATCACACAAACTTTTCTCTTTCCAGCATCCCAAGGCACAATACCCTACCAGCCATACCGACCTCGTCCCGGCATCGTTCTAGATGACACAGACTTCAAGCCACATGGGTCTCGCTACCGGCCCGTGGCGGAGGCGTCTGTCATCACTGCACCTGAGCCTCGTCCACCAGGGTACGGGGAGATCTTTGATGTGACCGTGTCTGCTATACAGGGGTTGGGGGAGAAAGGAGGAGCGGCATCAGGTGAGCTTTCTTTATTATCGTTATTGTTGCTAAGTTGCAATCAACTTCGCTTTCAGTGAAAACGTTAACACAAGTTGGTATCGTTATCTGGTTGAATGGTAAATACCATACTCATTTTTATAGGCCTGTTACATATTATTACAGGCCTGTTGGTCTAGTGGTTAGTGACCCTGACTGCTATGCCGGAGGTCGTGGGTTCGATTCCTACCCAGGACAAATGTTTGTGTGATTAGCACGATCATTTGTACTGTGTCTGGGTGTAATTTATGTATAATATATAAGTATGTTTATCAGTTGTCTAGTACCCATAACACAAGCTCTGCTTAGCTTGGGACTAGATGGCGTCGTATGATAGTTGTGGAATATTATTATTATTATTATATATTATTTTATAAGCTTAAGAAGAGTCACACCGTTAGTTAATTATTCTGTGAAATCTTCACACGACAGTGGGCCACTTCTCATCACATATTCCTATTCTTCCTCATTCATAAATATGCTAATTTCTTTCCTTACATCATTTCAGTGCACATTGAAAACGTGAACCTCTCAGGCCACGAGCATGACGACATCATAGTCTCCCCCTCAGGGGAGCAAGGTTTCGTGTCCATCGACGGCAAGAGGACGTACCTTAATCTCTTCGATACTTCCACTCCTGGGCCTAGTATTAGACCTACTAGGGTGCAGAGTTTGCCGCAGTCTGGTGAGTTTTAAGCCTTATTAATATGCCAGTAGACTACATTTTTTGCACATTTCGTCAAAATATCGAAATTCTGATAGTGAATCTTACAAAAACATATCGTGTTACTCAATAACTGGATAATGGAAGCTGGGTAAAAAAGGTACTTGAATAGAAACAGTTAAGTAGTTGGTGATGTAGTGTGATTTAAGTGATGTAGCCTTAAGAGCTCTGTCGTCTTCGTGATTTAAATTCTCGAAGTTACAAGACAGGATCAGCAAATATTTAACATCCTATTAATAACAGCAAGTGAAGTTGAGAAGTGGCTGTGATGGAGGATTCCACATCACTCATACATGTGATTACTTGATGGTGTCTCTATGTTTTGTTTTGCGAAGTATCTAATATCTTACTCAAGCAAATCATCCAATCACATTTTTATTCTCTCTTACAGTACCACCCCTCGCCCCACCGCCTCTTGCCCCAACACTAGGCACAGGGGAGGCTATCCCAGCAGACGACATCCCACTGCCTCAGCCTCCACCAAGGAGACCAGCTCATCCACAGCATCCCACACATCCAGGGCATGGCCAGCATCCTCAGTTGCATCGACCGCAGCAAGGATTTAGAAGACCACAGCCTACAGTCAGGTAAGGGGAAGAATATTGTGTTTTATCACTGGCTGTACTGTGTTTTATTAGACTAGTTAAATTTTCGAAAGTGCAACAGCGGAGCGGGGTGTCCCTGTGTCTTACTAACATGCAAAACGATAATTGGATCTATGAGGAAATCATCTCTAGGCTCTATGCGAAGGGCATGCGGGCAGCGAGTAATGAGCAACTCGCTGTCTGATCATGGACCATGCCCGGGTCGACGTGTTCCACGCGCGCCTCAAAGAGTGTCAGTAAAATGACTGAGACTGTACGAATTACCGTGACCCCGGAACGTAAGGGGCTATTGTAGGACACCATGGATTTTAGTCAGTACGAGTCTGACAGTCCCTCCCGCTCTGCCCTGGGCGGGAGGACTTATTTGATGATTTTACCACGATAAAAAAAGGCTATGCGAAAAAGCAGCCCAAAGTATCGATTTGTGCACGGTTCATGGTAATAAGCCCGTGCGTAAGTCACATGAGACTAAGTTAAAACAATGTTGTTGTAAAAATATCATGTACTTTGATTTTTCAGAATTGACACCTGCATAGTTGGTGATGACTCCACTTGCGATCAAGCGCAGAACGAGAAATGCAGAACTGAAGCTGGTAAGTCTGTCTAACTTGAGATCTGGGATACACTTTAAGACAGGTCACACAATAAGATGCTGATTCTTTACATCTTTGCATTAGCCCAAGTGACTTTCTAAGGTTAATCTTGCCTGAACCTTCATTGCTAGACTTCATAAAGGTGTGGGGGGAAATAGTTACGAGTGGTCTGAAATAAAATCAGAGGAGCTCGTGGCTAAATAAATACAGCCGCACAGGCCGATCTTCCGGGTTAATCCGCGCTTGCCGAGGTTGGTCTGTGGATGCGTGACCATCTGTCATAGCGAGTTTCCTCCGTGCCTCGGAAAGCACGTAAAGCCATTGGTCCCGGTTGTCATTTGTAGATCTTGTGACAGTCGTTACTGTTAGTCAGAAGCTCTAAAGTCTGACAACCAGTCTTACCATGGGGTATCGTATTACCCAGTTACTGGGTTGTGGAGGTCCGACAGGCAGTCGCTCCATGTAAAATACTGATATCCAGCTGAATCTGGTTTGACTGGAAGCCGCCCCCAATATAGTTGGGAAAAGGCTAGGCAGATGATGGTCTGAAATAAAATCAATGCATGACATAAAATATGTCTGATCTTTGCTATTAGATAATCGCCGTTAATCGTCTTCCATAGAAGGAGTAATAAATTAAGAAGAATAAACTGTATTTAGTCCTACCAGATATATAGGGCCTTCCTCTATACGAAAACTAAATCTCGCTATATTTTTCAGGAATCTCAAGCTGTCAATGCCGGCCTGGCTACGCTCGTCGCATACACCGCGATCCTTGCAGAAGAGTGGTGTCCCTACTCCTTAATCTAAGAGTCGACAGACTCTATGAGAGAAAGGTAAGATCTTTGGCCTTTGATAGACATTATCATCATGGTTATAAGCTAGAATGTAGATATTTTTGTAAAGGAGCTCGTCCGGAGCAATGCTACCACCATGCAATCATATTTGCAAAATAGATACTGTTGTTCGAATGGCTTAAAATCTTCCGGGTTGCCAGTTCAGTTTGGTGTTCCTCAAGGCACAATACTAGGTCCATTCTTATTCATGTATTATATTAATGACTACTGCAAGTGTAATTGGACTGTGTACAAATGGTAATTCCATTATTTAAAAAAATAAAAATGAATAACGGTAACTGACAAAACGGGTCTCAAATAGCTTATGTCTTCCTAATCGCTTTATTTTTTTTTTGATGATATTATCTACTGTTTCAGGTGGCATGGGACGCAAAACTAGCTGATAAAGATTCAGATCCTTATCAACAACTGAGCTACGAAGCTGTGAGAGCTGTAAGTATAATAAGCTATCATAATCTCACAATCACCATCCATACTCACAAACACACACACTCTCTCTCTCTCTCTCACACACACACACACACACACACACACACACACACACACAGACACCCTCATTCACACATTCACTTTACATACATGCTCCAGTTTGTTTCTAATTTGCTTCCAATTGTCCAAACATTTTTAATTTCTTTTTTTATAATTTAATTTTTTATCACAATATTGTTATCTTAGAAGCTAAGGGAAGGGCGAGGCAACCCCACCACAAGTATTGTATAACTTAACGGGGCTGCCTCAATTTTTGTGTTGCACGACTATGTTCAAAGAAACAATAAACCATTTATTAATTTATTTATAATGATAAAGTAAGTGAAGAGCAGTAGCAGTAAGTAGTGGGTACGAATACAGTTAGGCGCATTACTTTGTCTCATATATTTCAACACCACTGCTCTCAAAACGGTGAAGGAAAATATCGTGAGGAAATCGGCGTGTCTTTGAACCAAAAATTCGAAGACATGTGACATCTACCAACCCGCACTGGGCCCGCGTGGTGGATTTGGGTCCACTCAATCTGACAGAGAGGAGGCCTGTGTCCCAGCAGTGGGAACATTTATAGGCTGATGATGATGATAAAGTAGTTGGCTTAATTGCCAAGAGCCTTAACCAAGATCTAAGTAATCTCTCGCTCTGGGGTCGCGGGACTTATCCAATAACCGTGACCCCGGAACGTAAAGGGCTATTGAAGGTCACCGTGGATTTTAGTCAGTACAAGTCTGACAGTCCCTCCCGATCTGCCCTGGGTGGGAGGACTTATCTGAATATTGTAACACACTAAAAAAAAGTAAGCTCTCGGTAAGCGGTTGGATCAAGAGCTTGATTCGGTTCTTAACTGTTTTAGATTTTTTTATATTTTGAAATATTTACAGTACAAAATTGTTAAAATAAATAAATAAAGGAAGTTAATAAGTAGTTATTAGTCTAGCTTTGCCATAGTAGGTATGTTGATATGTCTTCATGTTTGGTCGCGGGACCAATGAATACCGTGACCCCGGAACGTAAAGGGCTTTTGAAGGACACCGTGGATTCTAGTCAGTCAAGTCTGACAGTCCCTCCCGCCCTGCCCTGGGTCTCCCACCCAGACTCATTTGATGATATTACCACGATAAAAAAAATGTATAGATAACTAACTGGTCATTGGTTTTGTCAGTGACCAGTGGCCCACTTTGGCCCTGGATCGTGAAAACTGGAAGTCATGGGGAGAGGCCTTCGCCCAGCAGTGGGATGATGTAGGCTAGCAGTATCAGTATAATCAAACTGACGGACTAGGTAATTAGATTTTTCAGCCCTATTGTTTTTTTAAAGTAACATAATTTATTTGACAGGCCTGTTGGTCTAGTGGTTAGTGACCCTGACTGCTATGCCGGAGGTCGTGGGTTCGATTCCCACCCAGGACAAATGTTTGTGTGATGAGCACGATCATTTGTTCTGTGTCTGGGTGTAATTTATCTGTAATATGTATGTATTTAGAAATATTTAAGTATGTTTATCAGTTGTCTAGTACCCATAACACAAGCTCTGCTTAGCTTGGGACTAGATGGCGTTGTGTGAAGGTTGTGGAATATTTATTATTTATTTACTTGACAGATCGACTCTGCGTTCTCAATGACCCCATTCTCGGACGACTTCGTGAGTGGCTCCGTCAACTCCGTGCACAAGGGAGACGAGAACAACCCCGGGGTCTATGTGAACCTAACTGTACTGGTAAGAGAACATCGTTTATTGGAACAGCTAAGGAGTGGAATTCCCTGCCGGTGTTCAAGTCAAGAGTGAATAGGTTACTTCTACCATCGACCACCATCAGGCCATTACTACCTTACCTTTTTTTTTATCGTGGTAATATCATCAAATGAGTCCTCCCACCCAGGGCAGGGCGGGAGGGACTGTCAGACTTGACTGACTAAAATCCACGGTGTCCTTCAATAGCCCTTTACGTACCGGGGTTACGGTAATTGGTGAGTCCCGCGACCCCGGCAAGCTTTGGCCCTCTAGAGAGGGGCCCCGTAGGAATCACAGTCCTAGCAAAAATACAACCTCGTGGCCTACCATAATGTCTTAAAGCATGAGTGGTTCCTCTCAGGGAACGAGATGGCGCTAGACGCCTTGTATGGCTCTGTCTCTTTCCAACAGCCTAATGGACTCATTTACCACGTAAAAAAAGGACTGTGATTCCAAGCTGACCATTAATAGTTACTGTTTTTCTTTCTCTTCAGATGCAAGAAACAGCTGAGACCCTCCGTCCTCAAGTAGGAACAGACATACAGAAACACCTCCTCGGCGTGATCCGCAGACGATCCAACAACGTGGGAGCTTCGGCGTTGTTCGTCGATACGCCGGCCGGCAGCGTACTGCCTCTGCATGGTAAGTACCTGTACGCAAGTTGGTACAGACAGTATGCAAGTTGGTACAGGCAGATCGCAAGTGGGTACATACAGTACGCAAGTTGGTACAGATAGTACGCAGGTTGGGACAGATAGTACGCAATTTGGGACAGATCGTACGCAAATTGGTACAGACAGTATGCAAGTTGATACAAACAGTGTGCAAGTTGGTACAGACAGTATGCCAGTTGGTACAGGTAGTACGTAAATTGCTACAGATAGTACGCAAATTGGTACAGGCAGTACGCAAGTTCGTAAAGGCAATACGCAAGTTGGTTCAGACAGTATGCAAGTTGGTACTGGCAGTAAGTAGAATACCAGTACGCAAGTTGGTACAGACAGTATGCAAGTTGGTACAGACAGTATGCAAGTTGGTACAGACAGTACGCAAGTTGATACAGATGTTGGGTTGTGTGTTGGTAGTGTGAGGTGAGGACAGCAGCAGGAGCTCTTCAATGATAATTGTTTATTTGATATACTGACAAGGTTTATTTAACTGTTATTAATACAATTGCATTATAGTAGAAAACGATGGAGGAGGACGTGAACGCACGTCCGTCCCGTGACCGATCCGAGCGCAGAAGGTGGGCGGAAACGGAAGCCGCGGATGATGCAGGACGCCACAGGACGCGGCAAACGATGCGCGCGTTGCATCGAACCGCGACGGCAGCGCTTCCTTTAAATCGAAGTTTTTCGGACGGTTGTCCGTCGTGGCGCCTAGATGGCGCTAGCAGTCCCTTCTTAACATGCCGGCCGCCTTGGAAGAACCCTTCCAAAATGAAGAACAGGAATCAGGATCACGCTGCAGGTAACGGGCAGATCTTCGAGAATGCCCGCCGGATGGTGCCACTAGCTGTACGAATATCAGCGACGCGGGAAATTCCATCGTTCCCAGGGAATATTCGTGTGACTCGTCCTAGTTTCCATTTGAAAGGGGGCAACCTTTCCTCTTTGATGAGGACGAGGCTATCTAGAGCGATGTCTTCACCGGTGACCTTCCACTTCGTACGCTGTTGGAGTTCAGACACATACTCCTTGGACCATCGTTGCCAGAAGTGTTGCCTCAGCAGCTCCACTCGAGCGTAGCGCCCGAGGTAGGTGGGCGTGTTGGTCGTCAGATCTTCACAGGCTGGCGCAGTCAGCGGTCGGCCGATCAAGAAGTGAGCTGGAGTCAAAGGGAGATAATCGGTCGGATCGGAGGAGAGAGGGGACAAAGGACGGGAATTGAGGATGGATTCAATTTGAGTTAACAAAGTTTCAAATTCCTCGCGTGTCAGCCGCGCGTCACCCAGTACACGCCGTAGATGGTACTTGCAAGACTTGACTCCTGCCTCCCACAACCCGCCAAAATGAGGACTATAAGGTGGTATAAACGTAAGACGAATTTCATTTTGATTAATAAAATCAGAAATGTCTTTAGAATTTTCAAAAATATTAGCTAATTCTTTTTCAGCGCCTACAAAATTCTTTCCGTTATCTGAAAATATTTGATAAGGCTTACCGCGACGCGATATAAAGCGTTTCAGAGCTAAAATGTAATCTGATGTGGATAGGCTACTAACTAACTCTAGATGTATGGCTCTAGTGGTAAAACAAATAAACAAACAAATATATGATTTTATTAATTTGGCACCTCTGCCTTTGCGGTCCAAAATGAGCAATGGCCCAGCATAATCAACGCCGCATTGCATGAAAGGAAAGTTTGCTTCTAATCTTTCCGCTGGTAAGTTACCCATAATCGGGGTCAACGTCCTACCTTTCAAACGCGTGCATCTAACGCAGCTATGTACTATCAGCCTAGCCAAATTCCGCGCTCCTAGTACCCACCACCGTTCGCGCATGGAATATACTAGAAGCTGAGGGCCTGCATGAAGTAATTTTTTGTGTTCGTATTCACATAACAACTTAGTAAAACGATGTTTACCACTTAACAATATCGGGTGTTTCTTATCATAACTAAAGTCAGTCGAGTTGTTTAACCTACCACCTACACGAATAATATTTAATTTATCTAGAAAAATATTTAAACCCGCTATTTTATTAAATAATTTATTTTTCTGATTTAACGGTATATTGTTTTTAATATTGTAATATTCATCACTAAACGACTGTTGTTGAACTAATTGAGTCAAAACGGTAAGTGACTGTTGTAGTTCATTCACTGATAACGAACCGGTTGTGCGAATTCGATTATCACCGGGATTGTGTGCACGCACATTGTTTATGAATCGCAACATATACGCACAGGCCCGTTGTAAACGAAGAAACGATGAAAAACGGTTAAAGTCGAATAGTTGAAAGGGCTGATTACAACTTAAATTGATAACGGATTGTGGTTTAATTTCCGGTAATTCGGTATTTATTATTTCTTCTTCGTTATTATTTGAGAAAATAATGTTAGGTTCACGTAAGAACGTTGGACCTGTCCACCATACGTGACTATTGTTGTATTTTAACGATTCTAAACTAACTCCTCTAGTTATGAGGTCGGCAGGGTTCTCGGTACCTCTAACGTGCCGCCAAATAGTATCGTCAGTCAGTTCGTTGATTTGTACAACACGGTTTTGTACAAATGTTTTCAGTAAGTGAGGAGACATACGAAGCCATCCTTGCACTATAGTAGAGTCCGTCCAAAAATAAACTTTATCGAAAGTTAAACGTAGGGATTTTTTAATTTTATTATATAACTTTGCACCTACCAGCGCGCCGCATAATTCGAGCCTAGGTATGCTTACTGTTTTTATTGGTGCTAATTTACTTTTGGCACATAATAAATGCACAGACATAGGTATAGAATGCTCACAGTTATCACAACAAGATCGAACATATGCACATGCACCGTAAGCCTGTTGAGATGCATCTGTAAATATATGCAGTTCTTTATATGACGAATCAGCTGTTATGTAACGAGGTATTTTTTTATTATGTAAATGTTGCAGACCAATAACGAAATTGTGCCACGTATTTGCAACATGAACGGGAACTTCTTCGTCCCAATCTAGTTTTAGAAGCCATAAACTTTGTAACAATGTCTTTGCTGTGATAACTGCTGGCGCTAGCAGACCTAACGGGTCATATATCTGAGAAATGAGTGATAACATAACACGTTTAGTAACTATTGAATCAGTTTGAGTGAATTCAGTAGTAAAATGCAATTCGTCATTTTCTGTGGACCAACCTAATCCTAATGTTTTAGATAAATGAACGTTACCTATATTAAGATCTTTAGTGCTGTCGGGGCAGATTTTGTGACTAAATGTCCACTTATGTAATGGAAAACAACCTTGACGCAACACTGCAGCTGTTTTATTGCATAAATCGATGAGTGAGTCAAGGTCATTGCTCCCAGTAATGAGATCGTCAACGTACATATCCTCATTAATGGTCCTAGACACTAAATCATTATCACATTCCTGTGCTAATTGTTGCAAGCATCGCATACTAAGAAAAGGTGCTGATGCGGTACCATACGTTACAGTTTTCAAAGTATATAATTTTAACGGTGAATCAGTATTTTCCCGCCATAAAATTAACTGCAAATTATGTTGATTTGAATTAATTAAAATCTGCCTATACATTTTTTCGACGTCAGCACAGCCAACGTACTTATACTGCCTAAACCTAAGTAAAATCGAAAAAATGTCATTTTGTAATGGCGGACCTACGTATTGTATATCGTTTAAAGATTTATTAGTTGACGTTGTTGCGCTGGCATCAAACACAACGCGTAATTTCGTCGTCAGACTATGTTCACGATAAACGCCGTGATGCGGTAATATGTAATGTGGTTTACTTAGTAACGCGGTAACCTGAACGACAGATACCGGAGACATGTGACCAAGTGCCTCATATTCCCGCATAAAATCACAATACAATTGTTTATATTGTGGTAAACGATTTAGTTTTCTTTCGAGAGATAAAAAACGTTTTTTGGCCGTGGTGTACGAGTCACCTAACGTATCGACCGATTCCTTCAAAGGAATTTGCACAATGAACCTACCGTGTGTGTCACGTGTTGTGGTCTCTGTAAACAATGTTTCACAATAACGATCATCTTTTGATAACGCAACAGATAAATCGCTTAATTCCTCTAACTCCCAAAATTTGCGCAATTGAGTGTCAATGTGAACAAGATTACATTGTACTTGGTTTATTTTAAACGAATGCTTACTTCGAATAGGGCCGGAAATGATCCACCCTATTTTCGTGTCATATAACGTAGGACCCGAAGCAAGTTTTATTTTCTTATTATTTAATAAGTCCCAGAATATATCCGCGCCTAAAAGTATATCTATATCGGACGGGACATTAAACGTGGGATCTGCGAGTAACACATTTTTAGGTATACGTATGTTCTCGCAATTAACGTACAACGAAGGTAACTTTGATGTTATTCGAGGTAACACTAAACATTGGATTTCTGTTTGAAAATCACAAAGTTTAGATTGTATTTTTATTTTACAAGTGTGAGAACTTTGAGAAACGCTCTGTCCTACACCTGAAATACGAACAGTGGACTGTATAATCGGCAATTTTAAACGATTGCATAACGATTCTGTAATAAAGCAATTCTGACTACCATTGTCAAGAAGAGCCTTAATTGTATGATATTCGCCGTTAGCATCAGGTACATCGATAAGCGCCGTTGATAACAAAACCGGTTGTATCGCGGCGCTGCACGTCAGTGCATTGCGTTCCGAGTGAACCTGCGCATCAGCTGTTAACGTAGGGCGCGAACTTAACGAAGACGCGTTCATCCCATGAAGCAACGTATTATGTTTCTGTTGGCACAATTTGCAAGTGCCATATAAACAATCATTTAACGAATGATTAGAACGTATGCAGTTTTGACACAACTTTTTATTATTAATAACAGTTAACCTATCTGTAACCGACATATTAAGGAACTGAGCACATGAATACAAATGATGATCATTACCGCATAATTCGCAAACGCGCTTTTGTTTATTGTTTTCTGTGGTATGTTTACCTTTAGCGACGTAAGAATGCGAGTGATTAGGTTGACTTGATTGTTTATCTTTTTTATGAGAACTTTTGGAATCAACACTATTTTTCTTAGAATTAATCATTGATAGCAAATCTGCACGGTTTCTCAGAAAATCCATTAAGTGACGTAATTTTATTTTTTCACCATTTAGCTGAGACAATAATAAACCCGTATGCGTTTCCCACTCGCGTTCGGTGACCGGATCTAGTTTATCTACGACTAAATAAATGATAATGGTATCCCAGCCATCGGATGCTTCACCTAAAGAATGTAGTGCATGTAAATTACGCAAAGTCGAATCAATAAGTTTTCTAATTTGTTCACTCGATTCATTTTGAAGCGGTTTGAATTTAAACAATGATTTTATATGGTTTTGAACTAATAAACGATTGTTATGGTACCTATTTTCCAGTAAATTCCACGCGTGAACGTAGTTAGCGCTCGTGAACTCTAAGGTACTTATAACTTGCGAGGCGGCACCGCTCAGTGATGATTTAAGATAGTGGAACTTTTGAATAGTATCCAAATCATTACGATTATGGATCATGGTCATATAAGAGTTTCGATACTCGAGCCATTGATCAAATGAACCGTCAAATGCAGGTAATTTAATGTCTGGTAATTTTACTGACAAAAGGTTTTGATTACCACTACCTACCTTTTTGGTTTGATTATCGTTATCGCTCAATATACACTTCGCGGTAGCCATGAGTTGAAAATATTGCTGTTCAAAAGTATCGCGATATTCTATCTGATGTAAATCTATTAGCTCAATTTCATCTTGAATGGAATTAAATTGTTTAAACAAATCTGAAATTGACTGTATTCGTAACTCAAGTTCTTTAAAAGTTGTAATGCTTAATGGATCTACCTTTTCTAATTTCGAAAGATATTTTTCAAAAAGCGTTAGCCTGCCCTTTAGCGTGCTTCGACTTCGTTTTAACTGACCGAGCCTATGCTTTTGATCTGATTTACCGGAATCCTGACCAACATCCTGAAATAGTTCGTCGTCACTCATTTTGGCGATTGAGAGAGGCAAAAGTACTTACAGTTTTTCTGCACAGCACGCGTCCACGGCGACGCACACCAAGGCAACGAGGTAACGCACGACTGAAACACGAGAAATATCACTTGTTAACTCATATTGCGGGAAAGCGGAGAAGATGGGACGGGTTACGACTCCACTCTTGACCGTTGTTTGCGACCTTTCCCACGATGATGTTCATTTGTGATATTATTCAACGGCGACGCTAAGATGGCTGCCTCCCGCGTCCTCTTGGTTCTCAGCTTCGGTTCGAAGGTCCAAATGTTGGGTTGTGTGTTGGTAGTGTGAGGTGAGGACAGCAGCAGGAGCTCTTCAATGATAATTGTTTATTTGATATACTGACAAGGTTTATTTAACTGTTATTAATACAATTGCATTATAGTAGAAAACGATGGAGGAGGACGTGAACGCACGTCCGTCCCGTGACCGATCCGAGCGCAGAAGGTGGGCGGAAACGGAAGCCGCGGATGATGCAGGACGCCACAGGACGCGGCAAACGATGCGCGCGTTGCATCGAACCGCGACGGCAGCGCTTCCTTTAAATCGAAGTTTTTCGGACGGTTGTCCGTCGTGGCGCCTAGATGGCGCTAGCAGTCCCTTCTTAACAACAGACAGTACGCAGGTTGGGACAGATAGTACGCAATTTGGGACAGATCGTACGCAAATTGGTACAGACAGTATGCAAGTTGATACAAACAGTGTGCAAGTTGGTACAGACAGTATGCCAGTTGGTACAGGTAGTACGTAAATTGCTACAGATAGTACGCAAATTGGTACAGGCAGTACGCAAGTTCGTAAAGGCAATACGCAAGTTGGTTCAGACAGTATGCAAGTTGGTACTGGCAGTAAGTAAGTTGGCACAGACGTAACTCCGTTACAGAATAATGTAATTGTCTTCTTTGAGAACTTTCTGAAAATTCTTTAGTCTTTTTGTTGAAGAATTTTTTTTTTGTTGAGAACTAATTTTTATTTTCTTTTTTTTTTGCAGATGTTGATGAGTGCTCATCACCAGATCTGAACGACTGTCACCAGTTGGCATCCTGCACTAATACTTGGGGAGGATTTAGGTTTGTGATAATCATTTTAATATTATTCTGAATTACAGTCGTTATAAATACTTCGATAATTACATAAACACGGTATATTAGAGGCTTAATAACAGTCTTTGAATTTGTTTCTTCATAATTAATTGAGATGAGAACTAAGTGCCGTTGTACCACCTCCTCCTTCGCTAGTGTTACTTCGCTCCTTCGCTAGCTTTACCAGAAGGAGGCGACCGCTTGCCACTCCGTCTCGCCCCTTGCGATGACCTCGACTAATGCCGGGCGCAAGAGGTCACCTCCTATCGCCACCGTGACCCCACGGAATAGAAAAATATAAATAGTCCTGTGGGTTTAAGAAACTTTTTTGTAGAATCGACCTAGCGAGCTTGCTGATTGGTCGCGGGACTCACGAATTACCGTGACCCCAGTACGTAAAGGGCTACTGAAGGACACCGTGGATTAAGTCAGTCAAGTCTGACAGTCCCTCCCACTCAGCCCTGGGTGGGAGGACTCATTTGATGATTTTACCACGATAAAAAAAAACCTAGCTTGCTGATGTCAATTCGACCGATTTCAACTACAGGTGAAAATCATCCTTACCACTACGACATACGACATAAAACGTGCGGTTATGTACGAGTAGATGAAAAACAAAACACGCTCGCCACGACGACGTAAGTCAGTCGAATTGCATCATTATATCGTAGTAGCAAGGACGATTTTCATTTTTAGTTAGTGGAAATTGTAAATCGCACGAATCGTGCTTAATTGATAGGTGCCTTCTTTCCACAGATGTCAGTGTCCGGACACGACCCTGGACGCGTCCACCTCTCCCCTGAAGTCAGGTCGTGAGTGCAAGTCCTGTGCATCATCACACTGTAATGATAGAGGAGCCTGCAAGTACGCGAATGGACAGCCATATTGCAGGTATGGATATAAATGGATTTTTAGGCAGTAAGAGTCTGACAGTCCCCGGTCAGTCCCCGGTCGGACATCCGGTCCAATCGGGTAAAATTTTTCACCAGTTCACTACCAAATTTAAAAATGCTTGACGCCCAGCTAATTGGCCATCGAGTTAAACAAAGAGTTTTGAACAAAAGTGTGCTTACTCTTTGAGAAAACTTTGAACTAGCAAAAGGGTAAAAAAAAAATTAATAACTGCAAAAAAAAAAAGAGAAAATAAAACTGACTTATCAAATAAACAGAAATGTACAAAGTACTTAATCGGAAGTCTGTGGTAAAAAAGTCAATAAAAAAAAAACAAAGTCTTCGATTCCAAAAAGTTAATTTTGTACCTACATGTTAAATTTTTTAACAGTTTTTGTTCATTATCTTATTGTTATTTAGCGTTTAGTTTTTATAAAGAGAAAAGATTTGTATTTTTGTGTGTATGTTTGTAATGAACAAACTCGAAAACTACTGCGCCGATTCAAAAAAAAATTTCACCATAAGAAAGCTACATTCACCCTGAGTAACACAGGCTATAATACTATGTCCAATCGTGCGAAGCCGGGACGGGTCGCTAGTAAAAATATATACTTAATTATATAAACGAATACTAATTTTTAAAGCCTCGATTTCCCCACAAATATTTCAAGCACCAATTTTTCAAGCATACAAGTATAACCTCACCTTTTTCTCCCCAGTTGTTCATCAGGCTACTACGGTTCAACCTGTGAAGTGGACGGTGAGGTGGTCGGTGTGGCTGTGGGAGCGTCCCTCCTGGCTGCACTGGTCATAGCCATCACACTGGCCGCTCTTATGTCTTGGAGGTAAGGTCTAATATTGCCCAGCGTCTTCCAATTACTTCGGATGGTTTCAGTCGAACCATAATAATCTGCCTGCCTTTTATCAACTGTGTTGTGATCGGCTGCAAACAAGATGCAGCTGAATATCAGTATTTTATATGGAGCGACTGCCTATCGGACCTCTACAACCCAGTAACTGGGTAATACGATACCTCATGGTAAGACTGGTTGTCAGACTTTAGAGCTTCTGACTGTTAGTAACGACTGTCAATGATCTACAAATGACAGCCGGGACCAACGGCTTTACATGCTTTCCGAGGCACGGAGGAAACTTGCTGTGACAGATGGTCACCTATCCATAGACCAACCTCGACATTAACTTTTCTCCTTTTTTCTATTCAAATAATTATTTTAATTCTGACTTTTTTCTCTGTAGTCGAAAATGGTCTCGCGAGCAGAAGGCGGCAGGTATGGGCTCTCCGATCTTCAACTACATGGCAGCTAACACCATCAAGACTCCACCTGTGGGACAGCCGCCATACCAGGTAAATATCCTTCGTTCTTGCCGCTATCCCAATACAATTGAGGTAGCTCGTTTTTTTTTTCGTGGTAAAATCATCAAATGAGTCCTCCCACCCAGGGCAGAGCGGGAGGGACTGTCAGACTCGTACTGACTAAAATCTACGGTGACCTTCAATAGCCCTATACGTATCGGGGTCACGGTAATTCGTGAGTCCCGCGACCATCAACCTAACATATATTTGTGTGATCTGCAAGTAGTTGTTCCAGGTCTGGGTGTTTATGTATGTGAGTTTCTAATCGCACCCACGATACAGGAGAAATGCCTAGTGTGGGGCAACAAAACGATAATGACAAACACTAAGAAAATTCGAAAAAAAAAACTGGTTTAATTCTTCAACCTATAGGAAACTTTCTTATACACTTATGCAGTTTTGTTTCTCAATTTTCCCCACTTAAGATCTATGGCTACCTTTTTTAAAATAAATAAATAAAAAACCAAAGTCTCATCACATTTTCTAATTATAATGTTTTTTTTAGGTGACATTAGAAGAACGAATGCGATGGGCCCAAATAGCTGAGGCGATGGCACAAGCCAGCCATTATGCGGTGAGTCTCTTTTTAACATCTTGTAGTGGCAGAGTACCTTATTACCAGTAACCAACGACTTGGTACTCACCAGTTACCAGAGAACCACAAACCAACATATTACCGTACCACCATACCAGTTACCATACCAGTGAGTACTAAATAATAATAATATAATAAATAAATATTCCACAACTATAACACAACGCCATCTAGTCCCAAACTAAGCAGAGCTTGTGTTATGGGTACTAGACAACTGATAAACATACTTATATAATTGTAAATACATACATATTATAGATAAATTACACCTAGACACAGAACAAATGATCGTGCTCATCACACAAACTTTTGTCCTGGGTGGGAATCGAACCCACGACCTCCGGCATAGCAGTCAGGGTCACTAACCACTAGACCAACAGGCCTGTCAGTACAGTACTAAGTCGTTTGTATCTGCTAATAAGGTACTCTGCCATTACAATCTCTTTATAACATTTAATAATAGAGCTCAGTTTTTATAATTTAACTTGGCTCCTGAAGTAACAGTGTAGTTAACTGTATAAATAAATTGAAAAACTATTTAGTCCGTCAGTTAGAATATTTAAAAATAGTGGACATGTATTTTTCTTTTTTTAATCAATGAATATTGACAAAGATATAACGCTTCGTAATGTGGGAGTGGCAGTTTGTGATGGGACAGCGACTGAAAAATTGTACCGACCGAGTGACGTTTTGTGATTTTTAGAAGCGTTGTATCTACGTCAATTTTGATTTGCATAACAAAATAAATAATACGGGTCTAATATTTTCTGATAATCTATCTTTCGTTTTTTTTTTTTTGAGTCAAATAGTATATTGGAATCTTCTTAGTTACTGTCGTGGTCGCAACTACTACTCAGTTACTATCTCAATCCCAATCTTTGTCTGTAACCAATCAACGACCAAAGTATGTATGTTTAAGTCTTTAGTTCGATTCCCATATCAAGCAAAGTACTGAGTGTTTCTCTTTGGAATTGCTGAGTACAATTCTTACTGGAGTTATTTAATGATTTCTGCACATAAGTGTAACGCTGCGCTGACGCGACGTTAACGTCGCGAGTCTCTAGTGGCAAGCGTCCGCCTTGCGACCTCGCAACGTTAACGTCGCGAGTCTCTAGTGGCAAGCGTCCGCCTTGCGACCTCGCAACGTTAACGTCGCGAGTCTCTAGTGGCAAGCGTCCGCCTTGCGACCTCGCAACGTTAACGTCGCGAGTCTCTAGTGGCAAGCGTCCGCCTTGCGACCTCGCAACGTTAACGTCGCGAGTCTCTAGTGGCAAGCGTCCGCCTTGCGACCTCGCAACGTTAACGTCGCGAGTCTCTAGTGGCAAGCGTCCGCCTTGCGACCTCGCAACGTTAACGTCGCGAGTCTCTAGTGGCAAGCGTCCGCCTTGCGACCTCGCAACGTTAACGTCGCGAGTCTCTAGTGGCAAGCGTCCGCCTTGCGACCTCGCAACGTTAACGTCGCGAGTCTCTAGTGGCAAGCGTCCGCCTTGCGACCTCGCAACGTTAACGTCGCGAGTCTCTAGTGGCAAGCGTCCGCCTTGCGACCTCGCAACGTTAACGTCGCGAGTCTCTAGTGGCAAGCGTCCGCCTTGCGACCTCGCAACGTTAACGTCGCGAGTCTCTAGTGGCAAGCGTCCGCCTTGCGACCTCGCAACGTTAACGTCGCGAGTCTCTAGTGGCAAGCGTCCGCCTTGCGACCTCGCAACGTTAACGTCGCGAGTCTCTAGTGGCAAGCGTCCGCCTTGCGACCTCGCAACGTTAACGTCGCGAGTCTCTAGTGGCAAGCGTCCGCCTTGCGACCTCGCAACGTTAACGTCGCGAGTCTCTAGTGGCAAGCGTCCGCCTTGCGACCTCGCAACGTTAACCCTTTAACCGCCAGAGTTGTATATATACGACAAACATTTCCGTGCCCCTATCGCCCGTGTCGTATTTATCAGACAGAGAATATTCACGATTTTTGTTGTTTTCTTCGATTTTATTGCATCTATTCTATATCTGTCTATTTATGTAGATAGACAGATAGAATACTTTTTATTGTACACCATGATATTTTACAAATCGGAGCTTAAAAGGAGCAGAAAGAGAGGAGAAGAGAAAAGCAGGATTCATAGCCGGGCGCTAGGGGCACGGCAATTGATATTTAGCCAAGCGCTTAAAAGGTTAACGTCGCGTTTGTTGGCCATAGTAAAACGTGCGCGACGTTAACGTCGCATTCAGCGGACGTTAACGCGACGCGACGACGCGACATCAACGTTACGTCTGCGCAGGGTTAGCGCTGAGCAGACGTTGGGGAGACGCCAACTCTCGTAAAACGCCAGTGGGACAGCGGCCTAACTTCACCCGCTCTGTAGCGCGTAAGGGTCGTGAGATTTAAGATTAAAATCCACCCTGTTCCTTCACTTGGCCTTAGTGTTCTAGGGCCGCCATATCCTCCTTAGATAATCACACGAATCTACTTAGTGTCTCTAATCTATTTATTTAATTGGTTGTTTTTGTTCAGCCGGAAGGAGCACAAATGGCAACCCGTCCATCATCAGCCATGTTCGGAGGATACCCCACACTACCACCGGTGCCATTACCCAGGTAACTTCTTCCTAAAATTACTATGATTACTTTTAAGCATACTAGCCAGCTATTAGCCTGTATTTGATTGAATTTAGTCGTTTTTAAATACTAATTTGATTGGCGAAAACTAAATTTTATTCTTCTCCTTAAAGATTTACGTTTTTGATTGGTCAACTAGCTTCATGTTTCTGAATTATTTTAAACTTAAAAGTTTCTTTGAAATAAATACTTTATAAGAAATAAACAAAAATTCAAGAATTAAGTTGACAAATTATTTATATTCTTTCTTATTTTTTTCTTGTGAGGATTTGCCCACCTTCTGCAATCAGAGTTAATTAAGCCGCGTTTGAGAACACCACTGGTCTCTGATATCTTCAACGCTTCAATCTTTTCTATTTACATGAATTACAAGCGAAGTAAAATTTAATTCCAAGTATAATGTAGCGACCTGCCTAATCTAGGTTAATAACTAAATTTCACATCTTCAGTACCCACCTAATCTTATGTTTTTCCACAGGATGGGCATGCATGGTGGTCATCACAATGGTACTTTGAACACCGTCACTTCAAGAGCAAATACTGCAGCCTCTCATCATAATTTATATGGTAAATAATTTGGGCTACATTTTATATTAAAAAAAATATTTTACTGACATAAAGAAAAACGCACAGAGGGTCTAAAATGACACGAAGATAGCCAAACTCCCGGCTGCTACTCGGGAACGCTCGGGTCACGTGACGCGCCGCCACTGTCGTCGCGTCGTTTAGCACCCATACCAATATCCGTCGCCGACATATTTATTAATTTAACAATTTATTTACACACAAAACAGAACATTAAACAATGCAAATTTAAAACTATAGTACAAGCGTATATTATTGTATTATGTCTTTGCAGGCTACACCAACCACATGGCGACAGAATCCACCAGTTCTGAAGCATCATCACACGTTCAGGAGCGAGCTGATCTGTTAGTGCCGCGACCCAAGTCTAGAGCCAGGAGTATGCATGTAAGTAATTTATTTAGTTGAAACCCTGCCCCAGCACTAGGAATTTCTCCTTTTCATTGGTGTGTTTACAAACATTTTAACTTACAAACACTTCAGACCCGGAACAACTACTTGTAGATCATCATCATCTGCCAGCCTTTGCCCACCTATATTGGGATCGGCTTCCAGTCGAACCAGTGCAGCTGGATATCAGTATACATGGAGCGGTTGCCTAACTGACTTCCATAACCCAGTAACTGGGTAATATAATACGGTATATGTTTAGTAACATATGGTATCGTATGTGATAGTAATATACCATATACGATATCTAAACTTCCGTGTCCGGTGAGGATCTGCGTCATGCGGTAGGTCAGGATGCCGTGACGACTATCCAGCCACTCCGCAAGGAGGGGTCTTACTGCCGTGATTACGGCGTGGCCGGCGCGAACCACGGACTTAAAAGATTTTTTAAACATCTTGCTTTCAAATCCAAAGAAACAGATCCATGAATAATGTGTGAAGTTTTAAGCAAAAATTAAAGAATAAAAACCTCATACCAATGATATTATAATAATCTTATAGAATATCACTGCCTTGTACTATTAATTGATATTATTAATTAATTTCAGAATCAAAATGGAATCTACTACGATGTTGAATACGAAAACGCCCCCGAAGGGATCTACGGCACAAAGGGGATCCCCCTTTCAACCTACACCATGAGTAGGGGACCCCCCTTTTATAGGACATAGTATTTGTAAGTATCGTTGGCCTCACTTCAAATCTACTGTGAAAAATTGTGCTTGAACTATAAGCAAATGATGCTTGAAAAGTTAAGTGCTTGAAAAGTTGTTAAAAATGTTGCTTGAAAAAGCAGACACATTTTTAAAAATTATTTTGTGAATAATGTTGAAGTAAAACGCAAAAAACGTGTTTAAACAATAAGACACAAAATTATATATATAAATTGAATTTAAATTGTTCATTTAATTGTAACTTGAACATTAAGAAGTGGCTTAAAAGGTTGTAAGTGCTTCAACAATTAAAGTTTCAAAAAATATGTCTGAAATTACACAATAACTGGATAGCTTGGTGGAACTACGTGTTATTTTTTACCGGTTTTACTACTGGTTTTTTTTTTTTTTTTTTTTTTTAGGGTGGCAAAATCATCAAATGAGTCCTCCCGCCCTGGGCGGGGCGGAAGGGACTGTCAGACTCTTACTGACTAAAATCCACCCGTGTTTCTTCGGATGCCCTTTACGTTCCGGGGCCGCGGTATCCTGGATTAAGAAAAAAGCCGCGACCCCAGCAGGCATTTGGCCCCGTAAGGGGAGCCGTTGGTGACGCGTGAAACACGACGCGCCACCGACCCGGGCTTGGTCCTTGGTCGGACGGCGAGCTTACCCATTACTCACCGTCCGCAAGCCCGCTCCGCCGCTGTGCCCTCTGCTGTTCAGAGGGACACGCGTTGGAGCATCCACCCGACAGGCTATTCGCATACGGGCAAAGAGACCCCTTAGGCACACAGTGCCTAAAAGAGTTTTTGCCCGCATCCCAGGGTGCACCGGCCCGAAAAACTGGTCTTCCCCCCGGACGTATCCGAAGGGGAACTCCAGTCCACGGGCGCACGTGGAGGTTTCCTGTCTTAGCACCCCGGTTTTACTACTGGTAGTCATATCGGTAGTACTACGGGCAATAAACGTAGATATTGAGATTAAATGCATTTTTACGAATAAAAGTGTAACTTGAACAATTAAAAGTGGTTTGAAAAGTTAAGCGTATGAACAATGGCTTTAAATAAGAAAATAATCGAGAACGAATTAAATGTGACTTAAAAGGTTTTTAAAAGCTTGAATAGTGAAATGTAGCAAAAATCGTGACTTTAAAAATAATGAAATGTTCATATTATTTTGAATTATGAAAAGGTTTATTTAAAAATGGTTTTGGAAAAATAATTTAATTCGGAGAAACGTTTGTTTTTGTTTTTCGCAAATAAGTCTTGGATTTCAATATTTGAGATCGATATTCTGTTTTATTTAGATAATTTATAAATGTAAGGAAAAGGAAAAAAAAAGCAACAAATCATTGCATTTATAGAACTATAATGTGATTTAAAGACAAGTAAAAGCCGCAACGTTTATGAAAAGGTTTTTTATTTTTCTTTTATATGTTTTTTTTTTTATAAAATGGTATAAAATAAACTTCGAATTGTACATAAGACTGCTTTCAACGAATATGTTATTGCATAATTATTTACTCAATTAATTATTGTGATTATTAATAATTTTAGTTTTAAGATAAAATTAATTATATTGTAATGAAATATCTCTTTTGAAGCCTGTCTATTTATAAGCAGAGAAAAAAAACTTTTTTTATTTTTGTATAAAATCTCTACTAGTACAATTTTTAATTAAATTGTAGATTAAGTAAGACTTCTAAAAGCACCAAATTACAACAAATTTTAAAATAACTATTTGCACGCAAGCACATCACATTTTGTCCAGCAATTCTCAAGATTACACTGAAAATTGTAAGTTAAATGAAATACGGATTTTGTATACAATTGAGCAAATGTAAGGAAAATTGAGTCAGTTCAGTAATTTTTGAGATTAAGCTGGGCAATGCATACTAATATCTTAATTAATAACTCTGCTTATAAAAGATGGCGGAAAGAAATGAAGAGATATTTTTGGACTCCTGTGCATGAGATAATCTGACCTTAGTAATTATATATATGTTAATAATTAAATATATATATATATATATATATATATATGTATATTTTGGTCATATTAAGTCATGTGGTGGAGTCTTTTTTTTGTAAATATATTAATGTTAAGTTAATTAAAAGAAAAAAATTAACACATTAGTCAATATTTAGCTTATTTAGATTAAAAAAAAAACTTTTATTATTTATCTGTTTTCCATTTTTTACAGGCCATCGATACGTTATTTTTTTTTGTAAATATTTAAATGCTGTCCGACATTGAATTTAAAAATCTGTTATCATATCTTTAAATTAAGTACACATTGCAAATATTTGTTAGTTTTCGTCAGATAATGAAAGTTTTTTTTACTTTGGCTAATACAACGAATATAAAAATATTTTTATATACTCTAAAAGGTATACGTTTAAAAGAGAATTTGAAATAATGTATTATGACAAACCGAGGTTTGGAAAAAGTGCATTATTAATAAGTATATTTAATATAGCTCGTCTAATAAATAGACATCAAACATCACATTTTTTATTGATATGGTCGTAAAAATTTATAACATTTAAAAATAGTAAAGAAAGCAAGAATATTTAATTAAATAATGTCGTTAAAAAGTATTTAAAATTAATTAAAGAATTAGTCATATTTTTAGTATATTTAATAAAATATAAGCCTACCTATTTTTGATGTAATATTAAATATAATAAACGAGCAAAATAAGATTGACCGGGCAAACTACATGGCTGGGTAAAGTTGATAATTATTTGCCCAAATATTTTTTTAAATACTGTAAAGAAAATCCTGTTATATTTTTGTACTGAACATTTTATATATTATTATGTAAATTATAGTAACTTAAACAACGATTTTTTTTTGTTTTATTTTCTAAACAAATATCCCTTCGTGATGTTTTTTTTTTCATCTTATTTAGTCTCTTTTCTTCCAAATCATTCCTGAGCCGGGGTTGTGGGACTCACAACTTACCGTGACCCGGTACGTAAAGGGCTATTGAAGGACACCGTGGATTTTAGTCAGTCAAGTCTGACAGTCCCTCCCGCCCTGCCCTGGGTGGGAGGACTCATTTGATGACTTTAACACGATAAAAAAAATTCCTCAACCTCGCTCAGTCCATCCATCTTTTCTTTGGTTTTCCTCTCGCCACCTACATCCATGTATTTTTTGTTTGAATGAGTACCACAGCTGGGACACTGGCTATGTCCTTCCAGGTCGACAACGCGTTGTGTTGCACGCGCGGTTCATTGAGCTGTCAGCAGTATGACGGGGCCCCCTTAGAGTGACAAAGCCAGAACGTAAAGGGCTATTGAAGGACACTGTGGCTTTTAGACAGTACAAGTCTCACAGTTCCTCCCGTCTTGCACGGGGTGGGAGGACTCATTTGATGATTTTACCATGTAAAAAAATGCCTCCTTGAAAATCCACCACGCGAGCCCAATGCGGGTTGGTAGATGTCACATGTCTTCGATTTTTTGGTTCTAGGACATGTCGGTTTCCTCAAGATGTTTTCCTTCACCGTTTTGAGAGCAGTGGTGATGAAATAAATTACACAAAGTAATGCGCCTGGCAGGGTTCGAACCCACGACCTACAACTCGTAAGTCGGGATAGTTACCACTGGGCCACCACTGTTCTATCGAAGTTCTATATTGCATGGAATAAAAAAAGAACCTCAGAAATCGAACCTGTCATACATAAAAAAATACCTATTAAATGGGAAGCTCCTCCTAATTTGGTATTCGGTATTTCCTCTTATTTTGTAGTCGGTTAAAAAACAAGAGTAATTCAAAATCAAAAACTCGGGCGATTCCAAAACCAGTTTAATTAATTCCGAATTCATGCAAGAATTTTCTACAAGAAAGTGTAAAAAAATGGTAATTTAGTGATGTTTTTATCCCAATTAGCACTTCTAATGGTGGATATTGACACTTTACGAATCTCTGTGTATTACATTTTACTACCGTTAAAAACATGGGTCTATGATGGCCTAACTGGTTTCTATGACGTCGTGTCCATTTTAAAGCATGTGACGGAAAAAAATGCGATCCAGCGAAGATACCTAGTTAATAATAAATAATAATAACGGTTGACATATGTCGGGCATGCCACCGTCCGGGAGAATCAATCCGACACATTATTTCTGGGTGTTCTCGTCTAGCTAACGGCGAATATTTGCATAGACACAACCTCGTTGCCAGGATTATCCACCAGCAACTTGCTTTGAAGTACAACCTTGTGGAATCGGAAGTGCCGTACTATAAGTATGCGCCCGACCCAGTTCTCGAAAATGGCAATATCTCGTTGTATTGGGATCGACCTATCGTCACTGACAGGACTATTGTTGCCAATAAACCTGACATTGTGGTGATAGATCGATCGGAGCGTCGCGCAATAATTGTTGATATAACGGTCCCGCATGACGAGAACCTCGTGAAAGCAGAAAAAGATAAACAATTCAAGTATCTTGATCTGGCTCGCGAGGTTGTTGACATGTGGGACGTGAATACAGCAGTTATTGTGCCGATAGTCGTGTCTGCCAATGGCTTAATCGCCAAGAGCCTCGACCAACACCTGAGGAGGCTCTCGCTGGGAAGCTGGGTCAAGCGCTTGATTCAGAAGGCAGTACTCCTAGACACGGCGCGTATTGTTAGGAGGTTCCTCTCTCAGGAGCCCTGACCGCCGGTAGCCCGGACCCTGTTCCCGGTGCTGGTGGACTGCTATTTTTTATATTTTTAAATGTTTTTTATTGCTTTTTTGTAAAAATATTTAAAAATGTAATTAATAAGTGTAAAAATGAATAAAAAATAATAATAATAAAAGCTTTATTGTTCAACAGAGTAGTACAGATTCAAATAGCACTAACCTTCACACTAGGATTCCCTGTGTCGTGAAGATTAGTTTCTTTCGTCTTACAAGAAATAGTTAAGGCGAGGTTACCCTGAGCACCGCAGGCATCCAACGCTTACCGCAGCGCCCACAAGGACTAGCGGATACGTAATGAATTACGATGCGCGATGACACGCGCGCCAAAAATTGCGAAATCTAGGTAGTAGTTACAGAGTAGAGCAAAGCAGTAAAACAACTTTAATTGATTACTATAGGCACGTTTGTATGTATCATTTTTTTGTTGCGGTATTATTTTGAAATCAAACGATGTCAAGGGCAATTTTGTTCAAAATGAAATACTTGTGACGATTAACGTATTAATTTGGAAATAAGAATTAATATAATATAAAACTACCTTCGCATATATTGCATTATTTTTGAACATACAGAATAATTAAGTTGGAAATATGATGTTTACATTCTTAAAATGTTACAATGTTAAAAAGTAAAAAAAAAATTCAGGATCCTAGATAAATACCGTTTGCATTCGACTATCATTATATTAAGTTGGTGATATGTTCGTATCGCAAATAATTTTGGTATTACGTTTGAATGCAGAAATAACTTGGCGCCGGAACCTTAATCAAATAGAAGCTAATGAAAGCTAATATTATTTTACCTCTAAAAAGTAGGGTATCGAACCGGGAAAGTCCGGCCCCGATTTCCCGGGACTTGCAGTATATTTCAAGTCATTAGTCGATATATGCGCACTGCGCTTTGCATTGCTCTAAAACATAAAAAATCTAGGTAATTTTAAAGCGTGGAGGTGAATCACGGGTCACGGCAGTAAATAACTAATATTTTCGTAGGAAATGATCATACTGTGTACACTTCCACACTATGACCACTACCTATTTCACATTTGGAGACAGTAAACCATTATAATAAGTGCGTTCACGGTGGCTTTATGAACTTTGACATAGGGTCTAAATTTAACTGTCTTAAATATTTGATGCGGTTGGTAAATCCGCTAGAAAAATAAACCATTATATTATATTCTGTGGTTATAGTCTAGGAGCCACTGAAACATCCCCCCCGTTCTCCACTAAGCTATTTTTTTTTTAATTGTATTATTGAAAAGTACCGTTGTAGCAGGCATCTATGTGGTTGCATTATCATTCCTCAAAACGGAAACAAAGTTATTTTGTTTTTGCTCTCACAGGTTGACTATATTTTTTTAATTCTAACTTTGAGAAACAGGTAAGTCGGATGGTTCACTAGCTCTCCTACTATTAGTAAAGAGAAATAAATATACAAAGGAGGTTTTAATAATTTTTCCAATGCATCCTTACCTTTTTTGTTTATTCAGCCTTCGAAGAGCCAGCGATGACAACTTCTTACTTTTTCTGCCCATTTGTTTACAAAATTATAACCTTATAAAATGATCTATATTACAAGTATTTTGAAAATTAAAATATATACAGGTACTATTATTTAAAATAAATGTTTGTCTCTGTCAGTAATAGAACTAAGCGTGGTGGTGGGTTTGCAAAAAAATTGATGTACATCCGACCTCCGACACGGTCCAAGACCGACTAAATGCCAAGGGTGGAGTGTATGAAAAGATGAAATCACCTAATTCTGGACTTAGTGGTATGGTTTCTCATCTGTTCACAACAATACTGCTGAATTCTAACTAATTTTTTATGCTCTTTAAGATGGTATAAGTTTTATTATTCAAAGCCTAGTATAACTCAAATAAAATGGTATCCAAACCATGAGTTGGACCTGTTTTTGCGATTTAATTGAATGCAGTAAAGTGCAAGCAATCGTGTATCGAAGAGCAGAAACCTGTAGACCGAAGACTGAAATATGTACTATGTTTTTTTCAAAATTTAAATCCCTTTTATTAAGGAATAATACACAATACAAAATGACGGTTTTGCGTCTCACACCGCCTTAACGCTTAATGTAACATTCATCCGTGAGAAGAATTTGTAAGGCGACAATTTTGGAATATTACTACGATTATAACTTAACTAACTATATTATGTCTGTGTAATGATTTTATATCGATGAAAATTAAAGCGTGTGTAGTGTATAATTGTGTAGGTGTGTTGTGTGGGTGTGTAGTGAATGAGTGAGTTAAGATAGGTTTGGCCAAACGAAAAACATAAGCTCGTTTGGTCCAAATCGACCCTTATGTATTAGTGTGATGAATGTGTGCATTGCGATCATGAGTTAAGGAACTTCACCGTGCTTTCATAATCCATTCCTGCTAGAAATTTCGAAAGTGGTTTTTTGCATTTATTTCTGGTCATGGTCATTATATCTATTTCACCATTTAGTTTTAGATAAATAGTCCCATATAGAGAAAGCATCTGTTGCCAAAAGAGAGTTTACATTTAGGTCTACGCCACTTGGCTTTATTAGCATTTCTAAGAGACCGCATGTTTTACAGCAGTTAATACAGTAACTTCCTTAAATTCTTCCTTTCTTATTAGGTTGTCTTGTTTTAAGAATTTTGAACCCCGCGTCCTCGTCTTATACACTTCCCCTAAGCACTTGACGTTCAACTTTGTCATGTCAATGTCTTTAAACGCGTCGGCAACCACTTTCGAAGTACCCAACATTATGTTTGCTAACCTATTACTAGAAAAAAGCCTACAAATCCAGTAATTATTATACACAAACAATCTTAGACACAAATAGGTATAACTATATTCGTTCATTTTTAGGGGTCTGTCATAAATTAGTCGCCAAAGAATGCCTAATACGGTTGTCTGTCCGTCTGTCACATGGCGGCACGGTTGGCCCAGTGGCTGGGCGATCTACTCCTGCGCAGCAAATCAAGTCAAGTCAAATAATTTATTTCAATTAGGCCATCAAAGAGGCAACTATGAACGTCGAATATCAAAATTAAAGGAAATGGGATGGGAAGGGATTGATTCTACACCCATTCGCAGGGGTAGGTTTGTATGGAGAAGAATGGGCAAGAAACTCCATACTTACTCTGTCGCGGGTTCGATCTCCGCGCGGAACAAATATTTGTTTGAACAGCAAGTAGTTGTTCCGGGTCGTTCGTGTACGTGAGTTTCTATGTTTGTAAACGCACCCACGATACAGGAGAAATTCCTAGTCTCGGGCAAAATTTAAAAAAAAAATTTGCCCGACACTAGGAATTTTACCCTATTGTTACGGAACCTTAAATAAGGTGGCATGGCTAGTCAAGTTTTTTTTTTTTAAATTTAATAGTATGCGTTGGACTCGCTATTGGCCGGTTTTAAGATTCGACGGCGAAGTCCATTGCCCTTTTTGCGTAATATTTGTGTTTGCCCAACATTGGGGCAATGTTTGTAGATGCTTGAAGATGCGTTGACTTCTATGATCGCTATAGTACAAGTCATGGTATGTGGGATGGCAGAGTTGTAGGCTTTTATAATGATGGGAGCAAAAGGGACAAAAAAAAATGGGAAAATTTTCAACGGTTTTTTTTACTTTCGTTATATTTGTGTTGCGACAAAATGTTCTTTTTTTAAAAACAGAACAAAAAAAAACTTAAATAAATTGTTTTTTTTTTTCAAAAATTCTTGAGGACTTAAAAAATTCACTAGGTACGCGTAAACAGTGGTCGCGGGACTCACGAATTACCGTGACCCCAGAACTTAAAGGGCTATTGAAGGACACTGTGGATTTTAGTCAGTACGAGTCTGTCAGTCCCTCCCGCTCTGCCCTGGGTGGGAGGACTCATGTGATGATTTAAACAGACTAAAAAAAAGGTACAACTTTAGTAATATTTTGTAGGAACTTCCATTATTCCTAAGTCTGTAAAATATATACCGCTATTTAAAATAATAACATTAAAAAAAAATCTCTTGGACTTAAAAAATAAACTAATGTAGGTACTAATTCTAGTTATTTTCTATACGAAGCTACTATTCATGCATATTAATTGGCCAAGCTATCAAAATTTTGTCCAGCAACTCGGAAAAAAAACCGTGGGCAGACGACGGGACGCAAAGTGATGGGTCGGGGGTCCAAAACATCATGCGAGCGAAAATTCAAATAACTTCAAAAGCTTTCATTCATTCACATCATTCAAATTCGTCTACCTTTGTTCACACTTCAACATAATTGTATTTTATTATATCAGAGGATAGGAGGAAGTTAAATAGTCATCATATTTTTTTGAAACAACTTACTTATTAAGGGCGCGTAACCAGAAAGTTGGCAACGTCGCAAATAGCTGCCACATATTTACAAGTTTTAATTATTTTGGTAATTTTACTGTATGAAAATAAGAAAAATGGCTCTATAGTGGACTAAAAATTGTTATAGGAATGCAATTAAAACACCGAATTTGATGTTGTAACTATTCCAGGTGTAAAAAAAGCATTTAGAAAGTTACCCAATACTTTTCACATCTAAAACTATTTCTTCGGTGTTACGATATTTATTATTGCATTCCCTAATCATTTTTAGTGCACTACAGAGTTGGTCGCGGGACTTACCCATTACCGTGACCTCGGTACGTAAAGGGCTAGTGAAGGACACCGTAGATTTTAGTCAGTACATGTCTGACAGTCCCTCCCGCCCTGCCCTGGATGGGAGGACTCATTTGATAATTTTACCACGATAAAAAAAAAGTGCACTACTGAGCCATATTTCTTATTACCATACATTAACATTGTCAAATTAATTTAAGCTTGATAATATTTTATACCAATTTGCGACGTTGCCATCTTTCAGAATACGGGCTCTTAAGGACTATTTACAGACTATTTTAGGACTATACGCGTCAAGAACTTGCATGCAATTCCTTGCAGCGTCTAAATAAGGCTTTAACGTAAACTAACAAACATTAGAAGTTAAATAAATGCTTGTAAAAAATATCATACACTTCCAAAGGCACAAGCGAGCAAAACTATGGAATTGCTCAAATTCCGTGCGATCTTGAGTACTTAACCTTTTAAGCGCTTGGCTAAATATCAATTGCCGTGCCCCTAGCGCCCGGCTACAAATCGTGTTTTCCTCTTCTCCTCTCTTTCTGCTCCTTTTAAGTTGCTATTTGTAAAATATCATGGTGTACAATAAAAAGTATTCTATCTGTCTATCTACATAAATAGAGAGATATGGAATAGATGCAATAAAATCGAAGCAAACAACAAAAATCGTGAATATTCTCTGTCGGATAAATACGACACGGGCGACAGGGGCACGGAAATGTTTGTCGTATATATACGACTCTGGCGGTTAAAGGGTTAATAACGCGTTAAGAATAATAAAATGGTACTATTTTAAAGGTTTAACTGTTAACTTTAAATTGATACCAAATTCATTCAAATCACGTCATTATTTACTGAGTTATCCCGAATCATTTACAAGTAAGAGATTCCATATTTTTACTCGCTAGTGTAGTTTGCCACGCCATTCATAGACGAAATTCGAGTTCAATACCCGCGATGACCAATAAAGCAAATACAGCCAGTTTTTTTTATTTATTTAAAAAACACTATAATTTATTTTAAATATTCTAAAAACGTTTACTCCGAACTCTGATGTTTATTTATAAAGCTTTCGTCGTTTAACTCCATGGTAAACCGACTGTGCTCGTAAAAGAAGAGTTATGAGTTTCGTTCTGTATACCTTTATAAATATCACGTTTTAGTGACGTAAACGGGAACTTTGACGTTAATTTCATGGATAAAATTAGTACGTCGTTTGTACTTTAGTGGCACTTTTTATTTTTTTTGCGTGGTAAATTCATCAAAGCAGTCCTCCCACCCAGGGCAGGGCGGGAGGGACTGTTAGACTTGACTGACTAAAATCCACGGTGTCCTTCAATAGCCCTTTACGTACCGGGGTCACGGTAATTTGTGAGTCCCGCGACCCCGGCAGGCTTTGGCCCACTACAGGACCCGTCATTATGCTGACACTCCTTGAGGCGCGCGTGGAACACAACATGCCGTCGACCCGGGCATGGTCCCTGGTCGGACAGCGAGTCGCCTATTACTCGCCCTCCGCATGCCCGCGCCAACAGTGGCCGGAGATCGTACTTTAGTGGCACTTTTACATTTTCTAAAAAAAAACACGTTGTATTACTTCAAATACGCTGTACACCCAAACACGTATAATTCATTAGAATAGAATAGAATAGAATAGAATAGAATAGATTTATTTGTAAAACATAGGTATTACATTGGTGTTGGGTAAACAATATTTGGCCGCTATGTTTTGCCGTGTAGGCGTACAAATTTTTGACATAAAAAATAAAATTTAAACAAAAACAATAAAACAAAGTAACTTAAATTCACTGAAAACGAAATCAAATAATAAAGAAAAGAAAAACTACATATTTAAAAAAAAAACTTAAAAATTAAGAAAAAATAATTAAGTACAGCAGTCTTCATCTCAATATTGCACACAAAATATTAAAAAATATCATTAATAAATTCATCAACAGTATAATAACATTTTTCAATTAATAGTGAGTAGAGGGTTTTCTTAAACTTCAAAAGGGGCATATTTTTTATTCCGTCAGGTATTTTATTATAAATTTTAGGTGCCATACCAAAAAAACTCTTTTTCATTAAAGCGGTTCTACATTTTATGCCGCACAACTGATTGAGGTATTGAGATCGCATTGGAGTCTTTTTTACATCTGAAAATTGTTTAAAAAGATGTAAATTGATTTTAACGAACAAGGCAGTCTCATAGATGTACATACCTGGCAACGTAAGTAACTTCAAAGATTTGAAATGGGGTTTACATGTTTCAGTAGTTTTTAAGCCACACATAGACCGAATACATCGTTTTTGCGCTTTAAAAACGGTCTCTCTTTCAGTTGATTGCCCCCAAAAAATAAGACCAAATCTCAGAACTGATGCAACTAATCCGTGATACGCTATTAAAAGAGTGTGTGTGTTTACTTTTTTTGACAGCTGAAATAATGCATATGCGGATTTATTTAATTTCAGAGAAATTTCTTCGATATGGGGTTTCCACGTTAGTTTGCTATCTATTATTATACCTAAAAATTTTGCTTTGTTTGTATCTTCTATTTTACAATTTTCATAAGTAACATGAATTCGAGGTGTTTCACACCTTTGATGAAAGTGCATTACTTTTGTTTTGTTTAAATTAATTACTAGGTTATTGCTATTAAGCCAGTTAATCATTCTATTGAGACAGTCATTAATATCATTTTCATAATGGACAGGACTAGTACACTTTACAACAGCTGTACTGTCATCGGCAAAAAGAATCATATTATGAGATATGACATTTGGAAGATCATTTATATATATTAATTCTAGGACCTCTGTTTTTTTTGTCCTTTTAGGTCACCAAATATTTTACTTTAAGTAAATACGATGTTATTTCTGTAAGGTAGATTCCTAGTACAAACGGCCTCCAAAATCTACGATTTGACACTTTATCACCAGTATTGTTATAGTCAGTCTATATATAAATGTTCCCACAGCTGGGACAAAAACCTGTCTGTGGGAGGGAGTAGGCTGTAATATGTAATCCAAAAAGCAGCCGTGCGCGCGGGCACGATGCGGGTTGGTAGATGTCACATGTCTTCGAATTTTCGGTTGTAGGACATGCCGGTTTCCTCACGATGTTTTCTTTCACCGTTTTGAGAAGAGTGGTGATGAAATAAATTACACATAGTAATGCGCCTTGCGGGGTTCGAACCCACGACCTACAACTCGTAAGTCGGGACTGATACCACTAGGCCACCACTGCTTTCCTGTACTATGTACATAGACGGACTGAATGTCTTGGGTATTCTCTAACAGTGATGCTCTTGCATGGGTTCAAACCTACAATCTACAACTCGTAAGTCAGGCCGTTACCACTGACCCACTGTTAACACATTAAAACAGTAATAGTAATTAGCAGAAGAAATTAATAACATTTTAAAAGCTTTTTAAATTTAAAGACTTTAATAAAAGATACAAATGCGTCGCAAACAAGTTTCTGATAAATTACGCCTCTCATATATTTTTTTTTAAGTTGGCATGTATGTTTGTTGTAATCTCCGAAACTGATAGCTTTTTTTTTATATAACAGTAAATAGTGACAGAGGTCAGAGCCCTGAGTATAGTAAATAGATTTATTATCGGTATATAAGTACCTATTTACATTGTTAAGAAGCTTGAAGGCATTTAATTTTTTTTATCGTGGTAAAATCATCAAATGAGTCCTCCTACGCAGGGCGGGATGGGAGGGACTGTCAGACTTCTACTGAGTTAAAGCCACGGTGTCCTTCAATACCCCTTTATGTTCCAGGGTCACGGTTAGCTGATGAGACTGTCCCGCGACCACGGCAGGGTTTGGCCCTCTTTGGTCTAAACCTTTTCAATTAATTCCTAAACTCTTGTGATGTAACAATCATGTTTACGAGATTTAGAGAACAGTTATCTTAAACCGGTTGGATCAATTTTAAGTATTTGATATCAATTAAGTAAGTAAAAAATGTTTGTTGATCGTGAGTCGGCGATTTGAGCTTACACTTAAGAGCGCGTATTCTGAAAAATGGCAATGTTGCATATAGTTGTTAAATATTAACAAGTTTTAATTAATTTGGTAATGTTAATGTATGGAAATAAGAAAGATTGCTCTGTAGTGCACTAAAATGATTAGGGAATGCGATAATTAATATCGTAACACCGAATAAATAGTTTTAGATGTAAAAAATCTATTTGGAAACTTACATAATGCTTTTTTTACACCTGAAAAGGTTACAACATCACATAGTGTTTTAATTGCATTCCTATATGATTTTTTTAGTGAACTACAGAGCCATATTGCTTATTTTCAGTAAAATTACCAAAATAATTAAAATTTAAAAATATTTGACAGCTATTTGCGATGTTACCAACTTTCTGGTTACGCGCCCTTAAGTAGTTGAGTTTAAGTTCATGCAAGTTTAAACCACAGTGTTTATCTGAAGTGGTGGCTCAGTGTACGGGTTCGAACCCAGCCAGACGCATTACTTTGTGTTATTTATTTCATCACCGCTGCTCTCAAAACGATGAAGGAAAACATCGTGAGGAAACCGGCATGTTAAAGAACCAAAAAGTCGAAGACATGACATCCACCAAACTGGACCCGTGTGGTGGATTATGGCCCAATCTTTCTCACAGAGAGGAGGCCTGTGTCCCAACTGTGGGAACATTTTATAGGCTGATGATGATTTATCTGAAGGTTACAAGCGGGGGTCGCGGTTCATTGCGGCCCTGGAACTAAAATAACAGGGTGGTTTTATAACAGACTTCAAAAAGGAGGAGGTTATCAATTCGATGGTATGTTTTTTTTTGTGTGTTTGTTACGCGATTACTCCGCCAAACGATTTTCAAAATTCATTTTTTGTTTATCATCTCATTTTGGTTAAAAAGGGTAATAATAAAAACTTTTAAAAATTATCCGACTTCAATAACTTTCTTTCTTTCGGAAGTTGGTCTCGAAAAAGTCAATAAAATAAAAAATCAAATGCCACCGCCTTCTGAAAGAAAAGTTATTTAAAAATGTATTGTAGGTATTTGTTTTTCAAATCGGTTTAATTTGTAAGTTGAAGTGGCAATGAGCAGGCCACATCGCTCGTATAACGATGGAGAAGAAAAGTTCGAGAGTATGACCACGTAAGTACTGGAAGACGCAGCGTAGGCCTCCAACTAGGTGGACCGACGACATCGTGAGAGTCATCATAATCCAATCCATCTCACAGAGAGGAGACGTGTGTCCCAGGAATAGAATCATCTTTTTTTTATCGTGGTGAAATCATCAAATGAGTCTTCCCACCCCGGAACGTAAAGGGCTATTGAAGGACACCGTGGATTTTAGTCAGTACGAGTCTGACAGTCCCTCCCACTCTGCCCTGTGTGGGAGGACTCATTTGATGATTTTACCACGTAAAAAAAAGATGTAAATAGAAACTGGCGCTAAGAAGAGCCTTGACCTCATATTGTTTGAACAACGGCAACCCATCTAGTAATTGACCGCAGCAGTGATGCTTAACCTTGAACATTCATTGAACTTTTGAGTAAGCTTTCATCACGGGGACTGCTGCGCAGCGTGTCGCGGGTTCGATCCCGCACGGAACCAATATTGGTATGATCTGCAAGTAGTTGTTACGGGTATGGGTGTTTGTGTATGTGAGTTTCTATGTTTGTAAATGCATCTTTGATACAGGAGAAATTCCTAGTGCAAAAAAATGTAAAAAAAAACATAAATGAAATATAACTCCGGAGAGCTCGATTTACTTATTTTAATTTAGTGGGTGGGATCTACCTTCTAGTGGTTCACTCCGGGCAATGTCACCACAGACTACCTTTACAGCTGAGCGATGTACCATCCTGTTGAAGTGTACCTTGGGTGCTCTGGAATTCCAGCATCTTCTGGGTGAGCTCACTCCATCTTAAGTGTCATCTTTGCTCCTGAGAGCTCATCTTATCTAATATTATAAATGCAAAAGTATGAGTAAGTTTGTTATCTTTTAACGCCTAAACCACTGAGATGATTATCCTAAAATTTTAGATATACGTTGTCAAGTGTATAAAAAAACCGGCCAAGTGCGAGTCGGACTCGCCTTTAAAGGGTTCCGTAGCAGCAAGTAACATTATATAAAAGTTGGTTGTAACTTTGAAAGATAAATTGCGGTTTACGATTTATGACGTATTAAAAAAAAAAGTAAGTTGGTACGCACAATATTGAGTGATTTACCATGTTATTTTAATATCATGGACTTCTTATAGGTTTTCCTATAATCTATAAGGAGAAAACTAATTTCTGTATTTTTTTCAAAATTTTAGGTTCAGTAGTTTCGGAGATAAGGGGGGGGAATGGTCAATTTTCGTCTATTTTCTTGAATAACTTGGAAACTATTTATTTTAAAATTACAAAAAAATACATTTAAGATCTTCTCAACAAGACCTTTCATTTGATATGCCACACGATGCAGTTTTCAGATTTTTTTTTTAAATTTTCCCCTTCCCCCCCAAAAATGACCCCCCATATACAGATTTCATCTGCTCACGTCACACCTCTGTGTTTGGGTCACAGGAATTGATATGTGTACCAAATTTCAACTTAATCGGTCTAATAGATTCGGAGATAATTGACTGTAAGCGACGGACGGACAGACACACGAGTGATCCTATAAGGGTTCCGTTTTTGTATTCAGACGTACGGAACCCTAAAAACGGACATATAGTACCTTTCATCTACAAAAAAAGTACGTTCTTATGATAATAGATGGCACTACGTGTCTTTCGAATCATCATCTGCCTGCTAACCCAACTATATTGCGGTCTTCCAGTCGAACCAGATGCAGCTGAATATCAGTATTTTACATGGAGCGACTGCCTATCGGACCTCCACAACCCAGTAAGATATGGTAAGACTGGTTAAGCTTCTGACTGTGATTAAAGACTGTCAAAGATCTACAAATGACAGCCGGGATCAATGGCTTTACGTGCTTTCCGAGGTACGGTGGAAACCAGTCTGTGCAGGTGTAATCATTTAGCCACGACCTCCTTACGTCTCTTTCGAATCATGAATGAATAACATCTATTAATACACGCAGAGTAATTATATTAGTTACCGTAAGACCGCAGGATCGTGATACAAGTCGCTTCCAACCTGTCTTGTATTGTAAAATTATAGGGGTGGCCCGTGGCCATGTTCAGCAATGGACGTCTTACAGCTGAGATGATGATGAGGATGGGGCAGAGTACAATACGATTAATTTAGAAAGAAGAAAGAAAAGAAAAAAGATTTATTGACACACACCGGAAAGAACAAAAAAAATAACATGAATTTAAAAACAATAAAGGAAACAAAATATATTAAAGAAAAATGACAAAAGGTAAAATCAATAACAAAACGACGTGTTGCGCTTTGGGAGTGCCGGCAGAAGTGAAAACTTCAATAGTAATAAACACACACGAACATTCGCGCAAGCGCCCTGCGCCGTCTTACGAATTTTCGATCAGGTCACGTGTCCTGACGCGAGTTTAAAATTTTTTACCAATTCCAAAAAAAAGTGCACAACGCCGCTAAAGAAGTTTTCACTTCAAAAACAATTTAGTCCTGTGCGAGGCCAAAAGTCTCCTATCTCAGCATGTGCTGCGACATTTTTAAAATTGTCACAGCGCTGGTTTCTGATGTCACAATTTGACAGTCAATTATTGTCAAATTCTAAATTAACGCGAGCGATACCGCGGGTAAAAGCTTGCGTAATAGATAGAAGTCCTAAAGAATGTCTTCTTGTGTGGGACGACAGAAGGGCACTTTGTTTTTCTTTCGACTTGATTATAAACTCGTAACATAAATGCGTATGCACAGGTAAGTACTGGACGTGGTTTAGGACGAGCGTCCTAAGAGAGCGAAGCGTTAAAAGCTTTAATTTGCTACCTTAAGCTATGTGCTCCTTCTGCGAAGCAATCATGCTAACATGCTAGGGAGAGGATCAGCATGGACAGCGTCCACCTTACGATCAAGCCGCCGCGGGAGACGCCCACGGCAACAGACGTCGCGAAACGCCACCGTAGGCGTGGGCATGCGGACGGCGAGTAATGGGCGACTAGCTGTCTGATCATGGAACATGGAACATGCCCGGGTCGATGACGCGTCGTGTTCTACGCGCACCTCAAAGAGCCGTCAGCACAATGACAGGGAGAGGGCCAAAGCCTGCCGGTGTCGCGGGACTGGCTCATCAGGTAACTAGACCCTGGAACGTAAAGGCCTATTGAAGGATCACCGTGGATTTTAGTCGGTACAAGTGTGACAGTCCCTCCCGTCCCGCCCTGGCGGGAGGACCCATTTCATGGCTTTATCACGACAAAAAAAAAGCCGAAACTACCAAAAATCAGAAATGGGTAATATTCAGTAGGGGTTGGGTTTCGACCCTAATATGTGGTTGAATAGTTTTATTGGTAGAATTGAGCAGTCTACAAAACTGTACAAACCGGACACATTGTATAGTAACATTATTATCTAACAATATTATAGCTTCATCTGTGCTACAGGCCTTAGTGTCGCAATCCCGCCGCCTAGCGGTCATCTCGCCTTCTATATAAGATGCTGCGTTGCATAATCTCCACACTTCCGCAAATACGTCGCTGGACCCCACACGTATGTAATGTTTTGTGTTTTTTTCTTATTTTATAAGATGATCGATTTTCTTGGTCAAGTTCAAATAGTTTGTGTTCAATTTCAAGTTCATGGTAATTGGTTAATGATTTTTGCTCTTTTTAATCGATTTGAACACTTCTTAATTCGACTGTAGATATTTTAAGTAACTTCTGTGCAAAATAACTTATTTTTCGGAAGTTAGTAGCTTTGTTTTTTTTTATTCATTTTCGCCACCTACTCCCGATAGATTAGTTATTTATAACTTTTTTGTGTTTGTTTTTGAAGGCGGTTGGTTTTTTTATTTTATTTTTAGCTTTTAGCATTTTATTATTTCTTTGTTGTGATACGATTTTTACATTATTTTCTGGGGATATTGCATTTGTAATAGCAATAACAGTATAATCATATCAAATAGACATATTTAAACTGATTTTTTTTGGGTTAATTTAAAAATAAATAAATAATTGAAAATACATAATACTTTGAAAGCAATAGTTAGTTGTAGGAGTTTCCTTTACGATGTTGTGGTTATTTTTTTAGTGTCAAAATCGATGAAATAATTATGCCTCGAAAGAAATTAAATTTTAAATTTTCAGAAATTATATCAATTATTTAATTTTAAAGTATACCTACATTAAAAAAAAACATTTAGTGCTATGTGGTTTCAAACTATCAGTTTATTGACAATTGTCAATCGCACTGTAGTTATACAGAGGTGTCGAAGTATTGACGTTCAAAAAAATTACATCTCTCGTGTCGTGAGGTATTTCGTGGCTAAATAGTTACAGCAGCACAGGCCGATCTTCCGGGTTAAGCCGCGCTTGTCGAGGTTGGTCTGTGGATCGGTGACCATCTGTCATAGCGAGTTTCCTCCGTGTCTCGGAAAGCACGTAAAGCCGTTGGTCCCGGCTGTCATTTGTAGATCTTTGACAGTCGTTACTGTTAGTCAGAAGCTCTAAAGTCTGACAACCAGTCTTACCATGGGGTATCGTTTATACAAAATGTTGCCAGCGATTTCACCCGCTAGAACACAAAAATTATCCCACAGGAACATGCAATCGGAATAAAAACTTAATTTTTATCTACGAGTAAATGCCTAGCTCAGTAGTTTTTACGTGACAGAGTAACAAACATCCATCCATCCAAACAAACTTTCACGTTTATAATATTAGAAAGAAGAAATTAAGAAGAGAGAAAGAAAGAAGATTAGTAACATATTAAGTTAGATAGTTTTCAATCGGTTTTAAAATAATTGTCTAGATTAACGTAACTCTTAATCTATCCTCATCAATATTCAAAACTTTCCTCACAGCATTTTCCTCAAGTCATTTTCCTCATTTCACCACGCGTCTCGTATCTCTTTTATGCCATCGGTGCCACTTTCAGATTTTCTCTTATAAATCTATAATTTCTTATTCCACAGTATTGTGAAAATATCTTTAGAATTAATTTTATGAAAGATTGTGGTTCGTGTGTTCGAAACCAGGCAGGCTCATTACTTTATGCAATTAATTACATGCCTGCCGGGGTCGCGGGACCAAGGGATTACCATGACCCCGGTACGTAAAGGGCTATTGAAGGACACCATGGATTTTAGTCAGTACAAGTCTGACAGTCCCTCCCGCCCTGCCCTGGGTGGGAGGACTCATTTGATGATTTTACCACGATAAAAAAAAAATATTAATTACATCACCACTGCTCACAAAAGTGGAAACCGACATGTCAACTGTTGACAGTCATTACATGCAGTCATTGGCCTGAAACTTTGACAACCAGTCTTCGTCGACGTCGAGTAATGGGTGACTGGCCGTCCGATCATGGCCTATGCTTAGGTTGACGCGAACGTATAGCTATAGCAGGATCACTGTAGATTTTAATCAGTACTAGTCTGACAGTCCCTCCCGCCCTGCCTCGAGTGGGAGGACTCATTTGATGATTTGATTCAGACCACGATAAAAAAAGAGAGAAATCATTAAAAAAATGATTTCTGTTCTTTTCTAGCTTCTCACTCATATTTTCTGCACAAAATTTTACTATTTCTAAAGTTTGTGAGAAACAATGCACGATTGAATGGATTTTTGTTTCTTTTTGACGTAAAAACTATTGAAAAGAATTTGACACACTGGTAGTTTATAGCACGGATTATGTAACACATAGCATCATTTTTATCCTGGTAGAACAAAACTATGGAACATTACACGGACAAAGTCACGGGTATAACCTAGTCGGACATAACTAATAGCTCTTGCCAACTTTTAACCGTACCTTCTAACAGGAGTTTAAAGTTAACCTCTGACTTAACGGTTATCTTCAATTACATATCCCGCTAAACTTTACTTCTAAGCGTATAAAACTTTATGGATTTCTGAATTCTATGCACTATTGTCTAGAAACGTGCCTAGCTTTGAGTCTAGGTAACTGTTATATGATATAAATTTTCAACCTAGGTTGAATTACAGTGCGGTGACAGCACTTCATGAGCACATTATTTGGGGTCTATAATATTTGCCAGTACTAGCCAACTAGGGTGCTAAGACAGGAAACCTCCACGTGCGCCCGTGGACTGGAGTTCCCTCTCGGATACGTCCGGGGGGAAGACCAGTTTTTCGGGAGGCCTTATTTGATGATTTTGCCACCCTAAAAAAAAAAACATAAGTAGTAGCCAACTAGAAATTTTGATTAAAAAATGGTTTGTTTTTCATTAAAAATTAAATAAAACTTAAAAAAGGACTTAAAGTGCTTGCTGTTGCTAGTTAGTCCCCTGCTGCTAGTTATGCAGGCGGGGTTTCAGCATGTAAGGCGGCTCCGAGCGGGATCAGCCCTCCCACGATCCCGTTCAGCAACCTCTTTCTGCAGTATAACAGGAAGGAGGTCACCACAGTCCAGTTGTCAGATCCTGTCAGCCTCTACCACCGCTGGCAGCGACATGTCTTGTCCGATATCCTGGCAATAAAGATGCGTCGTACAGTGTAGTGAGATACCTTTTTTTTTTTTTTTTTTTTTTATCGTGGTAAAATCATCAAATGAGTCCTCCCACCCAGGGCAGAGCGGGAGGGACTGTCAGACTTGTACTGACTAAAATCCACGGTGTCCTTCAACAGCCCTTTACGTACCGGGGTCACGGTAATCCCTAGGTCCCGCGATCCCGGCAGGCTTTGGCCTTCTACAGGCCCCGTCACTATGCTGACACTCTTTGAGGCGCGCGTGGAACACAACGCGCCGTCGACCCGGGCATGGTCCATGGTCGGACAGCGAGTCGCCCATTACTCGCTGCCCGCATGCCCGCGCCTACGGTGGCCGGAGATCGTCTTGCGACGTCCGACGCCGTGGGCGTCTACCACTGCGGCTGGGGTGGAGGGAGGACGCTGTCCTCTCCCTCAGGCGGCCCGCCTCCTCCTTCACGAGCATGACTGCTTCGCAGAAGGAGGCGACCGCTTCCCACTCCGTCTCGCCCCGCAGCATGGCCTCGACCAATGCCGGGCGCGAGAGGTCTCCGCCTATCGCCGTCGTGAGGACACGGCGGTGCTCTGCCCAAGCGGGGCAGTCCTGCACCGTATGCTCCACCGTGTCCTCCGGACGATCCTCGCAATGGTGACACCCAGGCGTTTCTTCCCTCCCTATCAGACACAGGAACCTCCCGAAACTTCCGTGTCCGGTGAGGACCTGCGTCATGCGGTAGGTCAGGACGCCGTGACGCCTATCCAGCCACTCCTCAAAGAGGGGTCTTACCGCCGCGATTGCGGCGTGCCCGGACCTCGGTTGCGACAGTCGCTCCCTCCATACTGCCCTGAGATCACGCCGGAGCTCTTCCCGCCGCGACTCGACTTGTCGAGGCAGCTGGGATTCGCCCCGACGCTGCGCCTCCACGCGCCATTCATAGACGCGCTGGAGGGCAGTCGCCTCCAGATCCCAGGGCAGCAATCCGGCTAGGAGGTTGGCCGATTCGCCGGCGATCGTGCGGTATCCCCGGATCATCCGGATAGCCATGACCCTCTGGCATGCGACCAGCTTGAGTGGTCGCGTCCGGATGCTTGGGGCCCACACGGGGGCCCCGTAGAGGGCCATGGACCGCACGACACCGGCGTACAGCCTCCGGCAGGAGGCATTTGGCCCGCCGAGATTGGGCAGGAGTCGCTTGAGAGCGGCTGCTGCCCGGTTCAGCCTTGGGGCCAAATGCAGGAAATGCTCCCTGAAGTTCCATCGGCTGTCGAGGACGAGTCCCAGGTACTTCATCGTCCTCCCAACGCCGATGCGAACCCCCTCCACCGTAATGTGGGACTCTGAACGTGGCGCGTTCAGACGGCCATGAAAACACATGGCCTCTGTTTTGTGCAGCGCCACGTCGAGTCCCAACTGCCGGATCCTATTAGCGACTGTCGCTACCGCCTGCGTCGCCACGTCGGCCGCCGCCTGGTGCGACTCTCCCTTCGCCAGGACGAGCGTGTCGTCGGCGTAACAAATTACGCCGACGCCGTCAGGGAGGTCGCCGCGCAGCACCCAGTCGTAACCGATGTTCCACAGGAGCGGCCCCAAGACCGATCCCTGTGGAACACCGCACGACATCTCTCGCCGGTTCCACTCTCCCCGGTGACCGGGTAGTGAGATACCTACACTGATTTAGGATTATTTTCTATTTCATTAAAAAGTAGCTATTTTGTCTCGGTTATTTATTTATTTAGACGGTTTCGTATGAGACTTCGATTATGTATAATTTTTAATTACCCCTATGGGGTAGGAATTACAAAAAATCTTGAAACGCGTGTTTTATCAATTTTTGTGATAACTCTACATTCGAAATTTTAAGCAAATTCGATGAACTTTAATTTTCAAACAAACTTTCATCTCATTTTTAATACATCCTTGGGGGATGAATTTTCAAAAATCCGTTTCTGCTTAAGTTGTTGCTTCAGTGGTTTCTACTATGCGTTGACCAATCAATTAGTCAGTCTCTTCTTTTCTATTTATAGATAGATACAATATAGTATCTTATTTATCTATTTATAGGTTTATCGGTATTTTATGCAAAATTTTTGTCTGGTATTTTTATTTTGTAGTAAAACCAGTTACTATCGAGAACTTTCCCAAAAACTTTTGTGTAGTGTCTACTTAAGGTCAGTTGTTTTATCAGTAGTTCATTAAACTACAAGTTAAAATCCTATAGGTATTTTTTTAACGAAAGTTTAATAAATGTACAGTTTTTTAAGAAATACTTTGCAGAACTAACTATGAGACAATTGGTTCTTAAACTGAATAACATTAGAAGAGCGGAGTTTGCGCACTTTTCTACTATTCGTATTTTCACTGCATCCGATCCAAATCAGATCCGAATAAGTGAAAATACGAATATGAAACAAAACAAATTTGGATACGGTGTTTGCATTGCATCCGAGCCGGATTCGCGAAAATTCGGATCTAAACTAAGAACTTGGCCTGAATTCGGATATTTCTGACGCTGTAATACGATCGCTGTTCCAAATCCAAGATAGGTATATAGAGCCATCTTTGACAGATTTAACATTTCGAAAATATTATCTAATAGTTATCCTCCTTAATGCATAGGTATAAAGTTTCATTATTTTTTTTCGGAAAAACCACCGGGTAGGTAGAAAAGTTGAATCACCGCTTGGGCCGGTCGCTAGTTTTTAAAAATGTTTGTTAATCTTTTCAGTTCGCTTTATACGGCTACATCTTGTTTCGACAACTAAAGAAAATATTACGAAAATAATGCCTTTTTGATACCTTTTTATCTTGTAGTCAGTTTCGTTTCCTGAATTTTTAAGTTTTCGTGTTTACGCATTATACAATATATTTAGCCCAGATCGTCCCACGCTACAACAAAATCATAAATATTTATAAAACAATTCCATTTCCTCAATTTTGTAGACACAAGTTTATAAATAACTTTTAAACATAACGGTTATTGGAAGTTGTGTCAGATTAACAGTATTTTATTGATTATAGTGTGTTGAGAAACATCGTCAGTTATACTTTACTTTACCGTTTTGAGAACCGGCTCATGTTGGTGGGTAGGAGGAAGATTAGATGTCATAGGTACGTAGAAGATTAATTAATGAGTTATGTGTTGACCGTTATTTGTTGATAAGCTTACACATTCGACACCATATTTGGATTCTGTGACTGCATTGATTATTGAAAGGTACCATCTGATATATTTAGTAAATCTTACGCCTTTCTTTCTAAATTTTGACTAACAAATCGTAGATTTTCAAATCTTACTTATTTCGTTTAATTTCACGCCGCGTTTTGTCCGTTACCTACCTTTTAAATTATTAAACGTTTCTCATTTCTGCTTGTCTTTATTTTTTAAAAACGTTGCCGAAAACTAGGAATTTCTCCTTTCTCGTGTGTGCATTTACACACATAGAGACTAACATACACAAACACCCAGACCCAGAACAACTACCTGTAAATTAACAAATATTTGTTACGTGGGTGGATCGAACCCGAGACACGCTGCGTAGCAGTCAACTGAGCCATTATAATCTTTAGTCAGAACACTAGTAATCTTCAAAACTGTTATAACACTTTATTCAATGGCTTATATTATCCATGCTAGCACTAGAATAATATGTTATTAAAATAAAGATGTGTGGCATTTACAGTTGTCATGAATTTTCCACGTTGTGTAGCGTGATTAGAGCCTCGGAGCAAACCGGTTGATAGTTTATTGAACTTATTGCTTATTAGTTCAGTGACTGTACTTTTAAAAGCCCTTTGGCTATGTCATTAAAGCAGGGCGTAAATGTGGGACAGTTTTGTGTCTTGTGTCAGATATAAGGTACTGATTAACATTTGATTTCTGTAGAACCACTATGAAATCAAGCACTGACTTTCCTGCGCATACGTAAACAAAGGGGTATGCTACTTTATGGCATCAATTTTTTTTTTCGCCACTAATGAAATTTGGTCATTGCATACCCTTTTGCGCCCATTTGCTTCCACTTAACACATACTCGTACTTAATAACTGCCGTTCCCTGTGATGATGTGCCGTGTGGTTAATAGTAATCAAGTGTTTGTGCAGCGCCGTTATCGATAAATTAAGTGTCAGGTAAGAATTGATCGCGGGGTTGTCTTAAGGTACTGTTGCTCTGGAATGCAATGGGTAACCGAATCTGACAGTCCCTTTCGCTCCACCCAGGGTGAGATATCAGTTGATTTATATTAGTCCTTGTCAAAATTGACACTAGGAATTTCTTTTGCATCATGAGTGAGTTTAAAAAGATTAACACTCGCATACACAGATAGCCAGATCCGGAGTAATTACTTGTACAATATGCAAATATTTGTTTCGTATGGGAATCAAACCAGCGACTATTACTATCGACGGTAAATAAAAAGAAACATAGTCAACATTGACAAAGCTCCTTAATAAAGAAAAAAAAAAGAAGAAACTGACTGATCACAGCTGAAACCACTTGGTCTAGAAGTATGATGAAATGAACACTAAGGGTGGATTTTACAAAATTCACCCCCTTAAGGTGTTAAAAAAAATGTAAAAATTCTATTATCTAAAAGTTCGAATATTTATTTATCTACCAAATTAATAAAACAGGTTTTAAAATTTTTGTTTGTTAGGAAATACCAACAATTTAAATAACGTACCTTCTTCTATACATATAATAAATCTGTAGAAGGGTCAATTCTGTACATTGAAAATATTGAAAAAATAAATAGCGGGGGGTGTTGCTGGATCGATACCAAACCCAAATATATGATTGAAAAAATTTTTGTCTGTCTGTCTGTCTGTCTGTTTGTGCAGGCATCACGTGAAAACTAACGGTTCGATTTCGATGAAACTTGGTATAATTATTCCTTATTATCCTGAGCATAACATAGGATACTTTTTATCCTGGAAAAGTACGTAGAAAAAAAATCTTTTTTTTTTCAGTTTTATTCACAGACGTTGTTCTGTAGAACCGCGAACACACGTTGCATTACCCGCAGTGGATTCAGCGCCGTAATATTTATAAGATGTCATTGTCAGACTTACTCAAAATGGGGAAATAAACCATCCACGCGAAGACCGACATCCGCGCGGACGGAGTCGCGGGCGGAAGCTAGTGTTAACATAAAATCGAAGAATTTTATCGATTCCCGTGTTTCGGTCAAAAATGCATACAAACGGTACATTCGAAAGATCTTGTTTTTAACGCATTTTATTGGATCTTTAAATTATCCAGTTTTAATGCTAAACTGTAAACTTGGAGACTTTAGTATGCCATTTTAATGATAACCGTATGAGATCGCCAACGCATTTATTTTATGTTACACATATTTTGAATCAAGAATTTGCTACAGTTATTTCTCAAGAAATATATACGAATGCATAAAGTTTTCGCTTATTAGTGGTTTAGCGCTTGCTGAGGTTGGTCTGTAGATGGGTGACCATCTCACATCGAGATTCCTCCGTACCTCGAAGCGTACGTTAAGCCGTTGGTCCCGGCTGTCATTTGTTGATCTTTGACAGTCGTTACTGTTAGTCAGAATATCGAAAGTCTGACGACTAGTCTTACCAAAGGGTTGTGTATTATCCAGTTACTGTATTGTCAAGGTGGGATAGACCGTGACATCACTTTGGGCCCTATCTGAAAACCAGCAATCTAACTAAAAAATGTCGCAACACATGCTGATATAGGGGCCTTTTAGCCTCATACAGGACCAGACTTGTTATTTAGTTTTATTATTTTCTTTTGTTTTTAAGCTATTGCATAGCTTTTATCGCGGACTTTGAGCGCGGCGACCGAATCAAGAAATTCCGTAACGAAAATCAACCTAACACTGTCACTGTCACATCTGTCATGTCAACGTGAATGAATAAAATTTGAATGAATGAATTTTTTTCATGACCTTTCACTTGATTGACCTTGCTGACCATAGCGTAATTACTAACTTGTAACTTCCCATAGATAGAGCAACGGTGGGACGATATTCTCGTTAAATATTGGCGGTAGGCGATTTTATTTTTCTTTTTTTTTCATAAATAAAATAAATAAATAATTATAATTGCATAAGTTGATAAAAAACGCTATGCAATAGCTTTACCGCGGCAGTACCCGAGTGCCACACGTATTTTTTTCTTATATATTATACATGTTGTTTTTCTGTCCTGTGTGAGTCTAGTAAAAACCTTTTCTATATTTCTTTCTTTCTCCATGTAACATACTGATATTCAAATACTTATATCAATTGGAAGGATCTTGGGAGCGAAGGCCAGTACACGTAGCATAACACAGTAGAAATGGGTTTTGTCGACGGAAGAATAGACAAAATGACAGAAAGTAGAAATATTTCTATCGTCGTCGTCGTCATATTATTATATACATGATGATGTTTTAATGTTTTTGAAGAAACGTTGCCCCACACTTGGAAATCGTACAATTTTTTTATCCGTATTGGGACCGAAGTATTTACTATTTAGTACTAAGTTTGTATTTTTTGTTGCAGTAAATCCAATATGGCGTTACAGAGGGTCTTCCGCGTGCTACTAATATGCGCTGTGAGCTACACGAGCGCTTCAATAGTAGACGATGGATTCAATTATAGAAGTAAGTTCATTATATCGTCGAATAGTGAAACTGTTAGGATGATTTTTCATCTAAGATGTAAAATGCTACAAAATACAGCTGCACAGACCGATCTTCCGGGGTAAGCCGCGCTTGCCGAGGTTGGTCTGTGTATGGGTGACCATCTATCATAGCGAGTTTCCTCCGTGTCTCGGAAAGCACGTAAAGCCGTTGGTCCCGGCTGTCATTTGTAGAACTTTGACGTCAGAAGCTCTAAAGTCTGACAACCACTGTGGGGTATCGTATTACCCAGTTACTGGGTTGTGGAGGTCCGACAGGCAGTCGCTCCATGTAAAATACTGATGTCCAGCTGCATCTGGTTTGACTGAAAGCCGATCCCATTATAGTTGGGAAAAGGCAGGCAGATGATGATGTACGATTCTGGGGCCCCGCTTAGGGGGCCAAAGACTCCCAGGTCCGCGGGACTGTCTCATCAGGTAACCGCGATTCTGGAACGTAAAGAGCTATTGAAGGAACACTACTGAAAAGAAACATCCTGTACTTTTTATAGCAGTAGATATATCCTTCGCCTCAAGGAGTGTCAGCATAATGACGAGGCCTGTAGAGGGCCAAAGCCTGCCGGGGTCGCGGGACTTACCCATTACCGTGACCCCGGTACGTAAAGGGCTCGTGAATTACACCGTGGATTTTAGTCAGTACAAGTCTGACAGTCCCTCCCGCCCTGCCCTGGGTGGGAGGACTCATTTGATGATTTTACCACGCAAAAAAAAAAAGTAGATGTATCCTTAACAATACGACTTGGAAGGCACGGTTAGTACAGTGGCTGAGTGATTGGACTGCTGCGCTGCGTGTCGCAGGTTCGATTCCCGCACGGAGCAAATATTTGTATGATCCACAAGTAGTTGTTCCGGTTCTGGGCGTTTGTGTATGTGAGTTTGTATGTTTGTAAACGCACCCACGATACTGGAGAAATTCCTAGTGTGGGCAATGTTTAAAAAAACAAATATGTTTGTTTCACTATGTCTAAAAACAATTTTAATACCAACAGCCGGCCGTCAATCCGGCGGCGGTGTCTTCGGGACCGGCAACGGGGAGCAATGTCTGGGCAACGACAGGTCTACTGGTGGCGTCTGTCTGTCCAGGAACCAGTGCAACACACAGGGAGGCAAGGCTATCGGCTTCTGTGGGGTCTTCGGTACTTGCTGCTCTTGTAAGTACCTAATTACTTAGTTCCCTATCCTAAGTTCTGAAAACTAAGTTCCTTATCCTATGTTCCGGGTTCTAAGTTTCAAATCCTGAATTCCGGATTCTAAGTTCCTAATTCTAAAATCCGAATCCTAACTTCCGAATGTTAAGTTCACAATCCTAAGTTCCAAATTCTAAAACCCGAATTATAAGATTATCCTAAATTCTGAATTCAAAGTTCTTTATCCTAAGTTACGAATCCTCGGGCATGCGGGCAGCGAGTAATGGGCGACTCGCTGTCCGACCATGGACCATGCCCGGGTCGACGGCGCGTTGTGTTCCACGCGCGCCTCAAAGAGTGTCAGCATAGTGACGGGGCCTGTAGAGGGCCAAAGCCTGCTGGGGTCGCGGGACCAAGGGATTACCGTGACCCCAGTACGTAAAGGGCTAGTGAAGGACACCGTGGATTTTAGTCAGTACAAGTCTGACAGTCCCTCCCGCCCTGCCCTGGGTGGGAGGACTCATTTGATGATTTTACCACGATAAAAAAAAAAAAAAAAAAGTTACGAATCCTAATTTCCTCATCTATACTTCTGAATCCTAAGTTCCGAATCACAAGTTCCTAATCTCAACTTCCGAATCCTAAGTTTCTAATCCTAAGTTCCTAATTCTAAGCTCATAATCCTAATTTCCGAATTCTAACAACCTAACTAATATCAATGAAAAATTTTGCAGCTACAGTTTGTTATATAAAGTTTGTTATTTAAAGCGAAAACCTTTGCAGCTACAGTTTGTTATATAAACTGAAAAACAAATCTCTTTCAGTAAACGCGTGTGACGTCCGCACCAACACTAAGGTGGCGGTGTTCATCAATCCCCCCCTTGACAAGGAGTCTTCGGGTCTGGAGTGTTCCTACAACGTGGAGATCAACAACAACAACGTCTGCCAGATGAGGATCGACTTCGAAACCTTCAATCTTGCTCCTCCTACTACTGTAAGTATCTTGATATAAGGGTCGTTTTGCAGTTACACTTTTTTTAGACAAATGTTCGACAGATGTTTACCTTTCTTGTGATAAAACGGTTATTTACTTCCTTTTTATACATCGCCATGATTCTGTCATTTCGTCTATTCTTCCGTCGACAAAAACTGTCTACGGTGTCATGCTACCCTAACCCCTTTTAAAAGAGTCTTCAAAGGAAGACTTATTAAAATTAATTAAGAACTTAACTCCGATATAAAGGCAAATACATATATAGATAGGTTACAGACAATGATCCAATCTTTGTCTGTAACCTATCAACGACCGAAGATAGCAACCGAGACAGCTTATTAATTTCCAGCGTTAACCAAGTTGCGTTTACAGGTTGAACCGGTTGAGAACGTGACACAGCGTCCAGCTTACACCTGCAGGAACGACATCTTCCAGGTGACCAATCTTCAAGCCAATTCAGACTTCTTGCCGCCTCTCTGTGGTGACAATAATGGACAGCACTGTGAGTATTTTAAGTTTGAAGCAATGATTTTAGGAAGGAATTTGAGGGATATAATACAATACTTTTTACCATAAATTCAGAACATTCTATAGTTAAAATCATCATCCAGAACGGACAATACAACTGTTTAATAGCCTCGCGAGCAAAACCACTGAATGAATAGCGTACATTTTTGCGATATTTGAGTGCGTCTTATGTAACGATAGTCAACGACTCGAAACGCACTCAGCCAAAAGAACGTGCGCCCGAACGTTTGGCTCGCGAGCCCATACACCCTATAATTTATTTATTTATTTATTTTACTATTTATGTACACACAATATACAACACAGGATAATTATTACATAAAACTCAGTACAAGGGTACTGCTTATTTCTAAAGAAATTTCTGCCGGCAGACCCGCGAAAGGAGAAACTAAAAAGAAATGTAGACTATAGTGTGTGAAAAGAGGAAAAAACCGTAGATAAGTGGATACCTAACCTATAACATACGAATGCATAATAAATATTAATACTTATATAAATATATAATGCAAAAATATAATAAATAAAGAAATATATAATATATATATATATATGTAAATTACAATTGTGATGAAAAGTAATGCTCTTTTACTCTGATTTTAAACAGTGATATTGTATTTAAGTCACGGATGCTAGGCGGAAGTGAGTTCCACAACTTTACAGCATGGACGGAGAAGGAATATGAATAGTAACTGGATTTATGAGGAGGGGATTTAAGTAAGGATCTAAGGTGCGACCTACAAGGTACGTCGTTTGGACGGGCGTAACTAAAACGTTCTCGTAAATAAGAGGGATAGGAAGGGTTGTGAAGGATATTGAAAAGGAGACATAGGATACGAGTGTTCCTGCGAAGGCGGATTGGGAGCCACTTGAGTTCCTTGCGAAAGTGAGAGACGTGATCATATTTACGGAGACCGAAGACAAATCGAATACATAAATTTGGCAAGCGCTCAAGCTTATTTAATAGCTCCTCTCAGTAGCATCCAAATAGCAGGCATTGGCATAGTCAATGATCGGCTGAATAAGAGTTTGAGCCAAAGAAATTCTAGTCTTCAAGGGCAAGACACTTTGGAGACCTTTCAACGAATGCAATGAAAAGTGTACTTTACGACTGACTTCGTTGACCTGAGCACGCCATGAGAAATTGGAGTCAATGATCACACCCAATAATATATTTTTGTTATTTTGATGGCTGCTAAAAACGTCGACTAACTAGTCGACGTTTTAGAAGACGAGATTGGCGAATTATATCTGTTAACGATTAAAATCGAGTTAAATTTAAAGTCTTTTATCCCTCTTCTGATACAAAATTCCGTTAACTAATTATTTTTTATCACTCTTCATAGTGTACGTCCGTGTGAACGCGTCGACGAACAGCCGCTCAATCCGTATCAACTTCAAGATCGCTGACCGTCACTCGCAGCCGAATCTACCCCAGGCCACCTGGAAGATCAAGGTCACTCAGTTGGAGTGTTTCAATACTCTTGGGTAAGAAGTGTAGATAACTATAGAAAAATCAAACTGTAATGTTCTTTAAACACCGTGATTACGTCATTTTACAATAATATTTATTTATTTTACTATATGTTATTAAGTTACTTTAATTTTAAGGAGCTAAAAATACATAAATAGAAAAATACCAAATTAAAATAAAACCAAACTATTATAGAGCATCGAAAAATATAGGCTCACAGCCTCTTCAAAGTCATTTCTAAAAGACTTGTTGACGCAAGAGCTGGCTTTTAGCTCGGCCAGAGGCTAAGTATTGTCATACTAAGAGGCAACGCCGCCAGTGTCTTGGGCACATTACCAACTGACAGCGTTGAGAATGAACTTTGCTATTGATGTACACACAATAAATATAGGAAATGACATATTTAATACTAAAGTACAAAGGTATTGCTTATTATTAATATTATAAAGGTTGTGTTGTGTCTGGTGGACTTTCTATCCCACAATCTTTGCCGGTATTCTAAACTTGCGGAAAACTTGTCGCATATTTTAGTTCTCCTATTGCTCCATAGATGTCATCAGCTAATAACTTTTTGGGAGCTTACTAGTTACGTCTGCCACAGATAGAAGCTTCTACTATTGGTCCATAGATGTCGCTAGTTGTTAATTTACAGTATGCGCTACAATTGTGATAGAAGTAATCTGAGACCAAAGAACTTAAAAGGTGGTAGGGCAAATTAAACTTGACACATGTAGGTCCCGACAAGATAATCCCGAGTTTTACATCACTGCCACATCGCGTGCTTTAATCGATTTGACAGTCCCCACCAGCGAGTTCGGACATAGTTCACAGCACCCATCGATGTGGCGAAGACGACACCTGGCTCTGTCCATCAGTAACCTCAAAAATGTTGATTTCCTTGAGTATTGAGCATTATTTTTAACCATGTTTATTTTTTGTCTACAGTAAATACCGTGACGGCTTTCTGGAAGCCCTCACAATGTCTCTTCCATCGACGCCTTTCGTTTCTTCTGCCGACAGGGACGAGTACCTCATTGGTAAGAATCAATAGTAATTCCATACACTTTTATATTATTCTTAAGACGTAAACATGTCATGACGTGCTACGTAAGACGCTCACACGACACAACATTCAAGTGTGTCGTTAACTATGCCAAATGTTTAATAAGTCTGCGATTCTTTGTACCACGCTAGTCAGACGTCACTAATTATAAAACATCGAACGGTTAATTGCAATAATTCAATTATTAATTGTTTTTGTTATTATTTGATTTTCCCATCAACACATACTATAGTGCTATTCTCTAAAATTCTGAATCTGCGATGACTTTAAAATAAATGAGTTCGTTGGGTGAAGTAAGCTCGTGAAGATTACGATACAGAATAGCACTACAAAAATAAGATTAATAATGTAATATATTGAGGTATCTTCTTCCACCCAGCACCTCCCGGTTGTCTGCAATACTACCCGGACCGATCAGGCAATTTCGAGTCGTTCAACTACAATAGAGGAGCTGGCCCATACATTGGCAACCTAAAATATGCCACCTGTTTTAAAAAGAACTCTGATGTCTGCGGTATCAAGTAAGTTCTACAAAATGCAAAGTAAAATCATAAGTGATTGGAGATAATTCCGGGGCAAAAACATATAAGAATAAAAACATACCTAAACTTGGCATAATTGGGTATAAATTAATGTCCGACCGAAGGTTCGGTTTCGGCCGAGTTTCGGCCAAAAATCAAGTTTCGGCGGCAGTATCGATTTCGGCCAAAATTGGCCGAAAATTTGCCGAAACCGAAACTGATTCCGGCAGTTGTCGTGCATGCTCGCTTAATGCTCGCGGCCCTGTTCGGGAATTGTCGTGCGCCGTTCGGATGTCTCCGATAAATATTTTGCTATGAGAACTTAATATGAAAAAAACAAATGTTATGTTTTAATGTTTTTTATATTATTAAACTTACTGTGTTTCCATTTCATGTCCCAACTAATGCAGAATAATGGGTAAAATTCACCAAATTTCAGTATTTTAAGGAATTCTATACTTGACCACGTGAGTTTTGGTTTCGGATTCGGTTTCGGCCGAAACTGAAGCCACGGCCGAATATTCGGTTTCAGTTTCGGTTACGGCCGGAAAACCCGTTTCGGTCGGACCTTAGTATAAATGAGTTTACGCCCAAATAAGTACCTCTCTCTCCTTACCTAGAATTCTCATTACATCTCTTTTTTCTCAGGCTAACGGCACAAAGTTTCAACCTAGCGTATACTAATGACCAAAACGGGTTCGTTGACACCGATTGCCAAATCAACCCTGTCACCCGAGGAGCCCCTCAGTCCGAGGATTACCTCTTCATCCCAGAAGCTGAGACCGTTGATGGGTTAAGAGGAGCTAAATTCTGCGGAGCCAGTGCTGCGGACCAGATCATTGCCTGTGAGTACCACTGGTTAGATTGGAAACTGACCTCAAAATATATGAATAAACTAAATATCCTTCTTTATTTAGCTCTTAGAATGACAGTTGTAAACGTCAAATAATCATGATGATTCTATTTTTTTTTTCTTTACAGCAACTCCGCCTGGTCCCCTCTACGTATATTTCCATAGTGACAATTTAGAAACAGAAAACGTCCCGGAACAAGGTTACAGATTTAATTACAACGTACTGAATAACTGTTTCAACGGTTACTAGAATAAACGTTACTTAAATCAAACGGTTATTTTGTTTATTTATCGATGTTTAAAGTAGCAATGTGAAACGAATAAGGAATTTATTTAATCTGTTTGAAAATCTATGATGAGATAAATGATAATTGTAATCATTATTGCATTTAATTGAAAGTAGCATTTTTTCTTGTTATTACCAGTGCCAGTAGGTTTTTATTAAAAATTGTATTTTAAGACAAGACTTTAAATACTCCATAGTAAGAAAATTAATGTTTACAAACATCTACGAGTTGATTTAAAACAACTTGAGAGATCTTTGTGTTTAACAAATTCACTGCTATAAAGATTTGACAGCTGTCAAAATAATAAAAGATGGTTGTAAATGTATTTAGTACCAACATTAAATACTAGAGGCGCTGATGTTCATCATAAATGGCAGTGAAAGTGTTAAATCAATCATATTTTTTTAGGAAGCAGAGGTGCTTTTAACTATTATATTTATGTAATTTTAAGCAAGGAAATGCATTTATTAATTAATAAATCGAGGGCATTTAATTTGCATTTATAGATATAATAAATTCTAAAATAAAAAGTGTGTTTTTTTTACCCATGTGAAATAAAAAAATGTGATAGCGTCATCTATGGGATGATAGCAAAACTTTAATATAAGCGCCATCTATGATGCAATAGCAAAATCATGACTGGACTGGCTTTGAAAGAAGTTTAAATAAAAAATCACAGATGGTACTGTTTCCAAGTCTTAAAGTTACAGATAATTATGATAATATCTAATAACGTAATTTTTACTGTAATCATTTCTTGTAATTCCGGAAATCACAGTATTTACTAATCATAAGTTTTATTACTTCTGTACGGTAAAGAAACAATTTACGGGACATGATCTGTCAATTCTTGACAATTAGAAAATATGATAAATATTTTCGGAGAGTTTTTTTTTTTAATTAAAATGAATGAAACGTCAAAGTGCTTAAGAGGCGGTTTACAGTCCACTAGCGCCGCCAATCGAAAAAATTTCATAACTCGTAAATAGAATCAAAAATACAAAATATTTTCTAATAATACTGTGGAAAAGGCAATAACGTAATTTTATAACACCTTGTCAACACTTGAAATATAACTGTGTAGCTAAATCGTGCATTTGTAACAAAAACCGTGACCCCGGAACGTAAAGGGCTATTGAAGGACACCGTGGATTTAAGTCAGTACGAGTCTGACAGTCCCTCCCGCTCTGCCCTGGGTGGGAGGACTCATTTGATGATTTTACCACGTAAAAAAGAAGAAAAAGGTAACAAGATTGGTATAACCACCAGCTCGTGGAGGAGCTCGTGGCTAAACAATTATAGCCGTACAGGCCGATCTTCCGGGTTAACCCGCTCTTGCCGAGGTTGGTCTGTGGATGGGTGACCAACTGTCATAGAGAGTTTCCTCCGTGTCTGCCTGTCTGTCTAGCACGTAAAGCCGTTGGTCCCGGCTGTCATTTGTACATCTTTGACAGTCTTTACTATTAGTCAGAAGCTTTAAAAGTCTAACAAAGTATACGACTAATTGTACCATATGGGTTAGCGTATTACCCAGTTACTGGGTTGTGGAGGTCCGATAGACAGTCGCTCCATGTAAAATACTGATATCCAGCTGCATCTGGTTCGACTGGAAGCCGACCCCGATATAGTTGGGAAAAGGCTAGGCAGATGAGTATGATTGATAAATCTATCAGTTACACCATCATCTTATTTCAACTAACCCTATAGTATGAAGAACATTGTCTTAGCATACACATGTTCGGGCGCCGTGAGGGAGAGGACAGCCTCCACCTCACCACGACCCAGCCGCCGCAGGAGCACAACCCCCACGGCATCGGAAGCGATTTCCGGCGAGTAATGGGCGACTCGCCGTCCGATCATGGACCATGCACCAAAGAGCTGTCAGCAATCGGACTGGGTCCCCCTTAGACGGCCAAACCCTGCCGGGGTCGGGATTTGGGATGGCTCAGCTAAATACCAACTCGCTGCTCTTGACTCAGTGGAACGCAGAGCTAAGGGGCTCGTTGGTGAAGTAAAAATGGTGAATGCCAAGCTCCATAGCTTTACTTATCGCCGCAATGTTGCCTGCCTGTCGGTCTTCTAAAGATTGTACTTCGGAGAGTGTGCCCAAGAACTCCACGACCTCATCCCACCAGCCCCCTTCTATCATCGCACATCTAGACGCACGGCAAATTACCATCCTTACCTTATTACTATTCCACCAATTCGCACTAAGCGCTTCCAAACGTCTTTTATAATGCGGACAGCGAAGGAGTGGAACTCTCTGCCTGCGACTGTGTTTCCGAACGCATACAACCCTAATCTCTTCAAAGTTAGAGTGAACAGGCTTCTTCTGGGTAAGCTCGCTCCATCGTCGACCTTGTCTTAGTCACTCCTGACGTAGACTAAGGTCAAGAGCAAACCTATTGAACAAAAAAAAAGACTGGCTCATCAGGAAACCGTGACCCTGGAACTTAAATGGCTATTGAAGGATTACCATGGATTTTAGTCAGTACAAGTCTGACAGTCCCTCCCGCTCTGCCCTGGGTGGGAGGACTCATTTGATGATTTTACCACGCTAAAAAAAAAGCATATACGTCCTATAGGTAATATATTTATTTCCGTAATTCTAACCACAATAGCGATTCATCTTCCGACCCCCGAACGCTTGCAAGCGTGAAGAAGGCAGGCTAGCTCTAATACAAGTCTGCGGCCACTCTTAAGCACTAGATTGAAAAGAAACATTACATCTAGAAATGCATATTTTAATCCCAAATTATTACTGCTTGGTAGATCTGTATAGAGATGATATTACCACGTTTAAAACATTTTACGGTTCGGTACCCAAAGGGTAAAACGGGACCTTATTACTGAGACTTTGCTGTCCGTCCGTCCGTCTGTAAGACAGTCATTGTATTAAAAAAAAAACGTTGACACACACTAGGATTTTCTCCTGTATCGTGGGTGCGTTTGGTCGCGGGACTAACGGATTACCGTGACCCCGGTACGTAAAGGGCTATTGAAGGACACCGTGGATTTTAGTCAGTACAAGTTGTAACGGTGTAAAAAAAAAGAATAAAAAAAAAAGAAAAGATTTGATTTGTGTGGTAATGTGAATATAAAGTAAGTGAAAATGTAAATGCGTCTTCAAGCTCTCGGCTTTCAGCATTGAACTATTGGTTCAAGGACCTCTTGTTTTAAAAACCTATGGGAGGTTTATTTGAAATAAAACCAAAAAGTTTAACATGCGAATATAAACATTATATTGTTAATGTTACAACAAAGTTTAAAAACAAAGATTGAGTGGAATCCAGCATCTTAAAACTAGACTGTCCAAGTAGGAACGAGGCAACGGGCCTATGGAATACGTCGCGCACTGACTCTAACTTCTGGCCAGATAACATAGGAAAAATTGACTTACGGTACCGTGGTCACACACACACTCCGTCACATATTGCTACCGAAGCAATAATTGGTTCCCCACGAAGATGGTAAACCAGGCGTTCACCTGGGCACTGCACGACAGTGTCCGTCGAAGCCTGGACTCGTTGAGGATACTGGAAGACCCCTCCAACACACACCTAGCAAAGGTGTGCGGAAGCTGGCACGGGTTGCTGGCGGCGGAGACGGATGGCGAACACGGTGAGCAGTCCTTGAAATCGTCTACCACGCATGGCTGGTGGCAGGCACTAGCGCTGGTACAAAGTCCCACGGATGTGGCACTTCCCCATGAAGCCGGTCAGATGAAACGATGAACCAATGACGTTCAAAGGCTCTGCAGGTTGCCCTTGAAGCGATGGCGGCGTTAAAGTTCTACGAGAATGTCACAATTACGCAGATAGCTTTACGGATTCACACTTAAACTCAACTTTAATGTTAATACATTGCTTCTAAGTTAAATAAAAAAACCATGGACCGAAGTCCGACGCAAAGAAAAACAAAACACGCGCCCACGTGGCGCTATCTACATTAGAGTTCACATGTGTCTTTGTTTAAATGTCAAAATTGTGAGCCTGACCGAACACGGGCGTACGCCGCGCTGCCGAAAACAGACTGTCATCACATCGCAGAATCGACCGCTTCGATACATCAATAATTCGTTCTATGCAGGATGTTGACATGGAGAATATATTAACTATTTTTAATATCTGTAGATTTAAAACAGTATTGATTAATCGATAGATTACCACATCCCACACAAGAACATAATTTATTCGTTCGCGTTTATGTAATTTTTGCAAAAAGAACGTATATTCAAGTGTCACCAAATAATCACTAAGTGTGACGTGTACGAATTGACAGCCGCATGAAACGAAACGCAAATTGTATTTTATAATTAAGGTTATGAAAAAAACTAAAGTTGTAATAAATCTAAAAACTATTATTATATTTGAAAAGATCGTGCAATGACGATTCCAAAAAGTAGTAATATGTATCCAATCCGTGCAATAGTTATCGAGTATTTCGCATACCAATATTGCCGGTATTGTTAAATTGTTTTTACGTTATTACGAGATAAATACAGGGTCTTATTTCAAAGTACTCGCTGTTTAAGGTTACTTAGTACCTAAATATCTTATACACAATGAATGCTAATCATTCCCTATCGTAATTCATGTTCCTGGCTTTCATTGTAAAACTAACCCTAAATGTCAATTGTAATTTATGTTAATTGGGTTGTTGTGAGATAAGTAGCAGGCTATGTAATATCTCTGACAGTCCCTCCCGCCCTGCCCTGGGCGGGAGGACTCATTTGATGATTTTAACACGATTAAAAAAAAATCGTGGTTGCGTTTACTAAAGACTGACAACTAGTCTTACCATGGGGTATCGTATTACCCAGTTACTGAGTTGTGGAGGTCCGACAGGCAGTCGCTCCATGTAAAATACTGATATCCCAGTCGGCCCCAATATAGTTGGGGAAAGGCTAGGCAGATGGAAGAAACTCAGATTGAGAGGTGAGCACGCTTCATACGGTCATCTTGGCTTTAAAATCTCAAAACAATTTCAAGAACGGGTTACCAGGTTCAATTGACCAACTAGTAGAACCTCGCTTAGACCAATGACAAGCTCGATGGTCCTGTCAAATATGAAATGGCGGCTGAACAGTTTTCATTTTAAATTAAGCGGTTCGAAACAGACAGAGTGAATGTTTTCAAGATGGCTGTCAAGTTAAAATGGGATCGGGTGGAACACGTCCGTCGTATGCGGGATGACCGCTCGACGAACTTCTCCGCAGATTACGGAGGCTGGCCCAGTAAGAGGTGGCAAGACGTGTACAGCAAGGAGGCACAAGATAAGATCTCCTGGAAAATATTGGGGCAGGCCTTTGCCCAGGTCATGGGATTCACGAATTACCGTGACCCCGGTACGTAAAGGGCCATTGAAGGACACCGTGGATTTTAGTCAGTAAGAGTCTGACAGTCGCTCCCGCTCTGCTCTGGCTGGGAGGACTCATAAGATGATTTTACCACGTTAAAAAAAAGGCCTTTGCCCAGCAGTGGGACAGCACAGGCTAAAAATAATTTGGCGGTATTATCATCTCAGTTAGATCTCGCGCCGGTACTCAGTGATACGGCTACTTGCCACTCAGTGCGCAATAACACTGGATTTGTATGTACTTGTCGCAGGCAAAGTTGGAACGTTAGGAGATGTTGGAAATGTCTGGAATTAGGAATTTTTGTTGGGATGAATTTCATATAAGTAGGTAGGTAACTAAATTAAAGTTAGTACTGTTTTTTACATGGTAAGATCATCAAATGAGTCCTCCCACCTAAGGCAGAACGAGAGCCCCGAAACGTACGAGGATGGCACGATCCGTACACCATTGATAAAAAGAAGTATTTATTTTCTATACAACCTTATTTTTTGTTTATGCGAAACCCGATACACCTGTCTAGTATTTTTGTGTAAAGAATCTATGTACAAAATTTCAAAACTGTATCATGAAAAATCATAAAGTTATAAGCTTGTTATGTTACCTGGTTGCCCGTTCATAAATATCCTAATTTCGCGGCGAGGCACGGTATCCCCGCTCAACTCGCACCTCCTGTGTCGTACACTCATTGATAATAGTTTGGCAATAGTTACATAACCGTACAGTGATTGTATTGTAATAAACTGGTGATAAAATTTAATTAAAATATTTTTGGAACAAAATATAAAATGGTGTAAAAATTACTGGAATCGATTCAGTTACTGATTCTGAACAAACTATATTCAGGTTTCGCATATACTAAAAATAAGGTGTATATTAAACATTGCCGTGCTTGAAACTGTAAAATCTATCTACGTTGTCATTTTGTCTGTGCTACGTGTGCAGCTAGGGTAGAAAATCATGGCGGGATGTATGTGGTTTTGGCATCGAAAAGTGTCTAAAAACATAGGGTATTTTTATCCCGAAAAAAATATCGTTCCTGACAAAATGTTCCATAATGTTCATTTGACAATAGATAACGCTCCTGACCGATTTCAGATTTATTATTATTATAGTGCACAAGTGTGTGCGCAGGCACAGGTGTACTCTCTGTTCCTTTGCTCTCACAGTCCGATGAGACGGCAATCCGACACGACCGGAGAGAGATCAGGCGCATGAACAACGCCTTTTTTTTTGCGTGGTAAAATCATCACATGACCACCCAGGGCAAAGCGGGAGGGACTGTCAGACTCGTAGTGACTAAAATCCACGGTGTCAATAGCCCTTTACGTTCCGGGGTCACGGTAGTTCGTGAGGCCCGCGACCCCGGAGTCCCGCGACCTCGGATGAACAACGGCTTAAAGTGGTTTCTGTAATTTTTGCCCGACCCGGAAATCTATCTATCTAAATACACACATCAAAAGTGTCTAGGGATCAAGCATTTTTATGTGGATTTCTTGAGATTGAGATGTGGCTTTGTAATAAATTTATGATTTTATAAATTTATATGGATCCTTTTTGGTGCATTTCATAATTTGAATCAGGAACTGTGAATCAAATTCGAGTAAAAGATGAAAATCAGCTGTCAATATTTTCCCTATAAAAACATACAACGCATTGAAGACATTATTAGTGCTACTGTTTCCCTACTACTGATTAAAACCAACGTTATTATGGAGCGGCGACGTCATTTAAGCAGGGAAGAAATGCTCAGAGCCTTGGGAATGATAGAAGCTGGTTCCCGGCAACGTACTGTGGCTTTAGCTCTGAATACAAGTCAGAGTATTATCAGTCGACTTTGGACACGTTACCGAAGCACTGGTACCGTGGCTGAGCGCCATGGAGGACGGTATCGCTGCACCACACGGAGACAAGACCGATACATTCAAATCTTAACTCGAAGAGCTCCAACAATAACCGCCATGATGTTAGCCGTGAGGCTTCATCACTCTTCAGGGAACTTAATTAGCGACCAAACAGTCAGAAACCGCTTGCATGAAGTGAACCTTCATTCCCGAAGACCGCTACGGGTACCACCTATAGCAATGCACAATCGTAGGATTCGATATCAATGGGCTCTTGAACACAGAAATTGGGCAGAAGAACAATGGCGTTTCGTGTGCTTTTCTGATGAGTCTCGTTTTGGTATGAGACCGGGTACAAGACGTATACGACACTGGAGAAGCCCTGGACGCCAACAGCGATTAAAATCCTGCCAGGAAGTCCATCCTTATAGTGGTGGAACCATCATGGTATGGGCGGGTATTTGGATCGGCGGAAGAACTGAGTTGATTTGGATCAGAGGCAACCTCAACGCTCAAATTTATGCTGAGACGATTGTATCAGACGTCATCGTTCCTCTACAAGTGCAAATCGGTCCCTTATTTCAGTTAATGCATGATAATGCACGACCGCACACCGCAAGAGTTGTAAGACAGACTCTCGCCGCAGCTAACATCAATGTCCTGCCCTGGCCTGCTCAGTCGCCAGACTTGAATCCGATTGAGCATGCATGGGATATGCTACAGAGAAGAGCTCTGCCGAATATGGAGGGTATCCAGTCGCAAGAAGACCTTTTTTTGTTGTTGCAACGAACATGGGCGGCCATTCCACAGCGTGATTTGGATGAACTCATTTTGAGTATGCCAAACCGATGTTCTTGTGTTATGTTGGTTTGTGTACGCTTCAAAAACTCAAAAAGTTCTGCACCTATTGAGCTGAAATTTTAGCATGATAGTACGAGTGGGCACAGGGTGCGAATCTTAGGGGACGAATGGGCTCTGATCAATATAATCTGCATCAAGGATTGCTTTAACTAATTTTTGCATCAGTCACATATCCGCGACCGCGAAAAAACATTTTTTTTTGTGCCACAGCTAAGCGTGGCAGGGTACAGCTAGTTATATGTATTATATTATATTAACCCGGGAGCCCAAGCTCAGCAGTCGCGCTTGTGACCACGAGACGAACGGGGCAGTCAAAGCACCACATGTAAGTACCTTCTGAATGGGCCATGTTGACACCATCAATATAATTATTGCCTTGTCGACTTGTGACGTCAGATGCGAGTAAAACCTGTACTTGCTTGTTTGCTTCGCCAATTTTGATTAACGTAAGAAAAGAAAAAATACATTTCAAATATTTTTTTGATAATTTAATCGACGGACTAATTAGATTTTTTTGTGTCAAATTCTTAATTGACGCAAACGAAGTTATGGAAAAAAGCTAGTATAACAAATATTGTTTAAAACTGTTTGAATGCAAATTCCTTTCTCCACCAATCACAGTCATTCCCAATATCCCCCGTTTCCCAACTGCCCCGCCACATATCCAGTATTACATCTCATGATCCACCATTATTGAGACTGCAGAGTTGCCGTACAATTTGATAGCAGCTCCCATTCAATATCACAATGAGCTGATATGAATGAGTGAATGACTGAATGAGAACGAATGGTGAACGAAACGCATCGGTTTGCTGAAGATCTGAATATTAAAGTAGATTTTTTTTTTGGATTAGGTACGTACTAGAAATCTTTGTAGCGTAAATTATGGATGTAGAAAAGATCTTTACCTTTTGTTTGATCGTAGTATAATCATCAAACGAGTCCTCTGACCCAGGGCATGGCGGGAGGGACTGTCAGACTTGTACTGACTAAAATCCACCAAAATAGTGATCCTTCAATAGCCCTTTACGTTCCAGGGTCACGGTTACCTGAAGACAGTCCCGGGTTACCTGATGGGGCCAACTGCAATTACGGGTCGAACCGCAAATGGGACCAATCGAGAATAAGACTAATCTCGCATAAGACTCTTACTGACTTAAAGCCCACCCTGGTCGTTGCCCTTTGCGTTCCAGGGCTATAATATCCTGATTAAACAGTCCCGTTTTTATGAGAGACTAGCTTCCGCCCGCGACTCCGTCCGCGCGGATGTCGGTCTTCGCGTGGATGGTTTATTTCCCCATTTTGAGTAACTCTGACAATGACATCTTATAAAATATATCTATTGGACCCAATTACGGCTAAGCCTATAATAATTAAGGAGATCCCTCTATTGAGCTATTGCTGTTGAGCTCGCGTTCTGAAGTAACTGAAAAATAAGTTTTTTTTTCTACGTATTTTTCCAGGATAAAAAGTATCCCATTTTATGCCCAGGATAATAAGGTATAATTATACCAAGTTTCATCGAAATCGAACCGTTAGTTTTCACGTGATGCCTGCATATACAGACAAACAGACAGACAGACAGACAAATTTTTTTTTAATCACATATTTGGGTTTGGTATCGATCCAGCAACACCCCCCGCTATTTATTTTTTCAATATTTTCAATGTACAGAATTGACCCTTCTACAGATTTATTATATGTATAGATAAAGACAAACTTAATAATTATCTTACTTACTTAAACGTAACTTAATATCATCTTAGTCGCGTTATCTCTATTGCGTTGTGATATGTTATGTTTCAAGCCACATCTGTATTTAAGTATTGACAGCGAAGGTAGCTACCACAGTGGTAATACTCCGCGAGTTACCAACATTAGGCGAACAGTGTATAAGACGGGGACGCGAGGTACGATGGGAAATCACACACAAGCACACAATGCAAGCGGCCATTAACAAATGGCGTCCTGTTGGCTCTTGCGCTTTTTTTATCGTGTTATAATCATCAAATGAGTCCTCCTACCCAGGGCAAAGCAGGAGGGACTGTCAGACTCGTACTGACTAAAATCCACGGTGTCCTTCAGCCCTTTACGTACCGGGGTCACGGTAATTCGTGAGTCCCGCGACCAGGCTACCTGGTGCTTGACACACATTTTGTCTTGGACATGTCAGTACCCAATAATGCCACAAAATTAATCGCCAATGGAAACCCGCTTCTCTCGCCACTAACCTCTCTCCCTAAAACCGTGCCGACGCATACAAACGTGCCAAATTAGGCGATACACACACAGGTAACAAAAAAAACTCTTTCGACTTTCAGTTCATGTAGAATATGCTTTAAATACTTAGAATTATTATTTAAACATGGTGTTACTCAGACAGATACTTGTTAAAGAAAGTCTGACTACAAGTCTTAGCGAAGCTCGAAGGTGGTTTAATGGTTTCCCAGGCACATACCACAGACCCTGGAAGGGCACGGAAATTTCCATTACTGTGCCCCTCCAATCAAAACTAAATACTCCAGTAATAATAAATAGAATAACGGCTTAATTGCCAAGAGCCTCGAAAAAACATCTGAGAAGACTCTCGCTTGGTAGCTGGATCAGGCGCCTGATTCAGAAGGCAATACTTTTGGACACGGCGCGTATTGTTAGGAGGTTCCTCTCTCAGGAGCCCTGACCACCGGTAGCCCGGACCCTGTTCCCGGTGCTGGTGGACTGCTATTTTTATATTTTTAAATGTTTTTATATTCTTTTTTGTAAAAATATTTAAAAATGTAACCAACAAGTTAAAAGATGAATAAAGATTATAAATATAATAAATTAGATTAATTAATTAAATAAATATATACATATATGTTTGTTTTAGTGAAATACCCTGTATCCTATATATGATCCTCCACAACAGAATATTTCACTAAAACAATCAAAATTTACACACACGTATTTTTTCTTTTGTTACCTAAAACAAAATTTATCAAATGAGTCCTCTCGCCCTGTGTGAAACCGTAAGTAAATAAAATCCACGTTGTTTCTTCTATTGACCTATAGTTTCCAGGGCCACGGTTACCAGCTTAGACAAGCCCGCGGCAGCCGTTTAGCCATCTATGGGGGCCCCATCAGGTTGCTGACAGCTCTTTAAGGCCCGCGGGGAACATTATGCGCCGTCAACCTGTGCATGGTCCATGATCGGACGGTGAGCAATGAGCGATTCGCCGCCCGCATACCTCAAGTAGTTCAAGTTCCTTCTGGTTGAGCTCGCTCCATCTTTAGTCACATCTTTGATTCTGAGCTAAATTGAGGCAAAAAAAATGACGGGTTGCACTCTGGGAGTGCCGGCAGAAGTGAAAACTTGATTAGTAATAAACACACACGAATATTCGCGCAAGCGCCCTGCGCCATCTTACGAATTTTCGATCAGGTCACGTGTCCTGACGCGAGTTTAACATTTTTTACCCATTCCAAAAAAAGTGCACAACGCCGCTAAAGAAGTTTTCACTTCAAAAATAAATTCAGAGTAAATTAAAACCAGAAGCTTACGTCTTCTTGTTCAAATAAACTTAGAGAGAACTTAATAGCACATTAGGTTAAGTTCTGTGGTATGTTACTATGGCAATTTGCCAGGTTTTAAAGCTATTTTACAGTGCTTAGCATAAATAGGCCACTACTGGAACAGAGCCTCTCCTCTGGAAAAAAGGGTCCGATATCCACCAGCATACTTATCATGATACCGTAGAAAATGGTTTTGTCTACGGAAGAATACCTGGACCAAATTACAAAATGTCAGAACAATTTCTATTCTCCCGGCGCGTTGTGTTCCACGCGCGCCTCCGAGAGTGTCAGCAAAAATAATGCCCCCCCCTAGAGGGCCAAAGCCTGCCGGAGTCGCGGGACTTATAAATTAATCTGGAACGTAAATGGCTATTGAAGTGCACCGTGGATTTTAGTCAGTACGAATCTGACAGGCCCTCCCGCTCTGCCCTTGGTGGGAGGACTCATTTGATGATTTTACCACATTAAGTTGCGTTCACAAAAATTTAACTTACATAATTATAGAGACAAGAAGACACGAAACAACAGCTTGTAGGTCATACAAAAACATTTGTTCATAGTAAAAATAAAATCATTTATTCCAAGACAGTTGCAGTAACTTTTGATATCTAAAATAAATTCTTCATCAATGTAGTGCTACAGAACAGATATAGGACACTGTGGCTTCAGTCCCAGTCTCAAGACATAATGACTGTGAAAGTACTGTAGGTGCCCATTCCAAGGAGTAGATCTCTATACAACATTATTTTTTGTTTATGCGAAACCCGTTACACCTGTCTAGTATTTTTGTGTAAAGAATCTATGTACGAAATTTTAAAACCGTATTATAAAAAATCACAAGGTTTTATGTCTGTATATTACCTGGTTGTCCGTTCAAAAACATGCTCATTTCGCGGTACACCCGCGTACACCGCGTCTTCTATGTTATACACTCGTGATAATAGCTTGGCAATAGGTACCTAACCGTACGGTGATTGTATTGTAATTAACTGGTAATAAAATTTAATTAAAATACTTTTGAAAAAAAATATAACATGGTGTAAAAATTATTGGAATCGAATCAGTTACTGATTCTGAACAAACTATATTCAGGTTTCGCATATACTAAAAATAATGTTGTAGATGTTGAGTACAGAATTGAACCCGCGATACGTAATACAGCAGTCGATCACTTAACGACTGCGCCAATCGAACCACCAGTTATCCTTAAACTGATATATTATATACCACAACATAGGTACTCTGTTTATGTTTAATTAATGGTCTAAATAAATATCGCAACAAAAACTTTTCCTGAAGTTTTTCCATCTTCCTCGCGTTGCGACATTTCAGAAGGACTGGTTACACGAAAATCGAGAGACATTTATTTAATCGGAGGTTAACATGGATTGGACTTGTTCGCTGATGAATGGAAGATGATAATGTTAGAATGTCCGCGATTCTGTGAAGAGACAGAATGAAATGATCATTATATTTCATTTAGTGTTAATGGCATTTTAAACGGTACTAAATTTATTAAATAAAAAAAAATCTTCGTAAAGGAATTTTAATCAAACGGAATGTTTAGTTTTGATAATTTCTCAGTTAAATTAAATACGCGTTTGTGGTATAATTTTATTAGATACTAATTTACTAGTCAGTAGAAGTCTGGCAGTCCCTCTCGTCCTGCCCTGGATAGATGGACTCATTTTTGATGATTTTACAAAGTAAAAAAAATGTATTATCTTATATTAATTTTCATTTACTACCAGAGAATTTGTCCAGGGGAGTTTATTAAGATCAATATACGTATTTAAATAGGTGTCTATTTAACTACAAAGGTGTTCCTGTAGATTTCTAAAGGAAAACAAATAGTGATTTGAATCAATTTACAAGTATTGAAAACACTGTAACTCGACAAAGGACATTCCAATTCAAATCCTACTAACATAAAAAATAACAGTAAATAATTCTAATATAATAACAGTAAATTACATGTTCGTTTAAATTGCCAAACAGAGAAACTGTAACTAAACATCTCGTCTTACCAAACCACTCGTTAACGGCAGTTTAACACGCACTAACTGCAGCTCAACTAACTGCCGTCAGTACGGTGCCACCGACCGGCTCAGGTGTCGGTTAATACTCCGTGAGTGACTTGTCCTTTCTCCAGTAAACGCTTTTACAGTTTATACATATTTATATATCACTTCCCTTATAATTATACAGTTTTATGTTTAGGGAGAAAACGTAATTAGTTGTCTAAATGAACTATTAAAAATGATGCGATCTATGCACGCGTAGCTTGACCAATTCTATCTTAAATCTACCAAGAATAGATTTTTTATGCCCGATGACTACAGGAGAATAGAAAAAATAACTGTATTATAAACTTAAATTATTATTTATTAAATTAGAAATTTAATAAATAATAATTTGTGTGCGTCTAGGTTTTTTTTAAAAAAATATCTCCACTCTTAGGATGACAGATATACTCGTATTTCTATTCTGTCTATTCTTCCGTCAACAAAACCCATTTCTAGTGTGATTCAAGGTGCTCTATGAATTATTATTTCAATGAATATGGGTTAAGGGGCAGTACGATAATGATATGTCCAGCGGTGGACTTTCTTTTGATGATGATAATGTCAAAATCAAAAGTTTTTATTTCGAGAAAGAGAAGAACCGCCAAGAAACTCAATGGTTACTCTTTTAAAATATGGTATTGTTTACAAACAGATTGTTACAATTTTTGAATGCTTAGATATGTGAGAAAAACGTAGGCCTGGTAATAAAGGGGAAGTCCTTACTAAAATGAGTGCTACAAAAGAAGTAATATATATATGAATATACACACGACTTAAATATTTCCATCCTTTTTTCATCAATGTATTTTTTATTCAGTTCGTTTCCTAAAATGTAGTGAATAGAACTGATTTCCGAATACGAGTAGTTCTTTAATAAGACTAAAAGTACTAGGCTTGCAGAAATCAACGGTAGTGGGCCTACGTTTGATTTCCGCGAGCCTAGTATTTTCCAATTCCAATGTGCGAACTAAAAAGTATCAAGTATTTACACAAATAAAGATACTTCGGACTCTTTGATGAAAAATATTATATTTTTACTTTTAATTTTTAGCTCCGAAACAAGAGTGTTTGTAGACACGGCAAAGTGTAAAAATATGGAAAAAATATATTTTACGTTTTTTATTTTGAAATAGTGAATGAAAATATTTTGCGAACGCGGCCCGTAGTTGAGAGGTCGAGTAGTAGGGATGGGACAAGGTATCGATAGAAAAATACATTTTAAATAAATGTTTTCTTCCATAACCAAATCTCTACTGGACAGACCTCTTTATCAGAGGCTCATAGAGAGTAATCAAGCAAGTAATTAGGTTAATAAGTTGAAGTCAAAATAAAGAAAATTAAAGACAAGGGGTTACATTAATTTTAAGAAGCTAAAAATACATAAATAAAATAAAACTAAACTAAACTATTATAGAGCATCGAACAATTCATCGTCAACGCTGTTAGCTGGTAATGTGCCCAAGTAATTGGCGTCGTTGCCTCTTCGTATGGCAATACTTAGCCTCTGGCCACTCGTAAAAGTAAAAGAAAAGTAAATTGGTTTGTAGGATACAAATAATAAGTATTAAAGTGATTTACATAAATCAATAAAGAAAACCTAATGTTATGTAACTAAACTTAACTTTTTTTTAATTGTATATTATTGTTTATTTTTATATTACTGAAGAAAATGGTCGACGGAGCCCCGCTCCGCATGGTTCCTATTTCTATGTGTAGGGTTTTTTAAAAGACGGGCACGCCGCAATCGCGGCGGTAAGACCCCTCTTTGAGGAGTGGCTGGATAGGCGTCACGGTGTCCTGACCTACCGCATGACGCAGGTCCTCACCGGTCACGGAAGTTTCGGAGTTTCGGGAGGTTCCTGTGTCTGATAGGGAGGGAAGAAACGCCTGGGTGTCACCACTGCGAGGATCGTCCGGAGGACAAGGTGGAGCATACGGTGCAGGACTGCCCCGCTTGGGCAGAGCACCGCCGTGTCCTCATGACGGCGATAGGCGGAGACCTCTCGCGCCCGGCATTGGTCGAGGCCATGCTGCGGGGCGAGATGGAATGGGAAGCGGTCGCCTCCTTCTGCGAAGCAGTCATGCTCGTGAAGGAGGAGACGGGCCGCGTCCTCCCTCCACCCCAGCCGCAGTGGTAGACGCCCACGGCGTCGGACGTCGCCAGACGATCTCATCAAATGAGTCCTCCCACCCAGGGCAGGGCGGGAGGGACTGTCAGACTTGTACTGACTAAAATCCACGGTGTCCTTCAATAGCCCTTTACGTACCGGAGTCACAGTAATTCGTTAGTCCCGCGACCCCGGCAGGCTTTGGCCCTCTACAGGCCCCGTCACTATGCTGACACTCCTTGAGGTGCGCGTGGAACACAACGCGCTGTCGACCCGGGCATGATCCATGGTCGGACAGCGAGTCGCCCAGTACTCCCCGCTCGCATGCCCGCGCCTACGGTGGCCGGAGATCGTCTGCCGAAGGAATAACTTTGGCTTAACTTTAGTTCGCGTTTATTAATATTAATGTGGCAGCTAAGTCAAATTCGATCGCGAACAAGGGAATTTCGCACATCGAAAAATATACCTTTACGTAACCAAACAAAATATCGATACTTTCATTAATATTTTTATCGACACAACATCAACACTACGCTCTAATATGGAGTGAATGCCAAAAGTTTGCATATTTGTATATTTTCAGGCTGAAACCTTTTATACTGTAACTGTAAAATACTTCATCTTCATACTAACTGAAATAGCCGCGCTCTTCCCTATAGGGGGTGAGTAGTACTCCAGGGTTTCGTAACATTTTAGTGCAGTAAGTCATATAGAAACATATTTCTTTTTTTTTAAACGTTGCTCAACACTAGGTGTGTCTCACCCCGGACCGTAAAGGGTTATTGAAGGATTGGATTTTAGTCAGTACGAGACTGACAATACCTCCCGCTCTGCCCTGGGTGGGAGGACTCATTTGATGATTTTACCACGTAAAAAAATAAAAAATAAAAAACGTTGCTCAACTTTAGGTATATCTCCTGTATCGTGGGTGAGTTTATAAACACAAAATTGATGTACACAAATAACCAGATCCTGGGGTATCCACCTTTCCTCTTACAGTCCAGTAGCTAAATTTTTTTATTTGTAACAAAAACGGCCGTTTATGTTTAGAATGCACGATTTAGCTAAACAGCTGTATTTCAAGTGTTGACAATGTGTTATAAAATTACGTTATTGCCTTTTCTACAGTAATTAGATACAGACCACATTTTGTATTTTTGATTCTATTTACGAGTTATGAAATTTTTTCGATTGGCGGCGCTAGTGGACTGTAAGAGGCCTCTTAAGAAGTCCAGCCAGTTCAACAGCACCTTAGGCTACCTGTCTCCTACCGAGACGGCTGAGCGATCCTAATGGCGGTGGTTGGCTTCATCAGGGCCATACCGGAGCTCAACAATCATGTTGGTTTTTGCGCCTTGAGGCATGAAACACCGGGCCTGACATGGTCATGGTCCATAATTGGACGGCAAGTCACTCATTACTCGCCAGCCGCATGCCAACGCGAACGGTGGCCGGAAATTGCCTTCCGATATCCGACGCCGTGGACGTCTCCCAATGCGGCTGGGTTGTAAGGTGAAGGCTGTCCTCTCCCTCACGGCGCCCGCTTCCTCCTTCACTAGCATGACTGCTTCGCAGGAGGCATTAAGTAGAGATCTCTTAGATTACTTTCTCTCGCCAAGCAATTCTTGTTTATTTATTTTTTAGCATGGTAAAATCATCAAATGAGTCCTCCTACCCAGGGCAGAGCGGGAGGGACTGTCAGACTCGTACTGACTAAAATCCACAGTGTCCTTCGACCACGGGGTCACGGTAATTCGTAATTCTTGTTTATTTAGGAAAAAAATAGCGGTTTTAAAAAAAAGCTTGAAAATTACACCGAGATAAGTATAAAAATCTACGAGACATATATTAATAGTTATGTTAGTACACAATATGAAGGCAGGCCTCCACTCCTTGCTCGACAATGGTGGAGTGAACGGAAGGCTCTAATTGGTACAGCCCCCAGCGTTTGGAAGTCGAGAGGCGAACGAACATCAAATACATGGAGCTGTAACTTATAATGATTTTAGTTCGTAAGAAAAATATATTTTTTTTGTTGTGAAAATTTTAAATCTTGGACTAACTAAAGTCTGGGTCTATTATTAAATGACTTTTGCGTTCAATTGTATAGTCAGGGCGTCGAATTTTTAGTTTAAAAGTCAAAAATTTTCTTTCGAAGTTTATGTAAGGCTTCATACAGACAGGGAGCACTTTGTTGACAGTAGATACTAGTGCCGCCCGTCGCCACTTGTCGGCGGCAAAACGTCATTTGCAGATTTTAAAGCGTCAAATCGGCGGCAGCCATTAACGCGTTGGTTGCAGGGGGCAATTTGTCGATGGCTAGAGTGGTATCTGCCGTCGAGAAATACCGCTCGTCTATATGGAGTCAAAGAACTCTCAAACACGAGCGACATGTTGTCAATAGTAGAGGCATTTGCAGCCGTAGACACGTGTCGGCCGGGCTGTCGCTAATCTTCGAAGTTAAAGTGTCAACGAATAAACGGATGTATCCGTATGAAGCCTAATGTCTTGATTCATAATAAAGAGTACATTGTAAGAAAATCTGGAGTATGACCGTCAGTTTCGGCGAAAATCTGGAAAGTTAATTTCACCGAGTAATGCAAGATTAATAAAATATTTTGTTTTTGAATTAAGAGGGGCGAAAATAGAAGCATGGGGATCCAGTGTCGCGGGGCTGCCTTATCAAGTAACCGTAAGTAAAACGTAAGTGGAACGTAATTTAGTAAAGGGTATCACCATTATTAGGTATTGTTGTTTTGGTCCAAATTTTATGTACTTTCTCCGGTGTTCTCCACTGTGGAAGCACACACATATTTTGGACAAAATTGACCAAATTGTTCGTGAAACTTTAACATCCATCCTTAATGTGGCCCTGGACGACCGAGCGTGGCTGCAAGCCACCCTCCCTATCCGATTTGGTGGACTCGGCGTCCGCAAAATTTCTAGTGTGAGTTTACCGGCGTTCCTGTCCTCTGTCCACAGCACTGAAACCTTAACCAGGAAGATTTTAAGTCTCTCCCTGGTTGACTCTGAAGTGCCGTGCTTGACCGATGCGGAGAACGCCTGGAAAATGACTTGCCCGGATTCAGATCGACCCGTGAACCCATCTTCCCAGAGGCAGTGGGATGAGCCGCTCTGCAGGTTGGTACGGTATAATCTTATTAATACGTCAACCAATTCTGTGGAGCGTGCCCGCCTGCTGGCTGTGGGAGAGTGGGAGTCGGGTCTATGGCTTCAGGCACTACCGTCACCCAACATAGGTACCATGCTGGGTGACGAAACCTTCCGGATCGCTGCATGCCTGCGTCTGGGCGCTCCTTGCGGGGCTCCACATCGTTGTCAGTGTGGTGAAGGCGTCGACTGCCTCGGGCACCATGGCCTTTCCTGCAGCAAGAGTGCAGGTCGGTTAGCACGGCACGCTAGTTTAAATGACATTATCCGTCGTGCTCTTGTCACCGCCGGGGTGCCAGCCGTCTTAGAACCCAGTGGCTTGGCGCGCGACGATGGGAAGAGACCAGATGGGATGACTATAATGCCATGGAAGTTGGGTAGACCTTTGGTGTGGGATGCAACATGTGTCGACACCCTTGCGCCATCCCACCTTCCTGGTACTGCATGCTGTGCTGGTGCGGCTGCTGCAAGTGCCGAAAACCTCAAGCGGCGCAAATACACTGGCTTAACTTTTAGCTATGTATTTGAGCCTTTTGGGGTTGAAACACTGGGGCCGTGGGGTCCGAGTGCCCACAAACTTTTCAAAGACATCGCCAAGCGTATAGTCGACGCCTCGCGTGACCAGAGGGCTGGCCTATTTCTTGGTCAAAGGATCAGCATTGCCATCCAACGTGGCGATGCCGCCAGCGTTCTGGGCACTTTCCCCATTGACAGCGATGTGGACGAATTTTTTGACGCCCTATAAATTTTAGTTTTAATTTAGTCATTTTTGTAAATATTTTAATTTTAGTATAATGAAAATTCTTTCTTTATTTAATGAAATTCCAATATAACATCTATATTTCGTAAAGGGCTATTGTTTTTTTTTATATGGCATCTCGCAGGTCAACCTCTAGTAGGTTTTGTACTGCTCAACCGGACTTTTAAGGGCTATTGAAGTTCACTGTGGCTTTTATATTCACTACGAATCTGACAGGCCCTCCCATCCCGCCCTGAGTGGGAAGACTCATTTGATGATTTTACCACGATAAGAAAAATGGGGATCCTTCTAGATTCCTGCGTTATTTTCCAGCATGCATTTCATGATATTGTAGAAACGGGGTTTCGTCGACGGAAGAAGAGACAAAAAGTGCAAAGCTTAATTCAATAAAATGTAGAAAAAATAATTTTATTTATTATTAGTAATTAGCCGGGTACCTACAACATTGAAATTTAACTATTGAAAACTATCTATATTTTTTTTTAGCTTGGTAAATCATCAAATGAGTCCTCCCACCCAGAGCAGGGCGGGAGGGACAGCCAGACTTGTACTTACTAAAATCCACGGTGTCCTTCATTAGCCCTTTATGTACCGGGGTTACGGTAAATTCTGATTCCTCTACAGGCCCCGTCACTATGCTGACACTCCTAGCATTTTCTTGTTTTTTAGCTGTTGAACAATTATTAAAAAAAAAACGACGGGTTGCACTCTGGGAGTGCCGGCAGAAGTGAAAACTTGAATAGTAATTGTTGGAAATATCTTGTGAACAGATTTTAGTAAAACTCGCAAAAATGGTTGACTTTTTATTTCAATAATTTTCCAATGTGACGTACATCTTTTATAAACAATGTTACCTAGCAACGAATGTATCCAGCATACAAACTTCTATAAAAGTAATAAAGTCACACGAACATTCACGCAAGCGCCCTGCGCCGTCCTACGCTTTTTCGGTCAGGGTCACGTGTCCTGACGCGAGTTTAAGATTTTATACCCATTACAGAAAAAGTGCTCAACGCCGCTAAAGAAGTTTTCACTTCAAAAATATAAAACTGCAAAACGACCCATATATCAACGTCTACTGCCGTTTTGCAGTTGACAGTTCATTTAGACAAGTTTAATTTTTTTTGTAGCATGATGGTAAATTTTTAACGACCATAAAACCAAATGAACTCATTACCATTCGATAACATAAATTGGTGTCCTCTTTTGTTTTAATAAATAAAATCGCTGCTCTTTACCATTTTATGTTCCATCTGTCAAAGAGTTGCGTATGTTTCGCCATCTCAAAAAAATAAGCATTTTTTTAAATACTTATAATTATATCTACATTTTATAGATACACAGGAAATATCACGTGTTTTCATTTGTTAGTAAATGTTTTATTTTTAGTAACTTGAAAATGTATACCTGCTTGTGGAATAAGTAAGTAGTGCTAAGCTTGAGTTCCTGGAGTGCCAAGGAGTGTCAGCAAAATGACGGGGCCCCCTGTAGGCCTAGGTCCTGAGTGGGTCGACTCATTCGATACCACGATAAAAAAAAAGTGGTAAAATCATCAAATGAGTCCTCCCATCCAGGGCAGAGCGGGAGGGACTGTCAGACTCGTACTGACTAAAATCCACGGTGTCCTTCAATAGCCCTTTTCAATCCGTGGTCACGGTAATTCGTGAATCCCGCGACCCCAGCAGGCTTTGGCCCTCTAGAGGGGGCCCCGTCATTTTGCTGACACTCTTACTACGTACTATCTTTACATGACTCAATCCCAGGACGAGTAGCATGACACCGGTAAATCGGGTTATGTCGACGGAAGAATAGACGAAAGTAAAGAACGTAGAAATAAAAACTATTGTTCTAATAATGGGAATATATTTTAAAATGTAGAAAAAACAGGGCATCGTCCATGATCGGACGCGAGTCACCCATTACTCGCCGTCCGCATGTCTGCGCGAATCCTCCCGCCCTGGATGGAGAATTGGCTATTTGACTGAAAAATTATAATTAGTCCTTCACTTAGATTATCAAAAAATATTCGACCCGTATTTTTTCTTTTGTTTCGTAAACCAAAATTGACGGAGATACATACGACGCTTTCAAAATTGACAATACGTCACAATTTAGTACAATTTCTATTGAATTCTGACGTCACGAGCCCCCGCTCTCGAGTTTTGATGCGTTATATTTTGGTGAATATTCATTGATTTTACAAAAGTAAAAATACGTTTCCATAATGACGAAGTAATTATATTTGTAATTTAAAGCTACTGTCAAACAGCCAATTGGAGAGGAAGGGACTATCAGACTTACTGATGAAAATCGACCATGTTTCTTCTGTTCCCCTTTGCGTTCCACGGTCATGGTTACTTTTACACACGGTTCCCTGATGCAGCAAGGTCTTACAGTACAGTATTTGTAAGTTTTTCAAACAAAATCTCCTGAAAACACGATAGTATACTCCAAAACATAGGTCTGACCACTACCACACTGCAATAACTTGTCCCCTACGGCCAAACCTGACAACCAATTAAAGTGTGAACCGATGTAATTGAATTTAACTGATATTATTATTGGGTCGCCCTCAGGCTTAACACTTAATGAATGTGTTGGGTGATGCGAAATTAAATTAATTATATAATGGAGAGTAATTTTTAAAGTGTGGTTATTTTATTATGTTACTAGTTGTTTGTCCTGGTTTCACCTCCGCTGCTCGTCTACTATTGGTCGGAGCGTGATGTTTTATAGCATATCGCACCTTTAGAATTAAAGTGGCCTAACTAAAAATTTTAAGAAAATAACGTTTATGCATCGAACGACTTATAAACATGTATTCTATTAGTTTATTAAAAATAAACAGGCTCTTCTAGCCCAGAAAAGGAAAAACGCACTGTTTCCGTCTCTTTCAAATCACGCTCTTTCCCCACGTCCCTCGGTATTTAATTAATAAATAAAATTTTCCCAGTAAACTGGAATTTTGGATTATGCCATTTCTATTCTAAAGGTGCGAATAGCGTTCGTCAATGAATGGAGTATCCAACACAAAACTTATTATTTAATTTGGGGAGCCCTTTTTAAATATTTATGACGAGCTGTTTCAACAGCGGTTTTACCCGCTACAACTCGATAATTATCTTCGATTCCATTTAAAAATAGTGTGCCCACCAGCATCGGGAACAGGGTCCAAGGTGCCGGTGCGGTGGTTAGGGCTCTAGAGAGAGGAACCTCCTCACAGTGCGCGCCGTGTCCAAGAGAACTGCTTTCTGCATCAAGCCCTTGAGCCAGCTGCACAATGAGAGCCTCTTAAGGTGTTGGTCGAGGCTCTTCGCAATTAGTCCATTGACCGAAACGACTATTGGTACAATGACTGCTGAGTCCACGTTCCACATGTCGACAATCTCGTGAGCTAAATCAAGGTACTTACTTGATTTTTTTATCATTTTCAGCTTTCACGAGATTCTCGTCATGAGGGACGGTGATATCAGTATATATATTATTAGTATAATAGAATTTAAGCCTTTGTCAAACAGACTGGCGTGACGAATGCGAAGCGAGACGTTTTTATTTGTAATGTATGGAATTGTTTGAATCCGGGACAGAACTATGGGACTGACGTCTCGCTTCGGTTCGGTATCGTTTCGGAAACGCTTCGCTTTCGCCTGTCTGTTTGACAAAGGCATTAAAGAGTCATGGACTACGTTGACCAAACTTGTGAGCCATCTACCAATCCCAAGGGGCTAAAATCATGAAGTTATTAAATAACCACACCCACTTAACGATAATTGGATTAGATCAAAGCCCAAGGGAGTTGATTTATGGTAACCATGGTAACAGGAACCATAACAAAATTTGGAGTTATCATTGGTTACTTACAATGTATAGAATAGAATATAACAACATTTATTTGATACTAGCTTCCGCCCGCGACTCCGTCCGCGCGGATGTCGGTCTTCGCGTGGATGGTTTATTTCCCCATTTTGAGTAACTCTGACAATGACATCTTATAAATATCTATTGGACCCAAATACGGCTAAGCCTATAATAATTAAGGAGATCCCTCTATTGAGCTACTGCTGTTGAGCTCGCGTTCTGTAGTAACTGAAAAATAAGATTTTTTTCTACGTATTTTTCCAGGATAAAAAGTATCCTTATGCCCTCCGGGGCATAAGGATACTTTTTATCCTGGAAAAATAATATCCCTAAAAGGTATAATTATACCAACTTTCATCGAAATCGAACCGTTAGTTTTCACGTGATGCCTGCACATACAGACAGACAAAAATTTTTTAAATCACATATTTGGGTTTGGTATGGATCCAGCAACACCCCCCGCTATTTATTTTTAAATATTTTCAATGTACAGAATTGACCCTTCTACAGATTTATTATATGTATAGATTGGACATACAGAATTTTTTTTTTTTAAAGAAGGTACTTGACAGGAATCGAACCTGTATCCTTTTCTTTTCGGGATAGCAAAATCATCATTTCAAGAATCCTCCCACTCTTAGTGGGGCGTAAGAGACTGTCAGAGTCGTACTAACTAAAAACTACCATGTTCCGCCATTTGACATTTGCGTTCCAGGGCCGCGGTAACCTCACCGTAACCCTAGCAGGAACCTATAGTCTTTGACTTTATATTGATTAGTAGCTTTTGGCAGTAGCTTACAAACGTATAAACTCACATACACAAACGCCCAGAACCGGAACAACTACTTGTAGATCATACAAATATTTACCCCTTGCGGGAATCGAACCCGCAGCACGCAGCGCAGCCGTCTAATAAGTCAGCCACTGTTCTAATCGTGTCGTCAAATATCTTGTTAATTTTTTTTATAATCTATTTCTGCCTTGGTCGCGGGACTCACGAATTACCGTGACCCCGATACGTAAAGGGCTATTGAAGGACACCGTGGATTTTAGTCAGTACGAGTCTGACAGTCCCTCCCGCTCTACCCTGGGTGTGAAGAATCATGTGATGATCGAACCACGTAAAAAATAAAACTATTTCTGCCTATGCTAATGAAATATTAAAGTAAATAGTTTTCCTACTCCTCCACTATTCTTTTCTGATTAATTTCGTTGCAGGATCCAAGACAGGTAAATTCATTCTCCAGGACACGTCGAGCTTCATTGTCTCGGCGCTTTTCTGGTGGTCGCCACTGTTGATTCTGGCGCACAGGAGTTGCAGTGGTTTGGGAAAAACTTAGTTGATTTATAATTTTTATGTATAGGTCTTAGATTCTGGAATGTCCAGATTGTAAGTAGGCCATTGAGAATTGAAGCCAAAATAAAGAAAGTAGAAAGAAAAACACCCCATTTTGTTCGATAACTGTACGTTTCACGCCAAGGAATTACGTACACATTTAAATGTGTGCGTGGCGCTCACTCACACATTTACAGAAAAGTGACTTTACTAAAAAAGTTACGTTATGTTTTGAACACGGAATCTGGACATTTTATAATCTAATGGTTTAGGCATTTATCTTTGAAGTTACGATTTAAAAAGCGACGAAATGTTTTGTTATTGTTGATCTGTCACTTGAATTTTTTTACGTTTAGAAAACTCCATTGTGTAAAATAATTTTTAGTAACAATGTATGGATGCCAGCTGCAAAGAAATGTGACTGACTAAAATCCACGGTGTCCTTCAATAACCCTTTACGTACCGGGGTCACGGTATTTTGTGAGTCCCGCAACCCCGTCTGGCTTGACAGGTTGAGGTAGGTAGATTTTAAACCTTATCACAATAGTGGAAAGTTCGATTGGTAAAATTTGACAGAATGGGGTAGGAATTAACTTGTTAATTAAATTTTCATTTGATGATTGTTTATATAATCTTCATGAAGTCACAATAATGGCGTCATCAAACTTTCATCGTTAATTTTGTCGCATAGTAGGTACTTACAAGTTCTCAATGTTTACTGCAGCAACTCTCTGTCGGCCGCAAGCGCAACTACTGTTCCTGGGTTCGATTTCCAGATCGGACAAAAAGTGCTATTGGGTGTTTCTCGGGAGTGCGGACAGTGAGTAATGAGCAACTCAATGTCCGACCATGGACCATGCCCGGGTCAACGGCACGTTGTGTTCCACGCGCGCCTCAAAGAGTGTCAGCAAAAACCCCCTCTAGAGGGCCAAAGCCTGCCGAGGTCGCGGGACTGTACGAATTACCGTGACCCCGGAACGTAAAAGGCTTTTGAAGGACACCGTGGATTTTAGTCAGTACGAGTCTGACAGTCCCTCCCGCTCTGTCCTGGGTGGGAGGACTCATTTGATGATTATACGTAAAAATTAAAAAAAAAATGTGTGTTTCTATTACAATTTATCAGTACAAAGTCTGGTGTTTACAAGTTGGCGGTATAATATCCCGTGAACTGAACTGTATTTAGTAGTCTTTTTAAAAATCTATAGGGAACTGATTGTGTTTTCCTAAGGTTTTGTTTGTAATGGGCACCTATAGTACTTTCACAGTTATTATGTCTTGTGACTGGGACTGTAGCACCGTTATTTTTGTTTTTTGTGTTTCGACATCTCATAAAATGTTTGGCCTATATTTTCTTTTCTTCTTTAAAAAAAAATCGTTGGTGACTAGGAATTTCTCTTGTGTCGTGGGTGCGTTTACAGATATAGAAACTTATATACACAAACACCCAGACCCGGAACAACTATTTAAAGGTCATAAAAATATTAAGTAGTTCAATGCGGGGATCGAACCCGTGACACGCTGGGCGGCAGTCGACCGCTAAACCACTGCGCCAATCGTGCCTTCCTTATTGTTTTTTTTACTTTAGAGCGTAGATTTAAGCAGATTGCTCATGACGCAATTCATGTAATTTTCAATTTTTACTACCTGAAATGAAAATCCTCCTTGCTACTACGATATAATGATGCAATTCGACTGACTTACGTCGTCGTGGCGAGCGTGTTTTGTTTTTTATTTACCCGTAGATAACCGCACGTTTTGTGTCATATGTCGTAGTGGTAAGGATGATTTTCAGTTGTAGTTGAAATCGGTCGAATTGCGTGGCGTCGCTTCATCGGCAAGATCGCTAAGTCACAATATGGCGCCGATGTCATCCAATTTTATTTTATTAGTTGAGACGCATGGTAGTTAAATTAATGGGTATTTATGTATGTATTAGAAATTAAAAAACATTGTGAAGTTTTTGAAGCCTTTATTTTTAATAAAACACACGAGTACAGTTTTATAAATGCAGAAATTTCTTATAAATTAACACAGGAAAAGTTCTTATAATAAACATATAATAAAAAAAAACACCTGAATTTTTTAGCATAAGAGATGAACATAAATACACTTTTTTAAATTGCATAAGTACAATTTTATTATACCTAAATGTTGTTGAATTGATATAAAATAAAAGTGATACTTAAATATAGAACTGATTCAAGTGACAAAACAATATAAATACAGAGGCAAGTTGAAGTTTATTTTTGAAAGAATTTATGTGAAATGGTTAGAGTTTTACGACAGACCAATAATTAATAGAAAATATGTAATTCTGCTGAAAAATACACACATACCATATATTGCCGTTTACCGAGTGTTTTGTATGTACAGACGCCAGCAGGTTAACCCTACCGGAATCTGTCAAATTTTACCAACTGAACATTAACCGTAATAGGTGACTATTGTGATAAAGTTGAAAATCTATTAAAGAAAATTGACAGATTGAGGTAGGTTGATGTGCTGGCGTCTGTACATCTAATCAAGACCATGAGATAAAATGCTATAAATGTTGAATAAAATTTTGTAGTTATTAAAAAGTTGCAAAACTAAATTAAATAGTTAAATATTTTTAAATTAGTTTACATAGCTATTAGCAAATGATAAACAACGGTTTTTATAATAATACATTGCTGGGAAATAACTTTTGTTTTGTATCTGTAAAGTCCCTTTTGAATTAAAACTTAAATAAATAAAAATTATACAAAAAAAAAGATGTGAAAATTTTGCAAATTTAACAATTTCCGTAGTTATAGTACAAGTTTCTTAAAGTCTAGAAATAAATTATAATGTCGGCTTCATTAAGGGTACTTTAGCACCATTTATACACACAGAAATACACAAGATTAAAACGTCTTCAGTTCTTCAAAACGCCTTCACATGTCGATATTGTATAGGGCATGCCCTTATCAGTTCTCCGTCCAGTAGTATAACGCACACGGGCAAGAAGAATGACAAGGGCACGACACTATACACTCTTCTTTGCTGCTAGAATCTCCTTTTTTTTTCTTCAAAACAAAAACCATGAGAAATAAATTATGGTCCAAGTAGCGCCATCTTGTGGCGAGTAGTAAGTAACTTCTAGTTTGGTCCGTGAACGTAAGGTGGCGTGCTTTACAATTCCTACATCCTAAGTGTGACCAAAGTGGGAATTTGTCACACAGTAAAATGCAGAAATTGAGTTTCCTTCGTGGTTCTTGATTCTACGTAGTGGTTTGATTACGATATAGAGTACATTAAACAATAGATACCTATCTTAATCTAAAACTCTCTTATCTTAAACGAAAAATTATTTAACAGTTTACAAATAGGTAATAGTTATTTATGCAACTGTTGTATAATCAGGGGTATTAAAACACGAATGTGGGTTTATCACACGAGGCGTAGCCGAGTGTGATAATAGTATCACATGAGTGTTTTAATACCTAATTATAACAGTTGCATACAAGACTTTATCTACAATCATGATATGAATCCTCTATAAAAGATTTTCATACCATAGGGTGTTGTACAGAACTATGTAAATTCAAGATGGCGGGAAATAACACGATAAGACGACAATCCGAAATTACGAATTAGTCTACAATTTATTGTTCTTTTTTCAAAATTTTAGCGATCTCGTGGTGAAAATGTCATTGCATGAGAATGTTCTTTTTTTGAAATTCATTATAACACGCGTTTGGATGATATAATGATCATTATAGCATTGAGTGTTTTAATGTTGGCAATAAGCTAATTGTTATAGGTTCTTTTATAGAGGATTAATAGCATGATAGTAGATAAATAGTTTTTATTAAATTATTGTATATTTTATAGTATACTACTAAATCTTGAATAACTTGGTAAAATATATGGATACAATATTAGGACACTATTTTGGATATTATATTTAAAATATTAATACAAACTTTGCTCATTAAAATTGATAGTCAGACAATAATTGTAATTATTCTAAACAAATCAAAATTCACTCTCAACCTAATTATTTATCTACTAATAAACAGCCGAGTACCTGCAACAAAAGAACAGACGATTAATTATAATAAAAATAAAATGGCTGCCATCTAAAAATGGCGCTAAAACGCGGACGCCATTGTACTACAGGCATCTTTTAATTAAATTTGTCAAAAAAATGCTGTGTTTTTTCTCGTATTCTTTTTGGTATTTTAATAGGTATCATCATAAGTATTATAAAGGTATTGTGTGCTGTTCTTCGGGGTATCTTACTGGGTCAATTGTGAGTTCTCTTTGGAGTCAAACTGTAAGGGCCTTGTATTTTGTTTTGCATTTTGTTTGTTCCATTTTCAACTTAGTGCATTTGAAGTCATGATTTTCAGACAATATATCCGTATTTTACAGCGTACTTGAAGTATTTACTGCGTGTTTTGTATGGAACGAGGTTTTTTTTTTTATTAAAACGTCAAAGTCCCCGTTTACTTCACAAAAACGTGATAAGCCATGTTAGCATCTTTTGCTATTTTTGTAAAATCAAGGAGTTGCTTCCAAACGGTCCTAATAACTATTAATTGATAGGAGAGGCCTATCTTCAGACTCTTCTACGGATGATATGAAGATGATTGCCATTACAAATTGACTATGTATTAGTGATACCAGTATTGGAACATACAAAATATGTATTGAATTAGTTCAAGACATCGAAAACTTATATCACTATGCAGTTAGAATTGTTTTATGAATACAAAACAGTTGTCACTCGTGGGACTGTCTAGGTCGGACGACTGTCACGGGTCGCGAGTCTATCTCAGGTTGCGGTCTTAACTGGGTCGTAAAGGGCAACTGAAGGGCGAATGGACCCATTTGATGATTTACCAGCTAGTAGAAGATTGATAGTTTATGTAAAATACAGTTATTATCCTTCATTTGGCTGGACTAGAACCCTACCAAAGCTTAATTGGAAGAAGCTTACGTAGATGATAAGTTTCAATGTGGTGTTAATCTAAATAGAGCATTTCTATCAGTTTTAGGTAGCGTAATTTTTAGTATTTAATCGAAACATTTCACGCTAGGCATATCAAACTCATATAAACTTAACCATTAACTCTAAACCAGACCTCATAAACTGAACTTAAAACCACAAATAACAAATTTTATTACATTCCAATTTAGAACAGAAACGTTTAACCGCTACGTCGACGACACAGCCGGCACAATTTATAAAAATAAAATCACTAGACTATGTTTAGCTGGGGGGTGGAGAGGGGGTGAAATTTTTCATGTTCCGTGTCATTGGAGACCCCTGGAGGGGGTCTGGTCCTGGCATGTTACAGACGATGGGAATCAAGATTAGGATGTCGGTTCTTGGGTTTATCTTGTTAATTGATAAGATTGTTAGTTTCGAGTTTTTATTGAGGATGTAATAGACTAGTATTAGATGTTTTCTGTAGAGGACATTGGAGTCTTTATGTTGTTATAAGTAGCAAAAGTAAAAATGTTGAGGATAAGAAATTAATTGATGGAGATCTATCTTTGAAATGTATTGGCATAGTAATCCAAAAAATTAAATCTATTCATGAATAAAGTATATTGGACGAAGATGCCGTTAAACCATTTTAACAAACATTCAATTAATTTCCTATACTATGGTAGTGATATAATAATGCGTTCCGATTTACAGTATAAACCTAGAACGACCAGATGAACGCCATAAACCAGTTCCCATCATAACTACAGCTGCCAATAATAATTTTTATCCCACCGCATATTTTTTCAGTAAAAAACATATCTAACCCTCGCCAAACACGAAAAAAAGAACAAAAAATCTATTGGTACATTCCCGTAACATGCCAGGACCGGTCGATTAGACCCCAGATTAACGCTCCAACGGAGTGGTCAGCGGTTACAGCTCGTAAATCTAAGCGTGGTCCATTTGACCAGCCGTCAGAGCCTCACGCCAATTTTAACTTGGTTTTTGAGGGTTGAAGTATTGGAGGCGTTTTGTGGACGCGATGAATTGATTTGTTATGATTTTGTTAATAACAGACGGTTAATTTTTTTGGGGTTTAAGTGCGACAGGGACAAAAGCAACAATTAAAGGATTTGATTTTCCTACTACTCCACTATTCTTTTCTGATTAATTTCGTTGCAGGATCCAAGACAGGTAAATTCATTCTCCGGGACACGTCGAGCTTCATTGTCTCGGCGCTTTTCTGGTGGTTGCCACCGTTGATTCTGGCTTTCAGGAGTTACAGAGATTTGGGAACAGTGTGGAAGGTTTGTCCCACTAAAAAAAAAATTAAATGATTTTAGGTTGGTATACAAAATGCAGCTTCGTCGTCACCATCAAGGTGTGCAGCGCTGTTCCACTACCGAGTATGGCCCTTTTCTCTTTTATGCCATATTTATCTAATCTGCAAGAGCAGACGCCGATATTTAAAGCTTGTAACTGATGAGAAACCAATCAACTGACACGTATATTACGTACACAATAAAAGTGCTTGCAAAGGTAATATTTTGAGTAAATGAGGCATGGGATTATTTAGTCACGATTAAGATTCAAGATGTGGAATTTTTATTTTAAGACTAATTTTTTAAGCCTAGACTCTAATTAAGAACACGTAGTAAAGTTACAGCTTAATATTTTACGAGACGAAATACCTGAATAACATTAACAAGTCTTTTTAAACACTAAAAAAAGACTTAAAACTTAACAAAAACAAAAAAAGACATTTTCCTTCTTCACCAACAGCAAAATGTTTAACGGTCCCAATTGGGCGCCATTAACAAAAGTTGACTGATAACTGTACCCTTGTCAGTTACTGACTGGGAATTGAATTCTGAACCTCTCGCGCCCCTTCCCATCACTCACGACGCCGTTCAAAATTACTATAGTTCGGTTATGAACGCTCAGAACGATTAATGAATTCAGACAACGCTTACAAGCTAAATTGAAAGGCGCAAAATTAGTGGCAGACCTCGCCCGTCGGACTATGATTTGGGATATTTGGAGTTTGAAAGGTTGTCTACGGTATTAGGTTTAAAGCAGAATACCAGAATCTACTAAATAGTTTGTTGAATCTTGGTAAACGCATTGATTTATGAAACAAAAAGGATATTTGTATTGACTCTAAAATTAAGCTGAATAATTGCTTCAAATCAGTTTACTCGTAAAAGGCTGCTTGCCTGCTTATTTTTATAGATAGATGTCTTTACTTGCGACCATAACATCAATTACCGGTGGTAAAATAGATAGTTGCAAGACATATATCATATAGAAAAGCTGACCAGAACAAAAATGACAAGTTTTAGAAGACATTAAATTACAGTGGCAGTAAATTATTGGTATAAATTAGATTCGGTTCAAAATTGCATTGGCAATTTTTCCTTTACCACCAAAATCATTTAACAAAAATCTCTACCGTACTTTTTCTCTAAAAAATATAATATTATCACGATAATTAATAACATAAGGTAGTTAGCAGTGACAGAAAACTCATAAGAGGTCGTTATTAAGCCCCCGAATGACCCAAACGACCCCCGTTACAGACATTATTGGGGCGAAACAGCACTAAATCAATTTTTAATTCGACCCCCAGTTTGTACACTTATTATTAATTTAGTAACTCTTTTAAACTAAATGGACTCTATAATTTTGGGAGCAAATTGTTGTGTATTGAATTTTTGATTGAGGACGGTACTCTTAACCTTAAAACCGCGTTTGCCTCGATGGAATGCAGAGCTGAGAGGCTCATTGGCGTCGTAAAACTGGTTGATGCCAAGCTTCACAGGTTTGCTCATTCCAGGAAGGTTTCCTGCTTATCTTATATGCTATAGTTTTGTGCTGGATTTCATTATTTAATTGTTCTGCTGTCCGTGCGGAAAAAAGAAACGGAGCGACTTTAGAATAATCAAAAATAAGAAAACAAAAACCTTTGGCAAATTTTTACATACTTTTTTTCGTGGGCAATTAATTTTGTGGCAAACTTACAACAAACCGTTTTGACTATTGCAATTTGAAAAATTGTTCTACTTGTATTTTTTAACATATACTCCAATATTTTTAGGCCGGTGTATAAAAGTTATGAACCTTTTTTTAGTGCCAAAATGGAAACTATTTCGATAGCATGTGAGTTATGCAACAGAGTTATTGGTTTTGTAGTGTACAGGACTAACGCGAAGTATTTTAAAAGCTTTTCATTTGCTAACATGTTATATGAAGTTGTGTATTTTTTAATATACATATACGAAAAGTACGAGCTTTGGACGGAGTTGAGGACAGCCCTTTATACAAAACAATACTCGAATTGAAAACCTCCTTCTTTTTTTCTCGTTGTTTAAAAATAGTCCATTCAGCGCGTGCCAATAAATGCGAATAACAGGAATATTAACTTTTTCAGCTTTCTCACGTAAAAAATTCAACCTCAGACTAAAATATTTAACCCACTTCAGCTTCTAAAGTAAACGCCACTATCGTTTAAAATTTTTAATTGTATATAAACTAGAGCCATCTATTGTCGAGTAGCACACAACATTATCTAGTCCACTCACCGACAGATGGTGCTGCACTCAATAAATACCCATTACGCACTGTCCACAATGTTTGGTATGGACAACAGAATATTGTAGGGCAATATTTGTTCTTTGAATTGATTATGTTTGTGAATTGATCATTTATGGAACTATTTAACTAGGTAGCAATTGGTGAACATTTAAGGTACCATTGGTGTTGTGACGTTTATGCCTTTTATACATACTTAATCTTGGACAATATGAGTGTGCAGATTATTTTATTAGAGAATGCTTTTTTTTTTTGAAATATCTAAAATAAATAAATATCTGTTTCTTTATTGTGTTATTTATTCTGATAGTACTTGCTTACACATACTTGTGTAACTGTCAACATATAATGTTAAACGCTGTATTTGTTTTTGATTTCAGTCTAAACCTCTTTTAACCACGAATTCTAAAATAATGTATCATCAAAATCAAACTAGAACCGAAACCCTAGAGTTTACGTCTCTGCCCACCCCCTTATCCCACTATAACGAGCGCCAGCTTGTTCTGCTGACCGTATATAACCATAAACAAACATGTCTGGACCACTCCGTATTGCACAAGGCAGATATCAATTGATGTGTCCAAACCCTTTTATGACCATTCCATTCGAATTTGAACCCTATTTCTAAGTAAATACGGTATATTTTACGACATGGGGTGGTGTGGTATATATGTGAGTTTACATCTCGAGAACTGCTGGCACAATTGTTATGAGGTTGTCGGTATTGTGTAGATATGATGCGGTTGTAATTTTGAAGGTGATAGCGTAGTTTGTCATAGGTTATGGCGCGGTTGTTAGTATTATTGGATGGTATTTGATCTAGTATCCGCAAATATGGCCGCCTAATGCGATCCAGGGCTAACTATGATGATATTTTCTGCAAGTTATTTCTTACAAATTGGTCTGACAAACAGTCTTGAAGGACACCGTGGATTTTAGTTAGTACGAGTCTGACAGTCCCTCCCGCTCTGCCCTGGGTGGGAGGACTCATTTGATGATTTTACCTCGTAAATAGAAAACCATGGGCATGGGGTATCATATTTCTCAGTTACTGAGTTATGTGGAGGTCATTAAAGGTAGTTGCTCTATGTAAAATGATATTAACTGATATTCAGCTTCATCCAGTTTGACTGGAAGCCGACTCTGATGTTAGTTAGGAAAAGAAGGCTAGGCAGATGATGAATTACTAGAAATTGGTATATAAGAAAAAGAAAACGAAACATAAATAAATATCATAGATTCATTATTGGCTTCACAGTGACTCAAATTAATAGTTCAAATTGACTGAAATAAACTGATATAGTTTATAATTATATTGCCATAGATTATAGATGATAATTAGCTATACTGCCAGCACGAAAATGTCTATTTTCAAATATTTTCTAGTTGTTTAAATTATGTTGTAATCATCATTCAATTCAGAAGACATAAAATTAATGTCAATTTAATCGGCACAATATCAAAGATAGTATAAATATCACCATTTAATGATTCCTGATTCCTACCATTAATGATGTCATAAAATATTCAAATGATTACACGAAAAGCAATAAAATTTACTTGTAAGTGTCATAAAACACTCATAATGATGCTTCATTTTGGATAAACGGCATCATAAATATTATTTTGGAAATAAAAATTGATTCACGCATTTGTGATGATTATTTTGTCATTTCCTTTGGGTTACAGTGTGGTTAGTATTTAGTAATTATTCGTTGGACAATACTGTAATGGTAATTTGTTTATTTATAATAGAAAGAAACTTGTTAAGTACCTATTTATAAAGTTCGGTCGATTAATGCGTCATATTGCCAGTGTTTAGTAATAAATGGAATGTGTTAAAAATTTTCATTATTAAAGTGTGTCGCAAAAATATTTAACCAATTTAATTTTCGTATCAAAGTGGCACTTTTGAAACAAGAGAAAGTTTAAAGCAACAAAAAGCTGAAACCACAAGTGAGATCAACTCTGTAACGTTAATCCACTACATTTTAAATAACACTATCACCGAAACTAACCCAACAGCGAAATCCATTAGTAAACTCAACTACCAACATACAGGTATAACAGTATCAACCACTAAAAGATTCATACACACTCAATTCCACAGAACAAAAATAATATTCCCGCTAAACTACCAACCTAACAACACTAGCACAGATAAAATAAATAAAAGCCCACGAGAAAAAGTTAACCTAACTCTGTCTATACTTCATTAAGGCGGGCACAAAAGCCCGTTACCTCGTTGCTGAATATTTTACAAGTCATTCCGGACGAAACGTTAGTAATTTTGATGATATATCCCGCTAAGGGAGCATGATATGATGCGTTCTATGTACTAAAATATGCATGGGGTTAGTATTGACGTCTTGTCGATTGTGTACAGCGGCATCTGTTGGGGAGTCAGAGAAGGTTATGTTTTGCTACTCAACGGTAGATGGTGTTAGTGTTAATGTTTTAGTAGGTGGGAAATTGAGATTTTGATTTGCTGTGTTGTTGATAAATTGGGTTGTAGGATTACTACTACGGTGATTGGACTTTTGTTACACAATAGAAATACAATATAACATACAATTGAAATGTAGAGTGTTTATGGATGACAATTTTCCCAATGCTCAATTCATAAATCTCTTTGCACGCTATAGTAAATATTGTACAGACAAAATCATTTTGGTCCAATTTATATCACGAGGCGTCACAAAAATTAATAAAAGCGAAGCGCACACACGCACTGACTATCAATCACGTCCCCATTGTATAACATTGCGCTCAGCCAACCTCATTAACGTTTAAACACACAATTCCATCCAATTACATCATCGCGTCATCAATAATAAAATTTTAGTTCCGCTACTCCCCGCTGCGAGCGCTACGTAATCTCATTACGACGGAGACAGATATTATACAACCGATGCAGACGGATGAAAGAACTAAAACGGATGGAGGGTCGCTGAAAAAGCATTTTCATTCGCTAAAAATCAGTGCCGTGATAAAAAAGAAACTCGATACAGTAACATGAAAGGCATCTCTGCGCCCATCGTCGATTGTTAGAAGAAAAATTTTACGATTTTTTTTAAAACGCCGGAATGGTTTTTGGAACAAAAGATTTCCCTGTTATCTGTTGTCATTGTTTTTTTGAGTTCACTCTCTCGCTGATTTTCTGAGCGTGTTTCGCGTAGATTTTTGGATTATTCATAGTGAGAAAATTTCATTACATTTTGAGTTCGAGTTGTCTACCTGGATGATTGCTTTACCTATGCAAAAGTGAGCGCACACAATTTTTTAATTTAAATGCCCAAAGGGTTAGTAGAAGAATCTCTTGTTGGATATATTATTATTATATAGAATTAATTTGAACCGTTTAAGTTTCTCGAGTGACTATTTATGATTATGTGAAACATAATCATTATGTACCTCGAATTAAATTAGTTGTCAATGCTGTTTTTCATGTTAGGATTTAAATATTTTTCGCTTAGAATGTTTTTTGTACTCCTAGATGCCCTTCTAGTTTCGTTAGCACGGCTTAAACAAATTGGTTATAAATTTTAGACTGTAATAAAAGCGATTTATACTTTAAGGAAGCTATCAGAAGCCGATAGAAATAACGTGATTGCAAGACAGAGCGACCCAAAATTCGAAACAAACTCCTTTAAAAATAAAAAAAATAATAATAAAAATAGCGTAAAAATCATAAAATGGTACCGGCAGTCCTGGACGATTTGGAATGACATGTCGGGCTGTAATTGACAAAAAAACACCCTTTTCCTTCATATTGCTTTTGCATTCCAGGGCGTTAGTTCCATTTTAAGACAGTCCCAAGACCACCAAACTAAGACCAAACTTCCTGAAAATCACAGCCACCCAAAAACTTTAAAACGTCACCTCCAAAAAAAGCAACTAAAGACAAATAACCCAACATAAGGGTCTTTGTGTTTGTCGTAATTAGCAGGGGTGTATTGCCACCGCAGTAATGTGTTGGCACCTGAGCCCAGCTGATTAAGCCGACCACGAGAATAACGAGAGGATTATACGATGTGTTTAGAAGCTTACGGTGTTTAGTAAGTGATTTAAATAGGTGGATAGGACTTTGGAGGATGTATTATTGCATTTTTGTGTGCTCTTAGAGCGGTCGGTTAACTCTTTTTGTAAATGAAGAAGTGGTGATGTTGTTTTGGGCAATTTTAGCTAGAGTGCCTTTGGAGGTAGATGCTGGGATGATGAAAGTGTTAAATTATGACGTGTTAAGAGATTTGTAGATGAGATGCCCATAGAATAAGGATACAAGAGAAAGAACTGGACCATAGGATTTTAAATTCATTTGTAAAACGAAAGCATTTGGTTATTAGCAAGGTCATTACGTAACACGCGCAAAATTCTAACACGCTACGAGTTACATTTTAAAATCATTGAAAGGACTTGAGAGGGAGGAGTTTTGTGACAACATGTGAGGCAATTGATTAAAAAATCGTGACAATAATTCGAGATAGACAATGAAGTAAAGTAATGAACATAGAATTTCCTTCAATAAACCCAGATTGTAGTAGAAGTGACATGATTGAAGTGAAGAATACAATCTCTGGCGAAAAGCTAACAAAAATTAAGTGTCATCGGAACGAATCACATAAAATCTACACCAAACTAGGTATCCTCAAAAACGAAACCACCAATTATCTGCAAAAGGCAGGAAAAAAATCCCGAAACCAAACACGACTAACCCACTTCCTCTAAAGCAGATGATAACGACTCGACGGCAGGCGAGTGTATTAAATTTTATGTTATTTACACAGGACAACATGATTATAGTCGGAGGCGTGGACAAACAAAACTTGGGATAGCGGGGGGGACGAGGGATGGACTGGGGGTGACAAAAGGGGGACAGGTAGCCGTGTCGCTTACAATGTAAGCTTAGGGTCTAGTTACTTGACAATGCTGGAATTTGTTGGTCATTTTTGGGGGATCAGATGGAGGACATTGTGTGGGATGTTTTGACGTAAGGTGAGGAGATTTTCTGGACTAAGGAGTGTAAAACGCTATTCTGAGATAACTTTTTTTGTAGAAGAAAATTGCCCTTTCAATCTGAATTGCATTTGTGAGAGTGCTGCCCTTAAGCAGGTGTAAAAAAAAACTTTTAATATTAAACGTTCCACTTTTATGCAAGATTTAATTCTTCGATCCCGTCAGGTATTTCACAGTCTTTTGAATAAGTCGGAGAACGCCATCTACATGAATAGTTATTATTTTGCCAACTGTTTTCTCAACTATTTTAGGGTAGGCCTTCGGATCTTCGGACCTTCATAACCCAGGTAGTACAGGATAATACAAGACCTCTCAGAAAGATATGTGTCAGACTTTTAGGTCACTAACTAGGTACCTACGAGTAACGAAGAGATATAATGCTATTCGCCTCATCATCATCATTTCCTGCGCATTTGCCAATTCATTTGTGGTCGGCACATCATGTCTTTTTCTTTCAAATTGTCTTCTCTATTAATCGTCACCTCCTTTTTAGCCATATCATTCACACAGTACTTCCCTAAATCATCTTTAAAAGACGTCTCAAGTTTCTCAATGAAGACACCAACTCAAATACGAATTCCAATTCAAATTAACACAGTTGGTGTCCGCAAAAAAAAATACTGTTTTTCCCACAAAAATGTTTTCCAACTTCACAATTTTATTGTGTGGTTCCCCCATTAAGGCTGGTCGTCATTCCGTGTTGATTTCAAAATGCCTCGGGCTTCGCGTTTAGGGTGATACTGTTATAATTGAGTGTATACATTCACGCCGTAGGTTAAATGGGGGTTAGCAGTCGATAATTAATTGTCATCTTCGGAGACTGATATTGTATGATTGGGAAGCTGGTGAGGTGGTGATATCTTATTAAAGGCTAAAGAGGTAAGCCAGGTTTCAGAGATAAGTGAGAACGTCAGAAAAGGAGAGATTTGGAAAGATATGATTAAGTCGTCAAGGTAATAGGGGGATATCTGACAGAAGATTTTTTGTGAGCGCTTGCAATAGTGTTGAAATATTTGATACTCAGAATAAATTATAAAAATGATAGTAAGAGGTTTGAAGTTCTTGTGAAAGTTGTAAAGTTAAAATACTATTTTGGAATATACTCGCCTCTACATGAGACTTAAACACAAATTTTGAAATGTGAGATTCGCATCTGAGTACCTTATAGAGAAACTGGCTGGCTAAAATATAAAAAATAGGAATTAAATTAGATTTTATCTTTATTATCCGAAGTAATTCGGATAATAAAGATAATAATTTTGAACTAGCTAGCGATCTAGTTCAAAATTATTATCAACACCTCAGCAATACGTTTCTCTTTTTTTATTTGGGATTGAGTTGTTCTAGACTCTAGAAGCGTCTTTTTTTTTATATCGTGGTAAAATCATCAAATGAGTCACCCACCCAGGGCAGGGCGGGAGGGACTGTCAGACTTGTACTGACTAAAATCCACGGTGTCCTTCGATAGCCCTTTACGTACCGGGGTCACGGTAATTCGTTAGTCCCGCGACCCTAGAGGTTACAGTGATAAAGTCTACGATGAAATGAACTTACCTAGAAAAAGCCTGTTCAGTATAAAGAAGAGAATCGGAATTATTTGCTAAAGTGATGAATAGTTAACAGCTTCAATTTATTTACACCATCATTGCTTCTAATTCGCGTCAATTATGTATGAACCTACCGGCTTGAGTTACCGACAAACCCCTTGAGTGTCGTTACAAGTTATCTAGGGATTACTCGAGATAGACAGCAGAATAATGTATGAACAACATCAAACTACGTAAACCTTGTTTAGGTTATATAAGTTCTGTATGAATTTTGATTATATTTAAGTGAGTTATGACCAAAAGTTGTGTTAGAAAAAAGCTACTACTAACGCCATCTAGGGACAGAAGTTGGAACTAAGCAGAGTGCGTTACACTTAAAATTTCATCTTTGGTGATTGGTGATTCGTATCAAGTCGAAGATCAAACTGGCTCATAAATTTTAATACAAGCCCTGATCTCGAACAATTGTAACCCTCTGATTTAATTACTTGAAAACAAGCTTAGGGGGTAGAAAAAATTAAGTAATCGCTTCAAATAGGGGTCCTTCCCGCATTTTAAGGGGCTTGGGGTGTTTGATCGCGTTAGGAACATTAAGCTCATGATGAGTCATACATAGGGGCAGTTTAGATTAGTACTCTACAAAATTGTTTTCAAAAAGGGTCAATGTTGGCGCTACTAGGCGTTAGATGGCGCTACCTGTTCTAAAGGAACTAGAAACGGTAGATTTCGATCCAACAGAGATTTAATTTTAATATAAAAGCCGATAACACAATTAAAACAGTCTCATAAAAAAAGGCGAGCAACCACTAGTTTCATCAAAATATTACGGAGTAGCAAAAAAGTTGCCGCTACTCCCTACTAGATGGCGTTAGCGGCGCTCTAATTTCCCATCAGACTTCTCAGTCGAGTGGAAGTGTTTAATTAATTCATTACGCTACGTCTCGGCCCGAGGGGTAGGCAGGGGGGGTACGACTCGCAGAATATTTATGTGAATAATGTATAAAGATGTTTTTGATAGGTAGACATCATGTTTGTTATGTAATCTAGCGTTGATTTTAACATTTCAAACGGCGTTTGATGTTTATGGCTTTTTAAAATATTTATTATTAAACATTTTTTCATATTTACAATTACATTATTACATTTGTAAATTTTCATTGACATTATTACATTTATTTCAAAGTAAATGTCCTGTATTTTACTGTAAATATTTTTTCAGCAGAAATCAGTTACTACAGTGAGATTTATCAATCGTAACTCGTTCATTAGTACAAAACCAATATACAACACACCAGTTTTCATCACTTATGTAATTATTTGCTCTAGAACAACAAATATTGGCGAAAACAAACCAAATATCGAGGGAACATCAAATTATGAATGCTACGTGTGATTTTTTCAACTGTGTGACTGGCTAGATACAAAAATATGAGGAATAGTGAAAAATATTGAAAGGAGTCTCGAGGCCGATTTTGATGAATATTAAAATAGGCTATTTTAATCCAAAAAAATATGACAAGTCCGAAATATAGATAAGAAGATCAGAAGAGACGAATTAAGAAAATACTGAATTTTGGAGTGGTAAAATCATTAAATGAATCCTGGGTGGAGCAGAACGGACTGTCTGTCTGACTGTTCTTAACTAAAACTAAATGACTCCTCTTACCCAGCGAGGTGCGGAGTGGGAGGGACTGTCAGACTTGTAGGTACTGACTAAAATCCACGGTGATCCTTCAAAAACCCTTTGCGTTCCAGGGCAAACAGTATCACGGTATTAAGCTTTGACGGTCCAGCGACCAATCTTGTCTAATCCTAAAATTTTAGTTTTACTAACGCTACGACTCACCCTTCAGAGACAAAAGTCGTAATATAAGTCTCTATGTATAATTATGAATGTAGACATTGACCTAAAATTGACACGACGCTAAGGTCGCCCCTCGGACAGGCGCGGCCATCATGGACGTATGCGAGACTAGAAGAGTCCCCAAAAATATTTATATTTATAAGTAATCAATACTTAGGCCCACTTGCATCACAATCACTAAACAGGTTTAGCGCTAAACTGATTTGAGACATCGTTCTGTCTCTGTCAACTTCAAACAATTTGACAGGGATACAGTGATATTCTAAGGCAGTTTAGCGCTAAACCCGTTTAGTGATTGTGGTGCAAGTGGGCCTTAATGTTACAAAGAGGTAAAATTCGATTCGAAAACAACCAGAATTGAATGTCAAATTCAAAATGAATGTGGATGAGGCGAAAGGAGTAGCTATGTAGGGATTGTAGCAGGTGGCGCTCTGTAGTTTATGCCTACCACCATGGGAAGAAGGCGTAAAAGGGTATGCAACTTTTGGTATGGACCTTGGCATCAATTTTGTTTTTCTTTCGCAAGTGATTAAATTTTGGGCACAATTAGACTACCACCTAAAAAGTCCATAGAAAAAAAATCAGGAGTTATTTTTTGTAGGAATCCATAGAACTATTTATTTACTCCTGATTAGAACAAAATGAAATCCGTTATATCTCTGGTTGGTTACGGTTTAGAATTTTTTTATTATTTTTTACGAAGTTCTTAGGTTGCGGTCCACTAATGACCAACATTTCATTACTGGCGAAAGAAAAAAAAAATGATGCCAAAAAGTTGCATACCCCTTTATGTAGGTAAATATATATGTATGCTACAGAAGCCGCGGTAAAAACCTTGTTACATTATATCTATGATACTAAGACGAAATTATTATAAAGCTGAACAGAGTTTGTTCGGTTGTACGCCTTTATCTCTGAAACTACTGCTTCGAATTGAACAATTATTTTTGTGTCGGATAGTATATTTATCGAGGAAGGCTATAGGCTACATAATATTACGCCACGACCCATAGGAGCCGAGCAGCGGGTGAAACCGCGGGGAACAGCTAGTTTTCCTTAGTACTCCTGAAATGTAAATTTCTTTTTATTTCTTTTTTTAGGTTGTAAAATCATCAAATGAGTGCCCCCCGCCCCGGATCGAGCGGAATGGGATATCAGACTATTACCGGGTAAAAACTGTAGTGTTTGGTTTTTAAAATTGTATTTGCCGAATTTAATTCAAAGGAGCATGACATACGTAAAGGTCTATTAGAGAACACCGTGAATTTTAGTCAGTACGAGTCTGACAGTGCCTCCCGCTATTTTTTGTAAAATCGATTTATTTCATTTGATGATTTTACCACGTTAAAAAAAAAGGATTCGTGCCATATCTAGTAGTTCTTTATCTGTTACTTAAGTGATGGACCAATAAAAGGTAAAAGACGGGAAATGGCAATTTGTTAGCTTCATGAAGTACATTTACCTTGTTATATTGTCCTATAAGCTTCTACAGAACTTATTAACTCTATATTATTGTTGTAGCTAATGGCAGCTGTCATTTTAGTTACGAAATATCACCGTGACAGTTTTTGAAACGTCATTTTTGATACAAATCCTCATAAAAGGTTCCACACTTAGGCCCACTTGCACCACAATCACTAAACAGGTTTAGCGCTAAACTGATTTAAAACATCGTTCTGTCTCTGTCAACTTTAAACAATTTGACAGGTATACAGTGATATTCTAAGGCAGTTTAGCGCTAAACCCGTTTAGTGGTGTGTAATGCAAGTGGGCCTTAGAGTTTAATAGTCCAGATTCTGTGTTCGAAACAAAACCGTCGTTATTAGTGAAAACACTTTTTTATAAATGTTTAAGTGAGCGCCACGCACACATTTAAATGTTTTCCTTGGAGATGTTCACTTGTTTTACTTAGGAATCGAACGACTGGGGTAAAGGCCCATGCAACTTTTAGTATGGACCTTGGCATCAATATTTTTTTTCTTTTCGCCAGTGATTAAATTTTGGCCACAATTAGACTACCACCTAAGAAGTCCATAGAAAAAGAAATTAAGTTTCTAAACCGTAACCAACCAGAGATATGGCGGTTTTAATTTTGTTCTAATCAGGAGTGATTTACTCCCCATTTACGAAGTTCTTAGGTTGCGGTCTACTAATGACCAACATTTCATTACTGGCGAAAGAAAAAAATATTTTGATGCCAGAAAGTTGCATACCCCTTTATCAACCGTGTTTTTGGCTTCAATTCTCAGTGGCGTACTATAAATCTGGAAATTCTATAATCTGAGGTTCCACAGTTTAACATATAACGTATTAGAGACAGTGTATTATTTCCATAAATTCATGATAATTTCCTTAGCGTTTTACCATCTATGTTATGGCTGACTTCCAGTCTAACCAGATGCAGCTGAATATCAGTATTTTATATGGAGTGACTGTCTATCTGACCTCAACAACACAGTTAGGTGGTGAGTAATACGTATATCTATGTAATCTAAACTAATATTATAAATGCGAAAATAACTCCGTCTGTCTGTCTGTTCTTCACGCCTAAACTACTGAACCGATTTGTGTGAAATTTGGTACAGACATAGTTTGGAACTTGAGAAAGGACTTAGGATAGTTTTCACTATTCCACGCGAACGAAGTCGCGGGCAAAAGCCAGTATCTTAATATTTTTTTCGACTATGGGAGGCCCCATTACGTCTCAAGGCGAGCGTAGTTCCATTTTGGGAACAAGATAGAGCTAGGTGACTTGTATAGCTCTGTCTCTGTCCCACAGTAGGCCACCTGAATTTGTAAAAAGTAGCTGTTGTTTCAATACTTACAAGAAATTAATCCATTTTCAGTAACTGGATATCTTGAAAATGTCGAAGCTGGTTCACATCTGTAAAGAAAGATATACTTTTATTAATAAACTGTCATTTATAATACATTCCCAGAACTTCACGACCACGGTGAGGATCAAAGACTGTGGGCGCCATATTGTTACGTCATGCATACTTTTCCAACTTCTAGCACGCTCTTAAATAAACGATAATTTAATGGAATGTTTAAAATTTACCAAGATAATGACGATAGAATACAATATTATTAATTTGCAAGAATTTAACACCTTATTTGTATACCTACATTTTTAGTAAATAAATTATTTCTATTTCTAAGAAGTTACTTGTTTATAAACGACTTTAAAAAAATAAGTTCTGAGTTCAACTTGCATGTTTCTATGTACATATGTATGTCCGTGATTATCTCACGGTTGGCTGCACCGATTTTAATGCGGTTTTCAGAAAAGCGTTTGTTTCTGTATTGAAATGATATATCGAGGTCATTGACGTTTTTATTCTTAATTTGATTGCATAGTAAGTGTCGGATCTGTCTCGCTCTTCCCTCTAGAGGTGTCTGAATTAAAATAATGATGAATTTAATGAATACTTCTCGATGTGACTGCGTACTATAAATGCGAAAGTTTTGCGACTGTGTAAATCCATCCATCCATGGATGTTTGTTACTCTTTCACACAAAAACTACTGAACAGATTTGGATGAAATTTTATACACAGTTAGTTTATAACTTAGATTAACAGACGGAGCACTTTTTATCCCTGTATGCCGTTTCCGTGGGGTTATTAAACAACATAAACTTTCTTTTTTTATATTATAAACTAGCTCCCGCCCGCGACTCCGTCCGCGCGGATGTCGGTCTTCGCGTGGATGGTTTATTTCTCAATTTTGAGTAACTCTGACAATGACATCTTATAAATATTACGGCGCTGAATCCACTGCGGGTAATGCAACGTGTGTTCGCGGTTCTACAGAACAACGTCTATGAATAAAACAGAAAAATAAGATTTTATTTTTCTACGTATTTTTCCAGGATAAAAAGTATCCTATTTTATGCCCAGGATAATAAGGTATAATTATACCAAGTTTCATCGAAATGGAACCGTTAGTTTTCACGTGATGCCTGCACATACAGACAGACAGACAGACAGACAGTTTTTTTTTTTAATCACTTATTTGGGTTTGGTATCGATCCAGCAACACCGATTCAATATTTTCAATGTACAGAATTGACCTTTCTACAGATTTATTATATGTATAGATGTACAACTGTCATTTTAACCTAAAAAATCGTTAAATTACATTGAAAACTGAGTTAAATATTCTTAGGAGCACACAAAGGAACATATTATATAGGCGATGACGCACACACGTTTGACATTTGACATTATATGAATTGAAAATTTAAATACGGTCTACATTGTCATTTTAAACGTTCTTAACGTGGTTTGGAATGAAATTCTGTGGTTAAACCATGCTATAATAATGTAATGTAATGTAAATGTAATGTAATGTAATGTTATGTTTTATGATATTTATTATTATCAACATTACGCTTATGAACCCACAAGGGTTATGCAGAGGTGGGTCGACGGCGCGTTGTGTTCCACGCGCGCCTCAAGGAGTGTCAGCATAGTGACGGGGCCTGTAGAGGGCCAATGCCTGCCGGGGTCGCGGGACTTACGAATTACCGTGACCACGGGACGTAAAGGGCTAGTGAAGGACACCGTGGATTTTAGTCAGTACGAGTCTGACAGTCCCTCCCGCCCTGCCCTGGGTGGGAGGACTCATTTGATGATTTTGCCACGAAAAAAAAAACAAAACAGTTATGCAGAGGTGTACCTAATACTCTAATAGTACACACACATCTCACCATTCATGTGTGCCGTTTCCGGAGAAGCTCGTGGCTAAATAATTACAGCCTTACTGGCCGATTTTCCGGGTTAAGCCGCGTTTGCCGAGGTTGGTCTGTGGATGGGTGACCATCTGTCATAGCAAGTTTCCTCCGTGCCTCAGAAAGCACGTAAAGCCGCTGGTCCCGGCTGTGATTTGTAGATCTTTGACAGTCGTTACTGTTATTCATAAGCTCTAAAGTTTGACCATCAGTCTTACAACGTGGTGTCGTATTACCCAGTTACTGGGTTGCGGAGGTTCTATAGGCAATCGCTCCATGTTAAATACTGATATCCAGCTGTATCTGGTTTGACTGGAAGCCGACCCCAATATAGTTGGGAGGATGCTAGGTAGATGATAATGTTTGTATCCTATGAAATAAGGAGCGAACCAATTGCACTCTAATTTCCAAACTCCATGGTTGCTACTGACTAATTCCAAATAAAAATTTATAACATTTTGCCCGACCCGGGAATCGAACCTGGTACCTCATGCTCAGCAGTCGCACTTGTGACCACGGATTTTTACACATGATAACACCACTCAAAAAAAATGGGACAACACACAACACTAGCATTGAATCAAACAACAAAGTCTTTATCTACAACGTTCCATATTCGGATTTAAATTTCAAATCTCGAACGCGACCGTTACGATTCCGATCTTAAAATGTTCAAAAGGTAAGCTTCCATTTTTGAATTTGAAAATTGGGAACTGTATTTTGTTCCATTTTTTGTTGAATTTTAACTGTTTTTTTTACAGACTTGAAAAAAAGGAGGTTGCTCAAGTTGGTACCTTGTTTGATTTGCATGTGTATTGAGTATTAATGTATTCATCCTTTTGAGGGCCAGATGAAAAGATTATGTTCTTTTTTAAACATTTCATTGATCTTTTTGTGATGTATTCAGGGACATAGAATTATAATACATATTGAATAATCTTTTTTTTTTCAATAGAGATCGAAGATATAAAGGATGTTGGCAAAGTGGGTGCTAGGAAATAGCTTGTTGATTGTTTCCTTTGCCAGCCTGTCTAGTTGCCATTGCTTTTTATTTCCGTTGTTTTGTAGTGTTTACAATCAAGTCTACGACCATGATGAAACAGATAATAGACTTTAAACTTTAAAGATAATTTAATAAACCCGATTTGAGTTATTTTAATCCCTTACACTAAAAAGATGGGTGCTATACGAGTAAGTTTAACGTGTACGTTTCTGTGTGTCTATCTGTGGCAATATAGCCCTAAAACGAATAGTCCGGTTAAGATTAACTTTGGTGATTGCTAAATGACACATAAAATATCAAAATGGCTTCAATTTCAGATGGTCATAATTGGGTTCAAGCGTTATTTTTCTTCGCGCAAATAATAAAAACTACATTTTTCTTTTTCAGCTTTCAAGCAGTTTTGACACTTCAGAAAAAAACATGTTGCTTTTTATAAGACCATATTTAGAATTATTAGTTAGATTAGACTATTAGGTACATTTTTATCGCACCTAACCTGAAGCCAGTCCCTCACAGCATGCGTCAGAGCCACGGGAACAAGCGCGATTGGCCTCATCCGCCGACCAATTGAACTTCCACGGATATCCGCCATTGTTCTTTGTATTTAAAACATTACAATTCGATGTCTATGGTTCTTTTAACTGTTATTTTTTGTCTGCAGATCGAGATTGACGTGTGAATTTTAAAGGTTATGTTCGATTTTTGAAAAATATACGCAATAAACGACTTTGGATTATTGTTTTTTTTTTATGATAACTTTGTTTTTGAATTTCGTTTCGCATTACGTTCTTTATTTAAAAAAAATAGCCTAGTTTAAATTATGGTGAGTCGCCTTCTAATTTAACTAGATGCAGGTAAAGTGACTGTCAGCTGTTACAATTTACTAGGACTGATTGTCAGACTAGCAGAAATCTACTGGATCTACAAATGATAGACGGGGCTAACAGCTGGACATGTTTTTTGACACATAATAGTAGTCTAAAGTCCTGCTCAAAATTCGTGGTACTCACTAGGTATTTTTTTAATGCAATTTGATGTAATAGCATAGACACTAGCGCCGCGTCAAAAGAACGTCAGTCATTTCGCGGACTCTACTATACAATTTTGAAGAAATAATAATTTACACCTACATTGAGGTATTTAATAATGAACAAGCATAATTATAAAATTTATAAAGTAACATCTGCACGCTAGTATTTAATTTAATGAATAAAGAAGCATGGCGAATATTCTTACAGAAAGTTACAAATGGCCTTTATTTTGGTCAGTGAGTCGTAGCCATATTTCATTTGTGCTTTTAAAATAAACAGCGGCGATGATTTAGTTCATTTATAAATCTTAAATTGGTAAGGAATTATGTATTTTAGAACTAGTTTATGTCAGCGTCTTTGCCCGCATGTTTCGTAAATTGTGTTACATCAAAATTCGTTGAGCCGTTCTTGAGTAACAATCATTCATCCATCCATAAATTCAAAGAACGATAATTTTGGGAGGAGAAAAAAGAATAATATCAGATAAAGAATAATTCCAAAGAATTTACCATGAAAATTAATGTATCTAAAAAGTAACCCGTATTTTCGAAATACTAATATTTTGTAAATAATAATTAAAGAGTTCACTTAAAACGTAGTGCTGATATAAGCGAAAATATACGAGAATTTAAAAATTAACATATATTCCTAATATTAACAATAGTTCATAGATTCCAGAAATCAAGGAATAATCCTTAAAATCACAATTAAGAAGATATTATTTTAGACTTTACAATTTCTGAAAAACGAATCAAACAAAAGTACTTAATTAATTAGCCACAAACCGTTGACAATAGCTTCTTAAAAAGAGAACATAACATTCGAAAAATTCGAATCTCGAATGCGCGGCATCCATTTTGAAAATTACCAGAGAGTATCTAGAGTTTTTCTTTTTTAATTAAAAAGGTCGTTTCCACAATATGATCCCGCTTTGTCATTGGCTCTTATTTACTTTTTTTTTGCTTTTTGGAGTGTATTTAAAGAAGCAGTAATTATAAGAATTTTTTAGGTCTGTTTGAAGAGGTCTGTCCTATGCTTGACAGGGGTTGAGCTCGTAAGTACTGAATAGTTGGTTTTGTTGATTCTTTTTAATTTAACATTTGTGGGCTTATTTCTATTAAAATTCTAGGTCCTTTTCTTGAATGTGTGACTCAGGGATAATTTAAAAATTTACTGAGAAAATAATTACCAGAAACGAATAATATTCTATATTGATTTATAAAAGGTTTAGATTTGAGCTTCGCTTTGCAAGTTCGAAGTTGAAATAACGTTTAAAATTCTACATAGATAATCAAATTATGCTTATGGCCAAATAGGTATCTGATGGTTGTTTCTAAATATAAAACCTCTTTAAAAACAATTTGACATTCAAATTACTTTTTTTTATCGTGGTAAAATCATCAAACAATTCCTCCCACCCAGGGCAGAGAGGGAGGGACTGTCAGACTCGTACTGACTATAATCCACGGTGTCCTTCAATAGCCCTTTACGTACCGGGGTCACGGTAATTCGTGAGTCCCGCGACCACATTCAAATGACTAGACACTCTTTTGTTTTTTTTTCTTTGTTTGAAAGTTTTTTTCTTGAATTTCCGACCAAACTTTCTTAACCACGTGAATTTATTTAAATTTTTATTGTTAATTATTATTCGTGGCCGCCATGTTTGTTTGTTATGTGGTTCGGAATCGAAGCCGTTATCAGGTCGAGGTCAGTCCTTGCTATCTTGCGCCGACTTCCGTTGAACATATTTTGTAATATTGAAACTTTTTGTTGCCGGATGGCCAGTTTTTGCCATGTTTCCTTTTTTTATTTCGTAGAATTTTTGTGTTTAGAAGAATTTTTAGATCAAAGTGCGTTGAACTTTTTTTATTCTATTGTGTGTAGTATATTTTATTAGGTACTTTGAATCTTTACATCATAATTTATAGGTATAATAACTGTATAGTTATTATCGTTAATATGAAATTATTATCCCAGAATTTAAAATGGTTAATCAAACTTAAGTTTAATTGTTTTAAATTAAAAGTCTACATCTTAAGGCAAAGACAAAGACAAGAATATTTTCAAATGTAAAGTTTTATTTTCCTATTTATTCTACATTTACATATTTAATATTCTGCAACACAATGAAACATTTACAAAAATATTATTTTTTTTCTTTCCTTAATTCCTTATCGTGTCTTTAGCCTCAAAAAACTACTACGTATCACAAACTAAAAAAAAAAAACTTTAACTTTTGCACAAAAATATAGTAAAACCAACATGGCGGATTCGCTTCGGTGAGATTCCCGCCATATTTGTCCGTACGTCGGCAACAGAATCAAGATTTGAAATTGGAATCAATGGCGGCCAGATAAATTGTAAGGCAATGCTACTGGCAGGCTGTAGACTGATATTTTATAGAATTTTAACAGTTTTTAACTTGAAATGTTACTTTATTTTTTGAGAAAGATACGTATAAAGGCAAGTAAGATATTTCAGTAGGTATAAACCGATGTTTTTATATTAAAGAAAGTCTTATTCCGAGCTTCTACGGGGTAAGCTCGCTCCATCATCGGCTTTGTGTCCATCACCACTGATCCAGTATGTACCTTAGTTTTTGACGGCTGTTTTTTCTTGTTCTTGCACTCTGATTGGACATCTCAAAGTCTCGGATAGTCAAATTCGATCGTTGATTGGTTACAGACAAAGATCCAACCGAAGATAGCAATTGAGATAGATTATTAATTTCCAGGCGTAAGATTAGAGCAAAACTAAGAGTATCTTTTTTTTTTTTTTTTTTTTTTTTATCGTGGTAAAATCATCAAATGAGTCCTCCCACCCAGGGCAGGGCGGGAGGGACTGTCAGACTTGTACTGACTAAAATCCACGGTGTCCTTCAATAGCCCTTTACGTACCGGGGTCACGGTAATCCCTTGGTCCCGCGACCCCGGCAGGCTTTGGCCCTCTACAGGCCCCGTCACTATGCTGACACTCTTTGAGGCGCGCGTGGAACACAACGCGCCGTCGACCCGGGCATGGTCCATGGTCGGACAGCGAGTCGCCCATTACTCGTTGCCCGCATGCCCGCGCCTACGGTGGCCGGAGATCGTCTTGCGACGTCCGACGCCGTGGGCGTCTACCGCTGCGGCTGGGGTGGAGGGAGGACGCTGTCCTCTCCCTCAGGCGGCCCGCCTCCTCCTTCACGAGCATGACTGCTTCGCAGAAGGAGGCGACCGCCTCCCACTCCGTCTCGCCCCGCAGCATGGCCTCGACCAATGCCGGGCGCGAGAGGTCTCCGCCTATCGCCGTCGTAAGGACACGGCGGTGCTCTGCCCAAGCGGGGCAGTCCTGCACCGTATGCTCCACCGTGTCCTCCGGACGATCCTCGCAGTGGTGACACCCAGGCGTTTCTTCCCTCCCTATCAGACACAGGAACCTCCCGAAACTTCCGTGTCCGGTGAGGACCTGCGTCATGCGGTAGGTCAGGACGCCGTGACGCCTATCCAGCCACTCCTCAAAGAGGGGTCTTACCGCCGCGATTGCGGCGTGCCCGAAACTAAGAGTATCTAAAAATAAAATGGCTCCAATTTTGTGGAAAACTTAGGAACAGTAAATATTAAGAGGGAACGCCATCGTCATTTTCTCCATATAAACGTACTAGCGGTGCGTTGTGTTCCACGCGCGCCTCAAGGAGTGTCAGCATGGTGATGGGGCTTGTAGAGGGCCAAAACCTGCCGGGGTCGCGGGACTTACGAATTACCGTGACCCTGGTACGTAAAGGGCTATTGAAGGACACCGTGGATTTTAGTCAGTTAAGTATGACAGTCCTTCCCGCCCTGCCCTGGGTGGGAGGACTCATTTTATTATTTTACTACGCTAAAAAAAAGGTAGGCAAATGTAAATGTAATTTTGAAGTTATCAATGAATTCATGGAACAGCAATGTTTAAAGTTTCACAAACTCATTCTCTGAAATTCCATACTCTTCTCTATTAGTTTATGCATTGCTAGGATTTCTAGAAACTTTCAATTAGAATCTGACACTTGAAAACAAATGTAATAAAATTAAGACTGATTGTTAGTTAAAACAATTACAAAATAATCAAGAAACTTATAAGTATGTAATCTATACATATAATAAATCTGTAGAAGGGTCAATTCTGTATATTGAGCAGTAGCTCAATAGTCTGTGTGATCTCCTTAATTATTATAGGCCTAGCCGTATTTGGGTCCAATAGATTTTTATAAGATGTCATTGTCAGAGTTACTCAAAATGGAGAAATAAACCATCCACGCGAAGACTGACATTCGCGCGGACGGAGTCGCGTGCGGAAGCTAGTGTAGACAATTAATCTCTTCTTTTCGTCTTTTTCTATCTTTTTTTTATCGTGGTAAAATCATCAAATGAGTCCTCCCACCCAGGTTAGAGCGGGAGGGACTGTCAGACTCGTACTGACTAAAATCCACGGTGTCCTTCAATAGCCCTTTATGTACCGGGGTCACGGTAATTCGTTAGTCCCGCGACCCCGGCAGGCGTCTTTTTCTATCATAGAATATAGAATGTCCAGATTCCTAGTAAGATAATGATACTAATGATACTGATATTTGAAGCCAAAACACGGAAGAAAACGATCCCTTCGTGCACGTATGTGGAAAAATGCAGTTCGATTTTTTTTTTATCAATTTCATAGTTTTTTTCATTAATTTATTTGTGTTCTTGTTTCATACCTTTGATTTCGGAGAGCTTAGTACTTTTAGTCTATATTAAAGTACTATTTGATTCATTTTAACCATATTCCCTTCCAGTCTACACAGATACAGCTGAAAATAAGTACTTAACATGGAGCGACTGCCTATCTGACTTCCACAACCTAGTAACTGTTTAATACGAAACGGTTCATAGCACATCGCCACAAAAAAAAAAAAAGAAATAAACAATCTGAATGACGAACTCCAACAATTGGCAGAAAGTCACTTCATTCCCTTGCCACTTAAAAAAAAACACAAAGCCCCAAACAGCCAATAGAGTACGCTCCCGCCGAAACGCGTTCCATTTCCAAATTATTTCAAACATGGCGGCCGTAACGAGGCGAATGGGCAAACAATAAATTGACCCCAATTTTCTCGCTAATGGCACTTGAAACGGAACGTTCTCATATGACATTGATATTTGCTACGTTGGTTGGCATTCGGATAGAATTTAGTTTATTTTCTTTTGTATTATTATTTTATGGATATTTTTTTCAAAAGATAAAGCAATTGTCACTAGTCAATTGACATCCTTTTTGTTGAACTCCTGTCAAAACTAGTTTCTCCCATAGATTTTATATGGCAATAGCAATATGTAGTTAATTCAATGATCTTACTATTTATCGATTTCAGAGCTATGAAAAAAAACGATTTAAATAATTTTTAGCAACCGGGTTTTCACCTTTTTCGTGTCAAATACTCAATTCGGTAACAATACTAGGATGCGACCAGGATATATGTGAATAATCTGTCAACTGTCATTTTAAAAATACGTTAAACAAAAAATAAATAATTCGTGCACAAAAAACAATAAAGTTTGTTGTCGTTTTATTATGTTCTTAATGTTATGTTCATTTCTGTTTATTAAGAGCGTGCAAGCGATAAAAAATAGTGCATGACGTTGCAATATCGCGCTGCCACAGTTCCATCCATAACTTGGTAAGTTCGGTTTGCTAATTCTTTATTTAATACCAGAAATACCATTATTGTTGCTAAGTGCCTACTGAAATAATTAATTAACTCACGTTTTTTCCCTTGTTTTCTATATCCTTATAACGCAGGATAAACTGTATGAAATGACACAATTATCAATTATATGGAAAATAATCACAAACGAAAATGTTTAAAAGCAGGACCCTGAAACATGAACACACGTGCCTATAAGACCCGAGGTCCTAGCATGAATTCTACGTATTTGGCGTATACAGCGTATTTGAAGAACGTACTTATATGAAATAGCGCCTCTAGAGTACGAACGAGGAAATAATCAAATTAACAACAAAAACGTGAAAACTCGTGCTTAAAACGCAGATATTTAAAAAAAATCTTCATCCACTCCGCAGGTATTTTTTTACAATATGGGTTTTTTTTTTAATAACAACTGGTTTGATGTTCTCATCAATTGTTTCTACAATGTTTTACTAATTATACATGGATTTATTTAACACACATGTCAAACTCTCTTTAGAAAACTATTGAAACAATGGAAGCTTAGCTTCCTCTAAGCAGCTGACAGATTACCAAAGAACTTCTTACAATACGTAACGAGACAAACCAAAATCCAGTTTGACGCAACGACATTATTGCCAGACAGCAAAAAAGTTCCTAATAATAATTTTTGCACATGGCAACCCCTAAAATGCCGTTACCAAAGAGCTCCAGACTATTGTTGGTATAACAATAAAATTCTAACTATTGTTTGAGGCGCAGCTGTAGATTTATTGTATGCTAGTAAACCGTGTTTTAATAGTATTCCAATCGGGACTTATGGCGACAAAAACGGTATTTTTGAATTTGGAAACTGTTTTTTTTTGTGATTACTCTTATTCAATAATTCCAAAATTCAATATCTTTGGATAATTTAATTCAATTTCTCTATTTTTGGCCCGAAAACCTAATCAAATTTTAAAAATAGTAAGATGATTGTAATAGTTTACTAATTATATTGGCGCCAAAGTTCGATAATGGCAGACAAAATCAATGGGAGAATCGCGTTTTGACAGCTTATGAACGTGGTGTCAAATACCTTATTGGGTTCGATTTGATGAAGAAAAACGATATGTTCAGGAATCTTCCATGACGTAGAGCCAAAAATTTGATAATAATTGACATTGACCAACCCCATTGGGCCTCTTTCCCGTACAGAGGAACCTTGTATCCCAACATTGATTGTGATTTCTAATTATTTATAAATCTTTGGGCAACCAATGAGTCTTTACAACGACATTCCTTCCCAGCGAATTCTCTAGTCAAAACTAAACGATAAGAAATGTTTTATTAAGTGTCGAATCTCAATCAGTCAGCATTGAATACATTCTTGTTTATATTATAACTTTATTTCAAATCACTGTTAGTTTATTAACAAAACGTCAGATGGTCATTAACCGCCAATTGCACGTGTCAAATTCAAATGTCAAAAATGCAGTTAACAAGAAGCATTTGGTCACAGTTTTTTTTTAATCCGAACGGCGGAGTCAAGCTTTTAATTATAATTTTGCTGTATTAGATATATCTACTCGTATAAAAGTCTAGAAAGTTTTTCAAAGAAGCCAGTGTTCAACTTCTGCGTATTTTCAAGTTATCTGTATTCAATGAGTTTTATTTATAGCTCTTTCCTTTATCGTTATTGTTTTAAAGGTTTCCCAAGAGATTAATCTAAATTAATTATATCGTAGTAATGTTTGAGTTTCAATATTTGTCTTTGAGTCTACAAACTTTGCATTGAATATATTTTTCTGCTTTTTCCCACCAATTTTAAGATCGGCTTTCAGTCTAACCAGATGCCAGCGAACCCATTTTACGTGGAGCGACTGCCTATGTGACCTCCACAACTTATAGTACTGTTAGTACTGTTAGTACTGTTTTTTTTTTGACTACAACTCCTGAAAGCCAGAATCAACAGTGGCAACCACCAGAAAAGCGCTGAGACAATGAAGCTTGACGTTCCCAGTGAATAAATTTACCTGTCTTGTATCCCGCAACGAAGTTAATCAGAAAAGAATAGTGGCGGAGTAGTAAATTCACGAAGTTTCCGCTTCCCTCCATGTCAATCAGGAGACAGAACAAAACAAGTCCGATAGGGACAAGGAGACATTACTACTAGGAGAAGCCCAGTTGCCTAGCACCACGGGTAAAAATTACTATAATATTAATGGGTCCTAAATTTTGAGCTGCTATATTTGATTTCAATGATAGGTATGGCAAAAACGCTTGGATGCACGAAAATAAGTACTGAGGAATGCGATACCCTTTGGTAAGACATGGTTGTTTGGTAACGCTGTATCGAGAACGTCTACGGAGGACTAAGCTCGAAGCTACAAAGAGTATAATTCCCGCTTCCATTTTCAAAATACTTTCGAGAGCTCTTATTTGGGCTTAGCCAACAAAAAAAGTATATCGAATCTGTCAAAGGAGGTTCAAGTAGTGAGTGAGTAGTGTGTACAAGGAGGATTTACATTTTCGGATACAACGACCCAATTTTCGTGGTTACTGCTTGATACTTTTATTGTTAAAGCGTTAATATATATCGGTTTTAGGCTCTGAGATATAAGTTAACGAATAGTGAAAATTTATTTGAAATTTGTTTAGTAGTTAATTTAATAACTGCTTCAGAGTATACCTAACTTTTTTTTAGGTGATAAAATCATCAAATGAGTCCTTTCGCCCTGAGTGGAATGAAAGGGACTGTGAGACTTGTAAGTACTGACCAGAATCCACCGTGTTCCCTCAATTGACCTCGTTTGGCCCTCTATGGAAGCCCCATTAGATTTAAAGTACATATATCTATACCTAAGTTTTGTATAAAGTTTGTTGTAAAAAAAAAAGAACAAAACCTCTTTTTTAAATTAAAAAAGAATTCAAAATATAACGACTCACATTTCAAATAAAGAATTTCTATTTTAGAAACTTCAGTCTATCATATAACATAACATCACGCCTGAAATTCCCGAAGGGTTGGCGCATGTGACAAAATGTGACAGTACCTTTTTATTGCGTACTTCATTATCTTAGAAATATAGAACGTACCTTTCGATTGTCAAAAAATACGACAAAACTGATATTTTCTTTGTCTATTTTGACTTTATCTTTGTTTAAACAATATTCATTCATTAATTTGAGAATGTTACACACTGAATGTCACCCATTTATCATTCGCAGTGAATTGTTTAATAAATCTAGTTATTTGTTGTCAATTTGACTACAAGTTACAAAATCTGCATCCCATACTACATAGAAAAAAGAACTTGTTTAAAACATGGTTAACTTTTTATTTATACACTCTTTTATGACAAATGTGTTCTAAATTTAAAATTTTGACATTCCCTTTCTACTTTTTTTTTTTAATCATAAGAATGTTTTGCAACGGTCATAAAATGTACAGCCTCTTTTATTTTATCTGTCAGTTTTTTTCGATAGAGCTGTCCACAGTTCGGTTTGTATCTAACATTGGCTAATATACAGTATCATTCAGTTATCGGTATGTTGTTATCAGTGGGCGAAGGCCATTTGTTATCAGTCAAACGTTGCTTTGTATATTTTATCTTGTATTTGATATTATATTACTTATATTCAATTTTAGGCTAATATTTTGTAATAATTTTAGTTTTTTTTGTAACTATTCGACTACAGATTGAAAAAAACTGTAATACCACCATATTGTGACGTCATGTACTTTTTTTTTTGACACGGGCACGCTCTTAAATAGACAATAATATATAAATTACATTGGCAATATACGTAATGCATAATAATGATAAAAATATTTAAAAATGTAGCAAATAAGTGAAAAAATAAAAATATTATAAAATATTTTTTTGGTGTCTTAATTTTCAAGTGAAAGTTAACAGATGGAGGATTGCAGCTTACGTTCTCATGTTGCTCAAATGAGTGACTTTTAGGAGAAATGGCACAGAACATTTTTCATCGCTTTGACAATCTTAAGTCATGAGTTCATGACACATTATTTAATGCCGGGTCCAGACTGGTGTAACGCGTAATGAAATCCTCCGTGTAATGTAACGCGAATTTTAGGTGTGGATGGCATGGCACTACGAGCATTACATGTAACGCTCGTGTACCGTCCACACTTAGAATTCGCGTAACATTACACGGCGAATTACATTACGCGTTACACCAGTCTGGAACCGGCTTAAACTGTCAATGCTTGACATTTGTACTGACAACATTCAGGATATCCTTGCTACCTTTGTTTTTGATTGCTTAATACAGTAATTTATTATGTATTTCAACAGATTTGTCAGTTTTCACAAGTATTTTAAATGAATTATTATTTAACTTATTGTGGTAGAAACTATTTAATTGTCACTTATTCTACAAGACATATCTATGTAAAACACAAGTTAAAGTTCTCTTCATAAGCATTTTGTTGGCGACTGGCTGGGATGCCACCTTTTCTTTTTAAGAACTATTTTTTATAATGATTTTGTCTGTTCAAATAAATGTCAGTTGTTGTTGTCAAGTGTCCAATTTGCCTTGCAAGTATAGTTTATCAAGTTATTTCTGTTAATAAATTTAATTATTCATTCTATCAGTGTTTCCATCATCCTCCAATTTCAAATTACCTACAGTCCATTTTGCTCACCAACATTTTTGGTCCATTCTCGCCTAAAAACAAACCATTTTCAACATTTTCATTTTGACGTAAGTTTTTTTCAATTTTCATTTCGCTTAGTAAACATTCATTTCGTCATTCTTATTCATTAACCATGGTGGAAACACGTAGTCAAAGCAAGGCAAACAAGGATACTACGGCCACGGAAGTCGATCTGACGCAGCCCGAACGTCGCGAACGTTCACGGGGCGGCGCCCGGCCGGCTTTGGCAACAGCAACAGAGGATGCTTTGGCATTACCAATTAGCTCGACTACACAGCCCGCGGGCACTGAACCTTGCGACCAGGCACAACCTAGCCTCGCAATTTGTCCAAGCGTTCGATCTAATTCGGTTTTAGACGCAAATGCAAAAGCACCCTCACGCAGCGCACATAGTGTTCATAGTTTACAGTCGTGCAGTGAACGCACTCACTCCTCGAGGTCTTCGGCGACCGTCCGCGCTCAAAAACTGGCCATCGAAGCTGACGCAATGCGGCGCCGAGTGGAGCGTGCACGACAACAAGCTGAGCGTGAGGCGAAACGTGACCGTGAGCTTGCCCGCCTCGAAGCTGAGGCGCAAGAGACGGAACTACAAGCCAGTCTAGCCGCTTTGGAAGCATCAGATAAGTCTTCTAAATCCCATTGTTCACGATTGTCTTTTCATTCCACAAAACGCACCACGGCGTGGGTCCACGAGCAGAACATGAGCACGGTAACTAACGCAAACATGCCTGGTGAGGCACCGACTGTCACCTTGGGCAACCCCCAAGGACAACATTCACAGCCGGCCGCTCCTACCAACACGGTATCGTTCTGTGTACCGAATGTCAACCATGCAGCCCCGTCGTCATTTACATGCGCCGCCGGTAACAATTACCACAACGATACAACACAACAGTTAAATACGACTGAACGCCCTATCTCAGACCCCGTAACTCAGCTTACCCAAGCTATAAACGCCCTTTCCAACAGACCAAAGAGACCGGAACTCGTCACGTTCTCGGGCGAAGTTAGTCAGTGGATGGCGTTCAAGAGAAGTTATGAACGAACTAAATCTAATTTTTCTCCATCAGATAATTTAGATCGTTTAAACAACGCTGTGCGCGGTCCGGCGTACCAGGCCGTGGCGTCTCTTTTGTGGACTTCTGGGGAACCGGACGACATCGTGAGCGCCCTAGAGCAGACATACGCGCGCCCGGAACTTCTCATCGCCCGCGAGGTCACCGAGCTGCGCAACAGTCACAAGCTAAGTTCTCCCGAAGAATTAAACCGTTTAGCAAATAAATTACGCAACTTCGTGACAACGCTTAAGCTACTTAATCAGAGCGAATATTTATGGTCACCAGAGCTCTTTCGGTGCATATTGATGAAGTTGAGCGAGCACACGCGCGCTCGTTTTACGGACTTTGCTTCCGTTTATGCACCCGACCAACCAAACCTCACAAAATTGGATATTTTGTCACGATTTCTTTTAGTAGAGGCTGATAAACAGTTAAAATATAACTTTGTTGCCGACAGTACGGTTAAGGCACAGAACACAACGCATCCTTCTAAATTCCAAGTGAAGAAGGAAACAATTCATGCTACCGTATCTAACGACAAAGTGCCCGAGCGTTGTACCTTTTGTAAACAAGGATCTCACAACATAAAAACCTGTAAAATTTTCTTAGCGCTTTCATTAGACGACAGATGGCGTTGGGTCCGTGAAACAAAAATATGCTACCGGTGTTTGAAGTCCAACCCACACACTTGGAATTTTTGTCGCGCCAAACGTTGTGGAGTAGACGGATGCCCGAAACGTCACAACGCGCTCCTGCACGGCACAACGACAGCAAACTCCAAACCTAGCGTAGCATCCAGCAGCCAATGCAACAACATTCAAACTTTGTTTGCTGAACCACCCACTCTTGTCAACGTGGACAATTTAACCAACAAAAATGAACCATCTGTCAAAATTGGAAATACATCAGATATCTTAATAAATGTCACAGGGACTCCACAGTCAACAGATCGCCCTCGCGGGCTGCTGAAGGTAGTCCCGATCGTGCTCGAGGGTCCTGACGGCGAGTTCCAGACGACGGCGTTACTCGATGAGGGCAGTACTGCGACGCTCATTGACGGCGAGGTTGCTGCGCGCATCGGCGCCAAACCCACCTGTCAGGAACGGCTGCGCATTGAAGGCGTCAGTGGTATGACAAAAGAAGTTGACGTAAGTTACGTAGACTTTTATGTTCGAGGTCGAAATTTGTCTGATCGTTATTTAGTGAAACACGCGCGGGCGATCAAACCTTTGGGGCTGCGCGCGCAACACCCAGGCAAAATTATTTTCTCAGACTATGACCACTTAGTAGATTTATCCGACGAACTTTCATTCACTGACGTCACCCCTACTGTCCTCATTGGTGCGCCCGATTGGCACCTGTCTCTAAGTCGCGAAGTGCGATGTGGCAAGAAGAGTGATCCCGTCGCCTCGAGAACTTTGTTAGGTTGGGTAATTCACGGCGCGCTTTCCGTTTCGTCTAAGCCACTCGAATTTGTGAACCTCGTATCGGACGATTTAGACATTCTCATCAAAAGTCAATATGACATCGATGCCTTAGGCATAACGAAAAGCGCCCCTCGCCCAAACGATGACGATAAACGAGCCGTAGATATTATCGAATCATCGGCGCGCCAACTTGATGACGGACATTTTGAAGTTGGCCTACCCTGGAAGAAAGAACTGCCGAAGACTATACCTGACAGCTATCCGCAGGCATTATCGCGCTTCAAGGCCCTCGAACGCCAGATGGCAAAAGATGAATCGTTTGCCACAGCCTTTAACAAATTCATAGACGATGTTATCGCAAAAGGCTACGCTGAGGAGTGCGAACCGATCACCTATCACCATCGAAAACCACCAAATAGTTTCTGCGTTGACGTAGAAACTGGTATTCGCTGGTACCTGCCTATTTTCGGCGTATTTCACCCCCAAAAGAAGAAACTCAGAGCGGTCCACGACGCCGCCGCGGCAACGAAGGGTGTAAGTTTAAACAGCCTGCTCCTACAAGGTCCGGACTTACTTTGTTCTTTACTGGATATCTTGTTCCGCTTTAGAGAAGGCGCCGTGGCTCTAAACGGTGACATAAAAGAAATGTTCCCTCAAATAAAAATCGCTCCAAGAGACAGAGACGCCCAACGCTTCCTCTGGCGTAACAAAGAAGGCGAACTGAAAGAGTTTCGTATGTCCTCTATGATTTTCGGCGCGGTTTCGAGTCCTTTCATCGCACTCTACATTAAAAACAAAAATGCAAGAACACTCCAAGCTGATTACCCTGCCGCCTGTAAGGCAATAATTGACGACCACTATATGGACGACTATTTAGGTAGCCACTCCAGTGTCACCGACGCGGCGCAGTTGGCCGCCGACGTAGTCACCGTTCACAAAGCCTGTGGTTTTAAGATGCGTGCGTGGACGTCAAACGTTCCGGAGGCACTTTCACTCATCCCAAAGGAACTTCGAAGCGACGCAACCTCCGACGTTTATTTACCGCCTAGTAGCGAGGTTGGCGTATTAGGTGTTAAGTGGAACCCACGTCAGGATTCGCTGGGTTTCCGAGCAGTTTCGCAGTTACCGGCCGACACCTTAACCAAACGTAGTCTCCTGTCAAACGTCATGAAGGTCTATGACCCACTCGGCTTATTAATGCCGGTCATCATCTGGGGCCGCATTCTGATACAGAAACTATGGAGGGCAGGGGTCGGCTGGGACTCACCGTTTCCCGATACGTACGTAAATGAATGTAAAGACTGGTTTCTACAATTGCAGGTCGCATCCAATATAAAAATACCTCGTTGGTATATGACTAGGACAGATGTAGTGGATACCCAACTGCATGTAGTAGCCGATGGTGGCGAACAAGCTTATGCATGTGCTGCCTATTGGCGTTTTAGTTACGATGACAACTCCGTGTCTACGACTCTAATCGGCAGTAAAGCACGCGTTTCGCCCTTAAGGCCGGTCTCAATTCCACGCATTGAACTACAAGCTGCGCTCATAGCCTCTCGTTTCGCGCAAACAATTTTGCAAGCTCATCGAATCAAGCCCTCCGAGATCACTTTTTGGACAGACTCAACCACCGTCCTTAAGTGGATTCGGAGTGATGCTCGGACGTTTAAACCATTCGTGGCGCACAGGTTGGGAGAGATATTAGAAACCACCAACCCGTCCAACTGGAGGTGGATCCCTACCTCTCTCAACGTCGCCGACGATGCTACAAAACCTAAAAAATTAAACCTCACACAGTCTCATCGATGGTTTACAGGTCCTCCGTTTCTGTTACAGCCGCCATACGCCTGGCCGACCGAGCGAGTTGCTGACATCGAGGAGACTCTACCAGACCTCGAGTTAAAATCGGAGCTGGTGGGGTTGCTCCTCGACGTTCCGTTCTCGAGTCCAGTACCTGACGCGACGCGTTTCAGCTCTTGGCCGCGCCTTTTGCGCGCTACCGCCCGTGTTCTCCAGGGTGCGCGATTGTTCCGGCTTAAATTGTCTCGGCCAATAGATCAAAATTCTAATATATACATCGACGGCACCACATCTCCTTCACAACTTCACGCGGCGGACATCATAACAGCTGAGAAGATGATACTCCAACGAGCTCAGAGAGACAGCTTCCCCGATGAGCTGAAAGCAGTCGAATCTTCACAGCCCGTGCCCAAAAACAGCCGAATAGCAAAACTCGCGCCAACTCTTGACCAGGATGGCTTGCTGCGACTGGACTCACGGATAAAGTATGCGCCAGGAGTGAGTGAGAGAGCCATATCGCCTGCAATTCTGGATGGTCGCCATCACGTCACACGACTCATCATCCTTCATGAACATATTCACGCCGCACATTGTTTCAACGAACTTGTCCTTAATGAGCTCAGGCAGAAGTTTTGGATACTCAAAGCAAGAAACAGCATCCGTAGCGTAGCCAAAGCCTGTCTCCAATGTAGAAGGTGGAAGGGTCAACCTGCTCAACCTCAAATCGGCAATCTACCGGAAGAGCGTCTCGACCATCACAAGAGGCCGTTCACGCACGTGGGCCTAGATTATTTCGGTCCGATCACTGTCACAATATTCCGACGCCATGAAAAACGCTACGTCGCGCTGTACACATGCCTAGTAACGAGAGCCATCCACTTAGAACTTGTTACCTCACTTTCATCCGATGCTGCCATTATGAGCCTAAGACGTTTTATAGCTCGCCGAGGATCGCCTTCAACAATATTTACAGATAATGGCACCAACTTCACCGGAGCCTCCCGAGAGCTACGCTCGTTACAAGACAACGCAGTGCAGGAATACGCCACAAACCACAAGATTAAATGGCGTTTCATCCCACCGGCATCACCGTTCATGGGCGGAGCATGGGAAAGATTGATTAGAACCGTAAAAACAGCCCTGAGAGCCTGCCTCGCCGAAAAAGTTTTAAAAGAAGACGTACTCTCCACACTACTCCTTGAGGCAGAGGCCATAATAAATTCGAGACCTCTCACGTATGTGCCATCTTCAACCGACTCACCAGAAGCGATCACTCCTTTCCATTTTATCCTGGGTTCCTCTTCAGTCGTACCTTGGACCAGCACGCTCACAGACGCAGACTTAGACAGAAGGTGTGACTGGCGTCGAAGCTTACGTCTGGCAGATCAGTTTTGGGCACGATGGTTGCGCGAGTACCTGCCCACGCTCCGAGCAAGGGGACCCTCCACCAACACATTCAGTTTCAGTGAGGGAGACGTGGTTCTAATCGCCGACCCTACCCTTCCTCGCGGCTTATGGCCGTTAGGAAGAATAGTGTCGATCTACCCAGGGCCAGACGGAGCGGTCCGCGTGGCAGACGTCCGCACTAGGGGCGGCATACTGCGCCGACCGGCCCGTAAGCTCGTGTTAATGGAAGCTGCTTCCCAGCCAGTAGCCACAGGTTGTTAGTGTTCCACTGGGGGTCCGGTATGTTGGCGACTGGCTGGGATGCCACCTTTTCTTTTTAAGAACTATTTTTTATAATGATTTTGTCTGTTCAAATAAATGTCAGTTGTTGTTGTCAAGTGTCCAATTTGCCTTGCAAGTATAGTTTATCAAGTTATTTCTGTTAATAAATTTAATTATTCATTCTATCAGTGTTTCCATCATCCTCCAATTTCAAATTACCTACAGTCCATTTTGCTCACCAACACATTTTTTGAAATAAAAGTACTTAAAGTTGAGTTATTGCAAAGGTTATAAAATATCAATAAAGAAACAAAATTACAACACATTCCGAAAACCCCTTTAAATTAAAATGTGTTCAGCAATTCCCGAGCTTGGTACTTACAGACAAACACATGTTCCCATGAGGTCATTGTTTTAAAACTAACTAAACTACTAGGAATGTTGAGTAGTTATAAAAAAAAACATCAAATGGCTGTAGCAGCTGTGAATGACGTCAGAAGGCGGCCATTTTGGTCTAGTATTATAGTTTATGTCATCTATCAGTTACTATTTTCTCATGGTTTCTAATCTAACCAGATGTTTAGAGGACCTATAATTCTTTTTTAATAGTTGTACTTAATTTGATTATTTATTAATATTTATTTCGTTTATTCATTTAACATACATATAATTACATTTTTAAATAAAAAGAAAACAAAACCATATAAAACATTTAAAAATATAACAATAGAGGTCCGCCTGTATGGGAGCAGGGTCCAAGCTACCGGTGGTTAGGGCTCCAGAGACGGCTCGCATTGTGAGGAACCTCCTCACAATGCGAGCCGTATCGAGAAACACTGCCTTCTGAATCAGGCTCTTGAACCAACCACCTAGGGAGAGTCTCGACAAATGTTCGTCGAGGCTCTTGGCTATCAGGCCATTGGCTTATAAGACTATCGGCACAATGATAGCCGAGCTCCCATTCCTCATTATTATTTCCCTTATTAATCTTTAACTCATTTGTTACATTTTTAAATATTTTACAAAAAAGAAATAAAAAAACATTTAAAAATATAAAAATAGTAGTGTAAAAAGTAAAATAGGTGTAAAAAATATTGGATTCGAATCAGTTTCTAAACTGATTCGATTTCAATATTTTTTAACCATGTATTTACGGTATAGTATCATTATACTGAACAAACTATATTCAGGTTTCGCATATACTAAAAATAATGTTGTAGATTGTAAACATAGTATTAATAAATAAATAATAAATAAATATTCCACAACTATCACACAACGTCATCTAGTCCCAAGTTAAGCAGAGCTTGTGTTATGGGTACTAGACAACTGATAAACATACTTATATATTTCTAAATACATACATATTATAGATAAATTACACCCAGACACAGAACAAATGATCGTGCTCATCACACAAACATTTGTCCTGGGTGGGAATCGAACCCACAACCTCCGGCATAGCAGTCAGGGTCACTAACCACTAGACCAACAGGTATAAAGAGGGGTCTTTATACTAAAGTCTTTACTCTGTTGTAAACGTGGACTGCTGTCCTTTCAAAGAAACTGAGAGTCACTCAACGAGAAATGAAAAGAGCAATGCTCAATTTCTTTACGGGATACAATCCGGAACAAGGATACTCGCTGAAGAAATGTTCAGCAGTGGACAGTGTCTTTCAGCTGATGATGAATTTTATTGTATTATAGTTATTACATATAATACATAAATAGTTTATATAACATTGCTATCGCAAGACGATCTCCGGCCACCGTAGGCGCGGGCATGCGGGCGGCGAGTAATGGGCGACTCGCAGCCCCGACCATGGACCATGCCCGGGTCGACGGCGCGTTGTGTTCCACGCGCGCCTCAAAGAGTGTCAGCATAATGACGGGGCCTGTAGAGGGCCAAAGCCTGCCGGGGTCGCGGGACTTACCCATTACCGTGACCCCGGTACGTAAAGGGCTCGTGAAGGACACCGTGGATTTTAGTCAGTACAAGTCTGACAGTCCCTCCCGCCATGTCCTGGGTGGGAGGACTCATTTGATGATTTTACCACGATAAAAAAAAAAAATATGACTATCTATGATGGTCTGTCGATTATTATTTTTTCCACTATTACGTGGTTATTGATCCTTGTATACATAATGTGGTTTAAGTCATAAGCTGTAGCGACTTCCTACTCAATAAACGCGACTGACGTAATTCGGGGATTCGCCCCAGCGATGCACTCAGCCTCCGCGCGCCACTAATAGACGCGCTGGAGGGCAGTCGCCTCCAGATCTCAGGGCAGCAATCCGGCAAGAAGGTTGGCCGTTTCAGTACTTCATACTTAAGGAGCCTTTTAGAAATGAAATTGAAAACGCCAATCTTTTATCAATCAAACCACACTAGGGTGTGGTTATTCAAAAACCTATAGGCCGGACCACTTACAACAAATTGGACTTACTCTTACTTCATTTAGACAATGATTTAGCTAAAAATATTTCGATACAAACCACTCAAAATATTATCCAAAATTATTGATAGAATGTTTTCTCATGATGGAATGAATCTACGGTACTTTCATATATTATGTCTTGTGACTCGGATTATAGCATTATAATTGTGTTGTATTTAAATCGATGGCACGTTTGGCGCAGTGGCTGAGAAATTGGACTCCTGTGCTATGTGTATGGTTCGATTCCCGCACGGAACAAATATTTGTATGATCTGTAAATAGTTGTTCTGGGTGTTTGTGTATGTGAGTTTCTATGTTTGTAATGTACCTACGATACAGGAGAAATTCCTAGTGTGGGGCAACTTTTTTTTTTTAAATTATATTTATTTTTGTCTTTGACAATTCAAAAGTGCTTCTAAAGGGCCTACTAGAAATAAATGCTTTGATTTTCTACTTTATTTGCATGGTTTTACGTTTGTGGGACAGTCTAAGCAGGATGCCGTGGCTCTGGTATGCAAAGGTCAACCGAAGAAACTACTACAACTAAAAATGAAGACGTCACCTGTCTCACATTAGCCCTAGATCAGAAAGGTTGGAAGCCAGTAACATTTAAAGGAAACCATGTTCTTTTTTTAATTTTTCAACTATCGATAATAATTCTAGGCAAAACTACAACATAAACAATAATATAACTGCAATTGTATGATAATAAGAAAAATAACAAAAAACTTGAGACAGAAGTCAGTAATCTTTTAAAAAAATTACTGAACAAAATAGGTTGAGCATGATTTTGAATAAACGAAGGATATGGTCCCTTTGTGGGGCTCACAAAGGACCCGGATGTTGAATGGTACAGCTGCTAGTTGGATGGTGACATGATGTGCGGTGACCACGCGTTGGGGTGTTAGCAGGACAAACTTTTTTTGAAGTTTTTAGTTTTTTTTTCTGTTTCTGGGTGTGAGTTCGTGTTTTTATGCGGATTGAGTGTATCGCTTATTGACATTGATGTATTGTAATTTTGAAATACGCAGAATAGTTTTGGCTTTTTTTTATTATGTTCTCAAACTCGACAGATTAGATTGTTAATGACAAAAATGTAGCGTTTAATATCTGTAATAAAATTAAAATAAAGAGTGTGAATTATAATCGATAAATATTTGTTTTTTTAAACCTAACATGACTTTAATATCTAGGCATTAAATAAAAAATTAACTTACATTGAAAAAAAAAAACAGTTTTTGAAGTGGAAAAAGCAAATAACGCCTACAAGAATGAGACCTAAACAGCTCTATAATTTTGAAGTTAGCGCGTGAGTTTATGCCTCTAAATAAAATGAAAAATAGATATTCTATTACAATTTCTACAACAGGCACTCGCCGTCACCTTTTAATGCAAGCTAGCCACATACCAGAGCTATTTAATTAAAATGGCGTCGCTGATTCACACATAGATTGAAACACAGCTGTCTCTTATCTCGAAATATAACCGCGAGTGAACTACCTCATAGTAATAGGTACTAAGTTAACAATTTCTGTTGATATAATTATTATCAAAAGTTATGTAATAAATAGATTAAGTATAATAATTTGCGTAGTTATTGAATTTTATCGTTCAAAGAAGCGGCTAACGGCCAGTTTTTTAATTAACACTAGTTATAGCATGTGGCTTTGCTCGTGTTCACTTTATAGCCTATAACCGTCTCTACAGACTCTACTTTCATTTCAAAACTAATCAATATCGCGTCAGCTGTTTTGACGCGAAAACGGAACATGTTTAGTTACTTACACACTTTCGTATTATTATGTTAGAGCAAATGTGTTTTTTATGTAGTTATGTTATATATATTACTACATAAACGTCACATTTCTTCCCTTTGTGTCACCACAAACACCACAGTTTACACACATTAATTTGGCTACTTTTGTTGAAGAAACTAGTCGTATGTATCATTTTCATCCCACTGCTTTTATTTAAAGATGTTTGGGTTCGTTTCAATTCAAATGCTTTGCTAACCTTTATCAGTAGAATACTATAGATTAGAAGTATTTTAGATATTAACCGTTGGTTTTCATTGCATTAATTTAGTAGAAAAATATCTATTACGCTCAAAATTCTTTTCATAATAAATCTTGAAAAAGAACAGCACATTTTGTTAGTGACAGTTCTTTAAAAGTTGAACTCTAGGGGTACCCTAATTATACGTCTAATCGTAATACATAAGCTTCTAATCACAAAAAAATAAAAATTACAACAAGTTCCACAATAAAAAATTAGCCACACATTTAAAAAAAAACTGACCACGCTTCCACGAAATCCCGAACCCATGGCCACCGTAGCAAACTAAAATAAACTCGTGCGCATCTGTCGAACACGTGGTCGCACAAAGGCATGGGGGCCACGGGACCATGGGAAACGAGCTCAATTGGTTCTTGCAGATTCCATGGGGTTCGCCGGAGTGGACCGGAGCTACTACAAATTGTTTTTCCATTGATTTTGTTGATTGTAATGTCATTTTGACCGCTGTGGTACATGAATGACTGGGAATTGTATGATTATATGGCAGACTTGCATGGGTTCGTGGTTCACCGTGTAATACGAGAACGTTTTAAACTTTTTCGTTTAGAGCATTGTCGGTAATTAAAAAAAAAATGGAATCGGATTTATAATTACCCCATATATTTAATTTTTACATGTTTATAAATGATATACACTTATATATACGAGAGAAATTGATGACAGATTATAAAAATTCATTGAATCTATGTTTGATAGATTTCTGAGACGAGAACAATGCCCCAAAGGAGAAAGTAAATAAATTATTTAAAGAATAAAAAAACGTCTTTGTGTTAAAGAATAAAAACTATTATATTCCAGTCAAAAACTTCACTCTAAACACAGAATAATTCATAAAACATTTGCAAATAAAACCGCCATTCGACATCCCAACGCCACGTGCCGCAAAATGCCGCGAAAACACGTGTAAACGGCCAGTAACAATTCGAAATTTAAAAATTAATGAACAAAATAAGTTTTTAGTTCAATGAAACTTTAATGAGCGATAAAAATACGGGCACACGAGGTTCCTTATCGGTTGGGGTTAGAGGCCATAGAATAAATAATAAGTATTGTAGTAACGAGTACAAATTCTGTGCTTGACTTGTTGTTTATGATTTTTAATTATTTACTTGGAACTACTCGGAAGGAATGCTGAGTCCGTTACAAAGATGGATATGAGATCATTGGATTAATAAGTACTATTTTTTTATTAAACTGTGCACAAAATACATTATAGGACAGTGTTTTCTTATGATCATCTGCCGGTCGCGGGACTGTACGAATTACTGTAACCCCGGAACATAAAGGGCTATTGAAGGACACCGTGGATTTTAGTCAGTACGATTCTGACAGTCCCTCCCTCCCTGCCCTGGGTGGGAGGACTCATTTGATGATTTTACCATTACAAAAAAAAAGATCATCTGCCGACCCTTTTCAATTTCAGATGCAGTTTTCAGTCAATATTTCGTATGGAACGACTCTCTGTAGGACCTCACGCAGTTAATACGGGCCGAAAGAAAAAAAATAATTATAAAAAATAACCTCATCTACAAATCTATTACAATAGAATAGTTGCCACAGCATAAATAAATTGTAAGTCTGTTTATCCAAACTAATATTATAAATGCGAAAGTAACTCTGTCTGTCTGTCTGTCTGTCTGTCTTTCCTTCACGCCTAAACTACTGAACCGATTTGAATGATTCTTTCAGTGTTGGGTAGTCCATTTATCGAGGAAGGATATAGGCTATGTAACATCACGCTATCACTAATAGGAGCGGAGCAGCAGTGAGAAATGTTTCAAAATCGGGAAAATGCATTCCTTTTCGAGAGCTTCCGTTGCGTGCGCTGCGTAAACGGTTAAAGATACGCAAAAATTATGTACTACGGAATTATTTCTCATGAAAAGTTCTAAAATAAAGTCCGCGAGAGCATATATCTATCTTTTAAGGTTAAGTCACTATAACCTTTTTCGTGGAAATCAAATTTGATTTTAAAGAGCTTCATTATTTGCGAAGGTATTTTCATTAACATGATATTAATCCTTATCCAAATAAATACGTTAATCATCACAAGCATTTGATGTTGAACAAAATTGCCCTTGGCATCGTTTGATTTCAATGAATTTCTAAGGAGATATCATAGTTTCAAAATAATACTACGATAAAATAATGACTGCCTGGGCATGTCATAATTGCCGTCGTAAGATCCCTCTTTGAGAAGTGGTTGGAGATGCGCTACGGCGTCCTCAGCCTCAACTTCAACCTGACACAAGTCCTCCCGGGCACGGTTATTGCGGGAGGTACCTCAGGGATTCGGCGGCAGGCGAGGTGAATGGGGAGCAGTCGGAATGCGTGAGGGAAAAGACATCCTCTACCTATCGCCCCAGCCACGGGGCAACAAATCGCGGGGCATATTCCAGCCGCTTGCGGACGGGGAGTAATGGGTAGCTCGCCGTCCGACCAAGGACAAGGCCCGAGCCACGGTGCGTCGTGTTCCACGTGCTCCTCAAGGGAACTGATTGGGACGGGACCATAGGGCCAAACGCCTAACATGACGCGGGTGAAACCGCGGGCAGAAGCTAGTTTTATAATAATATTGATGCAGATAAAACAGCCCACTTAAAAATAAACTACAGCGTGGAGTATTAGAAATTTCAAAAGAGACATATTTTCGACACAAATTAAACATTTTTGGATATTCTACTGACCGACTGGTTTTCATTTCAAATCCCAAATACACAGAACACAATCATCATTCATTCACTCACCACACAACATTCACTCACTCACTCGAACAAAATTTTCGCCCGCATCCTAGCATTGATCTACACACGCTGCCATCACGTCCCGTCCCCGCTACGTTCCCGCTCCGTCGGAATACCCCACATGCCTCCTTTGATGAAATTAAACATTCAACTATTCCATATAACACAGGGGTGAGAGAGCTCTAAATTAAAAAAAAGTACACGCTAGGGGAGCAAGGATTCACATATTTTGGTGGATTTTCTCCAAATTAGATGTATGAGGGTAGATTGATAGGTAGCGGTGTTTAATTTAGTTAATGTAGGTTTTTAATTAGGTCGGATGGTCGATTTGGATTGAGGTGGTTGAACTTTTTTGTGGTTGTCGAATTTGCAAAATCAATATGGTTATGTAATAGGTTTTATTCTAGTGTTATAAATATATTAGCGACTCGGCTTGGCTTTAATAGGTGTTATTTGAAAATAAAAATCTTATGTTATTTGCGAATAAGGTAGCTTTCATTATGAGAAAGAATTTTTTAAATCGGTCCAGTAGTTTTTGACTTTATTCATTACAAAAAAAACTCTTTTTTCTTTATGGTACATAATAGATTTATGATTAGTGCAGACCTTAAGGTCCTGTACCATTTAACAAATAACAAGGATACTTAATATGTACAGATGATGACCAATCTTCAGCGCTTAGGCAGACGTATGTATACCTGAGCACACCAGTTAAATTTAAGCTCTTTGTAACAAAATGTGAGTCTATTACCATCCACAAGGCACAAATCCAGTCTACCTACAAAAAATCTAAATAACAAAACCCACCAATAATATTCGTAAGTACAACTTAGGAATTAAACATAATATCTCGAAATTAGCAGCAATAATTGCAACCTAACTTTGTTTTAAACTTATCCCAAAAGCTTATACAATATTTGGCAGAAGATTAATTCAATACACTTTCAGAATATCAAAAGAAAATATAAATCTTAGTAATAAGTCTTAGTAATAGTCTAGCTAGTAAGAAAGATGATAACAATAATGATATTGCAGCCATCAATTTTATTCACATTCAAACGAACACTACATCTCAAGCATAGACATTCCAGACAAGAAAACAAATTAAACACAAATGACTCTAATTCAAAGGAATGTGGACCTTAAACAGTTGATACAGATTGTAATACTATAGACACAATATCATATATCGCATAGAGTACAATATCGAATGACAAGGAAGGACAAGGGGCGACTATGAGGCGCCATACTGAGAAATTGGACGACAAATCAGCATTATTAAGCCTTTGGGTACTTATTTATTGTGTACTTGAAAGATTGGTTGAAGTTGGAGGAAATGAGAATAGAAATGTGTGATAAGGGACTTAAAAAGATGGATGAGAGGACTCTTTTCTAACGGCTTTGAAGGGATCAAGGATGGCAGATGTCCTCGACAAATTCTGACTTTCTATCAGGGATAAAGACCATAGAGAAATTGCAAATAGATAAATATGTGCTGTTAATAGCAGTTATAAGAATGTAAAACGCTTTAAAAATGATTGCAATTTGTCTCAGGGTAATATTTGTCATCTAAATGAGCACCAATATAAGAATCATAAGTTGAGTCAATTATCGAGTATTGTATTATAAACTAAAGATTTCCGACTATCAAACTTGAAGTAGTTGTAATAAAAGATTTATGAGGAACCAAACATTAATGATCTTTGTTATTTGAATTAGAGTATTTCGGAGATAGAGATCTTGGAGTATTTAAAGATGTTGAGAACTATAACAACACAGCAGCGCAACATAAGGAAAAGCTTGGAAAAAAATTGAAATCAATGGTTTGAAATTGCCAACACGTGGTCAGCAAGCATGGTGAGCTTTGCTGGTCTTAGTCTTTAGAGACCTTCAAATAGACAAATAGAACGATCAAGTTATGTTTCCATTATTAAGACCCAGAACTTTTTGTAGAGAGATAGAGTCCAGACGCGGGTCTAGTTTGGTACAGTGCTAATTGGCTGATGTTATAGATCAAATACAGATTAATAATGTTAACGACTGCCAGGGCAGAGCGGGAGGAACTGTCAGACTCGTACTGACTAAATCTACGGTGTCCTTCAATAGCCTTTTACGTTCCACGGTCACGGTAATTCGTGAGTCTCGCGACCCCGGCAGGCTTTGTACTTCTAAAGGGGGGCCTCGTCATTATTCTGAAACCAAGGCAAAAACGTGAAGTCTAATTAATAGTGGGTGATCTGAAAGAATGATGATGGATACTAACGGCCCATGTTTGTAGGTACAGATGCCAGCATATCAACCTACCTCAGTCTGCCAAATTTCTTTAATAGATTTTCAACCTTATTACTATAGTGGAATATTATTATTGTTCAAATTTTATAGATTCGGGAAGGTTGATCTGCTGACATCTGTAGTTTTTACTGTGTAATATCTATTATTTTGAAGATAGGCAGAATATAGAACTCTTTGTTATTCACACCAAACAAATTACGGGTATTTAGAAATGTATCTTATTTATAGCGTAACACAATGGTCCGTATATGCTAAAAGCAATCTTATCAAGTCAACCTTAGGATTGATTGTTTGAACGTAGTTGCCTAAACTAAAATACAGGTTCTAAACTCACAGTCACATTAACTAGTCCCACTTTTAAGTGTATGCTATGTTTAAAGAAGAACTCTGTCCACACCCTTACGTAGTAACAGCGTGAAGATGCTACACTAGTATCAAACAGGGCTCTTTTACGTTCAATTTATAGCGATGTATCACGCTTTGGAAGGCGTGGAGACCATTACTATCGCCAGGTTGAGAGGACGTGGTCTTGACATTGTTAGTTGTATGTAATTGGTTAATAAATAATCAATAAGAAAAGATATTATTTGCTGAAAGAAGTTTTGTAGGAGTAGAGAATGTTTTTGTGATCATCTCGATGGTTTTTATTTAGTTATAACGTTAAGACTGTCGAAGAGCAAGCATTTTGTGTGATACGCGAAAAAGCTGTAAAGATATTTTGCAAAAAAAAAATCGGTTGTTTTTGTTAAATTCTCTTACGAGTAACAAATAACAAAACAATGCTACAAAAATGTAACAAACAAGCAACAGGAAAACGATTAAAATGACTAACCAGTCAATTACTATAATTAGGAAATGTCCTAGATACACCAAACGCACGGTCATTCTACACGAAAAAATCCGAAACAACCGCCCGGCAACAGAACGTAAACGTTTCTAAAAAAAATTACAAACAAAATAAAAACTATTTTCGAAACGTTACTCACCGTTCCACTATTACTACAGGCACAAACGGTAAACACTAACGTCTGAAAATGTAAAATGAAAAAAAAAAAACACAATTCGCCCGCCATTTTGAAAAGGAATACGTCAAAAACTGACACACGCGCGCGATATGGGCTCTAACGTACTAATTTTTGAAAAATAGAATGTAATTTTAATTTTTTTAGAGAAACGAGCGTCCGACATCGTCGGCGACCAATACCGTACTGAAATGTAATTTGAATGAAGCATTCAATGACTATCAGAAATAGCCCGAGGGAGGCATTGGGTGACATTTGTGTTGGCAGCGCTTTCAGCGCTTTTGTAAGCGGCGCGTTTCAATTTATTTTTTGTTTTGACATTTGAATTTAGTTGGTTGAAATTTTGGTGAATTTTAATTTAATATTTTGGTGTTCCAAATATGTCTGATATGATATGTTTTAGTTGCTGTATTTCAAAGTGATTTGCAGTTATTATTATGTATATTCAGCATAAAATCGATAGAGTAACTAGTTAGCTCTACGCTTTAAATATTCATAACTCGTACATTGAATCCCTTAGGATGAATACCCTTTGGTTTGACAAAGGTGTTCTACACAATATGGGGCTGATCAATCACTATTAATAAGGCAGATATTGATTTTAACCTTCTTTCTCTATTAAATTTAACTAATACTGATACTTGAGAAAATAAATCTGACCTAAAATTTACACTCTAATTTTAACAAAGAAAAAAAAAGCATCTTAAAGCGCCATTTTTAAATAAAGCGCTGCAGGGATATAAGTGTCGCTGATATGATCGACCAATCACGTTGCGTCGTACGATTTACAGCGTATCTTAAAGTTTTTGCTCGCAATTTATATTGTAGTAAAGTACTGGAGTAAATTGCTATAAATACTATTGATAGGTCATTCTGTTTGATTTCGGGAAATTATGCCAATGTGCAATATGGATGGCCTATACCCAGCAGTTCAGATGTGTTGCTGGGTAGTTTGTTCCGCCTGTCATTGGTTCCGCCACTTCTTCTTCCCAGCCAAAACACTAGGAAGTGTTGAATGGGGGGGCGCTTTGGGGGACTGTCTTATGTAAAAATTGACCTTCAAAAAGTGCTGATAAATCAGTCTAATTTGAATAAATGACTTTTGATTTTTGATTTTGATTTTGAGTGGGTGATCCCGGGCTGACATGATGATGACAATGTCAAAAGAATTGAAAATAAATCAATTTTTTTTTTGTTAACAGAATATAATTTGTATAAGACAGAATAGTTATAATAATGTATGTCTTGTAAATGAAAGATTTTGATAACTTTATCCAATTAAAAATGGTGGTTTTTTTATATCAATCATTGTGCTTACCCGTCACAAATAATAATTAGTCATACTATTATTTTATAATCGATATTTTTTTGTAAATATTTTATCAAAGAAAAACAAAAACGAAATTTTGCACTGCTGGAATTATTTCCTAATTTACGAATAATCTAGAGTTTAAAAAATAAGTCTTAGCTTAGGCATAAATTAATGGGCAACAGTATTTACTAAAACTCTTGATGACGTCATAGTACAAGTATCCCTTAAGTACCCTTCTCGAAGCGTGGGGGTGATTGCATCATCCCTCTTTATAGTGTAGTCTCATTATGGCGTCTTTTTTCATTCATTGACTGTTTGAGAGTATGTAAATTATAATGATTGTAATCACGCCTTTGATCAGTGAATGGCAAGCGTGTATTTATTTACAGTTATTATTTATGTTAAAATAAAATAACAAGAGATTTGTTTGTTTTTGTAGATTTTTTTTTAAAGAAAATGTAGGACAAATGCTATCAGTATTTTGCAATTTACGTGTAACTTTTGACAATATTTAATATAATAGATTTAAAAATATAAAAAAAGTAACTTTTTATGTGTGTTTGTTTGTTTTTTATTTGTCATTGCGATATTAAACATCATCTTCAAGAGCATAAATTCCAAAAAGTGTGTGTGTGAATTATTAAACTTAAATTATGCAAAGTAATATCAATATTTTGTTATGTCACCAGCAGATTGCACCCGGTAAAACAAAAACAGGTCACTAGTTACAGAAAAAATATGTGCACTGTCAAATAAACTTTCACCCCCTTTCATAAAAAAGTCACAGCGAACAACCCCGAAAATTCTTACCCCCAAACCTTCCTTTATGACACAACGTTTACTCCAAACAGCGAAATTTTTTGACATATAACCTAAAAAATGTTTAAGTTACAACATCAAAGTGAGTATTTTAATAAAAATTTACTTCTCAATGTGTGTTAAAAGAGAACAATTTTAACGTTGTGTGGTATTTGTCATACAATTTTGTACCTTTGTTGGGTTGTAAAGGGAGCTAGGGGGTTGAAATTTGCAGCTGCTCTCTGGACACTGGGGGTACCTATTATTTGAGTTAGTGTCTGTTGCTAAGCGGTATTTCAATGGCAGTGGTTTTTCGTCTGCCAATCCTGATTTATAGTGACGTGACCGTATGATGATCTCTCGTATACGTTTCTTAAATTATTTTGAACTAAACGTCATATTATTAAAGGATTATGTCATTTATTTTGAGTGGTTAGTACTAGTTATGTATGTGAACAGATTTTTCTAGTAGTCATAATCTTCCTGCCCTTGTCCCAATTTACTTGTGGTCGGCACAACACGTTTTTTCTTCTATTCTTCCCTATCAGACGTTACAGTATCATTTATTCTTTTATCATTTCGTATCCTCTAGTAGTCCTTAATTCAAATTTAGAAGTATCTAAGAGATTTATTTAAATGAGTTTGCAGGGAAAAATATACATAAACACTGCTGCTATTCACATTGTTATCGAGTTATTTTAATAATCGACGTTCAAAAGTGCCTCGTTGATGGCCTAATTGAAATAAATGATTTGACTTTGACTTTGTTTGTGACGAGGCGTAAGCAGTAATCTCCTTTATTTTGACTCCTTGACCAAGAGAGATTGACGATTATTCATTATTTTATCTTTTAAAGTAAATTTTAGTTATTTTAATACAAAAATGTGAAAAATGGTAGCACCCTATCAGGATCGGATATGTGGTCTAAGCTGTCAGTGGCTTCATTATAAAAGTGTAAGAACCCTGATGATGTTTGCCATTCACATTGTCCATGATATCTAAGATAAACACAGAGTAATTTTGCCAATATTAAAATATCTTATAATGTACATGGATTATAACCCACCATGGCTATAAAAAAGAAAGAAAGAAGTAGGCTTAGCCAAGCTATATAACAATTTTCTCCATAAAAACTTTAAAGAAAGAGAAAAAAACGCGATAGCCAATAGACGGTCGAGAAAAAAGTCCTTTTCCATGTTCTTGCACACAGTTGAGTGTCTTCCAATGTTGCCAACTTTAAGAACAGTTAGACTTTACGTACTTTTTTGCGGGTTGAAAGCAACTCTCTAATAATGGGTTGAATCAAATGGGGTTGAAAGTTTCTTAAGGGGTTTAAATTTTTGAAACACAAAAAAATAATTGTAAAGTTCTTTTTTCTTCTTGTATTGTGTTTTTTTCGGTGTTAATAAAGTTTTTTTTGGGGGGTTTCCTTTTGTTATGTAAAAATACAAAAGTCATGCTTTTGTTAGTGTGTTTTTTTGTGAAATTCGGAGGAAATTCGAAAATCCTTGATTATATTGAAATGTAATGCTATTATTGAGACAATGGGTGTCGATTCAAAATGAACACCCTTAAACAGTTCAACCCTTGGTTTTAGTATAAATATTATCATTTAATTCTGTTAATTCTCGTCTATTCAATTAATAGACATTCTGAAATTCTGTAGACTTCTAGTCTAATTTGATGAAGCATAAAACATTACTTCTGACCTCAACAACCCAGTAACTGGGTGACCATTTCGTAAACCATTTTCAGTAAAGATTATATTATTTCAACTCTCTGTCATTATGATGATCATAGATAGTGCTTTGATATTGGACTATTAATATTTGATGTATACTCATCAATCATTTCAACTCACATACAAAATACAAAACCACTTGCAGGTCACGCAAATATATGTTGCAAGCGGGGGGTATCGAACCCGCACAGGTCGGTCACTCTGCCTCTGCGCCAACCGTACCATCCTTATTTATTTATTAAGTAATGTATTATATAATATAATATAAGAAATCTCTTATATCTCTTTATCAAAAACAAAACCTTGCCACCTAAAAAAATACTAAATATCACTCCACAGTGCTACCAATTCCCATTTTCTAAGCCGTTAAATTACATTAAAAAAGCAATATTTCCGTCTGGCAACACACGTAGGACACGGTAAGGCAAATACAATGTTTGCTGCCTCGTAATTATACTCTTGGGCTGTTAAGTGGGGTGGGGATATAGTGATAAGCGGAGCGAGTTGCAGATTTAAAACTCGAGAGTTCATCAAAAGTGGCATGTTTTAGTTTTTGGAATAGAGTAGCGGTGATAGTTCAGTAGTAGTCTTCTTTTTTGATTGTTAAGAGAGTATTTTGAATAATTACTTAAGCTTTAACACATCAACATGTCCCAGTTTTTTGGCACTAATTAGGGAAGAGTAAGTCAAATGGTAATGGCAACTAAGAACTTGTAAGTTGTTTGTTCAAAGTCGTACATGTCACTTCACTTTTTTACTGGTGGACTATGTTTCTAGAGTAAGTATTTTCACTATTTATACGTGGTCAATTACAGCATATTCTCTCTTACAAAGATAGAAGAAATCCAAGTTCCAGCTATGGGAATATTATCTATAAGCTATTAGTGTGCTCTTTAGTTTGGTATATTGCAGTGTATGAATAACCTAATTAACAATAATTAACAATGAAAGTTAAATAGACTAACTTTTATGACACTTTTAACAATACATTTCATTTCAATCTGCTTTGTATATTGTGTGTACCTACTTAAAAAATCTATAGCCTGTTTTTAGCTGTCTACTATTTTGTTTCTTTCTTCTCGCTAATCGCTCCGCTCATGATAAAGCTCGCTCCGCTCATCACAAAGCCCATTCCCCGTGACCTACATGCCCGGTATGATCTTTTAACGCTCCGCTTTGTCTTTCTGCAAATGTGTTCAGCGGCTTTAATAAGGCATAATGTACGCTTGTGACGTAATAATGATGACGTCACGACGTGAGTTGGGCAGGAGAGGTTGTCTAATGTTTGATAGAGAACAAAGAATAAATGAAAATTTTGGTCTAGAGAACTGAATCTAACGGTTGCAAAACATATTAAGGTAGTGCATGATGAGCACTATTCAGTATATTCGAACTCGGTGGTGGAGACTGATAATTCGATCGCAGCGCGCAATGTGGCAAATGGTGTGAAATAACTTGGGACACTCGGCAATGACGTGTCTCAATTTTAAAATGCACTACATCCTTTTAAAGTACTTTCATTTGGCCTTATTTATTTTTTTATGGAAAAAAAGCGTTTTTCAAGTATTCATAGTATTTGTTTTTCATCTAGTTGCCGAGAATTGATAGATGTAAAGTCCCGAAATTAAGTGGTCACTAGGAGGCGCTGTTATAGCGTATACAGCGAATAACCCTTTTCTCACGATATGAATATCCCTCTAGCTCCGCCTACCAGCAGACTATTTATTAAAAATATTAAAATTCTCTACTGGAAGGTCTGAAAACTCGCCACTATTAAAAGCCAAGATTAAAATTAGTATCTTTTTTTAACTGTAAATTACATTAAAAAAACCTCTGAAATATCTAGTTTAATATGCCGATGAACGCAGTAGGTGTTTTCATTAAGTTGAAGGTAAAAAAACAAGTTATTTTCTCCGTGTAATAAGTACAGGATATCGTGGTTATAAAAAGGTGTTATATTAAAGATAAACTTTCTTATTTTTCTTTCTCATTTTTCACTTGTTTTTGTTGTTGATGAATTTATTTATTTGGGTGAATATTTAATGAACATCTGTCTTCTATCTTTTGGGTTTTATTTTATGTAATCATGAGAAAACATTAATGACTATTTCATTTTTTTTAAAGTTCTGGCCATCCAATCTAGGCTGGATTGAATGACCAGAACTTTCCCAGTCGGTTTACATGTAATTTTAAAGGTTGTCTAAAATAAACACAGCTATCATTGATAAGACTGGTGTTTAATAACGTTGATTTTTCTGTCTATTTAATTATTTAATAGCGTAAATAGTATACAAGTTATTCTAATTGCCTTCGTGTATGACAAAAAATATACTCCGTGAATTAAAATAATTAAGTAATTCGGGGATACATAGTATTCTGCATATTATTTCCAGGTTATAGGTAGTATATCTCTGAATCGAAATTACAGAAAGTAATTCAGTGACATACATGGAGCATATCATAGAGGTCCGACAGGCAGTCGCTCCATGTAAAATACTGATATCCAGCTACATCTGGTTTGACTGGAAGCCGACCCCAATATAGTTGGGAAAAGGCTAGGCAGATGATGATGATGATGATTGAGTGACATACATCCATCCAAATATTCAAATTTATAATAGATACAGACGGCGTCACGATGTAACCACGAGGGTGATCAAATCGTGAGACTGTTTGTGAACACCTTTACCTATTATGAATGTTAGCTGACAAAAAGAAAATATTATTAACAAGGAACCATTATATGATGGTAACCCAACTTAAAACCGGTCAGTTCAGGCCCAGTTTGGTTTCACAGGCTTACTGGATTTTATTCTTGTATGAGAATTCCTTTCACGCCAGAAGCCTAAACAATCGATCCATATCCATGTAGCCCCCTTCAAATCCGTATAGCAACCAATATCTATAAAAACCGATGTAATTGAGAGCTCTTTACGATAATTATTATAAGAGCTATGTGGGGCTACAAAATTTTATGTATATGGAAGTATATAGGCGTTAAAATGTAGTAAATACTTGCCCTATATTCTATTTTAGATTTGTATTGCGCTGTTTTATGAACACTAGTTTAGACCCGCGTGGCGGGGTGAATATTATCACAGGGAGATTTATTATAGGGATAAAAGTTATTCTATGTCCTACGTTAGAATATGGTCTACATATAAGCCATTATTTCATAGAAATCTGTTCAGCTGGTTCAGCCTTTTAGGCGTCAAAGGGCGCTAAATATTATAAGTAAAGGTTTTTAGTTATTTTTTTGTTTTAATTTTTCTTTAAACAAAATAAAAAGGCTTTTGTTTAGGTAAGTATAAGTAACCCTTTATTTTCTTTTGCTTTCAACCCCACATAAGAACTTCAACCCCAATTTATTTTTACGTGAAATTCATTATAAAATAATTAAAAATAAACCTTAAATAAGTAATTTAGTTTTTCGTTTCGTCAGTATAATTCTTTATTTTAAACAAAAATCTTATTTCCAGAAGCTTGAGAACCTCAGTTTTTCCAACGTATCTCTTATCAAACACATTGACATATTGTGACGAAATCTAACAGACATGTGTGTGGCTCAGATAGTACAACTCATATTGATAACTAACTAATTATAATTAATATTAACGACAGCCAGTAATTGTCCCTTTCTGGGCAAAGGTTCTCATCAAAAACCGATAAAACGTAATGATCGCACTGACTGACTGGACAGGTCCACTCAATCTAAGCGGCTTTTTCTTCAAAAGACCATCTCAGACACCTGCATGGTTCTCATATAACTTTACCAATACAAAATTGTCTGGACTACTCTGGGTTTGTTTCGGATGTTTCTTCTCAGATACGAAACACCGGCCTCATCTAGTTTAAAAAATAGTGATAATTAAATAAATAAATATTCCACAACTATCACACAACGCCATCGAGTCCCAAGCTAAGCAGAGCTTGTGTTATGGGTACTAGACAACTGATAAATATACTTATATATTTCTAAATACATACATATTATAGATAAATTAACATCCAGACACAGAACAAATGATCGTGCTCATCACATCACACAAACATTTATCCTGGGTGGGAATCGAACCCACGACCTCCGGCATAGCAGTCAGGGTCACTAACCACTAGACCAACAGGCCTGTCAATTGAAGAAGTATTGAGCAAGTTTTCAGCGAGCCTCAAGCACTTTTTCTAAATTTCATGATGATTAAATTTTACCACGATAAAAAAAAAAAAGCTTACTTGCGACTGCCTCTGTGACACATTTTGGTCTGTATTTCCCTTACAGCTGGATAAGGAACACTCATTCCATTTGCGAATTTATATACTTTACTGGAAGTCTTAAATTTATTTAGCAGCATAATTCATTTTGACATCCAATTAAAAATATCAACCCGTTTCTTAAAAGACAAGGGGTGATTGGCTTTTTTATTATGAACAGAACATTTTTACTACTTAGTTATTGTTTCTATTATTTTATTCAAAAACTTCAATACATATAATGATGCAACACAACGAAAAAAATATTTTTGTAAAATATTACAGAGTTTAGTTTAAATTTATCTAAATTTAAGATAGCCGCCACAATAAAATATCCCAAAACCTTTGTTTAAAGGGTACGGAAACGACTCGATAAAGCCACGACTACTACAAGTGTCCGGTACAGACCGGATCTGATGTAATTTTGAGGTAAATGTTGCCAGATTATGAAATACTTGCGCAGATAATGTTTTGCTATTATGCCAGACGTAGAATTTACCCTTTTCTAAGTATGTATATATAATAGGCCAATCCAGCTTGCTCCCGCCCCCGGGTTAGAGTCTTTTAATCTTTAATTCTGTAAATCCATCTCATTGATAGCTGGTCGATTCCTACGTAAAATAAGTGAATATCTCCAAGGAAAACATTTAAATGTGTGCGTGCCGCTCACTCACATTTATAAAAAAGTGGCTTCAGTTAAAACGTTTTGTTTCGTTTCGAACACGGAATCTAGACAAAAACATAAATAATCTGAAGCAGTAAGGCATTAAGCTGAAAATGTACATTTTTTTTGTAAAATAAAATCATTAATACTTCCGCAAAAAAAACCCTTAGTGCATAATAAATAATAAATTGGACTCACCTAGCCGCGTATTCTCGTGTGGCCAGCTTCTGTAAATAAAAAGGGGTTGTTAGTAACCCTTATGTGTAGGGGTGAAAGGGGGTGAATGTTACTGTTGGGATATTTCCTGACTAAGATAAAATTTTGTTGTTATGTTGAGCTGTTGAGCTCGTTTGCTGGTTTAGAATATTGATACTGAATTTTGGTTTCATTATTTAACAAAAAAACAAAATGGGACAGGCACCAGTTTTAAAAAATATGTACAAAAAGGCATATTACGAGCAGGTAGATTACATTTCTTTTATTAATACTTTTAAATTAGTATCCAGTGCTTTGTTTAATTATGAAATTCAAATAGCTGTAATTCAAGATTGAAAATTATGAAAAGGGCAACAGATTTTTATTATAATATAATAAAGTCTTGCTAACATAATAATAGGAGAAGTCACAAAAAAAACTGTTGTAATATTTCTACTAAGGACTGATAAATAAATATGAAAACCGTGCAATGATTACCCGACAAAGGTAGCTGACACGTCAAAATAAAATGTCACCAATCCATGCTAATCCATTCCTAAAAACCTCTTAACATTGTAACACATAATTACCAACGCAATCATTTGAAACCTCATCCCATTGTCCGAGCAAACCCACCTACATTTCCACCCCCACACATCCGACTTTCACCCCTTTATTTACCCAATTTCACCCCCCTTTTAACCCGAAAACCTCATTATCTTTATGCCTCAAACATTTAAAACGACCGCATAAAAACGCATGGACGCCCTACATCCAGTTGCGGTCAGTGGAAACCCGGTAAAACCCGGTAATAACCGGTTTGAACCAGTTTGTGCCTGTTCAGTCTGGTTAGAAGCGGACTTCAATGGTACTTTGATGTTGGTGAGCTGCTAATTTTCAATTTTGCGAACTTTATAGTATCAAGCGTTGGAGATTAGTGTTGTGGTTCGTTGGACTGTAAATAGCTTCTTTTTTTTTAAGTTAAAGTTTGTTCTTTGTATACGTAGTCTTTGTTAAGTGATGTGGCTAATGTTGTAATGAAACTATAAGGCTATAAATAAGTATTTTCGTACCAGTTAACAGCGCAACTATAAAGATTTTTTAATAGTCCCAAATGTCTTCTCCATTTGCAACTAGTCTAGAAGCGATCAATTACACTTGCTGAGGTTTAAATTTGAATTGCAATGTTTTCTTATATTCCAAAATATGATAATTATAATCATTAATCCATGTTTTTACCTGATGTTTGAGATGTAAGTATATCCAATGGCAACGATTCGATATTGAACAAAAACTTTCATATTCAATAATTTTGTGACTTGTAAGTACCTTACCAAGCAGTTATTAATTTCTATGAAAGAAATCATAAAGTGGCTTTCTCAACCTCTTTTCTTAATATCCCCATTTTTTTTTAAAGCGTTGCTTGCCACACTTGATTTTCTCCTGTGTGGTGCATTTACAAACATAGAAACTCACATACACAAACACCCAGACCTTAACAAATACTTATAAGGTCATACAAATATATAATATAGCCATACCCGTCTCTCTCATAATCCTCTAAATTAACACAACTACAGTTCCCGCACAATAAAAAGGTAAATAAATTAAAAACCCCACACCGACTAACTTCAGTGAACAACAAAAGGCCCTAATCAACTAAATTCAAACTCAAACTTGCAAACCCTAAACTGGCTAGAACCGGTTCTAACCGCTTAACAAATCGGCCATTTTTTTTCAATTTTTTCGAATAACCCCGAATCACCCCTTTTTTTTGCAAAATCTGTCGCCAATTACGAACCGTTCTCGCAAAACTTTAATTAATAACAGAGAATTTTCAAGGAGTTTCGTGTTCGCGAAATTGCGGGGTACCTGTAATTGGTAGTTTTGTATTACTTTAGAAAATATTTTCGATTGAAATTTTAGTATTGTGACGAACTTTTAGGGGCTTAGTTTGAAGACTGGCCTTTCAAAAGGGAAAGTTGTTTTATTTTTAGCGAGATATTAATTTAATTTGAACTAATCCAGTCTTTTTAAAAATAACATTTATTTTTGTTAGGGGTTGTATTTGGAACAAAGGGGTTGTTCATCTCCATGGCTCTAAATTAAGTAACTCCTGTATTATTTTCAATTAAAGAAATCAGTTGACTGTCTGTCTGACATAATTTGACATTATTTGTTGATAAAATTATTGAATAATGTATGATCAAAATATTTAATTAATGACTGATTGACCAATAGAAAGACGATCCAGTATAGTATTGGCAATGTGGAACTGATCAACTATTTCAGATTATATAGTAATCGGGGGCGTAGCTCAGATGGTAGAGCGCTCGCTTAGCATGCGAGAGGTACCGGGATCGATACCCGGCGCCTCCAAGATAATCTTTTTGTCATTTCAACATTTTGTTTGCAAGTTTACATTTTCTAGATTTTAAAACAGGCAAAGCGTGTTCACTGGTTTGGAAGTAACATCTAAACGCGTATTCTTGTAATCTTTCGCGGTATGCATTTTTCAAGCGAAGTTATTCGCGTGGAAATAGATAATGTATTTAAGAGAATGTATGATAAGTTTTCGCTATTCGACAATAGATGGCGGTATATTAAAGTGCAGTTTGTGTTGGCATTTTTCTGTTGAACATTGTGCATTTTATTTTTTGTAAAAGTGATAAAGAAATGCAGCAATATTATTCTAGATTAAAACTATCTCAATAAGAGTTTTTATTCTAAACTAAGTATTTTCATGGTAGGTGGCTTTGGTATATCAACATAATTATCTATTCATAAACACCTACTTAGATAATTTAGCTAAAACTACGCTAACGAATTACAATTATATTTGTTACTTATAATGTCATTTTGAACTAGTTCTTTCATGATTTATTAATCAGAAGTCTTAATTTCGAAAGAAGAAGAAAGACAAAAAATATTTTCCATAAAGTTATTGTAAAAGAAAATGGAGCGTCATTTCAAAATGGCCTCGCTACATTACCCGCCATAGGTCGCGATTGACAGTTCATATTGGTTTTTGGCGGGAAATCCGACATTTGACGTGCAAATGTCATTAGGGAAGTCTATTTGGTCCGTTTGTTTTATAAGATGGTGATTTTTTTTATGGTCTAAGTAACTTTTTTGTAAATTATTGGTACCTATTAAAATGTGTTACTATAACACATTACGCCGGTAATCTTAGAAGGGTTGGGCAGAAGTGTACCTTATAATTCATGTATGACCTGTGTTTTTGCTAGTGTTTTACAATAGACTTTATCAAAATTAAGTTGGTCTTTCCTAAAGTATAGTAAAAAAGAGAAATCTAGTTTAGTCCTCGTAATAATCCTAATAATGTGTTAACGTTTGGCATTTAATATTTTGAATACAGTCATTACTAGATAATGTAGTTTTCACTATGTTGTTCTCATTGCATTGGAAGTTTGCTGTCGTTAAACTGAATAGAACAAAGCTTTATAATTTAGTACTAGTAGTTCCATAAGCTCCCAAAAACATTCCCAGGTAAGTTCTATCAAACATAAACTAACCAAAATAATCTCCAACCACACATCAAGACAAACAGAATCAGAAACCGCAACAGAATCTCAAAACAGACCACAAATCGGATTTTTGCTATCAGAACGCCACCACAATGTTCCAACCAATGCTGCCAACCCAAGTATTAAAGGAAAACTTTAATCAACTGTTGCCAAACTTGTAAACTTAGACGTCTAAAGCATCTATAGATGTTATTATAGCATAATTTCAAAGTTTTGGCTTAAACGGGCACGCCAAGTATGCCATTCAAAATAGTTGGCAGCAGAATTTGTGTACAACGCCATCTAGCGGTGGATAGCGCGAATAGCTTTGTTCGAAGAATGTACGTTGATTTATTGTAGGTAAAAATGCTTGGTGGGCAATTTGGTGAATAATTTCGGGTTGGAATGGCCGCATCGATTGTTTGGGGTATTTAGTTGATATTCCTATCACTTTAGAGAACGTAAATGCCTGAGAAACATTGATTTTAGATGCATTCTAATAGCATTTCAATCAATACCTTTTCATTTTATAGTTTCGTCTTTAGGTACTATTAAGTATTCTGTGGTTTCGTATTCAAAAAAGTAGTCGTTACTTCTTGCATGTCGCTTCCAAGCGTCAAATGCGCTGAATTTAGTGTTGTGACATTATTTAAGATGATTTATCGATAGAAATAAGTCTAGTTATCGATACAAAGGAGATCATTTAGGTTACATACATTTTTGGGCCCAATCTGTTTGAATTTACAGCACTATTTTGATATAACAATATAGAAAACATGAATTTACTGATTTCTTATGGGAATATTTGACATTACACGACATTTAAATGCCATAGTTTTAACAATGGCAAAACTGGTAATAGGGTCGTCGTCATTTTAGAAATGCCAATGTGGCATTTATACAGCTTTATGAGAATTTAATGGGGTGTTTAAGTACCAAGACTAAAACAACGTTACAAACATTTTTTATGACTTTGAGGAAGCTTAAAAGTGGTTGGTAACTGAGAAATTGAATGAAATATATAACGATTTGGATAAGATTCACGGTCGAAGTGTCCGTTCATGTAGAGCTGTCCGAGCAGTTTGGACGGCGTCTGGAAAGGATATATTTAATCCTACAGTATCGACGTTATGGAACCAGGCTTTAGTTAGTTTTAATTGTAATCTTTATTGGCTTACTTGACGCTTGTCGCGGGACTGACGAATTACCGTGACCCCAGTCCGTAAAGGGCTATTGAAGGACACCCTGGATTTTAGTCAGTCAAGTCTGACAGTCCCTCCCGCCCTGCCCTGGGTGGGAGGACTCATTTGATGATTTTACCACGATAAAAAAAAACAGCTTACTTTACGCTTGCCGTGACCCAATGCTATATTTTACCCGGGGCAGATGAGGCCACGAGTTGCCTTACAATAAAATATATGATATTTTTAACATTATAATCATAAATATTAAATTATAGTAGTACTACATTTTCTCATAATTCATCAAATGATATTTTTGAGCCGTTTGGGGTTGAAACTATAGGGCCATGGGGTCCGAGTGCTCACAGCCTCTACAGAGACATTTCTAAAAGACTTATTGACGCTTCTCGTGAACCAAGAGCTGGCTTTTACCTTGGCCAGAAGCTAAGTATTGCCATACAAAGAGGCAACGCCACCAGTCTCTTGGGCACATTGCTAGGTGACAGCGTTGAGGATGAATTTTTTGATGCTCTATAATAGTTCAGTTTAGTTTTATTTTAATTCAGTATTCTTATTTTTCTATAGTTTCATTAATATTTATGTATTTGTACTATTTAAATTGCTGTCACACAGAATCAAATTTTTCCTTTTTTTTTGTCGTCAATTGGGTTATCTATTTATAATAGAACCCGTGAGCGTGTTTTTTTTTACATAATAAGTAGGTATTGAACAAGGGGCTTGCTGTCTGGGTCTTTTTAGAGATATACATGAGATACCAGACGTCTGTGTCTGTCTATATTTCTCTAAAAATCTAGATTCTTGAAAAGGCATTATTTGCATAATCCCTTTTCATGAATCTAAGTATCATATTTTTTCGAACAAAATTTTGCGAACGAATAATTGCTATATTTTATCCGTATTTCCTCTGGGCAGCGATCAACCAACCACAGTCCCAAAAACACCATTAAAATCACATCAACTGACATATCAATCATCGACCATAGATTAAAAAAAAATCAACACAGAATAAAAAAAAACAGGACAACAAACACAATCATAAAAAAATGTTCTTCACAAACATTTCGTCGACAAAGAATTTTTACTAAGCGCTGGATTTTTTTTAATACTTTTTTTTTTTATATTTTTATATACAATACGCTTATCTTTTAATCGTCTGTTGTACTTTTCATTTACCTGGAGTTCAAAAGGGGCCATCTTATTGTGTTGGTTTGTAATTTGCGGAGGGAGAGCGTCGCGTCTTTCATTCGGCCTTAGAAATTTTTGCAGAAACTGAGCGCTGTAAAAATGTGTTTTTTAAGTTTTTTATAGCGCTGTTTTGTTAACGGTTGGTGCTTACGGCCTTTTAAGATTATGGTTTATTAAAAGATAGTTGGTTTGTAGTAGATGTCTTTATGTAAATGGCATTTTTTATTGGCTACAGTTAATAGACAGGTTACTTTGCTGCCAGATAAAAACTTTTATTTGTATAAATTAGTTGTTCTCGATTTATGGCCAGAAGCAAAAATTTGATCTTGTATACCAAGTCTACCAAATCTTGGTCGCGGGACTAACGAATACCGTGACCCCGGAACGTAAAGGGCTATTGAAGGACACCGTGGATTTTAGTCAGTACACGTCTGACAGTCTCTCCTGCCCTGCCCTGGGTGGGAGGACTCGTTTGAAAATTTTACCACGCTATAAAAAAGTCTATCAAATCTTTTTCAATTTTTATATTTATTTTTTACATGCGTATCAATGTCAATGGGTGTTTTTTTATGGTGGTAAAATCATCAAATGAGTCCTCCCACCCAGGGCAGAGCGGGAGGGACTGTCAGACTTGTACTGACTAAAATCCACGGTGTCCTTCAATAGCCCTTTAGGTTCCGGGTTCACGGAAATTAGTACAGTCCCGCGACCCCGGCAGGCTTTGGCCCTCTACAGGGGGCCCCGTCACTATGCTGACACTCCTTGAGGCGCGCGTGGAACACAACGATTTGCGATCCATGTGATGCACTAGCTAGGTCGTAGATATATAAATTCAACAACTATAAAATTAATAAAAACGAAAATCATTCATAACCAAACATAATACTGCCATATTTCCCGCTAATTCTCTAAATCAGGATGCGAAGGTTGCCAGCATAAATAATTTGCTAACTTTCCCCTCTAAAGAGACGCTCACTGGCCCACTGTGTACGCACACTGGGCCATTATGTGTATACACTGGGCCAGTATGTGCGTGTGTGTGCAGGAATGCATGGCGTATAAAGGGGAGTTTGGACGTAGGGATGGGACGGTGTTGTCGATGTTTCTGATTTGGTTTTGGAGATCTTTGTATATTAGTGTATTATACAATTGTACATGTTTTTGGCTCTTAGTAGAATATAACTAAGATAAAAAAATTAAGATATTTACTATAGTTCTCAATATTAAGTAAGAAAGTTTTAGTAAACAAATGAAAAAGGACTTTCAATTATTTTGGTAGCTTTAGTTTTAATAACTAATATCGAAGCTTCAAAATCTACTATTTTTATCGTCTTTATGATCTTAGTAGATAGTATTTATAATTATTTCTTAATAAATATTAAATTAAAAAAAAACACCAACGAACTTTGTTAAATCAATGTGTTAACTACGAGTATTTCAGATATTCCACAAATTACTAAAATAAAATCCACAATAAAACGAGTAAACCCTAACAGAAGCACTAGCTAGGCGCGAAAAATCAATTGTCAAACTCGTAATTGACAGCCAAGAGCGAGTAGGTATATAAAATGAACGAATTGAATTAAGAACACCCCTTTTTGCCAGTCCGCTTAGAATTTTTAGTTTTATTGAATGTGAAATAAAGATCGTTTTGTGATGTTGCAGAAGACGTTTTCATTTAGATTTTTCTATTATTCGTGTTTTCTGTTCTTTTATTTAAAGTTCATGACATTTTGGTCTTGGTAGTGACTAAGTACGTATAACTGTAGACATCTTTTGACATGTTTAGAATAGAAAACATCATGTTAATGATGATATTTGAGTTTTTTTTTTATTTCCTAAAAGAGTAAGTATGGAGTTTCTTCGCCATTCTTCTCCATACAAACCTACCTTTGTGAATGGGTGTAGAATCAATTCCATCCCATAAGATTTTCTTTTAATTTTAACAGTCGACTTTTAAGTGCCTCTTTGATAGTCTAATTTAAATAAATGATTTGACTTTGAACAGAAAAATTTAAAAAATACTTATGAATTATTTTAAGGTAAGATACGTAATTTCCTTATTATAATTCGTCTGCTGAACCGCAAATATAGCAACATGATCATAGTTAGTCTCGCGGGACTCACGAATTACCGTGACCCCGGACCGCAAAGGGCTATTGAAGGACACCGTGGATTTTAGTCAATATGAGTCTGACAGTCCCTCCCGCTCTGCCCTGGGTGGGAGGACTCATATGATGATTTTACCACGTTAAAAAAAAGTATAATGTTCACATTACGGGGGGACTATTTTGTTCATTTTAATTTTAAGCTGTATCGCCTTCCTCATGATTTTGTCTTTTACCGTTGAAAGAATAGTCTGTTCTTTTTTTTTCTATCATGGTAAAATCATCAAATTGAGTCCTCCCACCCACGACAGAGCGGGAGGGACTGTCAGACTCGTACTGACTAAAATCCACGGTGTCCGTCAATAGCGCTTTACGTTCCGGTGTCACGGTAATGCGTACAGTCCCGCGACCTTGGAAATAAACTACATAATATAATTATGTCTGATATCGAAGATAATATGATACGTCAGCTGACGCTATTATTTACATTGAAAATGGTTTAGATATATAATCATACTTTCAGATGGATGTTCAAGCCAGTTCAGGCCTGTTGGTCTAGTGGTTAGTGACCCTGACTGCTATGCCGGAGGTCGTGGGTTCGATTCCCACCCAGGACAAATGTTTGTGTGATGAGCACGATCATTTGTTCTGTGTCTGGGTGTAATTTATCTATAATATGTATATATTTAGAAATATATAAGTATGTTTATCAGTTGTCTAGTACCCATAACACAAGCTCTGCTTAGCTTGGGACTAAATGGCGTTGTGTGATAGTTGTGGAATATTTCTTTATTTATTTATTTATAATTATGTAGGTATGGGTAGATCTTGTTTTTTCAATCTATTTCGGTCAGAGATGAACTTCTTCAAGAAATTATGATATCCCAAAAATACTTAGCCATAACCCTTTCTGAATTCACTTACCTTCTTACCACTTAAAATTTCATCACTTAAATCACCCATAGACACGATGGTCTCATAATTCCACCGCTCTTAAGAAAATTGAGTTTGATTCCTCTAGCCGGGGTCCAACGCCATACTTTTCAATTAAATTATATTTAGGGAAAGGCCATCAAGTTGGGTAATAACTTGAAAATTAATAGTGAAAATTAATGGGCTGTGGAGGTCAGATTGGCAGGTGTTCCATGTGTGATACTGGTATTCAGTTGGGTGTGGTAAGATTGGACGCTGGGGCTAACGATGATGAGGTTAAAATTAGTAGGAATATGGGTGGTGCGGCAGTCAACTATGAAAGATTAGTTTATTATGATTAAGTTGATTGTTACACTTTACAAGATTATAATAATGCTACAAAAAATGTAAGGGGCCGTTCAAGTATTACATATGCAGATTTATTACAATTATTTACCCCCCTGTCCCCTTTGTCAGCAAAAGTAAGCAAAGCGCTTACCCCGTCCCCCCATGCTTACGTAAACATTTTTCAATTTATATGTTATTTACATCATTATTTGCAAGAATCCCCGAAAATGCGTTTCGTTTTCAACCAAAGACAATGTGAGGGTTGCCATTCGTGTAAAAAAGTAAATAACTACCCATGACGTAATCATCATCTAGACTCCTCTACCCCCCCATGTCATCCAAAATAAGCAAAGCAAAGACCCCCCCCGCCCCCCCATAGTGCTTACGTAATACTTGAACGGCCCCTAACGTGGTCCTCATGGGCACTAAGTTGTATCAAAACTAGAAGTTACCACCGTCCTGGAGCGGAAGATTGAATTAAAAGAGTTTAGTTAGTTTTGGTGAGTACGAGTCTGACATTCCCTTCATCTCCACCCTGAGGACTATTGCCACCAGAAACACTCAAAAACAAAGCATTAATTTCAGTAGACCAGTTACAGGCACTTTTGAATCGTCAAAGACAAAAAAATATATAATTACTACAAAATTATGGTGCTACAATCCCAAACATAATAACTATGAAAGTACCGTAGATGCCCATTCCAAGGAGTAGATCTCTATGGAGAAGAACGGGCAAGAAACTACATGGACACTTTTTTTTTATTTTTTTTATCAGATTTGTATCCATATTTTGTTAGTAAAAATCTTAACCTAAGGTTAGTAGACACCATAATATTATTTACAAAATTCAAAACGACTGACACTTACGTGTGCAACCGTATCCAGTGAGCCAGCATGGGGCTGTCCCACCTATCGCACAAAACACTCGCCAAAATTATTACAGAACCTTTGTTACATCATTCATTTTGAGATGGTACATTTTGAGAGAACAATGTAGCAAATTAAAAGTGTCAAACGCATTCGAGGAATTTAAACCAAAACGAAGAAGAGACTTTTACATCGGTTTTAAAGTATATAAAGACAAGAATGAGAGAGAAAGTTATTTATAAGGAAAACAGTTTGATTAAAATAATAAGGCTGAAAACATTCACCTGCTTCACAAGATTGATTTTCTTTCCGACACAAATATTTGTAAGCGCGCACCGGTATTTGATTAGAATTTGATCGTACAAACTGGATTTGTGCCAGTGATATTATGAAGGGGTTTGCAGCCAAGATTCACGGATTTCAAGGTTTTACTTTGTATGGTAAAAGTGTTTATATTGTCTTTAAAGGTGTGATTGACCTATTCGTTAAAGATTACAACCCCCTAGAGAGCAAAAACCTGTCGAGATAGCGGTAGTGTCTCATCTGCTAACCTTACCTTAGAATGAAAAGAGCTATTGAAGAATTACCGTGTATTTTAGTCAGCACAAGTCTGACAGTCCAGTTGGAAGACTAATTGGATAATTTTTGCAACGATAAAAAAATATTTCGATTACAAATTCATCGTCACCTTCTTTGTCAATCACATCACTACAGCTGAATGGATTAAGTATTTGTATCAAAGATAGGGTTAAAGGTTCGAATAGAACATAGGATTTTGAGACCGTTATAATCTGAAATAATTCTCATGCAACCTACATGCACCCTTTATTTTTTTACGTGATAAAATCATCACTCACTCAGGGCAGAGCGGGAGGGATTGTCAGACTAGTACTGACTAAAATCCACGGTGTCCCTCAATAGTTGAAGCCCTTTAAGTATCGGGGTCACGGTAAATCATAAGTCTCGCGACCCCGACAGGCTTTGGTCCCTCTAGAGGAAAGAAAAAAAAACTGATGCCAAGGTCCATACTAAAAGTTGCATACCCTTTTATATAAAGAATCAATATATACCCTGAAGGTACTAAAGCACATTAAAAAGAAACAATTACCACAAAACACTTAGAACTGCAAATAACTAACTGAACTTAAAGCAAAGAATAAATACTAAAGCGCAATGCTTGTAAGTGATACAGAAATAAATGTGGTCCAACAAAGGAGAACAAATTCAGAGGAATTGGATTAGTATTGTCTCAAGAAGCGGAGAGTACAGGTGGCGCTGTAGTCGCAATGTGGTTGTATGTAGGTCGATGTTTTTATTTTTAGCCTGTTTGAGTGGATTTTCTATGCTCAAGATCTTTATAGACCTTTTTGGGTAGTCGTGAGAATTTATGAGAAACTTTTATTATAATTCTAGTGGTTATTATTGGTCTAGTGGTTAGTGACCCTGACTGCTATGCCGGAGGTCGTGGGTTCGATTCCCACCCAGGACAAATGTTTGTGTGATGAGCACGATCATTTGTTCTGTGTTTGGATGTAATTTATCTATAATATGTATGTATTTAAAAAATATATAAGTATGTTTATCAGTTGTCTAGTACCCATAACACAAGCTCTGCTTAGCTTGGGACTAGATGGCGTTGTGTGATAGTTGTGGAATATTTATTTATTTTATTTATTATTTAACTTAAATTTTTATTATTACCCGACTACGACAAAGCCAAAAGGAGGGTTGTTTCACACAATCTTTATTGGCTAGGTGACATACGACCACGGCTATTACTTAAAAATTTCTGTAACACGGAATATTAAAAAAATTGTAAGTTGTCTATGGAATAAAAGATTAAAAAGTTTATAATTGGAGAAAATATCAGTCAAATAAATATTGTTCTTGTTTTAAACTTTTTTCAGTGCGCGATTTTTTCGTAGTCGGGTTTTTTTGGTATATGTTTTTACTTATCTAAGTAAATTTTGCTGGTGAAAGTTAGATAACCTATACTGACAGTATGTGTCACTTAGGGGATATATTTCAAGTTAGTTATTTATTTTTGGCGTCCAATATTCAGCGCCGTTGCAAGCGCCGTGATCACGGGTTGACACTTTTTTATCTTGGTTAAATCATCAAATAAATCCCACCCAGGGTAGAGCGGGAGGGACTGTCAGACTCGTACTGACTAAAATCCACGGTGTCCTTCAATAGCCCTTTACGTACCGGGGTCACGGTAAATTCGTGAGTCCCGCGCACGGGTGATACTTCGGAAAAATTAGTAATAAACCGTGAATGCTTAAAACAGTGTTAATTATCCTAATCCTTACCTACTAATATTATAAGTGAAAAAGTCAGTTTATTTATTACATTTTCGCCTCTACTTAAACACTGAATCGATCGAAAAACGGGCATAAGGTACCTTTGTTTTAGAAATAAATTGTTGTTTTTGCAGAAATCCACAATAAAGTTATTAAGAAAATAGATGGCGCCATTTGTCTTTCTAATCATGATTAAATTATATCATTTTAACCAGAGTACAGCCCAAATTGTCAAATTATAAATTAACCTTATCTTTTATATTTTGTAAATGTTAATATCGTCAAATGGTTCCCCCGCCCTGGGTGGCAGGAAATAACTATCAGACTTGTACTGACTAAAATACACCATGTTCCTTTAATTACTCTTTACGTTCCAGGGACACGGTTACCTGTTCAGGCAGTCTCGCGACTCTAGTAATATAATTCGAAACCAATCTGACAAATATCTAAAACTCAAAAAATCTCCAAACTCCAACAAAATCACTCGACAGTACTAAATCACTACAAAACGTTAGTCATTAAGTATAAATTGAGCCTAACTATGAAATTAATTATCCTAATAATTGTTCCAAGAAGGTTCATACCACTTAGAGCTGTCAGCCATCTTGATTTATACGTCAAATAAGTTAGACTTGTGATTTTGCTAAAATAAAACCTATTCAGCGCTTTTGCAATATGTGAAATTCCATTTTCGAATAGGGAAGGAGTTTTTACGTAATATTTTTATTGATAAAATAAGTTTCACGGTATAAGACACCATTTTAATTACCAATTTATTTTGACAGGTCAACGGATGCCTTCATTCAATTCATAATGATATAATCGGGAAATGAAAAATAAATCTTATTCTGTTTGCAAGAGCTAACTGCAAATGCCAGTAATAACATATTGTTCCACTAGTTTTAGTTTACTAAATTATGCCATTATGCCTTGAAAGATAACACTGAGACTAAAATCTGAAGTAAAATCATAATTGTTTCATGACATTTTTTTTTTAACTTCTTCATAATCTCTTAACCACTTTCTGCATAATTGCCTAAACTTCTCAAGCAATTATATTTTTTCTAGCTTTAATACTGAGAACAATTACATTTTTCAATTGAATTCAATATTTTTTAACCTCTATTAAAATGTCTTTAACGTAAAGAAAACATTTGACGTAAAATTATTTTTTTATCGACATCGCCCCTATCCCGTCACTAGCCGGGCACAGACGTCCCTATCGATCCAGCATCCGTGAGGTACCTCTACACTATCGGCCGATGACCCCGTGACCCATTATATTATTACGCCTCTTAAAAAAATAATATAGGCAGAAAACACAGTGACTTTCAATAAAGAATGAATACCATAACAATTTTAAAAGATAAGAATGAAAATAAATACTTCGAAATACCTACTGATGCTTTTTACATAATAAATGGATTTTTGAAAAAAAAAACCTCGGAGAGCACGTAAAGCCGTTGGTCCCGGCTGTCATTTGTAGATCTTTGACAGTCGTTAGTCAGAAGCTCTAAATTCTGACAACCAGTCTTAACATGGGGTATCGTATTACCCAGTTACTGTGTTGTGGAGGTCCGACAGGCAGTCGCTCCATGTAAAATACTGATATCCAGCTGCATCTGGTTTGACTGGAAGCCGACCCCAACATAGTTGGGAAAAGGCAGGCAGATGATGAATGGATTTTTGGAAATTCATAAAAAATTTGATTAAAGTTTGCATGGCAAATAAATGTAAAACTGATTTGCTTGAAACTTCGAATGCAGAGAGTGTGGTTTTTTGCCAGAAAGAGTCCGAGGACTACTAATTTGACAATTACCCCAAAAAATACTATAAAAGGTAAAGAAAACAAACACTTTCCTCCGCGAATATGAACAGGAAAAAGTTGCTATTATTTTTATATGGTAATACCAATATATTCTTTATGGAATATTTTATGTAAAACTCCTATAGATTGATGGTTATTGAATAAATGGCTGTCGCATCCCCCTTGCTGTATAGCGCAGGTATTTTGAAAAGGGGTAAGTAGAAATGTAAGTGTATTCGCGCTTTGAGAGGGTCTTAAAGCGGTTTCATTTTGACTGTTACATAATAAATAGACCAATTTATGTTTTTTTTATTCATTTAATAGAATATGCAGTGAACACAGCGCCATTTATTTATGCCATCCTTTCCCTTCTCGGGCATGCGGGCAGCGAGTAATGGGCAACTCGCTGTCCGACCATGGACCATGCCCGGGTCGACGGCGCGTTGTGTTCCACGCGCGTCTCAAAGAGTATCAGCAAAATGACGGGGCCCCTAGAGGGCCAAAGCCTGCCGGGGTCGCAGGACTTACGAATTACCGTGCCATGCATCTTTAGAATTATGTTTGAATTATATTATGACAAGCAGAGACAAATTCGAATGACGATTCGAATTTGTCATCTGCCTGCCTTTTCCCAACTATATTGGGGTCGGCTTCCAGTCGAACCAGATGCAGCTGAATATCAGTATTTTACATGGAGCGACTGCCTGTCGGACCTCCACAACCGAGTAATTAGGTAATACGATACCTCATGGTAAGACTGGTTGTCATACTTTAGAGCTTCTGACTAACAGTAACGACTATCAAAGATCTACATATGACAGCCGGGAAAAACGGCTTTACGTGCTTTCACAAGCGCGGAGAAAACTCGCTATGTCAGATGGTCACCTATCCACAGATCAACCTTGGCAAGCGGAGCTTAACCCGGAAGATCGGCGTATGCGGGTGTAATTATTTAGCCACGAGCTCCTCTCAAACTCGAATTGTTTGTCAAATTCTAAATTAACTCGAGGGAAGCCGGGCAAAGGCTAGTTAGATATAATCTTAGCCGACTAGTTTAAATATGTAGCCTTTTGAACTGACTAAATTATCTTCGAACTCCTCATGTCCTCTTGAAATAGTTCTTGGACTTAGTGCTATTAATTAGCAGGTAGTTGCTGGAGTTCCCTCCTAGAGTACTGTAGTATGGCGGCGAGTAACGGGCAACTCGCTGTCCGACCGTGGACCATGCCCGGGTCGACGGCGCGTTGTGCGCCTCAAAGAGTGTCAGCAAAGTGACGGGGCCCCCCTCTGGAGGGCCAAAGCCTGCCGGGGTCGCGGGACTGTACAAATTACCGTGACCCCGGAATGTAAAGGGCTATTAAAGGACACCACGGATGATTTTACCACGATAAAAAAAGAGTACTGTAGTATTATCACTATACATATAATAAGACGGTACGTTGGGCTCAGTGCCCGAGCGATCAACTGCTACGACGTGTATCACGGCTTCAGTTCCCGCACGGATCAAATATTTTGTATGATCTACAAATAATTGTTCCGGGTGTTTATGTGTGTGTAATTTATTGTACCTTACCAAAGTACTATTTATTTTCATTTAATTGAAATGCACATACAGCTGAGTTCATATTATATTTTCTAGTTATAGTAGTGTACTTTTTTATCGTGGTAAAATCATCAAATGAGTCCCCCCACACAGGGAGGAACTGTCAGATTCGTACTGTCTATAATCCACGGTGCCTTCAATAGCCTTTTACATTCCTGGATCACGGTTATTTTATGAGACAGGCTTGCCAGCCCAGGCTTTGGACCTGTAAGGGGAAGTAGAGTACTTTAGCTTTATCGATAAGATGTCCTATTTATAGTCTTGGACCGGGGATAAAACCAGCATAAATGTATAAGTATAAAGTTACCTTATGCAAAACTTTATTCTTTTGAAATATTACCTAAGTTGTTTCTAACGGCACCTGTCTGTATTGATAAAGATGTCCTTTATTCATAGTCCGGAAGTCGACAAAATGTGGGACAACTTTTAAGATCATTTTTATTTTATTCCATTAGGTTTTCAAGATATATTAGAATAAGCGTAAAATCTACTAGATATTTGTATTATTTCTTAACGGCGGAAAAGCTGCTGTTAAATCTTATTCTTTTAGTAATTTCGTCAAAAATAATCTTTATTCGGAACGCAAATAGAGCTACCGAAAGAATGGGGTGGACTTTTAGTCAGTAAATGTCTGACAGTCCTTTTCACTCCATCCCTAGGCGGTATTAATGTACCTAATGAAAGTATTATTATAAACATTAGAAATTATTCTCAGAGTACCTTTTGACTTTCTATCCTTTTGGTAAAATATTTTATTCCATCTCTCATATTCTGGCCGCGGGACTGTTCAAATTACCGGGACCCCGGGACGTAAAGGGCTACTGAAAGACACCGTGGATTTTAGTCAGTACGAGTCTGACAGTCCCTACCGCTCTGCCCTGGGTGGGAGGACTCATGTGATGATTTTAAAACGTAAAAAAAACCTCTCATATTCTATCAGGTGTTCTATTATAACTCCAGACAACCCAATTCACTAAAATAGGAAGAGCCTTGGTCAATATTTCTATTCTAATTTCAGAACAGACTGATCACCTTTTTGACAAGGTGATTTAAAAAGTTTATTTCTACTTCTAGATTATGCCCGCGGCGATGCTCGCGTAAGTTTAATAATTATCCCATGGAAACGTTATACACGGATAAAAAGTATCCTACGTTTTAATCGGAGGATTAACTGTCCGTACAATCCGTGTATCTTTCATCAAATCAGTTTAGTAGTTGTTGTGTGAAAGAGTTACAAACGTTTATGCAACCTCACAAATATTTTATTATCATTTATGATTTCAATATCACTAATTATTGGTATTTTTAAAATGTCAAGATAATTGTCTTACGTTAACTAAATAATGAAATAAGTTATTTTTATGTTCTCAAAGTTTGGAAATTAAAATTGTCGTTTTATAAAAGCCTCTTTGATTTCATTGAATTCAAAAGTTATTTGTAGTATCCGAAGTTCAGCATTCCACTTAGGAAAATATTTATTTGTGTTTAATATCATACATTCTCTTAAGAGTTTTGTAAGTATATTACTTAATCTCGATTATTGAAAAAGAACCTAGGTCTTTAATATTGAGTCATTACTCAGACGGTACTTTCTTTATTTTATTAAATGTAAATTTACGATTTGGGACTTTAACCGGCGTTATGGTGTGTTTGTTTAATTTTGAAAAGGTCAGTTAAAGGTAACCTTTTCAACTTATTTAATTTTAAGTTGAAGTATACTGCTTGTTACTTTAAATACCTACTCCAAAAAAATGTAAGGAAATGTCGACATAAATACCCTTAGTTAATGAAATGTCAGTTTAACCACGTGGGCTGTTACTTGAACCCTGTCTCGCTGCCAGAAAACTCTACAAAAATTGAGGAACTAATTAAATCAGATCATAATTTGTTGAACATCGTTACTGGTAGTCAGAAACCTGGTATCCTAACAACCAATCTTACTAATAGTTATCTTATTATCCAGTTGTTCAGTTGTAGAGTTCGAATTGGTACTTGGTCTATTAAACTACTATTAACTGCCACCGTTTAGCCTAGAAGTCTAAATCGTAACTTAGTTGGCAGATGGCTACTCAGGCGACATTTCATCAATTTCTGATTAATATGCCTTGAGGCATGACATATTAGGACGTTCATATTACTTAAATAATCAGCCTGTGAGAGGGAGCGGGCTGTGATCCACTACATGGACCCAGTTTGGGTTGGTAGATCTCATATGTCTTTGTTTTTATGGTTTTAAGACATGCCGGTTTCGTTACGGTGTATTCCTCCACCGTTATAAAATGTTGTGATGGTATAAATTACACGAAGTAATGCGCCTTTCGGGTTCGAACCCAGACTATAACACGTAAGACGCGGCCATTAGGTACCAACAGGCATCTACTGTTCTTACCTGAAGTCATTTATGCCAAACCGAAGCAGTTCGATTATAAATCGATCATATCTAAGCCTGAACGACAAACTTAGAAAATTATGAGTTCCCGCCCAAGACTTGAATTATTGGTTTCATTAAGTCTGCCCGGAAACTTATTACTTGTCCTTCTACCTAGAGACAGAGGCTTAACTTGCAATATTTCCGCTATATTTGGCCAGAAATCTTATTTCTTGTGTTATTTCATGTCTTTGCCATAAATTGGAACAAATAGCCTTTCTAAAGCCATGATAGGTACATTTTTTTCGCCGCCTAAAATGGTCTTTAACATAATCGTTCATAAGATTTCGCTGAAGTCACCTTTAAGCTCCTGTTATATATACGAGAAATCTAAGCACGTGTACAAATCATGGCGGCGAATACATCTCGCCAGTACTTAATTTCCTGTCACCCCAAAACGTTAACCGACTGACAATTCGCGAAGTAATGGCTGCCACAGCGCGAGCAATCTACCACGTTTGCCATTGGCGCGAGAATACAGACTCCATTGTATCCCCTCCATTTAGCGAAATATGGACGCCACCAGTATTGCCTGTAGTCGAAATAGTTGTCAGCCTAAAAGCCTAACAAATCACCTTCAGTCAATTCCTTAAACGGAAAGACAGGCGGCCTATTTTCTGATCAGGATCAGCGTAAAAATCGTAGCAAGATTTAATGTTAATTCTCCAGCCCCGCAAGACTCATAAAAGCAGCAAGTAACAATACTTTCCAGGGTATAATAAACCTTACTATCTTCAGAATAAAGTCGCCTTTTGTACGGGTAGTCAGAGAGGAGTAGATGCTATTTTTACTCCCCTCGCATCTGCACCGAAATCGATAATCATTGCACGTGTTTTAAAATAATGGAGCTTCTACCGTCGGAATCGCGATTTTAAGGTAAACACCAAAATCTCTGAAACAAACATGAGGATTAGTGCACTTACCTTTGATGACCAGCTTCGCAGCATCCACCGACCACAGGAAAAAACGGAAAGAAAAAATTAAATAAAACAAAGATAAAAAAAGAAAAAAACAGAATTTAATGTTGCAAAAAAATAACAAACAAAACGCAGGTGTAGGAAGGCGGAAGAAGAAAATGTAGGAAATTAAAAATTTGCGAAATATCGGGAAATGAAAAGAAAAACGCGATACACGCGCCTTTGGCGAAGGTAGTGGCGCTCTGGACCAAAGCCTTCGGGGGCACGTTTATATACCCGGCCGCGGGTGGAAGAGGTAAGGGGGCAGCGGCCATCTTGGCTGTTGCCATGGCAACGAGGAGATGGCCTATTACGGGAGGGTGGCGCAGATTAGGCGTACGATCAGCACCCGAAGCTTATGAGATGATATTAAAAAAATAATTTAATTCCTGTTTGACAATAAATTAATTTGTGTTAATCCATGTGATTTAATTAGTGAGATTTTCGGGTATTTTTTTGTTCATTTTCTGGTTTTTTTTCGTTAATTATTTTGCCTGATTAGTGAATATTCTTATTTAGGTGAAAGTTTGATTAAATTAGGTTAAGCGGTTCCCGAGATTACTCTTTACAAACGGGGTAATCTTGGGTAAATGAGGAAGTTCAGTTGTTATTTAAATTAAAACATTATTTATGCCGTGGTTTTTCTTTTAATTTAACAAAAAATACACAATATTTTGTAATTTTTTTGACTCATGCTGGGCGCCAACTTATTTTTCTTCCTTACTATTTATTAAACGTATATTTTTAATTAAGTTTTTTTTTGTTTATAATACTAGAAGTAATATTTGAACCTAGTTATTATTTCTAACACTAGTATATTAACCGGGGAAGGTAAAAACGCTCAGGGTGTCGAATTAAGATTTGGAATAACTTTGTAGTTTTGTACCACGTTGGGCGCCAGTAAGGAAAACAGTAGCTTACTAACGACCCGCCCGGCTCATCACGGGTGCAATATATACTATGTTATGCATATTATGTACATATGAATCTTCCTCTTGAATCACTATATCTATTTAAAAAAAACCGCATCAAAATCCGTGGCGTAGTTTTAAAGATCTAAGCTTACATAGGGACAGACAAACAGTAGTAAGCGACTTTGTTTTATACTATGTAGTGATTGATGTCAAACTATTAGCCCATCTAACTAATAATGGATTAGATATACACCTCTTTCATAAACCGAATCAAGTTATCTTTAGTAGAACAGGCGAGAGGAGGATCTTTTTTTCATAAAATCTTAAAGTTCGATATGTCCAAAACCAGCCAGTTTGGACCCCATGTTGTCGGGTTAAAATTGTTGCAAACAAGGTCTAGTATCTCCCATTTTAAGGAATGCACCCAATTACAAATCACCCTGTATAAAACTTTTATAGTTCTTGCCATAGAAAAAACGGCCGCCCAAAAGCCCGTTGGGTTGACGATATCGTCAAGATCGCGGGGAATAGATGGATAAGAGACGCACAGAACCGAGAGATATGGCATAAAAAGGGGGAGGCCTATACCCAGCAGTGGGTGATCCCGGGCTGATATGATGATAGTTCTTGGGGTTGGTATCTTCAACTTCCTAGCAGTCCACTTCTGGCAACGGCACTACAGGCTGCTTATAACCTGCGGGATGGCTGAGCGATAGTGCTGGTGGTGGTAGACCTCACCAGTGGCTCTAGGCACTGCACCAGTTTTTACTGGCTTTCGTCGGTGCGTCGGAGATACAGTTTCTTCTGGGTAAGTTCGCTCTTGCTTATGGGCTAGATTGAGGCTATGTTTTTTTATTGTGATAAAATCATCAAATGGGTCCTCCCACCCAGGGCAGGGCGGGAGGGACTGTCAGACTTGACTGACAAAAATCCACGGTGTCCTTCAATAGCCCTTTACGTACCGGGGTCACGGTAATTTGTGAGTCCCGCAACCCCGGCAGGAAAGAAATCAAAAAGCTAGCTAGATTGAGGCTAAGAGCAAAAAAATGATATCGTACCTAATAACATCTGTTGATGATGATCCTATTTTGTTAGTAAAGATAATTATGAAAAAACATAATTGATTAAAATATTTCAATAAAATCATCAAAATAACTTGTTATAAAATTAATTAAAGTACAAAACAAGTTTTTTTTGCTGCCATTACTCTTTGCTACGTCCGTTTCAACCCTCCGTTCACTCACACAAATAAAAAAGTGCACACAACCCCAAATTCAGGCCTATGAATACGGCACACTAACTCAGAACATGCTGCTTTCCAACTACAAACACAGATGGCGTTGTCCTCAAGAATGGCAAAGGAACGCCCGATTCTGTGTTTAACTGTGTCCCTCCGTGTCTCAGTTAAAATGCTCTATTGTTTCACACACAGGATGCTATATCGACGAATACAGTTGTCCCTTTCATACACTATAGAGTTACATGCGCCATCTCGCTCGGTTGCATAGCGGTTGACAGATGTAAATTCGCAGGAAAAAAATTGATTTTCGTCTCGTCATTGCAATTTTGTTTTTGGGAAAAATGATTTTTGATGATTTTTTGTCATTTTTTATAGTTTTAGAATGTAGAATTTACCTGTACTGTTAAGCGTGTGTTTAAATTCATTACGCGTTCTAAGAATTTTCCTTTTTCAAAAGCGAAGCAAAACGATACACCTATTTCAAGTAGTCTGCAGCCTTAAAATATTTTAGCAATGTTATTCCTTGATGTTTTTGTCAAATTAATTATTAACTTTACCAGTATAAGTTTAAAGTCGAATTTGAGTTGAACGTGCCAATTTTTGTAGCATTGTAACTTTCTGCCCGCGCTGAATATTTTATGACGGTTCTAGTTCGTGCTATTCGATTATAGATGGCGTTAGTGAGACGTTCAATTAATTAATCCCTTTTCCTAAGTCCTAAAATGATTTATAATGCAGCTTAATATTAGTGAATATTCTACTTACAGGATAAAATATATTTGCCTAAAGAAATCGCAAACTTACACCGATCGAGAATAATTTCAGGTTCCGCTACTCGATACTAGATGGCGCTAGTCGCGTACGCGTTTCTTTTAAATTTTACTGTATTATCTGCTTACTAAGGAGGTATGAACCAACAGCTAAGTACAATTTTCCATCTTCTCATTCTGTTGGTGCCTATTGCTACTAATAAGGTAAGTCTTTAAAGCTGGTTTACACTAATCTAGTAGCTGGATCCAGTGTAACTGGATTGTAAGATAGGAATCTACTCTATTTCGATGCAGCGCTAGATTCTGGCTAGATGCTGTCCTGGGTTGAAACATGCTTACATTATTCCAGTGTCAATCCGATGCTTTTTTTTATTGTGGCACCCAGGGCAGAGCGAGAGGGACTGTCAGACTCGTACTGATTAAAATCCACGGTGACCTTTAATAGCCCTTTACGTACCGGGGTCACGATAAATCATAAGTCCCGTGACCCCGACAGGCTTTGGCCCCCTTAGAGGCGCGCGTGGGACACAACGCGCCGTCGACACGGGCATGGTCCATGGTCGGACAGCGAGTTGCCGATTACTCGCCGCCCGCATGCCCGCGCCTACGGTGGACGGAGATCGTCTGCCGACGTCTGTCGCCATGGGCGTCTACCACTGATCAATCTGGCGCTGGAAGTACTGGATCAATGTAACTCAGCCTTTATGTACTTTAATTACTCTTTCTAAAATTATTGCCAACAGCTTTGTCCGATTTAACTCGAAAATTAACCCACGGGAACATAAGATCGGGTGAAAAAATATTCAGGTAATGTATACCAAACATCAAAAGGCGTTTGGTGGTCGCGAGTCTCACGAATTACCGTGATTCGGTACAGAAAGGGCTATTGAAGGACATCGTAATTTTTAGTCAGTACGAGTCTGACATTCTCTCCCGCTCTGCCCTGGGTGGGAGGACTCATGTGATGATTTTACAACGTAAAAAAAAATATCGTTTGGTACTTTTTTCGTTAAAAAGTAACAAATATGACAATCACAAGCAATAACATGTGTACACTTAAAAAAACTCAAGTGCTATTTACTCGTGAAATACTGGTTTCCACTTTGAAATAAAACCTATTTCGTGATAGTATGGCTTCCAAAATAGAAGTCTAATGAAAAGGCAAAAGTTTAATCAATATGGTAGCAGAACATCGCTTTTGAATACTGTTTAGTGTATACATACTATTGCTCGTGGCTGTACATCCATCTTCACAAAAGTCCACATTCGTATTATTAAGTAAGATACGAATTTAAAGGTAAAACAAAAAAAAATCAAATCAACAATTCTCAATACTTCTTGTTGCCATTATTCAATCAGAATCTTTGAGGAATTTAATCGTACGGAAACGAGATTGCAACAATTTCAGCGCATTATGGAAGAAAAGTTTTATAACGTGTTTGTTTTAAAATGGACATGGCATTACTATTTTTATCCTTTTCTCAGCATACAGCTGAATATCAGGATTTTACATGGAGATATAACTGCCGATCAGACCTTTATAGTCTAGTCAATCAATGTCCCATACGTTTAAGGTTCTATTCCCGCACGGAACAAATATTTGTATGACCTACAAGTAGTTGTTCCGGGATTATATGATTGTGTATGTGAATTCCAATGTTTATAAACACACCCACGATACAGGAGAAAATCTAAGTGTGGGACAACTTTTTTTTTAATTTAGAAAAAAAAAACTTTCATGGTTAAATATGGCATGGTACTTATGATGTTGTTGTAAAAATTGGTTGTTTCAGGCTTGTAAGTTTACTGTTAAAACCAAAATGATAGCCAGAACAACGGCTTACTACTAGTAACACAGTTAAAAAAACACAGGCAAACATAATTTACCAAATATCAAATATCAATTTGATTAACTTCGTTGCAAGATCAGCAACACAAACTACAAAATGCATGGCGAGAAATGGCTGACTCGCCGTCGGATCGTGGACCATGTCCGGGTCGACGGCGCGTCGTGTTCCACGCGCGCCTCAAAAAGCCGTCAGCAATCTGACGGGGCCCCCCTGAGAGGACCAAAGTCTTCCGAGGTCGCGGAACTGTCTCATCAGATAAACGAGACGATGGAATGTAAAGGGCAATTGAAGGATCACCGCGTATTTTAGTCAGTACAAGTCTGACAGTCCTTCCCGTCCCGCTCTGGGTGGGAGGACTCATTGGATAATTTTAACACGATAAAAAAGAGTTCATTCTACAACTATTCTATGACAGGCCTGCTGGTCTAGTGGTTTGTGACCCTGACTGCTATGCCGGAGGTCGTGGGTTCGATTCCCACCCAGGACAAATGTTTGTGTGATGAGCATGATCATTAGTTCTGTGTCTGGGTGTAATTTATCTATACTTATAATAAATCTGTAGGGAGGCCAATTCTGTACATGAAATATATTTAAAAAATAACTATCAAGGGGTGATTAGGGATCGCTACTGATCCAAAAAATGCAATCAGTAAAATTTTTGTCTGTCTGTCTGTCTGTCTGTCTGTCTGTCTGTATGTTCGTTATAGAAACAGAAACTACTCGACGGATTTTAACGAAATTTGACACAATTATTCTTCATACTCCTGTGCAGGTTATAGTATACTTTTCATTACGCTACGATCAAAAGGAGCAGAGCAGTGAAGGAAAATATCGGGAAAACGGGAGAAGTTACTCCATTTTTTGAGTTTCCGTCGCGTGTGCAGTCTTAATGGTTAAAGCTACATAGAAATCATGTATCACGGAAATGTTCTCCTTAAAATTATATAAATATATTCCTTGACAGCATATGTCTATCTTTTATGGTTGACTCACAATAACACGTGAAACTCCCGATAGCTTAGCAATTCGAAGCTTTCTGATTATATTTATCTACTCTTACGTTTACAACACTCTCACTCATCCCTAATTAAAAAAAGTTAACATTATTACCTATTCAATAAAAAAAGAATCATGTAAATCGGTGTAGAAACACCAAAGTTATCCATGAAATACGCTAATCAGTCATCGCGCGTAAATACAGAATCATGCTATATGGATTATTTTTGTGTATCGGTTGCCGCGCTCGACGCGCTTCACGACGGCAGGTATAAAAAGGCGAGGGGGGGGTGGGTTCCGCGCGCCTGGAGGCCTTAAAATCTGAGAGCATCCACAGAAAAGTCCGATTGAGCAGTACACAACCTCTCGCAGGTTGACCTGCGAGATGCCATACAATATTTGGCTGTTGATGCGAATAGACGTTCAGACTGTTCGACATTATTGAAAGACAATAATTGTTATTTACAAACCGTGCTTATCAGCGTGACTTTTAGTCTTTTTTTTTAGCGTGGTATAATCATCAAATGAATCCTCCCACCCAGGGCAGGGCGGGAGGGACTGTCAGACTTGACTGACTAAAATCCACGGTGTCCTTCAATAAATGTACCGGGGTTGCGGTAATTTCAGAGTCCCGCGACCCCGGCAGGCTTTGGCCCTCTATAGTCCCCGTCACTATGCTGACACTCCTCGAGGCGCATGTGGAACACAACGCGCCGTCAACCCGGGCATGGTCCAAAGTCAGACAGCGAGACGCCCGTTACTCGCCGCCCGCATGCCCGCGCCTACGGTGGCCGGAGATCGTCTGCCGACGTCCGTCGCCGTGAGCGTCTACCACTGCGGCTGGGGTGGAGGGAGGACGCTGTCCTCTCCCTCACGCGGCCCGCCTCCTCCTTCACGAGCATGACTGCTTCGTCTCGCCCCGCAGCATGGCCTCGACCAATGCCGGGCGCGAGAGGTCTCCGCCTATCGCCGTCGTGAGGACACGGCGGTGCTCTGCCCAAGCGGGGCAGTCCTGCACCGTATGCTCCACCGTGTCCTCCGGACGATCCTCGCAGTGGTGACACCCAGGCGTTTCTTCCCTCCCTATCCCACACAGGAACCTCCCGAAACTTCCGTGTCCGGTGAGGACCTGCGTCATGCGGTAGGTCAGGACGCCGTGACGCCTATCCAGCCACTCCTCAAAGAGGGGTCTTACCGCCGCAATTGCAGCGTGCTCTTTTTTTACTTTTAGTCTTTGAATAGTTTATTTTTAGATTTGTTTTGTTGTTATTTTATGAAATAGGTATTAGAGGTTTTGGTAGTGTTTAAATGTATTATTAGTTTACATTTTATTTCTTTATAGTTGAAGCAGTAGTAGGTACGAAATTAGTTATTTTGGTAGTCTACACTATCTACACTAATATTATAAAGAGGAAAACTTTGTTTGTTTGTTTGATTGTAATGAATAGGCTCAAAAACTACAGGACCGATTTTAAAAATTCTTTCACCATTCGAAAGCTTCATTATCCACGAGTAACATAGGCTATATTTTATTTTGGAGAAAAATAGGTTTCCGTAAGATATTTGGGTTTTTCGGCCACAAGGTGTAAAAAATCAACCAGAAAAGTTACTTATTTTGCGTACACTGTCTAAACTATAAAAGATAGAACCATAAAATGTTCTAATTAATTGTTGATTTTATAAATATCTACAAAAAAGTCCGCGACACACTATATCTATCTATGTCGAGTGTTTGTGATGACTGGGTCGTCGATGTTAGAGTGGTTGTCTGTGAATAGACTTGGGAATAATGTTGCTGACCGTCTTTCCTGAGTAGGCTTTTTGCAGCGGTAACCGACATTCACGCGGGCGGAGCCGCGGGCGCCCGCTAGTATATAATATGTATCTATTTAGAAATATATAAGTATGTTTATTAGCTGTCTAGTACCCATAACACAAGCTCTGCTTAGCTTGGGACTAGATGGCGTTGCGTGATAGTTGTGGAATATTTATTTATTTATTATTTATTCTTCGGGACATTTCGAGCATTGTCTGGGCGTTTTTCAGGTGGTTGCCACTGTTGATTCTGGCTTGCAGGATCTGCAGTGGTTTAGCAGTAGTGGGTTACTCCAAAAAAAAAAACATGATTAATTTAGGCAGCAATATATGTGATTTTCGAGCTTTACGCGTCTTGTCTCGTCGACAATCAAGCCAATTAATTATAGTGACGGGGCCCACTGTAGAGGACCAAAGTCGCGGGACCCACGAATGACCCCGGTACTTAAAGGGCTATTGAAGGACACCGTGGATTTTAGTCAGTACGAGTCTGACAGTCCCTCCCGCTCCGCCCTGGGTGCGGAATCATGTGATGATTTTACCACGTAAAAAAAAAAAAAAAACAATTAATTACCTAATAAAGCTTGGCCATGAACCAAGAAGTCCGACAGTAAATCGAACATACCGTGTCCTCTTTATTCCATCCATAAACAAAATACATAAAACGAACAAAGATCTCATTTTTCGCATCAAGTTTATCAACAATGCGTTCATTATAAACGTTGCAACAGTTTCGTAAACTCATGAACACTTGATGTACATACTTGTATGTAGACGGCCATTTTGAATTTTTCCCTGCATTCCCACATACAGGTGGATATTAAAAAACTTAAGCGTCTGTTGTTACGATTGGGGTTCCGTAGTGGAATACACACGTCATTTTGGGCCTTAGAGTCCCCGTTCTTATACCTGATGGTAAGCGATGATGTGGTCGACGGTGAAGCACGCTTGCCTAGAAGTAACCTATTCACTCTTGACTTGAAGATCCCAAGGTTATATCTGTCGGGACATACAGACCCCGGCAGGGAATTCCACTCCTTAGCGGTGCGCACAATGAATGTATTTTTAAAGCGCTATTGTACGTAAGAATGGGATGTTCACCATGTAATGATGGCGCATAGCCTTACGTCTTGCAGTCCAATAATGGAAATGGCCTAAAGGCTGTCTGAAATT